>JARWIR010000064.1:1200000-2400000 GCA_029959085.1 Nemophila menziesii | reverse complement strand
AAAGCAAGCAAGTCAAACGTAAGTCGGATGAACTTAGATGAGATAATTGTTGAGGATTGGGTTGAAGAAGTTGAACATGATGAAATTAAGAAGCCTAGAGTGGTTGATGAACAAGGAATCGAAGAGAGAAGTAGAGCAAGACAAACACCCATACATTGCCACTATCCCGCGGAGCAACATCAGAAGTGTATAGAGGCGTTAAAACAAGTGAAAATTAACGTCCCTTTACTCGAAGCTATGGAAGGAAGGAGAAACTATGATCGATTCTTTCTGGAGGCACTCTCTAATAAGAAAAGATTCACAAGAGCCAAGTCTGTAGCAATCAACGAAGGGGTATCAGCACGAGTTCAACAAAGATTACCACCGAAGCGTAAAGATCCGGGAAGTTTCAATCTCCCAATCAAAATAGGTGGTATATTTCATGGAAAAGCCATGTGTGATTTAGGGGCAAGTGTGAATATCATGCCCAAAAGTCTATTCAAGAAGATTGGTATTAGTGAAGCGAAACCGACATCCGTAGTCTTACAACTTGCGGATCACTCTACAGTTAAGCCGTGGGGAGTAATAGAGGATGTACTCGTTCAAGTAGGTAACCTTGTTATTCCAACGGACTTTATTATTCTTGAATACAAAGCAGATAAGAACGTCCCATTCATTCTTGGGCGTCCATTCCTAGCCACCAGCGATACTATAGTGAATGTGAATGAAGGAACCGTGACCCTTAGTATTGGAGATAACGCTGAAACATTCTATGTTTCGGGAAAGAAGAGGAAAAAGAAGTCAAAAGAACTATATCCAATCAGAGCAGTAACCAAGAAGCCAGAACCTGAAAGTCTCCAAGAAACCATAGAGAAAAATATTGAGTTTGGGGTAGGAGACGAGGTGGCATGGAAACCTCCCAACCCCAAACAGAGCAGTTCTTGGAAGGGACCTTATGTTATCACGCAAATTATCCCAGAAGGAGTGGTCGAAATCAAGGCTATCAAAGGTTGCAAGCTCGATTTGGTAAGTGTTAATCATCTCACTCACTGCTGGGGAGGCTATAAAAAGAAATAACCAAGGTAACTCGTCTAACTTTGAAAGACGTTAAACAAAAGTGCCCTTTGGGAGACATCCCATAGTAATTTTTATGTTTTTATGTTTTTAGTTTTAGTTTAGATTAGTTAATTTTAGTTGATATTGCATATTTGAGGAAGGTATTAGTGTTTTTGATGATTAGGTATTGGAGAAATCGCGTTAGGGAAGCGAGCAAAGTTTTCGAAACAGAGAAACTTCAGCAAGTCATATCTTTGCGCTCGGATATCGGAATCAGGTGATTTTTGAGCCTAAACTGCATAACTTTTCGAGATCTAGCTGCTGGGGAGGTTTTTGCCACGTGCGGTACACCGGACCCTAGCCGCGGTGCACCGCATGGTCAAAAACCCGTACTACGGGTTGCTACCGCGGGTTTTATCCAGAAACGAAAAAAAAAAATAGCTGATGGGTCCGGTATACCGGACCCTATACCGCGCCATGCACCGCACAAACCCGTACTACGGGGTCCTACCACGGGTTTTTTGACGTAGGAGGCACGGAGCACCCCCGCGGTACACCGGACCATGGTCCGCAGCTCAAAAACCCGTACCACGGGGTCCTACCACGGGTTTTATCCAGAAGCTAAAAATTTTTGATCATCAGATGTTCCGGTATACCGGAGGATATGCCCGGTATACCGCGCCACGCCGCCAGAGAGAGAAAGTTACGGATTGAGCTTATAAAAGAGATATAGAGCTATTAATTCCGAATTTCATAAACCTCGAGCCTCTTTCTCTTCTCCAAAACTCTCCTAACTCCATTAAAGCTCATAAAAACCTTCACCTAACATCCAAACACTACCAAATCACCATCCAAAGCCTTCCCTACATCATTACAAAGAAGATTCAAGCACCCGAATCATATCAAAACACCTAGAAACGGAGAATCGAAGCCATGAATTTCAAAATCTTCTCCTCAAATTCCTTAAACCCATATCATCAAAGCTTAATTCAATCATACCCACATGGAGAATTGTCATCCTAACACCTTTCCTAACCAAAATAAAGCTTGTTCCACCTATGATCATAAAGTACAAATTTCAAGAGTGCTCAAAGCTTTGAGTTGGGGGTCAAAAGAGATGATGAAGAGAATAGAGATATTATCTAGTGTATGGGATATGAAGAATCAAAGCAAGGTATTGGGTAAGATCTAGAAGATTTCAATTGAGATGGGTACTAGTTTGGGAATAAATTACAAGGTAAATCGGATCAAGAGAATAGAGGAAAGCTAGCTGTGGTAAATTCAAAGAACAAAAAGGTTTTAACTTTCATAAGGAAGACACCACAACCTCTACAATCGATAGTCCTTTAACCTAAGATGAACAAAAGCTTCTGGGACGCTAGTAGCTGTATTCAAAACATATTCCTGGATGAACAACTGTCACATGAGAGATTATTCAAAGAGCGATTGGAAGAAGATTAACAAGAGATATCTAGAGTGTGATTGATTGGGATGGAGCATAAGAAGATGTAAGGGAGTGCGAAATTGGTGATACATAGAAGTTTTCATACATGGAAAGCACTGCACCCTATTTCGGGTATTGATCAGGCGAGGTATATAGCCTCGAAGAGTATGTTTTCTTTCTTCCTTACCTCTTCTATATGTGCAATATCTGTGAAATTTTAATTTTCTTTTATTTTATTTTCGAGTCTTTTCGAGTCGTGGGGACACGGCTCATTTTTGAGTTGGGGGTGTGGGGATTCGTTGTCTCTCATCTCCATTTTTCTGTTTTTTAGGTAAAATTAAAATTTTTGAGAAGGTTTAGATGTATGTAGAGTGTGTTTAATAGCTTGAAAGCATAAACTCAGTAAGTTAATGATAGAAAGTAGTATGTTTATGAGCTATTTTATTTCGTATGCTTTGAGTATTTGCAGGGAAACACACATTGATAGTAAAGAAAAGATTAGTAAGCAATGCGATAGAAAGTATGTTCGATCTCAGGGAACCTTGAGAAGTGTGTAGGCCGTGAGATCCAAGCTAGTGACAAAACCATTTGATGAAAGTGCTAAAGGTAAGAAAATAACGAAATTGCATAGTGTAGAAAGTGATTAAGGCGGTTCTTTCATATTGAAGCCCTTGAAGCCTTTTTATACCTTCTCACCTTGTGATTTTTGATTTTATATGCTATATCCTTCTCAGCCCCTTCTAGCCTTTCTAAAGCCTTTTATTTAGCCACATTATAAGCCATATCCCTTTAGATTATAGGACTTTTCCATATGACCCGCACTCGAATCGCGATGCATAGACAGTTGTTTTAGAGCTTGAGTTTGGGGTGGTGGGTCCACCATTATGGGAATTGCTATTGGGATGGGATTTTTTGAGCATATTTATTGTGCTTTGTGCTTTATATTGATGATGATTCACAAGATTATATTGTAACCCTTTGCCGGGGTAATAGTGAATGAAAAAGAAGCTACGAGCTAATTTTGCCAATAAGGGCATAAAAATATATATATGAGAAAATAGCGTGATATCTCATCATTAAAAAAGAGAATCATAGCTATAGAAAAGAAATTGATTTAAAAAGAAAAATATATATATTCGGACCGGCAAAGTGGAATTTTTAAGTGAACATCTTATGCTTTAATTGGGTTATTGGGGATGCTAAATTATGCATCAAGAATTAATTGGGTTGAGTGAGAAACGTTTTATGAGAGTAACTCAAGCTCTAGGGCGATTCGTTGATGGCTAGTGAGGAGAGAGCCAAAAGCTCACTCTAAATTATCCAAATATGCTTATCATACCGTCCCTAAAGCCTACATTACAACCTTAAAGACCTTTTGATTCTTTGCTATGTAATTGAGAAGTAATTGAGCCAATAGAGAGTAGTTAAATGGATCTTTGGACACTAGTGAAGTTCGATGAACAATCTATAGCTTCCTTGGTGAACTGAGTAAAGTTCCTCTCCTTCTTACATTGCGAAACTAATCTGCTCTTGAATTCAAACCGTGTTGACTGTGGATATGAGAAGTGTACAGGTATGTAGTTTTTAAATATTATTACATGAAATTTTCTGAGTAGTTGCTTCGAGTCTATTCTCCATATTCTTCTATCTTCTGTCTTCTGTGCTTAATTGACCTAGGTGTGTATTTAGAGACTTCCCTTTGTTTTTATATTTATTGTATCGGGACGATACAACTTTGAGTTGGGGGTCTTGATGTCTCCTCATTTGTGATAGATTTATATTAGGATGAGACATCATTTTTAGTGATTTAGAAGTCATTATAGTCGATTTTCTTGAGAAATGCTACACTTTCCTATTTTGAGTCTTGAATTAGTAAAATAATATTTTTAGAGCATATTGGGTTTAATTATTTATTTAGTGTGAAGCTTTAAAGATAATTATGGAGATTAATTAGATTCCAAGTCAAAGACTACAATATATGGAAAGAGATAAGCATGGTAATTGGAGATAAGGAAAGAAAAGCTAAAAACATGGAAAAGGAAAACCTGCCTTAATCCTGAATTTCTGCACCTACGACCACAAATCAGCTTATATCTCAAGAACGGTGTGGAATTTGGAGAAACGGTCAAGAGCAAAGTTGAAGAGCTTTCCGAGACGATCAATTTGGTGTACTCATACGCGTCAAACGGATGAATATCGAAGCTGTTAGAGCCAAAAGAAGATCGGACCTGATTTCATGTTTTTAGGGTTACGAATTTGAGTTGGGCTTGGAGTCCACTACTTACTTCTCCTTCAAGAAAACGAATTAGGGCTTCCAAGACACCTATAAATACACCCTCTTATCATTGTAAACATGTCCTTGCTCAGTTCTAAACATTATCTTAAATTATAAACAATAGCTTAGTCCTTTACATTAATATTCATCCTTAGAATCAAGCTATTCATTCAAGAAGCAAGCTGACCTATAGAGGAAGACAAGAAGAAGAAGAAGATTGGAGACTGACAAACTCCTCTTCTACATCTCACCTTCTCTATATTTAGAGTAATTAGCTATAGATCTATGCTACACCATCTTTCTAAGCTATTATTCTGTAAGTTTTACCTTTAATTGTTGGATTATTATTTGGTCTTTAATTCATAAATACTATTTGTTATTTTAATTGATTGAGCTTGGCGTATATTGTTATTATGTGTTTTGACTTATTGTTACACCTTAGATTTGGCCAATCTTAGGATTATTCTTAGTTATTGACAACACCACATAATCGTCTAGTTTTGATCCCTTGCCTAACTAGATAGCCATTAAGGTTTGATTTAATCACCAATCATTACTTAGGAATCCTTAGTAGTGGAGAGGTTGCTCCTAAGCCTAGAAAAGGCTAGGTAGAATTTAGAATCCTGGTTAATATATAATGCTTAATCTGTGACAGGTTAGAATAACAAGTTAGTAAAATAGACTCATATTAGTAATCCTAATCTATTTGACTTACATTCATATTTATTTATTTGTTTTCATTATTTATTTATTCGCGTTAGATAATTATTCCTATTGTTATATTTTATTCTAAACATATAAATTCATCTACGCTTGTTAAATATAAGTAGATCTAACGGATACAATCCCTGCGAACGAACTTGACTTATCATTAAAACTTGCAAACGATCTGTGATACTTGCAGTGAGTTCCGTGGTTCTCAAGGGTGTGTGACTCTTTATTATTATCTTTATTATCTATTATTTTATCACACCTTTGCCCCCACCAGTACCGCTCTAAGAGGATCTTCCGATGGTCTTCCGCGAAAATTTCCAAAGTTTTGGAACTGAGCTAGCATACCCGAATCTGGACGGAATCTCGGAACATCAATATCTGGAGCACCTACTCCTATAGCTGGAGCACGGAATAGAACTTCTGGAGGGCCATTAGTGAACCACGGATCATGATTCATCACTATCTGGACTGGAGGATTAGGAACCACTGGTGGTACTGGAGGAATAACGCCTGGAGCTAAAGTTTGGCCATTTGCATCTAGCTGGCCTTGTCCATTCTGTTGACCTTGAATAGTGATATTCTCCATTCTGTTACTTAATTCTTCTACTTCTAAAGCTTCTCGTTCTCTTCTTCTTCTGTTCGCAAGTCTGATCAACGATTCTGGATTACTAAGGATCGGAGGTGTTGGCTCTAGATCCTTGAATAGCCTTCTTCGCATACACCAAACCTAAAAACCTGAAAAAGCTAACAAACAAAAAGCGTAAAACTGATAAAATAAAATAAATGCACTTATCACTAAAGGATAAACACCGTTGTCACACGCTACCGTCCCCGGCAGCGGCGCCAAAAACTTGGTGGTCCTTTGTGTGTTCTAAAAATTAAATGTAAATGCTAATCGAACCACAACCGCAAGTGTACGGTTGTCCCAAGTAGTATGTATGATAATACAGATTCGTTCCACGGACGGATGGTTGATCACAATGTTTAGCAAGTAGTGATTGATGCACTTATGAAAAATAAAAGATAATAAAATGTTTGTTTGGTTTTGTTGTTTAAACTAATGAATGAAAGACAACTAATTAAATGCAAGTAAAAGATAAGACGCAAGTAAAATAAGTGAAAACGCAATATGAGATGTAGTACTTGAGAACGCAAGGATCCTCCTAATTTTACTTTCTAACTTATGTTGTTTAAAGGCTAAATCAGTCAATTACAATGGTCGGGATTCTAAATTCCTTATACCCCCGTCAGGGTGGACTATAAGGCAATCCTAAAGTGTCACTAGTCCCGTCAGGGTAAATATGATCCACCGTTGGATGATTAAGATTTATTACCACTTTGGCCCTAGGATTAACTAAGTTCGTCAGAATCAATAGTTTTTATCCCAGATTGAACAATTAATTCTGTACCTAAACCCCCCGTCAAGATGATCCACACGCCACATATGTGGAATAGCTTAGATACTAATACCTAATTTTAGTTCGCGACTCTAAAATCAGTAAATAATCATAAATTGTCGAAAAGAGTAAAAGACCTGATTTAATTTAATTTAACAGAAACCCAAATTCAACATTCGTTATAAAATAAAACTAGGATTCACCCATTGTTTGTTCTCAAGCACTAATGAAAGCTTAGCTCATATTAAAATTAAAAACTAAATTAAAAGAAATTGAATTCATATTGTTTACAAAATTAAAATACGAAAAGAACCTAATTTCCGGAATTGGAATGACTACGAACGGAGCTATAGACCCACTCCAGCTCTTGTAGCTTCTTCTTTCTTCCTTCTGTTGCTTCTCTCTGGTGTTTAATCTTGTGGAATGTGAATTGTGTGAAAAATAGAAGTCCAGACCTCCTTTTATAAGTGCAAATTCGGACTAGGGCTTGGACCAGAAAATAAAAGCCTAATTAAATGTCCAAGCCCACTTTCTAAGCCCAAAATCCCGTAACTGATGATAGGCCTTCACTAAAACAGCTTTTCCCGATGCGTTACAACTCCGATTGACCTCATTCCAGTTGCTAAAGTTCCGTAACTCGATAAGGAATGATTTCTCTTCAAAGGTCAGCGGCTAAATCATCGCTTAAGCACCTCGAAATCAGCAATCTATTGACTGGAAAGTGGATTTTCAGCTCTAAAAATAATATCTTCGGGATTTGTCTTCAAGTCTTGACTCTAATTCACGATCTTTGACCTTCTCCTCGGATTCCTCTCCTAGCTAACATCTAAAACCTGTAAACTTTACACTAAAAATACCAATATTACGCGCAAAAGTTTAATAAATTAAAAATGCTAGAAATAAAAAGGAAATTCCGGATTATTGCATATTAAGTCCAAAAGTCTATCAAATTAATTAAATAAACACCAAAAATGATGTCTCCCAAGGGTCTAAAATAAGAACAATTAGGGAGACATCAGTCAAGCCTTGAGAAGGAAAAATGCTAAGCATGTACCTATTAGCTAGCACTGAGACCATTGATGTTATGATAGTTTGAGATGTTTAGAAAAACAAACAACTAATGTATTATATTAGCAAACGTCTATAAGGGGATGGAACTTGTTGCACACCCTCACACGAACAACCACATATTTGGACCACCCCATCAATGTTCTGACACGTGGTCGTTTGAAGCAAACATTAACCAAGCCTGAAGTTTCTGGGAGATTGCTAAAATGCGAAAGTCAAATTAGGAAAATTCAAGATATTGTACGAAATGTTCCATTAAATCCCACACGCTTGGTGAATTCATCATGAAAATTACGTTAGGTCGGGAGATAAAATGAACCCCTAGCACATCGAGATCAAGTAAATAATGGTGCATCAAGGTAGACGACACATCCAACACTGAAGAAAATGGGTGTGGGTTATTTTTTATCGACCTAAAGTCATAGAACATAATATTTCCATTGACCTTAACTTCAAATCTTCCAATAATGAAGTAATATACGAGGCCTTGCTGGCTGTGTTGCAGGTCGTGATCAACATGGGAGCTTTAAGCGCTAAATTTATTATTGAGTCTCAGTTATCATTGGGAAATTCTCCCTCAACTATCAGGCTAAAAACCATGTCATGACAAGTATTGGAAACCTATCAAAGGTAGGTATATAATATACAAGATGCTTTTAGAGATTTTTTTTATTTAACACATGTTCTCCATGAGAAAATGCTCGTGTCGATGCCCGAATTAAGATTTGTCCCCAAAAGACCTTGCAAAGGGGTCGTACTTCAACAAATAGATGCACTAAGTGTTTAGTTCGAAAGAAAAACAGAGATTAAATTTATCGTAGTTAAACCAGGGTAAAAATCACCTATTTACGTATATCTACTCAAATGACTCTTGCCAAGCAATACTTGCAAAGATCGAATACTCCAATAAAAAACTGGACTATACCACTCATGTAGGAAGTGCATCAACAATCATATGAAAGGTCGATTACGAGATACGTCGTTCCAAAAGAAGAACAAAACATAGTTTGAGAGATGCACAAGGTGGTGTGCAATAGTTACGTTGGGAGTAATGTACTCGTCAACGAGTCATGAAACATGTCTATTTTTTCTTGGAATACTTCAAATTGCTAAGGATATAGAGAAGTCATGTGAGTCTTGTCAATGTTTCGTTCCAATTTAGCAATATCTTGTAATAAAGATGGCCTTTATGAACAAATTATGGCTCTTAACTCAATAGGTATTAGACAACCTTGTCTTTTACCCCCTAGAAAGTCATAACATAGTGTATTTACATTGCAACTGACTACTTTACTCGATGGAGAGAGAAAGAAGGAGTGTCCAAAGTTACCAGAGCTACGACGTGGAAATTCATATGGAATCTCATTATATGCCGCTTTAGAGTCCCACATATGATCATAATAAGTCATGTCTTTTAATGTTAGTTTGATTTTTTAGGAACAATTACTCAAGACATGGACTTTTTTCTTCACAATTCATTTATAGCACAGTCGCAAAAACGGTCAATTTGATGTAAGCAATCAAACTTTATCACGAGACATAGACACAAGAATTACTCAGCATACAAAAAACTGGCTAGATATTTTGTCAGAATTATTGTGGGCATATTTTGTCAGAATTATAAAGATGTAACTAGTTTCAATGAGATAATAGCTAATTATGGCGATTTCTTGTAGGCTACCCGTCTTTTCTATTTGGAGGTCCGGTCTTCTCTTTCCTTGGATATTGCCTTGGATATTTCCTTAGATCTTTCATTGGAAGATTTCCGGTAGTATGATCTTGGACATCTCGGGGGTCCGATGTCTCTGTTTCCTTGTCATCTTCAGCCAACACGTTTCTACGATCCGGTTTTGTTATAAATTGGGTATTTGATATCTTAATTATTTTATCTTTTAATGGATGTTCTACAATTGTTCGATTATGTGAGTTCTATGGGGGACCGAACTTCTACACCTTGTACGTCCTTCATTTCGATGTCTTTTGGCAATCCAATTCAAGCTTCTCACTGGGTCCGTAGACCTGCATTTTGTTGCAATTACATGTCATTTTGAACATGTTAGTTTTATACACAATTCTTGACACTCTCGTAAGTTCAAACAATTCATTTACAATGTTTCGCGGAGGATAGGAGTGTTTTTTCGGTAGGGATTGATAATGGTTGCCAAAGTGTTTTAATATGCGAAAGACGCTCTTTCAATGAACGTCTTCCAACTCGACATAATTTATGAAAAAGGCGATATTTTGAGGAGTGTCTCTACTTAATTAAGGATAATTAATTAATTTTTTTATCGGTTACCCAAATCAACATAGAGGCGCCTGAGGAGTGCCTATGTGTTGGTTTTACAATTTTTTCTTCAAATATTTTTTCAAAAATTATTTATATAAATTAAGTTAACAATATCAAAAGTCTCATTGCATAGATAAAAATGAAAAAGGAAAAAGAAAAATACATAAACGAGAAACAACATAACAAGTTAACAACTTAATGAGAATGCACTAAATCCATGTTAAGTGGTCAGTGACCATAAATGGTTAGCCAGTTAAACTTTTTTTTTTTACATGAAGCTAGCTAAACTTAATAAACCATAGAGGGGGATTAGACAGGGATATCCCCTATCCCCCTTCCTGTTTTGTATAGTAACTTAAACCTTATCCACTCTTGTACACGACGAAAATGATAATGATTTGCTAGATCGAATAAACATTGCAAACAAATGCCCTAATTTAACCCACTTACTCTTTGCAGATGATAGCATGTTCTTCCTAAGTGCTACATATAAAGATGTAACTAGTTTCAATGAGATAATAGCTAATTATGCTTTAGCTACTGGTCTTACCTTATATAAGAAGTGTGGAGTCAAATATAGTTCTAATACCCCACACCATATACAAGCTATACTTTCCCATAAAATCAATATGAGTTACGAATAACTTTGGGACATGCCTTGGATTTACCTACTGAATATGGTATATCCAAAGTAAGAGACATGAACATCCTCTAGTGAAAAAAAAGATCCACTGGGGTAAACGGAACTCTTTAACCTCTAGTGAATATAAAGGAGGGCTAGGGTTTAGAGATTTACATATTATGAAGCAAGCCCTACTTGAGAAACAAGCTTGGAATCTCGTGAATAACACTAAATTTCTCCTCTTTAAAATATTAAAAGGCAAGTATTTTAACAATTTCCCCTTCTCAGAAGCAGAATTGGGAAACTCCCTTTCATGGGGATGGAAAAGCATTATTATAGGTAGAAGTCTTGTGTTAAAAAATGTGAACTGGAAAATAAGGGATGGAAAAAT
Source organism: Nemophila menziesii (assembly GCA_029959085.1). Lineage (NCBI taxonomy): Eukaryota > Viridiplantae > Streptophyta > Magnoliopsida > Boraginales > Hydrophyllaceae > Nemophila > Nemophila menziesii. Next base: position 2,388,767 of record JARWIR010000064.1, on the reverse strand, counting down.
TATAAATCTCTTTAAGGACAAATGGATCACAAATTGTCTTGAGGTTACTCCACCTAAAAATATAAATATTATAACAGTAAGTGACCTCTTTATAGTGGAAACTAAAAACTAGAATATTGAACTTACTAAAAATAACTTTAATGAGGAGATATCTCAAAAAATACACAAGATATGTTCCTTTAATTCCTTTGGCTGATATGAATTGGAAATTTAACACTGAGACTCAGTAGAAGTTGCCTATCATTCAATAAAAGATGAAATAGACAAAAGAGGAGCAAAGTAAAAATCACCTCATATCTTCATCTTCACATGCTATTAACCCTGTGGTTTGGAAGATGGTTTGGGATATAAAAACATCTCTTAAAATAAGAGAAATTTTCTCTAGAGCTCTTAAGAATATGCTACCAACCAATGTTAACCTTTTAAAAGGAAACTATAACAATCAAAAACTTGTAACATTTGTAATGATAAGGATGAAACCACTGAACACATGCTCATTGAATGCCCTTGGACCAAATCAGTTTGGTTGGCTTCTTTAGTGACTCTTAAGACTAGCAACCAGTGTAAACTTAAGTTGGACACTTGGATTAGAGAATAATTTTACCTTAGGTAGTTAATCTATCCATCCTAAATTAGCGGAACTTATAAAAACCAATGCCCTTTTATGGGGATAGGCTAATTTTTTTTTTTCCAGTACATATGAGAGTCACTCAGCATCATTTTAAATCCAATAAAATGCTTATACAGTAATTTAACCACTAGCTCAACCGTCTAACTCTCTTTATTATTTTCTATAGAAGCGTTTGGAAAAAAAAAAGTGAGAAGGCACTACACAGGCATCCACGTTCCCGTATTTATTCCTTGCAGGCCAATATAGTACACGTCATCAAATTTCTAAAATAAGTAAAAAAAAAATTAGTTTACTCCACTACAATTAAATACAACGTTTAAAAGACGATGCGGTGGTTGTTACGGAGGAACACGGTGGAAGTAATCGGAAATGTAGAGTTTAAGAGGAGTATAGTGACCAGCTGCAGAGCGGTGGTGCTGCCGCGCTTCGGTGGCCCAGAGGTGCTTGAGCTTCGCGACAATGTCACCGTTCCTGATCTAAAGCCTAATGAAGTCCTCGTTCGAACTTGTGCTGTCTCTATCAATCCTCTCCACACTCGAGTTAGTCCATTTTCCACTTTTTTTATTTTTTTTATTTTTTTCATTAATTTATCTTACTATGATCTGACTTTTCATGTAAATCAATTCTTAAATGGACTTCGCAAACATGATTTATCTTCATCTAAATGTAGGCTTTTATTTGATAGATAAACAAATAATTCAATTATAGGAAATTAAACTAGTTATCGAGATCAATTCACTGTATCATCGGTACAATGTGTTCGTCTGTTAATGGATTGAATCAGCATTATAAAAATCATGCACTATTGCTCCACGTGTTCTGCAAAATAATGAAATAAACACTGTGTTTGAAAAAGTAACAAATATACCCCTCCCTTTGTTAAGGGAAATAGCCAAATGTGCCTGTAATGTATCAAAAGTAGTATATATACCCTGTGTAATAGATTATCAGTGCAAATATATACCCCTCCTATGGGTTTATTTGCTATTTTTGGCATAACAGTGTAATACAGATATTTTTGCTACTTTTTGAATGACATGTGTATATTTGGTAATTTTGCATAGCACAGGGACCAATGGTGTTATGTTTCAACTAATTATAATCTGTTTTCAACTTTTCTTCTTCTGAGTTCTGATTAATGTACTGAATAAATGTTTTAGAAAATTTCACTATTGCTCTCCATCTGTTATGTGGAATAGTGAAATATACCCTGAAAAAGTAACAAATATTCCTCTCCCTATGTTAAGTGAAATAGCCAAATGTACCTTTAATGTTTCACAAAGTAGTAAATATAAACCATGTTATACATTAACAGTGTAAATATACACCTCCTTTTGGGTATGTTTTCTATTTTTCGGCATAACAGATGTGTAGGGGCTAATGGTGCAATTATATGTTTATCCAGATGAGATCAGGCTTCCATTAATTTTGGGACATGATATAAGTGGAGAAGTTTCAGTTATCGGAAACTCAGATATAAATTTTAGTATTGGAGAAGAAGTATTTGGTGCACTTCATCCTTCAACTTGACGAAATTGCCCCTCAAACCACTGAGTCTCTCATTTCTCGTTTTTTTCAACAATCTGTCGAGGTGAGTATTTTAAATTTTTTGGATTATACCGCCAAAATGGCCCCCAAAAAAAAAACGCTAAAAAAACATTGAAATTACGAAAAAACCAGATCGGACTTGATCCAGCCCATTTATCAAATCCCACTATATATATATACAACACCTAATTCCTCTCTTCACTCGAAATACTTAATTCCGTAAACAAATATAATAATATATTTTTTAGCCTCCATTTTTATAAATTCTAACGATTAAAATATTATCGATGGGCAGACCACGAAGCAATGGAGAACCTTCTTTCCGCTTCAATTCTGCTGAGGTCAGTAAATTTTTATTCGTGCAGAAGCTATGTGAATTTCTGCTAATTTTATTTAATAATCGCCCCCTTTTGTATCTGATTAGTTTAGACGAGGTTATTTATAATTTTTTCATTGTAAATTGAGCTTTCGTTTAGTGGAATTTAAGTGATTGACGCTGATCTATTACAGCTCATACATATAATTTGTATTGTGAATTTTCATAATTTGATTTGATTTGATTTTGTCTTCATTTTTTAATTTCGTGGGGTGGGTTTTCAATTAGAAATTCGAAAAATCAAAGGAAAAAGGAGGAACTGGTTATGGTTTGACGGTGATAAGGAAGATCTTGTTATTATCTTATTAAAATTGTTTAATTAAGTTGTGGTTTATGCTTTTATTGTGTGTATAATTTGAGATTTAGTGAAGAAAAGGGTTTTATAAAACCTACATTTCGTGCGAAATTTGTTAATTTGTTATGATTTAAATTGTGTGGGTATGTGTTTAAAGCACAAACTAGGTGAATAAATTTAGGCAAACTTTCTTCTCTGGAGGTGTTTAGGGTTTCGAAGGCTTTTTTGAGTTAACTGCATTTTAGGTCCCTATACTTTGCAAAAATGCACTGTTGGTCCCCATATTTTGTAAAAATGCACTATAGGTCCCTGAATTTTGTAAAAATGCACTATTGGTCCCTATAAATTGTAAAAAATGCACTGTAGGTCCCTATAATTAATGTATACTTTCCATTTGATAAAAGGTGTCAGAGATGGAAGCTATTCTACAAGCAAACAACCTTATAGTGCCTAGTCGTGATATTCTATCTGCTCTTGCTGAGAAATTTAGGTATCTGACAGACAATTTATTTAACTTTCTCATTTAATTCTTACTAGCAAAACCCTTTGTAATTAAAAACTTATTAATGTACATCTTTTTGTTTAGCTCGAAACCCGACAGAGTTGGAAGAGAGGTTCACTTTAAAAAGGTTAGTGATTTTTCTCTTTCAAACTAATGATAATGGCCCTACATATATAATTAATTGTGGTATTAATTTTGTATATTTTAATTTTATTATTACAGGTTTGGTCCTGGTTTCAGAATCGAAGATATAATTTAAGAGCAAAAGCATCAGGTATAACTTAAAAGCCCTGGAAAAGTTAAGTGTGTCTATGACTCAGACCGATTCTTCAAGCCCCTTCCACGAAAATTATTACTGTTCCTTCCACGCAATATATTACTGCTTCTACTACAGGTACCATTGCTCGGTTTGTGTATATATATATGTATTGATAAATATATGTATATATATATATACATATACAGAGAGAGATATAGAGAGAGTGGGAGGATATCTAAGCGCGCACAAAAGAATATTACTTTGGTAACATCTTAAATTTGTATATTTTTATAGGTCCTCATTAAACTATATTTGCTCTTAAAATCTAGAATTTTTCCATTAAATGATACATTTACATGCGAAAAGTGAACTTCATTTAACAAAAACAGATTGTTCTTTTCACCCGGCCCATAGGTGATGTGTGGGCCCCATTAATTGCGATCAGCCAAAAGTTTAAAGTTCAATTTTTTCACATAATAACGGCAATAATTTTGTTGAATATATAGCCATTTTGTGTAGCAAAGAAAAACATTAAACATTAAGTCTTGTAAGTATAGCATAAAAAGAAAGCCGTGACTTATTTTTCACCATTTCGAATCTCTTAAATGGATTTTTCTGTCCTGAAATTCGAGGTTTCTTTTTCTGGTATGATTTTTCTGTTAAATTAGATTTTTGTCAAAGCGGAACATATATATTAGTTATTTGGCTTGTTTTTTCTAGTTTATTTGATATTTATGGTTGATTTATCGTGTTACATTTAGAGATGGTTTTGCGATTTTTGATTTGCTAAATTTACTTAAAATCTGATTTTTGGGTGATTATTTAGCTCAATCTGGTGGTGCATCTGAAACTTTAACTGAAACTGAAAGTGAATCTGAGGATGGATTCACAATGGAGTTTGAAGCTAGATTGGCTAGAGATGGTGCATGGTTAGTATTTTTCAGGGCTATTTATGTAATTTATTATTCTATTTTATCCATTTTATTTTAATTTTCAGGTACGACGTGGAAGAATTCGTTTCTTTCAGAGATGTAGAGTCCGGTGATCCGGTAATTCTGAAATCTGAGTTTATTTTTCTAATTTATATAATATAGGGACCTATAATGCAATTAATGAAAATATAATATTTTTGTGGGTGATTTAGGAAGTGCTTGTAAGATTAGGCGGGGAAGTAGAGGAATGGGTCAATGTCCCAAAGGATGTTAGAGAAAGATCGATTCCTTGTGAATTTACAGATTGTGCAATCATCTGTGACAGAGATTTGATCCTCTGCTTTAAGGTATGTAATTAAAAATATAAAAAATAAAAAATAAAATTGTTATAATAATATAAATAATGTATGTTTATTTTTCAGGAGGGAAAAGAGGAAGATTTGTATTATGATGCTCATGTCCTTAATATAGAAAGGCGTAGGCATGATGTGAGAGGGTGTAGATGTAGATTCCTTGTGCAATTTGATCATGATCACTCTAAGGTAAGCAAAAAATAAAAAAATTAATTTGATAAATTATTTAATTAAATATAATTTTGTGTTTGTAGGAGATTGTGCCCCTAAGGAAGATCTGTCGCCGTCCTGAAACTGAACATAGGCTTCAGCAGTTAAGAGACGTTGATGCTGCTTCTACTAGTGGTGGTGGGGCCCAGCGCGGAACAAGTAATCCACCACCACCACCACCACCTGCTGGCGGATCCAGTGATGCTTGATTTACAAGCAGTGAAGAAATTAATTTTGTTGAATTTTAATTTTGTGTGAGGTGATTAGAGTAAGTAGCCTTATGGACTTAATTTTGTGTTTTCATTATGAATAGGATTTTATGTAAGACTTCAGAATTGTTTTCTTTTTATTGTCATTTCAATGTTATGGATGTGATTGTTATTATTGAGCTCTAGCTCCATTCTCTAAAATCATTTTTAATTGTTTTTTTAGTATTGTTGTTGCTCATATATGTGGCTGAGTGGCTTTGGTATCAGATTCGGGTAATATATGGTTTGGTTTTATGGAAGGGAACTTTAATGGTATGGATGAATTTCAGATTGTGTGTCCTACTTTTACTCATATCTCTAGGAGATATGAGTAAAAATCTTGCGGCTGACTGGGTTGCTAAACAATAGCTTTTAAGCAATTTGTTTGGTGACTGGGATGTATGTATCCCTCCCCAGTTAGCATCTATCCTTTATTTTGACAAGGACCCGGGTAGGGTAACTTTGTAATCGTTTCTTTTATCTATCTATATATCTATGATTTGAACAAAAAAAAAAAAAAATTCAGATTGTGTGTCTATGGAAATTGCCCAACTAGGTAGCTTTAGAATATACTGGATATCACAACATGCTTTGAAGGTCCCAAGATTTCAATAACCTAACACCTCAGCATCGACATGGTCATCGAGAGAATCGATCTCCCTCGAAATACAGTAGACTTGTCATGTTATATAACCTCCAACACGAAGAGGATCGAAGGCTAGACTGTGAGGGGTCAACTAAAGGTTTCAAGTAAGGATCGGGAAGTTATTCCCTCTAAGGCCTTGTGTTTAACAAATGGGCAAGCTTTTGAATAGAGTTGTAATTAAAATGGCTTAAATTTTATTTTTTTAAGTGTCTTCGACCAAAGATTTTACCCAGTAACTATTTACAATATGTATTATAATATATATATATAAAAAAGAATATTTTATGAAAATCACGCAGAAGTAATACATAAAATCCAAGATTAACTACAAACAATGTTAAATGATATAATTATGATGTTGTCAAAATGATAAATCAGGCCAAAGACGTTCATAGTAAGGTTCAATGGTGTAGAACTTGGATGCCTCTTGACCTTGAGTAGAAAGGTTGAGAGAATGGCCACCATGATACGGGACAGCTTCCATTTTTCCAGTGCTCAAGTGATACAGAAAAAATTTGTCTGATCCAATATATATGGATTCAGAATTTTGTGGAATCAATGATACAAATTTAAACTCTTTACCCCCATAAATAGTAGGATTGTTGGTCAACATTGAACTGAAAGATATCTTATAACTCAAGTTCCACTTGTAATTGTAATGATCACTGTGTTGTTCTTGTAGCTTTGTCAAGTAGAAAGATTTTGATACACACGGAGTCACACTCACCATATTGTAGACGTCCATCAGAGGATTCCCCATATGAGTTATGAATGATATCATTAGAAGATTGTGGATCTTGAATCAAAGTTAAATGTCCTGTACCACCTTCTTGTTTTAAATTATGAATAGCCAATTTCTTGTCCCTCGCCTTCCAACAAATGACACCACTTGTGGTAACTGCAACAGCAACATTGTAAGACATCAACAGAAATGGAGATGAACATTTAAGCGTTGTTTGGGTCCAAACACGAGTTTTTGAACAGAAAATCTCAATGCAGATACTGCGATAGCGTGTATTCGACATCGTGGAACAAATTCTTGCCCATATCACCTTGAAGTTGATGCTAAGATTATTATCACTATCCTTGCTCCAAAAAGCCACTGAATCATATAGAAAGTGCGATGGGGGTTTAGGAAGTAGACAGTATTGCGTGGTCACAGGATTACATACGTAATACTTTGGATAACAACCAGATAATACAAGACCATTGCAAGTGGTGATGAAGTATCCCATTCCCTGATCTTTAAGAAAATCTGCAGGTTTCTTTAAAAGGTCCACTTGTGTAGTAGTAGTAGATGTACTAGGCCACCAATAACTTGAAAGTTGTCTCAAAGTTCCATTTATCCACTTAGTTGAATGCGTATTGAAAATGAAAAAACCAAGGAAGTTTAATTCACCTTGCCATCGTTTAGCATAAATTTGTTGGAAAATAGAACTATTTATCATGTGAGACCATCTAGGTGACACGTCTTTAAATCTAGAAACGGATCTAGGTGGCAACCTCAGGAGTAGTTCAAACGCTATATCATCCATCAAGCCTCTCGAATCAATAAACCTTTTTTTTAGACAAAAATCAATAAACCTGAAGATTCACAAACAAACAAATATTGGAATATTAATCATATAAACGTAACATCTAAGTGACACGTCCGGCCATCTCCTATTCCGAACCACCCAATTTTGTTAAAATATATGCACCTGGTCTCTTCAACATTGACCTTCCTAATCTTAAATATTATTAATCTACAATAACCAAAAATTCTATTGGACAAATAATTAAGAGTAATGCCTGTTTACTTTAGTAGACAGAAATCGAACAAATAAAGAGCAGTAGGAAAAGAAAAAAAAATGCTAACCTCTTTCTCTATCCTCCTCGAGTGCCCAGTTAAGTTGTGTGTGAGTGTCTTAGTCAATTAGTATTGCAAACTCCAACAGAAGAAAAGGACATATAGCTTAGGCGAAGTCCAACAACTCTTCTATTTATTAGCTAAAATTAAAAGTCAAATCTATACTTTTATCTAACAGTAGTCTTTTAAAATAGTTTACTTATCAATTCAGCTCTATATTCTAGCAATTCTTGTTGCATACTTTACTCAAACAAGTTCTCTAGTCCAATTCAAATAAATTCATTTTTAACTTTCTTTCGACAATTTTCTTATTTTAACTAATTTGTAAATTAAAAAAATTATATTATTATATTTCTTTTTTTAATTCGTTACTAAAATTATATTATTATATTATCATTTTTACAAGATAAATCTTTTTTTTTTTTTGGTCAATAAAATTTTCTAACATAGATGTCTGGTACAAGTCGAATATATATTATTAATAGAAGCATAAAACTCTACTAACGACCTAGTAGGACAACTAGATATATCCAAATTAAGTCTAGTGCTTTTTGCCAGGATATCCGCTACTTCATTGAATTTCCTTCTTATATGATTGACTTTCCAATCCGGGAATCTTCCTATCCATCTCCATGCCTCGGAGATCATGGGACGAATCCTCCAGTCGATTCCTCCACATCTATTAATACCTTGAACCACCTCAAGGTTATCAGAGTAGAAAGAGCTACTCTTAATTCCAAGATTCGCAGCCGATCTCATTGCTGATAAAACGCCCACATCTCACCTTCTAGACTACTATTGACTCTAGCTCTCTTTTTAATAACATCTCTGACTTCTCCTTCTTTGTTAATTGCAATCGACACCATACTTGTCGGTTCCCAATTTTTAGTATGTGAAGCGTCACATAGCCATATCATATCGGCATCATCATATAGTACTGGGTTATCATTATCCTCCTCCTTGCTCTGATCCTTAGTTCTATTTTTGTAGTCTTGCCCCTTTTCATTTTTATCTCCAAAGATGTGCTTCATGGTGAATTTCGTTTTTTCTAAAATTTCCTGAACCACCCATTTCTTTTTCTCAAATAAACCTTGCATTTACAAGATAAATCAATCTGTCAAAATATAAACCAAATGAGTTGTTTATTTGAACAAAAAAAAAAGAAGGTGTTTACATACCCATTTTGTTTGACAAAAAAGATAAAGACATACATTCATTTTAAACATAAAGTAATAACTAAAAAATAAAACAAAACCAAAACTTAAAGAGATTATTACCCAATAGGTCTTGAAAAGACCACCTCGTGACCTAAGGAGTCCGGCTTTATAGCCTCTTCTTACTAAAGGCCACAAACTAAATTTAACACTATAGCCTAATTTCCCAATTACTTTCCTACCCTTTTTTATTCTCTATATATACTAAATATTATCATAATATCTTTTAAATCCTAAATTACATTTTCAGAAATATTTCTCTCTCTCTTTCTACCTCTCTCCTCACCTCTTACAATCAACGCCTCTCTTCTCCACTCCATAATATTCCTTCTTTCCATTGCTTCACTTGAAGCACGCAGCCACCAAGCAACCGAAGAAGAGAGCGCGGAGAAGAAGACCGTTGGCATGAACTTCGATGATACCGCAGTGAAGGTGGAGATTTGACCGATCCGAAATAGAGTTTCGATCTAGGGTTCCGCCATGGAAGGAAGAAATTGATCTGCTGCACAATAATCTCTAAGATCGGATTTGAAATCCATGGATAAACGAAGTTGTTTTTGTGCTTATATTTGTGAAGAAGAAGCTTGGATCTCTGGTAGCAAGTCGATTCGAGATGCTCAGCAAGTTTATGTAGCAGATTTGTTCTTGCTTCGTGTTTCTGTTTATTTTTTTGGTCTTTTGCGCTCAGAACTTTTGCGCTCAGAACTTTTGTGCTCAAAACTTTTGCACACAGAACTTTTTGCGCTCAACACTGTTGGCGATTAAAAATCTGGCGTTAATGGAACTTTTGCACTCAGACTCAGAACTTTTGCACTCAGACTCAGAACTTTTGCACTCAGACTCAGAACTTTTGCGCTCAACACTGTTGGCGATTAAAAATCTGGCGTTAATGGAACTTTTGCACTCAGACTCAGAACTTTTGCACTCAGACTCAGAACTTTTGCACTCAAACTCAGAACTTTTGCACTCAGACTCAGAACTTTTGCGATCAACACTGTTGGCGATTAAAAATCTGGCGTTAATGGAACTTTTGCACTCAGACTCAGAACTTTTGCACTCAGACTCAGAACTTTTGCACTCAGACTCAGAATTTTTGCACTCAGACTCAGAACTTTTTCCACGCTCAGAACTTTTTCCGGCGGTGGCCGGAGGCGGACGACGGTGATCGGTGGTTGTGGTCGGAGCTGGAAAATATTTGATAATTAATGAAAGAGGAGAGAGAAAAAATGATAAAGGAGGAGAGAGATTAATGGTAATGGAGGAGAGAGAGTAATGGTAGTGGAGGAGAGAGAAATAATCTATTTTTTTGTCTTATATGCACTAGAAGGGTAGTTATGACATTGGACATTTTATTGGCCTCTAAGAAGGAGAGAGGAATTGACTAACTCCTAAGTGGCACATTGGTTTTTCTCAAGTCTCCTTGGGTAATTGACCCAAACTTAAAAGTTAACCGTGACATTAATTAATTCACCATGTTGTAGAAGACACACAGGGACTAACCACACACATCCATAAAGTTTTGGGATATAAAATCTAGGACTAAGCAACAATTTAATAATATTTGCCCACATGCACAAAGTCTTGAACTATACAAATTCAGGGACTAAGTAACAATTTCATTAAAACATTAGTAATAAGCAACAACAGTTTAAATTAAGAACCTATAGTGCAACAACATTTTAAACATCAGTACACCATACATCTAAAATAGATTATAAAATAGACTAAATCGCTCTTAACTAATAAAGCAGATTCATCATAAAGTCTCGACTAATGAAGTCCCAAAATAATAACTAGAGCGAGTATGCGGTCATCCTCGCGCTCAGCAATTCGTTGCTCGTACTCCATCCTCCGCTCTTCACGGTCTAGTTTTTGCTTTCCTCGTATCCGTTCTAGTTCTTTCTCACGCTCCATCTTCCACTCATCGCGTTCAAATATTCGATCTTCATGCAACCGTTCTAGTCCATTTTTATTATCTTCATGGGGGTTTTTAGGTTCTCTATCACTTTATCAAAATCTTTTGCAAATATTGAGTCTTGGGAATCTACTGTCGATTCATTCTTTTTTCTCTTATTTGATTATTTCGTTGCATCTCTACCCGACAGTCTTACGATCCATGCATTATCGTTGACAAGAACTGAATTTATTGGGATTGATGGAGAAGTTGTGTGATTAAAGTAATCACCGGTTTTGACAAAATAGAAATGGTTTCCCAAAAACAAAAGAAATAAAATTTGATTTTTAATGTAAACTAATTATTACAGATAATGAATTACTATTACAAGGAAATAAAATACACTTACACGGAAAGAAAGAAATAACAATTACACCTACGGTTGTTAAAAAGATATTCCGGCTTACCGGTATCTCTAACGGAAAAACGAAACTCTACTTAGCGTTTTTAGAAAGAAAGAGAGGCAGAGTGTTATTCTTTTCTGGTGTATTTCGTAGCTGGTATTGGTGGAGTGGGAGCTCTTTATATAGGGGAGAGGTGAGGAGTCAAACCTATGCCAGCAGAAACGTCCCCATTAAGTCCCTTGATTACCTCCCGTAACTGACTTGATTGGGTTGACGGTTTTGATTGACTCTTAATCACCACGTTTTTTATATTATATAACAACTGTTTGACTTGATATTCACACGTGTTGACTATCTTCTTGTAAGAGCTGATGGAACATTCTCCTTAACGCGTGCGTGATTGGTGGAGACTTGTCTTTACGTTTATCTTCTGGTTCAGTTTGAATTGTCAACGACCACTATAAGAGCTGATAAGAAAACCCATTTCATTTTTCATTTTTTGACTCCCCAAACTCCCCCACGCCCCACGCCCCATGCCGTCGCCGGTGCCGGTGCCGGGCCGGGTGAGTGGGTGGTGGTGGTGTTGGTGCGCGCGTGTGGGGCTTTGTTATTCCCTTTTAGCTTCCATAGTGACTAGTTATTGTGATAGGAATACATATGTAAGTTATTTTATATAGATAAAATTTCTTACTCACCTCCTATGTGGGACAAAATCCTTCACAAAAGTTGTCTTTTCCACTTTTCAAAGGGAATGGGAAGAGTCTTAGTTAATCCTCTATATTAATCTAAGTCTCTTCCACCTCTCCTATAAAAACATGATCGGATTATAGATTATACTCTTAAATTAATAATTGTATAATTTTAATCCAACAATCCCCCACTCAGGGTCTTTTGGAGAGGCGTGATCAGGTTTCCATACCTATAAGCATTTGGGTGAATTGTACTTAAGTGGCAATATCTTTCGATTTGAATTGACACGTAGTGAAGTGAGGCAACCACCGAATTCCGTCTAAGTGAACTTACTCTTGAACTTAACGGTTTTCGATCGAGACCCCACAACACATACTCTACCCTGCTGAAAGCTATAGTTCCCTCGAACATCACATTTCAATTCATCAAGTCCTCTAAGGACAACCCTTTATGGGCTATAAATTTTGTGGATTTCTTCATTTAAGATTGTTTAAGGACGTCTCCTTTTAACATTCTATTATGAAGTTTGGGTCTCGTGATTACCCGTGAATTCATCAAGTCCTTCTCGAAAGGACCACCATTTAGGCTATGAATTCTCTATGAGTTTAAATAATTAAAACTCATACGGAATGGTTTGGCTTTTATGGAGTTTTCGCTTGATGATCGGAGTCCAATGTCGAATACTTATGAAACTCTTGATACTCAACAGCCTTTACCTTTAAAGCGGTAATTATTATTTTTATTTTTTTGTTTTTGTACTTTGTTTGATATATACAAGGGTGGTTTTTTTAACTGTTTTGAGTTTTTAGTGTATTTTTTTCTACTTTATTTAACATATAGGGATGGTTTTTGTAGGGAACTAGAGGGATTTTGTGGTTCAAATTACTCTTTTGAGTTTTAATTGTACTTTGTTGTTAAAAAATCCATATCGTATAATTTCGGCTACTTTCTTGCTAATTTCTACCACTTACAACTTATTTTTGTTCACTGGCCTCCTTGCTAACGGAAGAGAGTGGTAATGGTGAGAGGCCATTGATTGCTTAAGTCACAGAATTTTCGGTCTAGAACGAGAGAGAATGTATTATATAAACTGGTAAAGAGGAGATATGAATGATATGAATTTTTAAATCGAGAAGATAAGGCCGGGGAGGGTGTTAGTAGTGTAGACAACTTCATGGGTAAAGACAAAGCAGCTTAAGTGCTCGTTTGGGATTGATTATTTTGGAGCTAAAAGCGCTTTTTGATTAAAATTAAATTATTTGTAAAAATTATTAAAAAATATTTTGACATCTAAAATCACTTTAAGTGATTATTTTAATAATCACTAATCTAGTGCTTTTCTTAAAAGTGATTTTAAGAGTCTAAAATATTGCTATAGAGATAAAATCACTTTAAGTGATTATTTTAAAAAGCAGTCCCAAACGGGCACTAAGACTCTTGGAAATTTGGGAGACCGAAATCCACAAGGAGCTGTACAAATATCTTACCACTCCCTTGCATGCTTTTATTAAGTAGCCACAATATAGATTCCTTATATGGGTAATATGACGTGTATTATTTCCTATAGCCATGTCCACGTTGTCTACTTTGTATAATTTCCTATAAAGCGAGAGGTTCTGTGAATATAGGTAACCTAATTCTGATTTATTTATGTGAGACGTGTATATTTTTGTGGGATTCATCGTGGTGCACGCAAGCTGACTCCGGACCACTCGTACCAAAAAAACCAAATAACCTACATATATAATAAGATAAACCAATTCTACTAATTAAGATATATATATATGAGTTATATTACACTAGATAAAAAAGAGGGAAAGTATTTATATTTGATTAGAAGTTTCGCTTAAGAGAGGAGGATGAGTGTTAATGAGGAGTATTAACTATTTCTTTTTTCTTTTCGTTTAAAGTATTGTGGTGGTTAAGTCCACTTTTCCCGAGCTTGATGACAATGCAACCATTACAAATGAGAAGGATTTGGGGGCTTCTTTTACCCCAACAATTAAGAATGTAGCAGGAATTTCGAGTGCTCATAAGGTGTTTGAGGCAAGTCCATAATACAGCCGATGTTCATGGTAACTCAGAATTGCAGTTGCAAAGTATGAATCCTAACTTGCAGTTTTCTCTTGACAAGTGTGCTAAGAGTGATGCGATGGATACTAATGCTAGAAAAGTTAGTGGTAGGACTGTTGGATTGAAGGATAATAGTTCAGGGACTCAAATGGTACATTAGGAAATTTGTGGGTCAAATTTAAATGTTTTTTAGGTTTTCGAAGTTAATAACAAAAGATCATGGAATTGGGATGCAACAAATGAAAAGGTCTACAGCTGTGGTAATAATGCAGATACAGGTGGGTTTTGAAATCATTCAGGAGCTACATATCATGCTTCTACTAGTGCAAGGACCAATCGAGCATATTAAGGAAATTTAGGAGTTGTAACTCCTTTTTTGAAAGCTTCATCAAAAGTTGTTGGTCAACCACAAAAAAGTGCTCAAAAGAGTTATCGAGATCAATTCATTGCATCATTGGTATAATGTGTTCGATTATAATCTTTTTTAACCTTTTCTTCGACTGAATTAATGTTTTGGATTTTTTTACTGTTGCTCTACATGTGTTATGCGGAATAGTGAAACATACATTGTGTTTGAAAAAGTAACATATATACCCCTCCTTATGTTAAGGGAAATAGCCAATTGTACCTGTAATTTTTCAAAAAGTAGTAAATATACCTCTCCTTTTGGGCATGTTTTCTATTTTTTTTAGCATAACAGATGTATAGGGACTAATGGTGCAATTATATGTTTATCTAGATGACATTAAGTTATGGATAGTGAGTATTCGAAGCACATCTTCCATTGATATTGAGACGTGATATAAGTGGAGAAGTTGGACGAAAAATATTTGGTGTACTTTTTCTTTTTTTTGGTACGTGGGTGATCTTGGCCAGCTTACGTGCACCACGACTAATACCACAAGATCATTTTACACCCGTGGAGAATTCATATCATGTACCTCCCCTCTCTAAGTGCTAAAGAAATAGCAAGGCCCCGACCAGTTGATCATAACCCAACTGGTTAAAAAAAAATTGTACACTTCATCCAACAGCCTTACAGTGATTATTCTTTTATTCCACATGACGAAATTGCCCCCAAACCACCAAATCTCTCAAAATTATCGTAAGTCATGAACTGTTAATTCATTTTTTTTCAATCATCGATCGAGGAGAATATTAATTTTTTTGGATTATACCGCCAAAATGGCCCAAAAAAAACCGCCCAAAACATTGAAATTACAAGAACACCTGAGCCGACTTGATACAGCCCATTTATCAAATCCCACAAAATATATAACACCCATTTCCTCTCTTCATTCGAAATAGTCCATTTCGTAAACATATATAATATATTTTTTACTCTCTAATTTTAAAAATTTGAAAGATTAAATAAACTGCGATGGGCAGACCATGAAGCAATGGATGTCCTTTTTTCCGGTTCAATTCTGTGGAGGTCAGTAAATATTTATACATATATCTCCACTTTATCCGCTAAGCTATCTGAATTTCTTTTAATTTTATCTAATAACTCTCCATTTCTTTTGATTGTAAATTGAGCTTTCATTTAGTGGAATTTAAGTGATCGGAGCTGATCATACATATAATTTATATTGTGAAATTTCATCATTTGATTTGATTTTTTCTTCATTTTGGGATTTCCTTGGGTGGGTTTTCGATTAGAAATTCGAAAAATCAAGGGGAAAAGGGGGAATTGATTATGGTTTGATGTTGATAAGAAAGATCTTTTGTTTATCTTAATAAAATTGTTTAATTATGTTGTGGTTTATGCCTTTATTGTGTGTATTAATTTGGGATTTGCTGAAGAAAAGGGTTTTAAAACCCACATTTCGCGCAAAAATTGTTGATGTGTTATGGTTTATATTGTGTGGGTACGTGTTAGGCAAATCTTCTTTTCTGGAGGGGGTTTTGGGGTTCCAGAGGACTTTTTTGAGTTAATTGAATTTTAGGTCCCTATATATTGCAAAAATGAACTATAAGTCCCTATATTTTGTAAAAATACACTATAGATCCCTACATTTTGCAAAGATACATTATAGGTCCGTATACTTTCCATGTGATAAAAGGTGTCAGAGATGGAAGCTTTGCTACAAGCAAACAACCTTCAAGTTCCTAGTAATGAAATTCTAATTGCTCTTGCTGAGATATTTAGGTATGTGACAGACAAAACATATATTTTAACTTTCTTATTTAATTCTTTTTGATTAGCACGAAACCTGACAGAATTGGAAGAGAGGTTCAGGTTAAGTAGGTTAGTGATTTTTCTAATTTAAACTAATGATAATGGTACTCTATATATATAAAATTAATTATGATATTAATTTTGTAAATTTTGGTTTTCATAACTGAAGATTTAATTTAAGAGCAAATGCATATCAGGTAAAAGCCCTGGAAGTTAAGTGTATCTATGACTCAGACCGATTCTTCAAACCCCTTCCATGCAAAATATTACTGTTCCTTCCACGCAAAATATTACTGCTTCTATGTATATATATATATACACACACAAACATATACAGAGAGCGATATAGAGAGAGACGGAAAGATATATCTCCTTCTCAATCTGTCATTTATCATAGTTTGCAATGGATATCTAAGCGCACACAAAAGAATATTACTTTGGTGACATTTTAAACTATTTTTGTTTTTAAAGCCTATAAGTTTTTTCCGTTAAGTGTTACATATACATACGAGAAGTGAACTTCGTTTAACGAACACAGATTGTTTTTCTCACCCGGCCCATAATAGGTAATGTGTGGGCCCCATTAATTGCGATGAGATAACAAAAATAAATTGCCTTTTGAATATATAGCTATTTGTGTAGCGAATAAAAACATTAATATTGTAAGTATAGCATAAAAAGAAAGTCGTAACTATTTTTTCACCATTTCAAATCTCTAAATGGATTTTAATCTTCCTCTACTTTCACCCACTTCTGTGTTGGAATTTGAGGAATCGGAAATTTCTTTTTCTGGTACGCTTTTCTGTTAAATTAGATTTTTGTCAAAGCGGAACATATATATTAGTTAGATTGTTTTTTCTCGTTTATTTTGATATTTATGATTTATTTAGAGATCTAACAAATACTTGTGGTTTTGCGATTTTTGGGTGATTATTTAGCTCAACCAGGCGCATCTGAAACTGAAAGTGAATCTAGGAATGATTTCACAATGGATTTTGAAGCTCGATCGGCTAGAGATGGTGGTGCATGGTTAGTATTTTCAGGGCTATTTACGTAATTTATTATTGTTTTTATCGATTTTATTTTAATTTTCAGGTACGATGTGGAAGTATTTGTTTCTTACAGATATGTAGAGTCCGGTGATCCGGTAATTCTGAAATCTGAGTTTATTTTTCTATTTGATATAATACAGGGACCTATAATGCAATTAATGAAAATATAATATTTGTGGGTGATTTAGGAAGTGCTTGTAAGATTTAGTGGGTACGGATCAGAAGAAGATGAATGGATCAATGTCCCAAGGGATGTTAGAAGAAGATCAATTCCTTGTGAACCTACAGATTGTCCTATAATCTCTCCTGGAGATTTGATCCTCTGCTATAAGGTATGTAGTTAAATAAAATTAATTTGTTATAATAATAATAATATAAATAATGTATGTTTACTGAATCAGGAGAGAATAGATGAAGCTTTACACTATGATGCTCATATCCTTAGTATAGAAAGGCATAGGCATGATGTCAGAGGGTGTCGATGTAGTTTTCTTGTACAGTACGTTCACGATTACTCTCAGGTAAGCAAAATAAAAAAATTTAAAACTCTTTTTGTTTATTTTTAATTTAATAAATTATTTAATTAAATATAATTTTGTGTTTGTAGGAGATTGTGCCGCTAATGAAAATATGTCGCCATGTGGATGCTGCTGCCACTAGTGGGGCCCATCAGGGAAGTATTTCACCACCTGCTACCGGTGGATCCCAGTGATGCTCTATAGTTAAAAGAGATATGTTTTGTTGAAAAAATTAGAAAATGAATTTTAATTTTGAATTTTATGTGAGGTGAAGAGATTAGTAGCCTTATCTACTTATTTTGTGTTTTTTTTCATTATTTATGACTTCAGAATTGTTTTGTTTTTATTGTGATTTGGATGTTATGGATGTTTATATTATCGGGCTCTAGCTTGATTCTCTAAAATTATTTTTAACTGTTTATTTTTTTATTGGCGTTGCTCATATATGTGTCTAAGTGGTTTTGGTATCAGATTTGGGTATAGATGGAGGAAGTGGCGTAATAATGTAGGACCGTGGGTACTGTGTACAACACTGCTACAACAGCATATTCTGCAGGACAAATGTATCCATGAAAAAGAATACATAGCTTCTTCAATTTTTAATATGTTAATCAAACTCATACATACGTATATTTGATAAGCAGTAAGAATCAATGTTTAACGACACTGTCAAGTTCCCATGACCTTAAGCATGGCCTACACTTTTTCTTTTACTTTTATAAAATTATGTACTGTTAGAAAAGAAACAAAAAATCTTTTTAAATAAATTATAAAATATAATATAACACTTGATTAAAAGTTATAATAGAGAATGTAGTGCTGTCATGCCGCTAAGCTTCACAACCAATTCTGACTGGCTAGTTTCAATAGAAAAGAGAGTTTAATTCATTATATAAATTGGAAATTGCACTATTAGTCCTTAGGCTACGCAAAATAATGGAAAATTTGACCGAAATAAACTTATATGTTGATCAAATTAAAGGATGGTGTACGAGCATGAGTATGCATAAAACGGGGACTAATTGTGGCTATTTATTATTCATAGAGAATAAAATGAGATTGTGGCTTACCCTTGAGCAATCTAAGATCGCCAGAATCCACCACATGCATACATTTTAGATACATTTCATACACACATACAAATACACTTGAAAATACACATACATGACCCTGTGTTTGCAGAGTAAAAGTTTGTAGACTAACAAACTATGGGTTGAGAGTCCTTTAAAATATAAAATACTGTATATTTAATTATAAAAATTTTGGACTCTTAAAAGTTATTTGAATTTTATAGGATTTAAAGATTTGGTCTGATTTTTTAAGCTTCCTGATTAATTAAGAGACACTATCTCCTAAGAGAAGTAGTTCCATGCATACAAAAACAAACGGCTGCAAAATAAAAAATTTATAAAGTCCCTTGAAATAAAAAAAAAAACCCTCAAGGTAAGCAAAACACCTACATGTTAAAACATCTTTCTTTAATCTGGTATGGTATTAATGTTTAAACTTTAGACAAGGATTTCAGAAAAATTAAAATCGACAAAAGAAGATTATAGATATAGTACTAGTTGTTAACAAATGAAAAAAGAAATAGAATTTTATTAATAAAAGCAGCTGCACCTAATCACCTTTTATAGGCTGCCTACGTACCCAGCTGGGGATAAAGCTGGGATCAAGCCGCACGTAGTTCTTTAAGTAACTTTACAATTAAATCAATCCCCATTAATTACATTAAATTTGAATTTCATTTTGGTAGCTGAAGAAGAAGATTTTTGACCCAATAACTTGTAGCTTCATCCTTCTTATAATTGATTCATACTTGTTTGTCTCCACCGTATCTTAATTATTGTCTTTCTTCTCTGGATATTTGATTAAACTCCTGATGGATTGTTCTTTGTCAATGTAGGTAAATTCAGCAAAAGGATGATCGTCTTTTACAATGTGATTTGAGCTAACTTGGCAGCACAAGGATGATCACTTTGCTTCAGGAAGAAAGTCACGGAGAGATTCTAGATTTGTTTCTACCTATAATTCAACAATAAATTGTGTTAAGACAATCAAGATAGCCAAGCAAATGATTCTAAGAACAAGAAAATAAAACTAACCAGCTTCGATTTGTTGGTGATAAATGCCAAGGATCATGAAGCCTTGTAGGTTATATGTGATCACTTTATTAGGATTAGATGAGATAACCAGCGCTAGCTTCAGTTACTATTTCAATCTCCATTGAAACTACAAAATGAAGAATAGCAAAATCAGAGAGATACTTGAAACAAGAACATCAGATAGATTGACTAATAGCTACCTCTTTGTTGACAAAAAAATCCATGGAAATAATCTGTATCTTCCTTCTTGTAAAGAATACAAGAATATTTTTTATTTTTGCTGCTGCGTGTATGATTCACCTTCTCTTCTGGGCACTCCCTGTAATTATAGGCTAGTAAATATAATATTTAGACATGGAACTGTCTCACTCAATTACCACATCAAATGTGTATATACCTCTCATCGCCCTTGACTTCGAGATTGCTCCAGATACTCATATTCATCTGTTTTTCAGAATCGGTCATCATTACAAATTTCTCTACAAAATATTAATTACATTATTAGTCCCTGTGTTATGTAAAATACCCAAATATTGACGTTGCAAATGTATACGAAATTCACTTTCCAGAAAAATATATTATCAAATGTAACCAATAAATGGAAATTTTAGAAAAAGAATTACCTGCCATAGGTATTGACATCTCTCAAGTTCATTCCTAAAAAACTTGTCTTCTTATTTACAATCTTGCTGCACCACACAAACCATCAAGAATAAAATCAACAACAACTCAGTATCTCTAGACTAGAAATAATTCAGACTAACATAAAAATATTTTTTAAAATGTGTAAATAACTTGAAATGAGATTAAGGAATGATCGTACATGATAATCAAGCTTCCGATCAATCAGACGGCTTCCCCGGAAAAAGGATCATGAGAAGGCCAGTACTTTCTCCTTAGCACTATAGACTCGATTTTTTCTTTCTGATACGATCATTCAAGAATCTCCAATTATGTATGCGATACCTTTCCCTTGTTGAACATATTGAGCAATATGACCTCCTATTCTTCATACAAAGAAAAATAACCAATAGCTCCATGGTCGAGATTCTCTTTCACACAACACCGAAATGAACGATTTCCTATTATATCTGAATATAAAAGTTCTTCTAACTCTGAAGGAGCCTGTACTAACTCCATTAGGCCAAAGGGATATTTCAGGCCATAACTTGCCAAATAATCAGCACACATATTTCCTTCGCGATACACATGACGCATCCTGTATTCTTTCTTGTGTCTCAATATAAATCTACATCCTTCAATAATTTCTATTGCTTCTTTAGGCAATGATTTATTACCGTTTGCTATTAACTCACAAACATTGAGACAATCAGACTCGATTTCTAAGTCCTCAATGTTTAAATCTAAAGCCATGTTTAGTCCAATCCTTACAGCCAATAGTTCAGCATATACAGCACGCATGGGTCCTAAATTAAAACTAAAACCTCTCATCCATTCTCCATTACTATTTCGAAAAATTCCAGCAGCACAAGCTCCTCTTTTACCCTTTGAACACGCGTCAACATTCAACTTCCAACCATGTAAAGGTTTCTCCCATCTAACCCACACAAGTCTACCCTGCTTCTTCAACACTTTCATGTGTGACTTTTCATTGTGCTCAAATACCGGAAACGGATAGTCCTGTCTTGGCAAAAAGTTGTGCACACCGTATGTAATAATACTTTCTGGTGAATATTGATCATTACTCATCATCATCTTTTAATGTTGTTTGTATGTGATTTTTTCTACAACAATTTATTTACATGAATTAGAATATATATTGTACGACGACTCAGTTATAAGGAAACATATAGGAGCTACGGTGGATTTTTCTGAAAAAATTTAGACCTATAAACCAAAAATTGCAGAAAGTATCGTAATAGGTGTCATCCCACACAATCAAAAACTTTCTATAACACCATCGAGAATAAATATCTTGCTGAAGAAATAGTAAACTTGAACGGTAATTTGCAGAAGGGATCATAAACACGTTTGCAGAAAGTATCATATTTCTTTTACTTTTATGCAAAATATCAACAATCTCTATAAACTTTTCACGCAGTGTCATCCGCACCATCAAAAAATCATTTTTCTCTTCTTTTATGACCAATAACATTGAGAATAAACATCATGAAATAGTAAACTTAAGCGGAGCGATGAAAGAAGAAGAGAAAAGAGTTCACTTACTTTACGATCTCTAATTAAGATGAATGTTTAAAGTGTATAATTATTGTTTATATAGTTTGAAAAGTAACTTTCCGTACAAGGAAAAGAGAGAATTCAGAATTGTAACGAAACTAAAATAGACTTATTTTTTGAAGAGAAAAAGAAAAGAAAAAAGAAAAAGATTAATAGATTTTTTTTTGGACATTAAAGATTAGGATAATTCTTCCATCCAATATTGGATGATCCTACACCAATCATATAAATACACATACCCCATGTTTTAAACTTGCAAAGGTAACTAAATTATTAATCTAATGACATGTGTCTTGTTATAATTATCAATGGCAGTGATATGAATATTGGACCATCCAATATTGGATGGAAGTCTTACCCACCCTAAAGATTAATAGATTTATTTATTTTATTTTGGACAATGGGCTAAGAGATAGCTTTTTTTTTTGTCAAAGGCTAAGAGATACTCGTTATATACCTTTTAGGATTTCGCCCATTTTTTGGTTATGTATTAAATTATTTTTTAGTCATTTTGATAGATATAAATCATTATTTTGATCCATAAGTTTGGAAAAAAAATCAAAATTAACCCTTAATTTTTAAAATGTTTCAAATATTCGGGAACACGGACAAATGTTGTGCATGTTTGTCGTCAGCTCGTGTCGTAAGGTGTTTGGTTTAGTCCCGCAACGAGTCTCGTGTTTAGTTTCCATCGTTGAGTTTGAAACCCTGAACAGACTGCCTGTGATAAGCCAGGGGAAGGTAAGGATGATGTCAAGTCATCATTCCCCATACGCCCTGGGCGACACACGTGCTACATTATAAGAGAAAAAATGGCAATGGAGGATAGATAAAAGATTATAAGGGAAGAGTGAGAAAAATGGTAATGGATGAGAGAGAAGAAACTATTTTTTGTCTTATATACACTATAAGGTTAGTCATGCGATTGTAGATATTTGAGACTCCTTCAGAGAAGGGATGAATGGGATTTTCCTTTTGTGGCACTAAGATGGTCTCCAAGACCCTATAGGTAATTCACCATAATAAAAATAAATAAGCAATTACAAAAATAAATAAACTCACTACCAAAATTGTCTTAAAGCCACTTCAGTAGTAAAACATTCTTATTCCCCTGCAATAATCGCCCTCCACCCTGGGGTCTAGGACTCTGACCGAGAATTCGCATACACTCCATAGCTATCTCTATTGCGGTTTCATGGCATATAACAAGTTCACCATCAATGGGTAACCCTAGGATCATGGTGACATTCTGCAATATCACTGTCATCTCACCGTCCGACAAGTGAAACGTGTTGGTCTCTCACCTCCAACTTTTCACCAATGTGGTGCAGAAGGCTCGGTCGTTAGTTACTTTGGATATTTTTGGAATACGCCCAAAAGTCGGGCTCTTCAATGAATGGCAAGACGTGCAAATCGAACTTCCTAAATATGGATTGAATAGGCATAAAAAAGAGGGAAAGTATTTATATTTGATTAGAAGTTTCGCTTAAGAGAGGAGGATGAGTGTTAATGAGGAGTGTTAAGTATTTTTATTTTCTTTTCATTTAATCTATTGTGGTGGTTAAGTCCACTTTTCCCGAGCTTGATGACAATGCAACCATTACAAATGAGAATAATTTGGGGGCTTCTTTTACCCCAACAGTTAAAAATGATGCAGGAATTTCGAGTGCTCATAAGGTGCTTGAGGCAAGTCCATAATGCAGCTGAGATTATGTTCATGGTAACTCAAATTGCAGCTGCAAAGTACATCAATGGAAGGTACTTCGAATCCTTATTTGCAGTTTTCTTTTGACAAGTAAGCTAAGAGTGATGCGATAGATACTAATGCTAGAAAAGTTAATGGTGGGACTGTTGAATTGAAGGATGATAGTTCAGGGTCTCAAATGGTAAATCAGGAAGTTCGTGGGTCAAATTTAGATGTTTGTGGGGTTTCCGAAGTTAATAGGAAAGAATCGGGGACTTGGGATGCAATAAATTACAAGGTCTGCAGCTGTGGTTTTCGCAGTTAAATAATGCAGATACAGGTGGGTTTCGAATTAACTTAGTCAATTCACTGCATCATTGGTATAATGTGTTCGATTATAATCTGTTTTAAACTTTTCTTCTTCTGATTAATTGACTGAATTAATGTTTTGGAAAATTCCACTATTGCTCTCAATGTATATTTGAAAAAGTAACGAATATACCCCTCCCTATGTAAGGGAAATATATAAATGTATCTGTAATTTTTCAAAAGGTAGTAAAAATACGCCATGTTATACATTAACAGTGTAAATATAACCCTACTTTTGGGCATGTTTTCTATATTTTGGCATAACAGATGTTTGCAGAAATTGCAGAAAGTATCGTAATAGGTGTCATCCCACACAATCAAAAACTTTCTATAACACCATCGAGAATAAATATCTTGCTGAAGAAATAGTAAACTTGAACGGTAATTTGCAGAAGGGATCATAAACACGTTTGCAGAAAGTATCATATTTCTTTTACTTTTATGCAAAATATCAACAATCTCTATAAACTTTTCACGCAGTGTCATCCGCACCATCAAAAAATCATTTTTCTCTTCTTTTATGACCAATAACATTGAGAATAAACATCATGAAATAGTAAACTTAAGCGGAGCGATGAAAGAAGAAGAGAAAAGAGTTCACTTACTTTACGATCTCTAATTAAGATGAATGTTTAAAGTGTATAATTATTGTTTATATAGTTTGAAAAGTAACTTTCCGTACAAGGAAAAGAGAGAATTCAGAATTGTAACGAAACTAAAATAGACTTATTTTTTGAAGAGAAAAAGAAAAGAAAAAAGAAAAAGATTAATAGATTTTTTTTTGGACATTAAAGATTAGGATAATTCTTCCATCCAATATTGGATGATCCTACACCAATCATATAAATACACATACCCCATGTTTTAAACTTGCAAAGGTAACTAAATTATTAATCTAATGACATGTGTCTTGTTATAATTATCAATGGCAGTGATATGAATATTGGACCATCCAATATTGGATGGAAGTCTTACCCACCCTAAAGATTAATAGATTTATTTATTTTATTTTGGACAATGGGCTAAGAGATAGCTTTTTTTTTTGTCAAAGGCTAAGAGATACTCGTTATATACCTTTTAGGATTTCGCCCATTTTTTGGTTATGTATTAAATTATTTTTTAGTCATTTTGATAGATATAAATCATTATTTTGATCCATAAGTTTGGAAAAAAAATCAAAATTAACCCTTAATTTTTAAAATGTTTCAAATATTCGGGAACACGGACAAATGTTGTGCATGTTTGTCGTCAGCTCGTGTCGTAAGGTGTTTGGTTTAGTCCCGCAACGAGTCTCGTGTTTAGTTTCCATCGTTGAGTTTGAAACCCTGAACAGACTGCCTGTGATAAGCCAGGGGAAGGTAAGGATGATGTCAAGTCATCATTCCCCATACGCCCTGGGCGACACACGTGCTACATTATAAGAGAAAAAATGGCAATGGAGGATAGATAAAAGATTATAAGGGAAGAGTGAGAAAAATGGTAATGGATGAGAGAGAAGAAACTATTTTTTGTCTTATATACACTATAAGGTTAGTCATGCGATTGTAGATATTTGAGACTCCTTCAGAGAAGGGATGAATGGGATTTTCCTTTTGTGGCACTAAGATGGTCTCCAAGACCCTATAGGTAATTCACCATAATAAAAATAAATAAGCAATTACAAAAATAAATAAACTCACTACCAAAATTGTCTTAAAGCCACTTCAGTAGTAAAACATTCTTATTCCCCTGCAATAATCGCCCTCCACCCTGGGGTCTAGGACTCTGACCGAGAATTCGCATACACTCCATAGCTATCTCTATTGCGGTTTCATGGCATATAACAAGTTCACCATCAATGGGTAACCCTAGGATCATGGTGACATTCTGCAATATCACTGTCATCTCACCGTCCGACAAGTGAAACGTGTTGGTCTCTCACCTCCAACTTTTCACCAATGTGGTGCAGAAGGCTCGGTCGTTAGTTACTTTGGATATTTTTGGAATACGCCCAAAAGTCGGGCTCTTCAATGAATGGCAAGACGTGCAAATCGAACTTCCTAAATATGGATTGAATAGGCATAAAAAAGAGGGAAAGTATTTATATTTGATTAGAAGTTTCGCTTAAGAGAGGAGGATGAGTGTTAATGAGGAGTGTTAAGTATTTTTATTTTCTTTTCATTTAATCTATTGTGGTGGTTAAGTCCACTTTTCCCGAGCTTGATGACAATGCAACCATTACAAATGAGAATAATTTGGGGGCTTCTTTTACCCCAACAGTTAAAAATGATGCAGGAATTTCGAGTGCTCATAAGGTGCTTGAGGCAAGTCCATAATGCAGCTGAGATTATGTTCATGGTAACTCAAATTGCAGCTGCAAAGTACATCAATGGAAGGTACTTCGAATCCTTATTTGCAGTTTTCTTTTGACAAGTAAGCTAAGAGTGATGCGATAGATACTAATGCTAGAAAAGTTAATGGTGGGACTGTTGAATTGAAGGATGATAGTTCAGGGTCTCAAATGGTAAATCAGGAAGTTCGTGGGTCAAATTTAGATGTTTGTGGGGTTTCCGAAGTTAATAGGAAAGAATCGGGGACTTGGGATGCAATAAATTACAAGGTCTGCAGCTGTGGTTTTCGCAGTTAAATAATGCAGATACAGGTGGGTTTCGAATTAACTTAGTCAATTCACTGCATCATTGGTATAATGTGTTCGATTATAATCTGTTTTAAACTTTTCTTCTTCTGATTAATTGACTGAATTAATGTTTTGGAAAATTCCACTATTGCTCTCAATGTATATTTGAAAAAGTAACGAATATACCCCTCCCTATGTAAGGGAAATATATAAATGTATCTGTAATTTTTCAAAAGGTAGTAAAAATACGCCATGTTATACATTAACAGTGTAAATATAACCCTACTTTTGGGCATGTTTTCTATATTTTGGCATAACAGATGTTTGCAGAAATTGCAGAAAGTATCGTAATAGGTGTCATCCCACACAATCAAAAACTTTCTATAACACCATCGAGAATAAATATCTTGCTGAAGAAATAGTAAACTTGAACGGTAATTTGCAGAAGGGATCATAAACACGTTTGCAGAAAGTATCATATTTCTTTTACTTTTATGCAAAATATCAACAATCTCTATAAACTTTTCACGCAGTGTCATCCGCACCATCAAAAAATCATTTTTCTCTTCTTTTATGACCAATAACATTGAGAATAAACATCATGAAATAGTAAACTTAAGCGGAGCGATGAAAGAAGAAGAGAAAAGAGTTCACTTACTTTACGATCTCTAATTAAGATGAATGTTTAAAGTGTATAATTATTGTTTATATAGTTTGAAAAGTAACTTTCCGTACAAGGAAAAGAGAGAATTCAGAATTGTAACGAAACTAAAATAGACTTATTTTTTGAAGAGAAAAAGAAAAGAAAAAAGAAAAAGATTAATAGATTTTTTTTTGGACATTAAAGATTAGGATAATTCTTCCATCCAATATTGGATGATCCTACACCAATCATATAAATACACATACCCCATGTTTTAAACTTGCAAAGGTAACTAAATTATTAATCTAATGACATGTGTCTTGTTATAATTATCAATGGCAGTGATATGAATATTGGACCATCCAATATTGGATGGAAGTCTTACCCACCCTAAAGATTAATAGATTTATTTATTTTATTTTGGACAATGGGCTAAGAGATAGCTTTTTTTTTTGTCAAAGGCTAAGAGATACTCGTTATATACCTTTTAGGATTTCGCCCATTTTTTGGTTATGTATTAAATTATTTTTTAGTCATTTTGATAGATATAAATCATTATTTTGATCCATAAGTTTGGAAAAAAAATCAAAATTAACCCTTAATTTTTAAAATGTTTCAAATATTCGGGAACACGGACAAATGTTGTGCATGTTTGTCGTCAGCTCGTGTCGTAAGGTGTTTGGTTTAGTCCCGCAACGAGTCTCGTGTTTAGTTTCCATCGTTGAGTTTGAAACCCTGAACAGACTGCCTGTGATAAGCCAGGGGAAGGTAAGGATGATGTCAAGTCATCATTCCCCATACGCCCTGGGCGACACACGTGCTACATTATAAGAGAAAAAATGGCAATGGAGGATAGATAAAAGATTATAAGGGAAGAGTGAGAAAAATGGTAATGGATGAGAGAGAAGAAACTATTTTTTGTCTTATATACACTATAAGGTTAGTCATGCGATTGTAGATATTTGAGACTCCTTCAGAGAAGGGATGAATGGGATTTTCCTTTTGTGGCACTAAGATGGTCTCCAAGACCCTATAGGTAATTCACCATAATAAAAATAAATAAGCAATTACAAAAATAAATAAACTCACTACCAAAATTGTCTTAAAGCCACTTCAGTAGTAAAACATTCTTATTCCCCTGCAATAATCGCCCTCCACCCTGGGGTCTAGGACTCTGACCGAGAATTCGCATACACTCCATAGCTATCTCTATTGCGGTTTCATGGCATATAACAAGTTCACCATCAATGGGTAACCCTAGGATCATGGTGACATTCTGCAATATCACTGTCATCTCACCGTCCGACAAGTGAAACGTGTTGGTCTCTCACCTCCAACTTTTCACCAATGTGGTGCAGAAGGCTCGGTCGTTAGTTACTTTGGATATTTTTGGAATACGCCCAAAAGTCGGGCTCTTCAATGAATGGCAAGACGTGCAAATCGAACTTCCTAAATATGGATTGAATAGGCATAAAAAAGAGGGAAAGTATTTATATTTGATTAGAAGTTTCGCTTAAGAGAGGAGGATGAGTGTTAATGAGGAGTGTTAAGTATTTTTATTTTCTTTTCATTTAATCTATTGTGGTGGTTAAGTCCACTTTTCCCGAGCTTGATGACAATGCAACCATTACAAATGAGAATAATTTGGGGGCTTCTTTTACCCCAACAGTTAAAAATGATGCAGGAATTTCGAGTGCTCATAAGGTGCTTGAGGCAAGTCCATAATGCAGCTGAGATTATGTTCATGGTAACTCAAATTGCAGCTGCAAAGTACATCAATGGAAGGTACTTCGAATCCTTATTTGCAGTTTTCTTTTGACAAGTAAGCTAAGAGTGATGCGATAGATACTAATGCTAGAAAAGTTAATGGTGGGACTGTTGAATTGAAGGATGATAGTTCAGGGTCTCAAATGGTAAATCAGGAAGTTCGTGGGTCAAATTTAGATGTTTGTGGGGTTTCCGAAGTTAATAGGAAAGAATCGGGGACTTGGGATGCAATAAATTACAAGGTCTGCAGCTGTGGTTTTCGCAGTTAAATAATGCAGATACAGGTGGGTTTCGAATTAACTTAGTCAATTCACTGCATCATTGGTATAATGTGTTCGATTATAATCTGTTTTAAACTTTTCTTCTTCTGATTAATTGACTGAATTAATGTTTTGGAAAATTCCACTATTGCTCTCAATGTATATTTGAAAAAGTAACGAATATACCCCTCCCTATGTAAGGGAAATATATAAATGTATCTGTAATTTTTCAAAAGGTAGTAAAAATACGCCATGTTATACATTAACAGTGTAAATATAACCCTACTTTTGGGCATGTTTTCTATATTTTGGCATAACAGATGTATAGGGACTAATGGTGCAATTATATGTTTATCCAGATGAGATCAGGCTATGGACGTTCAATATTCGAACCACATTTTGGGACAGGATATAAGTGGAGAACTTTCAACTATCGGAAACTCAATTAAATCTTTCAATATTAGACAACAGGTATTTGGTACATTTTATACAACAGCTTCTAAGGATATTCTTCCACATGACTTAATTGCCCTCAAACCTCCAAACCTCTCATTTATTGTAAGTCATGGACCGTTAGATCATTTATTTGAATTATACCGCCAAAATGGCCCAAAAAAAAACGCTAAAAACTTTAAAAATACAAGAACACCTTAGCCGACCTGATCCGGCCCATTTATCAAATCCCAGAGATGATACTATATATATAACAACACCTATTTCCTCTCTTCATTCGAAATATTTTACCCTCCATTTCCATTTCTTTAATTTCGAACGTCTAAATATTTAGTCGAATCTGCTGTGATGGGCCGACCAAAAAGCAATGGAGGTCCTTCTTTCCGCTTCAATTCTGCTGAGGTAAGTAAATATTTATTCGTGCAGAAGCTATGAATTTCTGTTAATTTTATTTAATATTTGCCTCATTTTGTATATGATTAATTTAGACGAAGTAATTTTTAACTTTTTATTGTAAATTGAGGTTTCATTTAGTGGAATTTAAGTGATTGACTCTGATCCATGACCGCTCATACATATGATTTGTATTGTGAATTTTCAAAATTTGATTTGATTTCTTTTTGTCATTTTTGGACTTCTTTGGGTGGGTTTTCGATTAGAAATTCAAAAGAACAAGGGAAAAAGGGGGGAATTGGTTATGGTTTGATGTTGATTTGGAAGATCTTGTTATTACAACTGTTTAATTAAGTTGTGCTTTAGGCCTTTATAGAGTATACTATAAAATTGGGATTTAATGAAAAGGGTTTTTTCGCGCGAAAATTGGTTATTTGTTATGGTTTAAATTGTGTGGGTACGTGTTTAAAGCACAAACTAGGTGAATAAATTTAGGCAAACTTTTTTTCGGGTGGGGTTTAGGGTTTCAAAGGCTTTTTTGAGTTAATTTCATTATAGGTCCCTAAATTTTGCAAAAATGCACTATTGGTCCCTATATTTTGTAAAAATGCACTATAGGTCCCTATATTTTGTAAAAAAATGCGCTATAGGTCCCTATAATTAATGTATACTCTCCATTTGATAAAAGGTATCAGAGATGGAAGCTATTCTACAAGCAAAGTAATGATAATTATATATAATCAATTATGATATTAATTTCGTAAATTTAACTTTTATTATTACAGGTTTATTACTGGTTTCATAATCGAAGATTTAACCTAAGATCAAAAGCATCAGGTAAAAGCTCTGGAAAAGTTAAGTGTATCTATGACTCAGACCGATTCTTCAAGCCCCTTCCACGCAATATATTACTGCTCCTACTAGAGGTACCATTGCTCGGTTTGTGTATATATATATATACACATACAAAGAGAGATATACAGAGAGAGAGAGGGAGAGATATATCTCCTTCTCAATCTGTCAATTATCATAGTTTGCAATGGATATCTAAGCGCGCACAAAAGAATATTACTTTGGTAACAATTTAAACTATATTTGTTTTTAAAACCTATAAGTTTTTCCATTAAATGATACATTTACACGCGAATAATGAACTTCATTTAACAAAATCAGATTGGTTTCCTCACCCGGCCCATAGGTAATGTGTGGGCCCCATTAATTGCGTTGACTCAAAAGTTTAAATTTCAAATATTTGACATAATAGCGGCAATAGCTATTTGTGTAGTGAAGATAAACATTAAATCTTGTAGATATTAGCATAAAAAGAAATTGTAAATTTTATTTCACCATTTCGAATCTCTTAAATGGATTTTGATTTTTTACATTCACCCACTTCTGTGTTGGATTTTGATGAATCGGAATCTTCTTCTTCTGGTATGAATTTTCTATTTAATTAGATTTTTGTCAAAGCGCAACAGATATATTAGTTAATTTGTCTTGTTTTTTCTCCTTTATTTTGATATTTATGGTTGATTTAGAGATCTATCGAATACTTGTGGTTTTGCGATTTTCGATTTGGTAAATTTAAATAAAATTTGATTTTTCAGGTGCATCTGACACTTCAACTGAAACTGAAACTGAAACTGATAGCGAATCTGAGGATGGACCCACGACGGACTTTGAAGCTAGATCTAGAGATGGTGCATGGTTAGTACTTTTGAGGGTTATTTACGTAATTTATTATTGTATTCTATTTGATTTTTGATTTTTGATTTTATTTTTATTTTTCAGGTACGATGTAAAAGAATTTGTATCTTATAGAGATGTTGAGTCCGGTGATCAGGTAAATCTGGAATATGAGTTTAAATTTCTGTTTTATATAATACAGGGACTTAGAGTGCAATTAATGAAAATTATAATATTGTGGGTGATTTAGGAAGCGCTTGTAAGATTGGGTTGGTTAGAAGAATGGGTAAATGTCCGAAATGATGTTAGACAAAGATCGATTCCATGTATATCTCCAGAGTGTACTATAATCTATCCTGGAGATTTGGTCCTCTGCTATAAGGTATGTAATTAAACTAAATAAAATAAAATTGTTATAATAATAATAATAATATAAATAATGTTTTGTTTATTTTTCAGGAGAGAATATTAGAGGACTCTTTGTACTATGATGCTCATGTCCTTGATGCACAAAGGCATAGGCATGATGTCAGTGGGTGTCACTGTAACTTCCTTGTGCAATACGATCACGATCAGTCTCGGGTAATTTTATAACTCTTTTTTTTTTTTTTTTTAAATTTAATTTAATAAACTATTTAATGTGTTTTTAATTTAATATAATTTTGGTTTTGTAGGAGATTGTGCCGCTAAGGAAAATCTGTCGGCGTCCCGAAACTGATGCTAGGCTACAACAGTTGAGAGATGAGGATGCGGCTGCTGGTGCTTCTACTTCTACTAGTGGGTCCCACCAGGGAAGTAATGTTGATTCTACTTCTACTAGTGGGTCCCAGCAAGGAAGTAGTAATCCACTACCACCACCATCTGCTGGTGGATCGAGTGGTGCTGCTTCATAGATATATATATATATATATATATATATATATAAGCAGTTTTGGTGTAAAAATTAGACAATGAATTTTAATTTTGTGTGAGGTGAAGAGAGTAGTAGCCTTATGGACTTAATTTTGTGTTTTCATTATTGGGATTTTATGTAAGACTTCAGAATTGTTTTTTTTTTTATTGTTATTTGGATTTTATGGTTCTGATTATTATCAGGCTGTAGCTCCATTCTCTAAAATCATTTTTAACTAGTAATCAATTTTTTTTTTGCTGTTGCTCCTATATGTGGCTTAGTGGTTTTGGTATCAGATTTCGGGTATTGATGGAGGAGGTGGAGTAATAAGCATGACCATGACCCTAAGTGCCCATGACCATAAGCATGGCCATGATACGTATATTTAATGAGCAGTAAGAATCAATCTGTAACGATCGAGTACCTTCAAGTGCCCAAAACCGTAAGCACGACCTGAACTTTTTTTTTTGGGTCAATTATCTTAGGAGACTTGAGAAAAATCAATGTGCCACTTAGGAGCTAGTCAATTCCTCTCTCTTTCTTAAGGCCAATAAAATGTCCAATGTCATAACTACCCTTGTAGTGTATATAAGACAAAAAAATAGATTATTTCTCTCTCCTCCACTACCATTACTCTCTCTCCTCCATTACCATTAATCTCTCTCCTTTCTTTATCATTTTTTCTCTCTCCTCTCTCATTAATTATCAAATATTTTCCAGCTCCGACCACAACCACCGATCACCGCCGGCCACCTCCGGCCACCGCCGGAAAAAGTTCTGAGCGTGGAAAAAAGTTCTGAGTCTGGAAAATAGTTCTGAGTCTGGAAAAAAGTTCTGAGTCTGAGTGCAAAAGTTCTGAGTCTGAGTGCAAAAGTTCTGAGTCTGAGTGCAAAAGTTCTGAGTCTAAGTGCAAAAGTTCCATTAACGCCAGATTTTTAATCGCCAACAGTGTTGAGCGCAAAAGTTCTGAGTATGAGTGCAAAAGTTCTGAGTCTGAGTGCAAAAGTTCCATTAACGCCAGATTTTTAATCGCCAACAGTGTTGAGCGCAAAAGTTCTGTGTGCAAAAGTTCTGAGCGCAAAAGTTCTGAGCGCAAAAGACCAAAAAACTAAACAGAGACACGAAACAAGAACAAATCTGCTACATAAACTTGCTGAGCATCTCGAATCGACTTGCTACCGGAGATCCAAGCTTCTTCTTCACAAATATAAGCACAAAAACAACTTCGTTTATCCATGGCTTTCAAATCCGATCTTAGAGATTATTGTGCAGCAGATCAATTTCTTCCTTCCATGGCGGAACCCTAGATCGAAACTCTATTTCGGATCGGTCAAATCTCCACCTTCACTGCGGTATTCATCGAAGTTCATGCCAACGGTCTTCTTCTCCGCGCTCTCTTCTTCGGTTGCTTGGTGGCTGTGTGCTTCAAGTGAAGCAATGGAAAGAAGGAATATTATGGAGTGGAGAAGAGAGGCGTTGATTGTAAGAAGTGAGGAGAGAGGTAGAAAGAGAGAGAGAAATATTTCTGAAAATGTAATTTAGGATTTAAGAAATATTATGATAATATTTAGTATATATAGAGAATAAAAAAGGGTAGGAAAGTAATTGGGAAATTAGGCTATAGTGTTAAATTTAGTTTGTGGCCTTTAGTAAGAAGAGGCTATAGAGCCGGTCTCCTTAGGTTTAGAACAAAAAAAAAAGGTCTCCTTAGGTCACGAGGTGGTCTTTTCAAGACCCTTTGGGTAATAATCTCTTTTTTTTTTCTAGCCGATTTTAAATTTTACTTTTATAAAATTATTTAGTACTAATTTATTGTTAGAAATAAAAAGTCTTTTTAAATAAATTATAAAATATAACATAAATAACACTTGTTTGAAAAAAAATAAATAATCAAAGTGTAGTGCTGTCATGCCGCTATTAACCATACATATATCTCCCTTATACCAAAGATTCCAATACCTATCACTATAAAACATTTTCGGCCCATTAGTTGTTCAAACTTCATTTATAAAATAATAGCAAAAATTCTTGTTAATAGAATGCAACCGGTAATGGATGTAATTATTGATGAAAATCAATCCGCATTCGTACCTGGAAGGCATATACAAGAAAATACGATGGTTGCTCATGAAATTATTAATTATATAAAAGGGCAAAAAAGAACTAAAACTCATTACCTCACTATTAAAGCGGATATTCAAAAAGCATATGAGAATGTCGAATGGGATTTCCTAAAAACAATAATGGAGAATATGGGCTTTAGTGAAAAATGGATTAGCAAAATTATGAGGTGTGTTACGTCTGTAACATATTCGTATTTATTAAATGGGACCCCTATTAAACTAGATAATCCCCAACGAGGATTACGACAAGGTGACCCCTTATCGCCTTTCCTCTTTTGCATTGTTACTCAAATGCTATCTATTCTTATAGCTAATAAAAATGAAGAACAAATATTGACTGGTATTAAAATTGCTAAATTGGCCCCTAGTGTTACCCACTTACTATTTGCTGATGATAGCATTTTCTTTATGAAAGCTAATATGATGGAAATAGATGGTTTTAATGATGTTATTAATAAATATAGCTTCTCCACTGGAATGAAACTAAATTTAAATAAGTGTGGGGTGAAATTTAGTCCCAATACACCGGACTATATTCAAAAGGTACTAGCTAATAAGCTTAATATGCATATTACAAATGACTTGGGTAATTATTTGGGTCTACCCACAGAATGGGGGAGATCTAAAATAAATGATCTCAATATATTGGTAGAAAAAACCTTAAAAAGAACGGAAAATTGGAAAAATCTATACCTATCTTCAGCTGGTAAAGAAACTTTAATAAAAGCGGTGCTACAAAGTTTACCAAACTACTTTTTATCCTCATACCTTATACCAAAAAGAATTTGTGACCTTATATCTTCACAAATTGCTAACTTTTGGTGGGGGAGTAATGGAAAAAATAAATGTCACTGGGGCAGCTGGAACTCTATAACTAAAAGTAAAATGGATGGAGGTCTTGGTTTCCGAGATCTCAATCTTATGAACGTAGCCTTACTTAGTAAACAGGCATGGAATTTGATTAATAACAACAATACACTACTATATAAATTACTAAAAGGAAAATATTTTCCAATTACTAATTTTATGGAAGCTCAATTAGGAAGTAATCCTTCATGGGGTTGGAAAAGCCTAATTAGTGGAAGAAATGCAATAAAAGATGATATTAAATGGAAAATAGGCAATGGCTATACTATAAATTTACATACTGATAAATGGATAAATGGTATTAACCAGGTTATAACACCTAATAGAAGTGAATTACAAAAAGTAAATGATTTAATGATGAGCAATGAGAGAAAATGGAATATAGAGGTTATAAATCAAGTGTATACTAGTGATATTGCACAAGCTATTTTCAACACATTTATACCTCTATCTGGAGGGAAAGATATTCCCTTTTGGATACATGATAAAGATGGTAACTTCTCAGTTAAAAAAGGTTACTATATTATGAAGAATAAAAAAGATGGAGAGGAAAAAAATAAAGGTACTGATAAGGCCACCTCCTCGCACCAGGTTGATAAAATGATCTGGAAAATGATATGGGGTCTAAAAGTAGCACCAAAAATTAAAAATTTTATTTGGAAAGTAGTTAAACATTTGTTACCTACAAATGAAAACGTGTACAAAAGGAAAATAGGTTTAAACCCTATTTGTGACATTTGTAATAAAGAAACTGAAACTATTGAACATATGCTACTAGACTGTGTATGGTCTAGAGCCATTTGGTTTGCCTCCCCTTACCACCTTATTACTTGCAACCACTCTACTTCTAAGATAGATGTTTGGATGGCAAGAATATTGGAGGAAAGGAGAGGGGCAGGAATTAGTACAGAGTTCATAATGGAACAAATATGTGTCATCTTATGGCATATATGGAAAGGAAGATGTGCTTATAAATACAAAGGCACAAAGCCTGACCCTTTAAGAAGCTTAAACAATGCTATGAAAGAATGGGAACAATATAAAAATATAGTTTATCCTAATGATGTTATTTCTAAACTGAAGGATAATAAGAATCAAAATATAAATCTGGCGCATAAAAATGGTAATAATGGAGATACTGAGGTTGAAACTAATCCTGAGATGGATAACAATAATCGAAAGCTTAAGTGGATTCCTCCACCTAGAAACTTAATAAAAATAAATTGTGATGCTGCTACTAAAGATAATAATGGAGCTATATCTTGTGTTGCTAGGGATTTTACAGGTAAGGTGATCTTTTGCAAAGCTTGGGTGGTTAAGGTGGAAAATCCTAAAGAGGCTGAAGCATTGGGGGTGTTAAAAGCTTGTCTTCTCGCTAAGGAGTTCCCTCCTCAAAGTGTGATAATAGAAAATGACTGCCTCCAAGTGATGAAGCCTTTAGAATTTAGGAACCATTTTAATTCGCCTTTAATTTGTAATATTATTAAAAGTGTTTATTTTGTTTCTGAGGATTGTAAACCTATTTTTCGATGGATTAATCGTGATAGGAATAGACTAGCTGATGGGGTAGCCAAATATAAGCTAAGTGGCAATATGTTAGGCTCGTGTTTAGACACGTACCCATCTAGGTTAGAAGAAATAATTAAAACTGAAACCGTTCCGATGGGAATTGGTTAAATTTGTAATAATTTTTTGAGTACTAGTAGAGAAGGATTTGGAAAAAAAAAAAAAGAATGTCCCTAAATTTGGTAAAAATTTCTTCAACACCATCTCGTCTAGTTTCAATTAGAAAAGAAAACAAAAACAATGTTTGTTTCAATAGAAAAGACATTTTAATTCATTATCTGAATTGGAAATTGCATTATTAGTCCTTAGGCTATGCAAAATAGACCGATACGTGTTCCTTTATCATGAGTAAATATACATCAAAGGAAAATTTGACCGAAATAAACTTATATTTTGATCAAAGGATGGTGTAACCGGGACTAATTGTTGCTATTTATTATTCATAGAAAATAAAATGAAATTGGGGCTTACCCTTGAGCAATCTAAGGACCCGTTTGGAAGTGCTTATTTTAGAGTAAAAAAGCGCTTTTGGAATAAAATTCAAAATCTAAAAAAAATTATTAAAAACAATTTTGAAATCTAAAATTATTGAAAGTGCTTTTTTCAAGAGTGCTTTTCAAGGTAAAAAAAACTCTTAAAATGCTAAAAGCACTTTTAAGTGCTTCTCCAAAAAAGCACTTCCAAACGGGCACTAAGATTGCCAGAGCTAACAGTAGACACAATAGCGGTAAGTCTAGGAAGAGTAAGAATCCACCATGCACATTGGCGGACCTACCTTGGGCCCGGGGGGCTCAAGCCCCCCTCACTTTTTTAAAAAAAAAGAAAAATTATCTTATATATTTATAATTTGTTATCAAAGTATTTTTTTTTAATTTTTGTAAATACAATAATTTTTTTAACCCTATTTAATACATTATTTTTTTATACATTACACATTATTATCTCTACAAACATCACTTTAATTAAATTTATAAATAGTTTTGTAGAATTTAAATAATTTTATGTGAATTATTAAATTTTATATACAAATTTAAATTTTATTAAATAAATTATTGAATGCAAATTTAATTTTTCTTTCATATGAATAAAATAGTTAATACATTTCTTAAATTTTGGTTCTATTAATTTAATCTATCACCGAAACTTTCTAGAAGTCTATGCTACTTAGTGTTTTTTTCTTTTTGTTCTAATTGCATTTTATGCTGCATAGTACATAGGGAAGGAATTAGTATTACTAGTATTTATATTAATTATATAAAACGTATTTTAATATTGATATTTACGTAAATATTGTACTAGTATTAAATAACTAAAGAAATGAAAAGATATACCCAAGTTTACTATAGGTATATAAAAAAAGAATTTCGGGGGCGTTGCCCTCGAACCCCCTGTATTTCAAGCCCCTTCTCAATTTTTGTCCTGGATCCGCCACTGACCATGCATATATTTAGATACATTACATACACTTGAAAATACACATACCTGACCCTGTGTCTGCAAAGTTCATAGCTTCAAAATGTACACTAACAAACTGTGGGTTGAGAGAGTCCTTTAAAATATAAAATACTGTATATATTCAGTTATAAAGTTTTTGACTCTTAAAAGTTATTTGAATTTTATAGGATTCTAAGATTTGGTGTGATTTTTTAAGCTTCCTGATTTATCAAGACATTATCTCCTAAGAAAACTAATTTCATGCATAAAAACAAACGAATTTATAAAGTCTGTTGAAATAAAAAGAAACCTTGAACTCCTCAAGTAAGCAAAACACACCTACACGTTAAAACATCTATATCTATTACATGACTTTAATCTGGTATGCTATAATGTTTAAACTTTAGAACTTTAGACAAGGATTTCACAAAAATTAAAATCGAAAAAGAAGATTATAGATATAGTACTAGTTGTTAACAAATGAAACGATTTGAGGTTCAAAATAGAATTTTATTAATAAAAGCAGCTGCACCTAATCACCTTTTATAGGCTGCCTACGTACCCAACCGGGGATAAAGCTGGGATCAAGCCGCACGTAGTTCTTAAGTAACTTTACAATAAAATCCCCATTATTTACATTCAATCTGAATTTCATTTTGGTAGCTGAAGAAGAAGATCCTTGACCCAATAACTTGTAGCTTCATCCTTCTTATAATTGATTCATACTTGTTTGTCTCCACCATATCTTGATTAAACTCCTGACAGATTGATCTTTTGTCAATGTTGGTAAATTCAGCAAAAGGATGATCCTCTTTTACAATGTGATTTGAGCTAACTTGGCAGCACAAGGATGATCACTTTGTTTCAGGAAGAAAGTCACGTAGAGATTCTAGATTTGTGTCTACCTATAATTCAACAATAAATTCTGTTAAGACAACCAAGATAGCCAAGCAAATGATTCTAAGAACCAGAAAATAAAACTAACCAGCTTCGATTTGTTGGTGATAAAGTGCCAAGGATCATGAAGCCTTGTAGGTTATATGTGATCACTTTATTAGGATTAGATGAGATAACCACCACTAGATTCAGTTGCTGCTATTTCAATGTCCATTGAAACTACAAAATGATGAATAGCCAAATCAGAGAGATGCGTGAGACAAGAACATCAGATAGATTGACTAATAGCTACCTCTTTGTTGACTAAAAAATTTATGAAAATAATTTCTGTGTCTTCTTTCTTGTAAAGATAATTTTTGCTGCTGCGTGTATGATACACCTTCTCTTCTGGGCACTCCCTATAATTGTAGGCTAGTGAATATAAATATAATATATAGACATGGAACTATCTTGCTCAATTACCAAATCAAATGTGTATATACCTCTCATCGCCCTTGACTTCGAGATTGCTCCAGATACTCATATTCATGTGTTTTTCAGAATCGGTCATCATTACAAATTTCTCTACAAAAGATTAATTACACCATTAGCCCCTTTGTTATGTAAAATACCCAAATATTGACGTTCCAAATGTACTCAAAATTCAATTTCCAGAAAAATATAATATCAAATGTCACCAATAAATGGAGACTTTAGAAAAAGTATTACCTGCACCATTAAATGTATTGACATCTCTCAAAAGTTCATTCCTAAAAACTTGTCTTCTTATTTACAATCTTGCTGCACCATACAAACCATCAAGAACAAAATCAACAACAACTCAGTATCTCTAGACTAGAAATAATTCAAACTAACATAAAAATATTTTTAAAATGTGTAAATAACTTGAAATGAGATTAAGGAATGATGATAATCAAGCTTCCGATCAATCAGACGGCTTCCCCGGAAAAAGGATCATGAGAAGGCCAGTACTTTCTCCTTAGCACTATAGACTCGATTTTTTCTTTCTGATACGATCATTCAAGAATATCCAATTATATATGCGATACCTTTCCCTTGTTGAACATATTGAGCAATATGACCTCCTATTCTTCATACAAAGAAAAATAACCAATAGCTCCATGGTCGAGATTCTCTTTCACACAACACCAAAATGAACCATTTCCTATTATATCTGAATATAAAAGTTCTTCTAACTCTGAAGGAGCCTGTACTAACTCCAGTAGGCCAAAGGGATATTTCAGACCATAACTTGCCAAATAATCAGCACACATATTTCCTTCGCGGTACACATGACGCATCTTGTACCCTTTTTTGTGTCTCAATATAAATCTACATCCTTCAATAATTTCTATTGCATCTTTAGGCAATGATTTATTACCGTTTGCTATAAACTCACAAACATTGAGACAATCTGACTCGATTTCTAAGTCCTCGATGTTTAAATCCAATGCCATGTTTAGTCCAATCCTTACTTCCAATAGTTCAGCATATACAGCACGCATAGGTCCTAAATTATATGTAAAACCTCTCATCCATTCTCCATTACTATTTTGAAAAATTCCAGCAGCACAAGCTCCTCTTTTACACTTTGAACAAGCATAAACATTCAACTTCCAACCATGTGACGGTTTCTCCCATCTAACCCAGACAAGTCTACCTGCTTCTTCAACACTTTCATGTGTGACTTTTCATTGTGCTCAAATACCGGAAACGGATAGTCCTGTCTTGGCAAAAAGTTGTGCACACCGTATGTAATAATACTTTCTGGTGAATATTGATCATTCCTCATCATCATCTTTTAATGTTGTTTGTATGTGATTTTTTCTACAACAATTTATTTACATGGATTAGAATATATATTGTACGACGACTCAGTTATAGGAAACATAT
Organism: Nemophila menziesii; assembly: GCA_029959085.1. Classification (NCBI taxonomy): domain Eukaryota; kingdom Viridiplantae; phylum Streptophyta; class Magnoliopsida; order Boraginales; family Hydrophyllaceae; genus Nemophila; species Nemophila menziesii. Next base: position 2,347,043 of record JARWIR010000064.1, on the reverse strand, counting down.
AGGAGCTACGGTGGATTTTTCTGAAAAAATTTAGACCTATAAACCAAAAATTGCAGAAAGTATCGTAATAGGTGTCATCCCACACAATCAAAAACTTTCTATAACACCATCGAGAATAAATATCTTGCTGAAGAAATAGTAAACTTGAACGGTAATTTGCAGAAGGTATCATAAACACGTTTGCAGAAAGTATCATATTTCTTTTACTTTTATGCAAAATATCAACAATCTCTATAAACTTTTCACGCAGTGTCATCCGCACCATCAAAAAATCATTTTTCTCTTCTTTTATGACCAATAACATTGAGAATAAACATCATGAAATAGTAAACTTAAGCGGAGCGATGAAAGAAGAAGAGAAAAGAGTTCACTTACTTTACGATCTCTAATTAAGATGAATGTTTAAAGTGTATAATTATTGTTTATATAGTTTGAAAAGTAACTTTCCGTACAAGGAAAAGAGAGAATTCAGAATTGTAACGAAACTAAAATAGACTTATTTTTTGAAGAGAAAAAGAAAAGAAAAAAGAAAAAGATAAATAGATTTTTTTTTTTGGACATTAAAGATTAATAGATTTATTTATTTTATTTTGGACAATGGGCTAAGAGATAGCTTTTTTTTTTTGTCAAAGGCTAAGAGATACTCGTTATATACCTTTTAGGATTTCGCCCATTTTTAGGTTATGTATTAAATTATTTTTTAGTCATTTTGATAGATATAAATCATTATTTTGATCCATAAGTTTGAAAAAAAAATCAAAATTAACCCTTAATTTTTAAAATGTTTCAAATATTCGGGAACACGGACAAATGTTGTGCATGTTTGTCGTCAGCTCGTGTCGTAAGGTGTTTGGTTTAGTCCCGCAACGAGTCTCGTGTTTAGTTTCCATCGTTGAGTTTGAAACCCTGAACAGACTGCCTGTGATAAGCCGGGGGAAGGTAAGGATGATGTCAAGTCATCATTCCCCATACGCCCTGGGCGACACACGTGCTACATTATAAGAGAAAAAATGGCAATGGAGGATAGATAAAAGATTATAAAGGAAGAGTGAGAAAAATGGTAATGGATGAGAGAGAAGAAACTATTTTTTGTCTTATATACACTATAAGGTTAGTCATGCGATTGTAGATATTTGAGACTCCTTCAGAGAAGAGATGAATGGGATGTTCCTTTTGTGGCACTAAGATGGTCTCCAAGACCCTATAGGTAATTCACCATAATAAAAAGAGTAAATAACACTTTTGCCCCCTGGGTTTATACGCGATTGACAGGTTGCCCCCTAACTCTTAAAATGCGCCTCGTTGCCCCCTAAGATTTAATTTTGTGACCCGTTACCCCCTACTGCGTGTTCCGTCCATTTTTCTCCGTTAAATGTGACGTGGCAATGCCATGTCATATTTTTTTTTTTAATCCAGACCTTAATTAATTATTTAATTAACTTAAAACAAGGGTATAATAGGTTTTTTAGTTAATAGTTTTTATATTATTAAATATAAATAATAAAATAACCCTCCCCCCACCCCACCCCACCCGCACCCCCCCCCACCCCACCCCTTCTCTTCCCCTCTTCTTCTTCCTCGTTCTTCTTCTTCATCCCCGATGACACCTGGTTCTTTTAAAAAAAAAAAAAATTCAAGAACTCCAAATTAACAAGCACACTGGAAAACTCCATTTCCGTTGGAGAAACACATAACAATTCAAACCCCACCAAAAAAAATCAATAGATTAAACAACCCAAAACATATACACTATAAGGTTAGTCATGCGATTGTAGATATTTGAGACTCCTTCAGAGAAGAGATGAATGGGATTTTCCTTTTGTGGCACTAAGATGGTCTCCAAGACCCTATAGGTAATTCACCATAATAAAAATAAATAAGCAATTACAAAAATAAATAAACTCACTACCAAAATTGTCTTAAAGCCACTTCAGTAGTAAAACATTCTTATTCCCCTGCAATAATCGCCCTCCACCCTGGGTCTAGGACTCTGACCGAGAATTCGCATACACTCCATAGCTATCTCTATTGCGGTTTCATGGCATATAACAAGTTCACCATCAATGGGTAACCCTAGGATCATGGTGACATTCTGCAATATCACCGTCATCTCACCGTCCGACAAGTGAAACGTGTTGGTCTCTCACCTCCAACTTTTCACCAATGTGGTGCAGAAGGCTCGGTCGTTAGTTACTTTGGATATTTTTGGAATACGCCCAAAATCGGGCTCTTCAATGAATGGCAAGACGTGCAAATCGAACTTCCTAAATATGGATTGAATATGCATAAAAAAGAGGGAAAGCATTTATATTTGATTAGAAGTTTCGCTTAAGAGAGGAGGATGAGTGTTAATGAGGAGTGTTAAGTATTTTTATTTTCTTTTCATTTAATCTATTGTGGTGGTTAAGTCCACTTTTCCCGAGCTTGATGACAATGCAACCATTACAAATGAGAATAATTTGGGGGCTTCTTTTACCCCAACAGTTAAAAATGATGCAGGAATTTCGAGTGCTCATAAGGTGCTTGAGGCAAGTCCATAATGCAGCTGAGATTATGTTCATGGTAACTCAAATTGCAGCTGCAAAGTACATCAATGGAAGGTACTTCGAATCCTTATTTGCAGTTTTCTTTTGACAAGTAAGCTATGAGTGATGCGATAGATACTAATGCTAGAAAAGTTAATGGTGGGACTGTTGAATTGAAGGATGATAGTTCAGGGTCTCAAATGGTAAATCAGGAAGTTCGTGGGTCAAATTTAGATGTTTGTGGGGTTTCCGAAGTTAATAGGAAAGAATCGGGGACTTGGGATGCAATAAATTACAAGGTCTGCAGCTGTGGTTTTCGCAGTTAATAATGCAGATACAGGTGGGTTTCGAATTAACTTAGTCAATTCACTGCATCATTGGTATAATGTGTTCAATAAAAATCTGTTTTAAACTTTTCTTCTTCTGATTAATTGACTGAATTAATGTTTTGGAAAATTCCACTATTGCTCTCAATGTATATTTGAAAAAGTAACGAATATACCCCTCCCTATGTAAGGGAAATATATAAATGTACCTGTAATTTTTCAAAAGGTAGTAAAAATACGCCATGTTATACATTAACAGTGTAAATATAACCCTACTTTTGGGCATGTTTTCTATATTTTGGCATAACAGATGTATAGGGACTAATGGTGCAATTATATGTTTATCCAGATGAGATCAGGCTATGGACGTTCAATATTCGAACCACATTTTGGGACAGGATATAAGTGGAGAACTTTCAACTATCGGAAACTCAATTAAATCTTTCAATATTAGACAACAGGTATTTGGTACATTTTATACAACAGCTTCTAAGGATATTCTTCCACATGACTTAATTGCCCTCAAACCTCCAAACCTCTCATTTATTGTAAGTCATGGACCGTTAGATCATTTATTTGAATTATACCGCCAAAATGGCCCAAAAAAAAACGCTAAAAACTTTAAAAATACAAGAACACCTTAGCCGACCTGATCCGGCCCATTTATCAAATCCCAGAGATGATACTATATATATAACAACACCTATTTCCTCTCTTCATTCGAAATATTTTACCCTCCATTTCCATTTCTTTAATTTCGAACGTCTAAATATTTAGTCGAATCTGCTGTGATGGGCCGACCAAAAAGCAATGGAGGTCCTTCTTTCCGCTTCAATTCTGCTGAGGTAAGTAAATATTTATTCGTGCAGAAGCTATGAATTTCTGTTAATTTTATTTAATATTTGCCTCATTTTGTATATGATTAATTTAGACGAAGTAATTTTTAACTTTTTATTGTAAATTGAGGTTTCATTTAGTGGAATTTAAGTGATTGACTCTGATCCATGACCGCTCATACATATGATTTGTATTGTGAATTTTCAAAATTTGATTTGATTTCTTTTTGTCATTTTTGGACTTCTTTGGGTGGGTTTTCGATTAGAAATTCAAAAGAACAAGGGAAAAAGGGGGGAATTGGTTATGGTTTGATGTTGATTTGGAAGATCTTGTTATTACAACTGTTTAATTAAGTTGTGCTTTAGGCCTTTATAGAGTATACTATAAAATTGGGATTTAATGAAAAGGGTTTTTTCGCGCGAAAATTGGTTATTTGTTATGGTTTAAATTGTGTGGGTACGTGTTTAAAGCACAAACTAGGTGAATAAATTTAGGCAAACTTTTTTTCTGGTGGGGTTTAGGGTTTCAAAGGCTTTTTTGAGTTAATTTCATTATTAGGTCCCTAAATTTTGCAAAAATGCACTATTGGTCCCTATATTTTGTAAAAATGCACTATAGGTCCCTATATTTTGTAAAAAAATGCGCTATAGGTCCCTATAATTAATGTATACTCTCCATTTGATAAAAGGTATCAGAGATGGAAGCTATTCTACAAGCAAAGTAATGATAATTATATATAATCAATTATGATATTAATTTCGTAAATTTAACTTTTATTATTACAGGTTTATTACTGGTTTCATAATCGAAGATTTAACCTAAGATCTGAAACATCAGGTAAAAGCTCTGGAAAAGTTAAGTGTATCTATGACTCAGACCGATTCTTCAAGCCCCTTCCACGCAATATATTACTGCTCCTACTAGAGGTACCATTGCTCAGTTTGTGTATATATATATATATATATATATATATACAAAGAGAGATATACAGAGAGAGAGGGAGAGATATATCTCCTTCTCAATCTGTCAATTATCATAGTTTGCAATGGATATCTAAGCGCATACAAAAGAGTATTATTTTGGTAACAATTTAAACTATATTTGTTTTTAAAACCTATAAGTTTTTCCATTAAATGATACATTTACACGCGAATAATGAACTTCATTTAACAAAATCAGATTGGTTTCCTCACCCGGCCCATAGGTAATGTGTGGGCCCCATTAATTGCGTTGACTCAAAAGTTTAAATTTCAAACATTTGACATAATAGCGGCAATAGCTATTTGTGTAGTGAAGATAAACATTAAATCTTGTAGATATTAGCATAAAAAGAAATCGTAAATTTTATTTCACCATTTCGAATCTCTTAAATGGATTTTGATTTTTTACATTCACCCACTTCTGTGTTGGATTTTGATGAATCGGAATCTTCTTCTTCTGGTATGAATTTTCTATTTAATTAGATTTTTGTCAAAGCGCAACAGATATATTAGTTAATTTGTCTTGTTTTTTCTCCTTTATTTTGATATTTATGGTTGATTTAGAGATCTATCGAATACTTGTGGTTTTGCGATTTTCGATTTGGTAAATTTAAATAAAAATTGATTTTTCAGGTGAATCTGACACTTCAACTGAAACTGAAACTGATAGCGAATCTGAGGATGGACCCACGACGGACTTTGAAGCTAGATCTAGAGATGGTGCATGGTTAGTACTTTTGAGGGTTATTTACGTAATTTATTATTGTATTCTATTTGATTTTTGATTTTTGATTTTATTTTTATTTTTCAGGTACGATGTAAAAGAATTTGTATCTTATAGAGATGTTGAGTCCGGTGATCAGGTAAATCTGGAATATGAGTTTATATTTCTGTTTTATATAATACAGGGAGTTAGAGTGCAATTAATGAAAATTATAATTTTGTGGGTGATTTAGGAAGCGCTTGTAAGATTGGGTTGGTTAGAAGAATGGGTAAATGTCCGAAATGATGTTAGACAAAGATCGATTCCATGTATATCTCCAGAATGTACTATAATCTATCCTGGAGATTTGGTCCTCTGCTATAAGGTATGTAATTAAACTAAATAAAATAAAATTGTTATAATAATAATAATAATATAAATAATGTTTTGTTTATTTTTCAGGAGAGAATATTAGAGGACTCTTTGTACTATGATGCTCATGTCCTTGATGCACAAAGGCATAGGCATGATGTCAGAGGGTGTCACTGTAACTTCCTTGTGCAATACGATCACGATCAGTCTCGGGTAATTTTATAACTCTTTTTTTTTTTTTTTAAATTTAATTTAATAAACTATTTAATGTTTTTTTAATTTAATATAATTTTGGTTTTGTAGGAGATTGTGCCGCTAAGGAAAATCTGTCGGCGTCCCGAAACTGATGCTAGGCTACAACAGTTGAGAGATGAGGATGCTGCTGCTGGTTCTTCTACTTCTACTAGTGGGTCCCACCAGGGAAGTAATGTTCATTCTACTTCTACTAGTGGGTCCCAGCAAGGAAGTAGTAATCCACTACCACCACCATCTGCTGGTGGATCTAGTGGTGCTTCATAGATAGAGATATATACAAGTAGTAGCCTTATGGACTTAATTTTGTGTTTTCATTATTGGGATTTTATGTAAGACTTCAGAATTGTTTTTTTTTTTATTGTTATTTGGATTTTATGGTTCTGATTATTATCGGGCTGTAGCTCCATTCTCTAAAATCATTTTTAACTAGTAATCAATTTTTTTTTTGCTGTTGCTCCTATATGTGGCTTAGTGGTTTTGGTATCAGATTTCGGGTATTGATGGAGGAGGTGGAGTAATAAGCATGACCATGACCCTAAGTGCCCATGACCATAAGCATGGCCATGATACGTATATTTAATGAGCAGTAAGAATCAATCTGTAACGATCGAGTACCTTCAAGTGCCCAAAACCCTAAGCACGACCTGAACTTTTTTTTTTTCTAGCCGATTTTAAATTTTACTTTTATAAAATTATTTAGTACTAATTTATTGTTATAAAATAAAAAGTCTTTTTAAATAAATTATAAAATATAACATAAATAACACTTGTTTGGACAAAAAAAATAATCAAAGTGTAGTGCTGTCATGCCGCTATGAATGTCCCTAAATTTGGTAAAAATTTCTTCAACACCATCTCGTCTAGTTTCAATTAGAAAAGAAAACAAAAACAATGTTTGTTTCAATAGAAAAGACATTTAATTCATTATGTGAATTGGAAATTGCATTATTAGTCCTTAGGCTATGCAAAATAGACCGATACGTGTTCCTTTATCATGAGTAGATATACATCAAAGGAAAATTGGACCGAAATAAACTTATATTTTGATCAAAGGATGGTGTAACCAGGACTAATTGTTTCTATTTATTATTCATAGAGAATAAAATGAAATTGGGGCTTACCCTTGAGCAATCTAAGATTGCCAGAGCTAACAGTAGACACAATAGCGTTAAGTCTAGGAAGAGTAAGAATCCACCATGCATATATTTAAATACATTACATACACTTGAAAATACACATACCTGACCCTGTGTTTGCAGAGTTCATAGCTTCAAAATGTACACTAACAAACTGTGAGTTGAGAGAGTCTCAGAGTCCTTTAATATATAAAATACTGTATATATTCAGTTATAAAGTTTTTGACTCTTAAAAGTTATTTGAATTTTATAGGATTCTAAGATTTGGTGTGATTTTTTAAGCTTCCTGATTTATCAAGACATTATCTCCTAAGAAAACTAATTTCATGCATAAAAACAAACGAATTTATAAAGTCTGTTGAAATAAAAAGAAACCTAGAGCTCCTCAAGTAAGCAAAACACACCTACACGTTAAAACATCTTTATCTATTACATGACTTTAATCTGGTATGCTATAAATGTTTAAACTTTAGAACTTTAGACAAGGATTTCACAAAAATTAAAATCGAAAAAGAAGATTATAGATATAGTACTAGTTGTTAACAAATGAAAAACGATTTGAGGTTCAAAATAGAATTTTATTAATAAAAGCAGCTGCACCTAATCACCTTTTATAGGCTGCCTACGTACCCAACCGGGGATAAAGCTGGGATCAAGCCGCACGTAGTTCTTAAGTAACTTTACAATAAAATCCCCATTATTTACATTCAATCTGAATTTCATTTTGGTAGCTGAAGAAGAAGATCCTTGACCCAATAACTTGTAGCTTCATCCTTCTTATAATTGATTCATACTTGTTTGTCTCCACCGTATCTTAATTATTGTCTTTCTTCTCTGGATATTTGATTAAACTCCTGATGGATTGATCTTTATCAATGTAGGTAAATTCAGCAAAAGGATGATATTCTTTTACAATGTGATTTGAGCTAACTTGGCAGCACAAGGATGATCACTTTGCTTCAGGAAGAAAGTCACGTAGAGATTCTAGATTTGTGTCTACCTATAATTCAACAATAAATTCTGTTAAGACAACCAAGATAGCCAAGCAAATTATTCTAAGAACCAGAAAATAAAACTAACCAGCTTTGATTTGTTGGTGATAAATGCCAAGGATCGTGAAGCCTTGTACGTTATATATGATCACTTTATTAGGATTAGATGAGATAACCAGCGCTAGCTTCAGTTGCTATTTCAATCTCCATTGAAACTACAAAATGAAGAATAGCCAAATCAGAGAGATACTTGAAACAAGAACATTAGATAGATTAACTAATAGCTAGCTCTTTGTTGACGAAAAAATCCATGGAAATAATTTGTATCTTCCTTCTTGTAAAGAATACAAGAATATTTTTTATTTTTGCTGCTGCGTATATGATTCACCTTCTCTTCTGGGCACTCCCTGTAATTATAGGCTAGTAAATATAATATTTAGACATGGAACTGTCTTGCTCAATTACCACATCAAATGTGTATATACCTCTCATCGCCCTTGACTTCGAGATTGCTCCAGATACTCATATTCATCTGTTTTTTCAGAATCGGTCATCATTACAAATTTCTCTACAAAAGATTAATTACATTATTAGCCCCTGTATTATGTAAAATACCCAATTATTGACGTTGCAATTATGTATACGAAATTCAATTTCCAGAAAAATATAATATCAAATGTAACCAATAAATGGAAATTTTAGAAAAATATCTGGGCAATGGAGTTTTCAACACTAAGCAAAAGTCAGCCAAATAGATAATCCATTATGTTTAAATATAAATCCATTAAATTCCTAGACAAACTTTGTAATATATTTATATATAGCCAAACGATATTTTTTTTTTTATAGTACAAAGCCAGACGACATAACATAGCTGTGCATAGTAAATTATTAGCCAAACTTTGAATTAAAAAAACTAGGCAAACTGCATAAAAATAAAGCCAGAATAAATAGTTTGTTCTGCGGTGCATAATAAAATGTTAGCTAAACTATGAAAAAAAGAAATACAACAAACTATATAAAAAAAACACAGCCAAACTTTGAACAAAATAATTCAGCCAAACAAGTAGATGCACAAAATCCAGCATTTCACTATTTTGCACAAAATCCAGTAAGTTCACAAAATTCAGCATTTAACAAAATAAACCAGCCAAACACACAGTAAGTGCCAACCAGACCTAGTGTCCCACTATTTTGAAATTTTTAATAGTTACGGTTCTCAGTTCGCAGTTTTATGGTTCGGTTTATTTTTGGTTTTTCGGTTCTGTTTTTGCGTACTAAACCGAACCAAACCAAATTTTTCAGTTTTTCCTTTTGGTTTGGAATGGTTATTTGGTTCGGATTTGCTCACCCCTAATTAGAACAACAATTATATTAAAATGAATACTGAAAAAGAGGAGAAGTATTTACCTTTAAGTATAAGTTTTGCTGTAAGAGAGGATGAGGAGTACTAACTATTTCTTTTTTCTTTTCGTTTAAAGTATTGTGGTGGTTAAGTCCACTTTTCCCGAGCTTGATGACCATGCAACCATTACAAATGAGAATGATTTGGGGGCTTCTTTTACCCCAACAGTTAAAATGTTGCAGGAATTTCGAGTGCTCATAAGGTGCTTGAGGCAAGTCCGCAATGCAGCTGAGTTTATGTTCATGGTAACTCAGAATTGCAGCTGCAGGTGGAGCTTGTTATGGACTGGTTAGGCACTCTTATTCAATGGAAAGGACTGATCTGCAAATAGTGGCAAGCCCTATCATAATACTATTGCTGCAGATTATGGGGCCTGAGACTGCCAATATATTTATGCCGAAAGAAACCCTGGACAACAGCTACAGAACTACATAAACGCAAGTTTCATCGGTATACTGTGTTTGATTATAATCAGTTTTAAACTTTTCTTCTTCTGATTAATGGATTGAATCAATATTTTCCAAAATTTCATTATTGCTCCATGTGTTATGTTTGAAAAAGTAACAAATATACCCCTCCCTAGGTTAAGGGAAATAGCTAAATGTACCTATCATTTTCAAAAAGTAGTAAATATACCTTGTGTTATACATTAACACTGTATATATAACCCTCCTTTCGGACATGTTTTCTATTTTTTGGCATATCATATGTGTAGGGATTAATGGTGCAATTATATTTTATCCAGATAAGATCAAGCTAACAGAAAATGGACAAGAAGTATTTGGTGCTAGGGATGTCAATGGGGCGCGGGTTTGCGGGTAGCCGCCCCACCGCACTTTAAACAGGGCGGGTTTTAAGGTACTAAATGGGGCTTGGGGCGGGTTGTGGGGATGGATTTTCAAAACCCGCACAAGACGGGGCGGGTTGTGGGGATAAGTATTCCCCACCCCGCAAACCTTCCCCGCATGTATATAATATATAATTAATATATTTCATTTATAATGTATATTTTAATTTCAATAATTATTTAAATCAAAGTGCAACTCCAAAGGCAGAATTTGTTTAAAAATCAAAATACAAATGCAAATTCTAAATAATGGAATATTTGAGAGTTTAAAAATAATAAAATTTATAGTAATAAAAAAAATTTGAAAGATCAAATTGAAACCCGCGGGTAGAACCCACACCCTGCGGGGAATAAATGAGCGGGGAGGGGCGGGGTGTGGGTGTGGGAAAGAACAACGCGGGGGCGGGGCGGGGCGGGGCGTGGGGCTTCTATTTTTTGTGGGGCGGGGTGCGGGGATAGGTAAACCCGCCCCAAACCCGCCCCATTGACATCCCTATTTGGTGCACTTCATCCAACACCTTGTTGGGCGACTTACACTGATTATGCTATTCTTCCGAATGACGAAATTGCCCTCAAACTAACGAAACCAACCAATTCACCCCATGGGTGATATTTGGGTGGTATATATCATTACTCTTTATTCTAAGCCATCTACTGTTAAATCTTTTTCTTAATTTAATTTTTTGGATTATACCGCCAAAATGGCCAAAAGAAAAACGCTAAAAACATTGAAATTACAAGAACACCTGGGCCGACCTGATCCAGCCCATTTATTTATCAAATCCCAGAAACCACACTACTATATATAATACACCTACTTCCTCTCTTCATTCGAACTATTTTACCCTCCATTTCTCTACGATTAAAAATATGCGATGGGCCGACCACGAACCAATGGTGTTCCTTCTTTTCAGTTCAATTATACTGAGGTCAGTGAATAATTATACATATATCTACACTTTACACACGAAAGCTATGTGAATTTCTTTTAATTTTATCTAATAACTGCCCGTTTTGTATCTGATTAGTATAGACGATGTTATTTTTCATTTTTTAGTGTAAATTGAGCTTTCATTCAGTGGAATTTAAGTGATTGACTCTGATATATGAATGCTCATACATATAATTTGTATTGTGAAATTTCACAATTTAATTCGATTTTTTCTTTATTTTTGGATTTTCATGGGGTGGGTTTTCAATTAGAAATTCGAAAAATCGAGGGAATTAGTTATGGTTTGATGTTGATAAGGAGGATCTTGTTGTTATCTCTTTACAATTGATTTAATGCCTTTAAGGAGTGAATTGATTTGGGATTTAGTGAAGAAAAGGATTTATAAGACCTACATTTCGCGCGAAAATATTTGATTTGTTATGGTTTAAATTGTGTGGGTACGTGTTTAAAGCGCAAACTAGATGAATAAATTTAGGCAAAATTTCTTTTCTGGAGGGGGTTTAGGGTTTTGAAGGCTTTTTTGAATTAATTGAAGTTTAGGTCTTTATATTTTGCAAAAATGCACGGTTGGTCCCTATATGCTGTAAAAATGCACGTTAGGTCTCTATATATTGCAAAAATGCATGATAGGTACTAGAGATCATGCAAAAATAACATATATTGAATAAAGATGAAGACCTTAAATTCAACAAATTAGGATTTATTTTTTCACAAAATTAAGGTATACTTTTCATTTGATAATAGGTGTCAAAAAATGGAAGCTTTGCTACAAATAAATAACCTTATAGTGCCTGGTCATGAAATTCTAACAGCTCTTGCTGAGAATTTTAGGTATGTGACAGACAATTTATTTAACTCTCTTATTTAATTCTTTTTGTGACAAAATTAAGGTAATAATGTTCATCTTTTTGTTTAGCTCGAAACCTGACAGAATTGGAAATGTTGTTCAGTCTAAGCAGGTTAGTGATTTTTTTCATCTAAAGTAATGATAATTATATATAATCAATTATGATATTAATTTCGTAAATTTAACTTTTATTATTACAGGTTTATTACTGGTTTCATAATCGAAGATTTAACCTAAGATCAAAAGCATCAGGTAAAAGCTCTGGAAAAGTTAAGTGTATCTATGACTCAGACCGATTCTTCAAGCCCCTTCCACGCAATATATTACTGCTCCTACTAGAGGTACCATTGCTCGGTTTATATATATATGTATATATATACATATACAAAGAGAGATATACAGAGAGAGAGGGAGAGATATATCTCCTTCTCAATCTGTCAATTATCATAGTTTGCAATGGATATCTAAGCGCATACAAAAGAGTATTATTTTGGTAACAATTTAAACTATATTTGTTTTTAAAACCTATAAGTTTTTCCATTAAATGATACATTTACACGCGAATAATGAACTTCATTTAACAAAATCAGATTGGTTTCCTCACCCGGCCCATAGGTAATGTGTGGGCCCCATTAATTGCGTTGACTCAAAAGTTTAAATTTCAAATATTTGACATAATAGCGGCAATAGCTATTTGTGTAGTGAAGATAAACATTAAATCTTGTAGATATTAGCATAAAAAGAAATCGTAAATTTTATTTCACCATTTCGAATCTCTTAAATGGATTTTGATTTTTTACATTCACCCACTTCTGTGTTGGATTTTGATGAATCGGAATCTTCTTCTTCTGGTATGAATTTTCTATTTAATTAGATTTTTGTCAAAGCGCAACAGATATATTAGTTAATTTGTCTTGTTTTTTCTCCTTTATTTTGATATTTATGGTTGATTTAGAGATCTATCGAATACTTGTGGTTTTGCGATTTTCGATTTGGTAAATTTAAATAAAAATTGATTTTTCAGGTGAATCTGACACTTCAACTGAAACTGAAACTGATAGCGAATCTGAGGATGGACCCACGACGGACTTTGAAGCTAGATCTAGAGATGGTGCATGGTTAGTACTTTTGAGGGTTATTTACGTAATTTATTATTGTATTCTATTTGATTTTTGATTTTTGATTTTATTTTTATTTTTCAGGTACGATGTAAAAGAATTTGTATCTTATAGAGATGTTGAGTCCGGTGATCAGGTAAATCTGGAATATGAGTTTATATTTCTGTTTTATATAATACAGGGAGTTAGAGTGCAATTAATGAAAATTATAATTTTGTGGGTGATTTAGGAAGCGCTTGTAAGATTGGGTTGGTTAGAAGAATGGGTAAATGTCCGAAATGATGTTAGACAAAGATCGATTCCATGTATATCTCCAGAATGTACTATAATCTATCCTGGAGATTTGGTCCTCTGCTATAAGGTATGTAATTAAACTAAATAAAATAAAATTGTTATAATAATAATAATAATATAAATAATGTTTTGTTTATTTTTCAGGAGAGAATATTAGAGGACTCTTTGTACTATGATGCTCATGTCCTTGATGCACAAAGGCATAGGCATGATGTCAGAGGGTGTCACTGTAACTTCCTTGTGCAATACGATCACGATCAGTCTCGGGTAATTTTATAACTCTTTTTTTTTTTTTTTAAATTTAATTTAATAAACTATTTAATGTGTTTTTAATTTAATATAATTTTGGTTTTGTAGGAGATTGTGCCGCTAAGGAAAATCTGTCGGCGTCCAGAAACTGATGCTAGGCTACAACAGTTGAGAGATGAGGATGCTGCTGCTGGTGCTTCTACTTCTACTTCTACTAGTGGGTCCCACCAGGGAAGTAATGTTCATTCTGCTGGTGGGTCCCAGCAAGGAAGTAGTAATCCACTACCACCACCACCTACTGCTGGTGGATCGAATGGTGCTGCTTCATAGATAGAGAGATATACAAGCAGTTTTGGTGTAAAAATTAGACAATGAATTTTAATTTTGTGTGAGGTGAATGAGAGTAGTAAGTAGCCTTAAGGACTTAATTTTGTGTTTCATTATGGGATTTTATGTAAGACTTCAGAATTGTTTTCTTTTTATTGCCATTTTGATTTTATGGTTGTGATTATTATCGGGCTCTACCTCCATAATCTTTTTTAACTGGTGATTTTTTTATTTTTTTTTGGCGTTGCTCCTATATGTGGCTTAATGGTTTTGGTATCAGATTTCGGGTATTGATGGAGGAGGTGTCCTAATAATGTAGTACCGTGGCGTAATAACTTTCAAATCTTAAAAGTCATTTGAGTTATATAGGATTTTAAGATTTGGTGTGATTTTTTAAGCTTCCTGATTTATTAAGACATACTCCCTCCGTCCACAAATGTTTGTTATACCTTTTTTTTCACATAGATTAAGAAAAGCAATTAATACCTTCTATTTTTACTAAATTACCTTCAACCAACTATTTAATGATTAAGAAAAACAATTAATGTCTTCTACTTTTTGAAAATTAAATAAAGGTAAACTTGGTAGAATATTTAAAAAAGTTTCTTGATATTTTAAAATGACAATCTTTGGTGGACATCCATTTTTAGAAATTGTGACAAACATTTGTGGACGGAGAAAGTATCTCCTAAGAAAACTGATTTTATGCATAAAAAACAAACGAATTTATAAAGTCTAAGCAAAACACACCTACACGTTAAAACATCTTTAAATATTACATGACTTTAATCTGGTATGCTATATATGTTTAAACTTTTGGCAAGGATTTCAAAATAAATTAAAATCTAAAAAAAAGATTATAGATATATTAGTTGTTAACAAATGAAAAAAAAAATAGAATTTTATTAATAAAAGCAGCTGCACCTAATCACCTTTTATAGGCTGCCTACGTACACAGCCGGGGATAAAGCTGAGATCAAGCCGCACGTAGTTCTTTAAGTAATTTTACAATTAAATCAATCCCCATTAATTACATTCAATTTGAATTTCATTTTGGTAGCTGAAGAAGAAGATCCTTGACCCAATAACTTGTAGCTTCATCCTTCTTATAATTGATTCATACTTGTTTGTCTCCACCGTATCTTAATTATTGTCTTTCTTCTCTGGAGATTTGATTAAACTCCTGATGGATTGATCTTTATCAATGTAGGTAAATTCAGCAAAAGGATGATCCTCTTTTACAATGTGATTTGAGCTAACTTGGCAGCACAAGGATGATCACTTTGCTTCAGGAAGAAAGTCACGTAGAGATTCTAGATTTGTGTCTACCTATAATTCAACAATAAATTCTGTTAAGACAACCAAGATAGCCAAGCAAATTATTCTAAGAACCAGAAAATAAAACTAACCAGCTTTGATTTGTTGGTGATAAATGCCAAGGATCGTGAAGCCTTGTAGGTTATATGTGATCACTTTATTAGGATTAGATGAGATAACCACCGCTAGCTTCAGTTGCTATTTCAATCTCCATTGAAACTACAAAATGATGAATAGCCAAATCAGAGAGAGAAAGACAAGAGGTTAATGCTTGAAACAAGAACATTAGATAGATTAACTAATAGCTAGCTCTTTGTTGACGAAAAAATCCATGGAAATAATTTGTATCTTCCTTCTTGTAAAGAATACAAGAATATTTTTTATTTTTGCTGCTGCGTATATGATTCACCTTCTCTTCTGGGCACTCCCTGTAATTATAGGCTAGTAAATATAATATTTAGACATGGAACTGTCTTGCTCAATTACCACATCAAATGTGTATATACCTCTCATCGCCCTTGACTTCGAGATTGCTCCAGATACTCATATTCATCTGTTTTTCAGAATCGGTCATCATTACAAATTTCTCTACAAAATATTAATTACATTATTAGCCCCTGTGTTAGGTAAAATACCCAAATATTGATGTTGCAAATGTATACGAAATTCACTTTCCAGAAAAATATAATATCAAATGTAACTAATAAATGGAATTTTTAGAAAAAGAATTACCTGCCATAGGTATTGACATCTCTCAAAAGTTCATTCCTAAAAAACTTGTCTTCTTATTTACAATCTTGCTGCACCACACAAACCATCAAGAATAAAATCAACAACAACTCAGTATCTCTAGACTAGAAATAATTCAGACTAACATAAAAATATTTTTAAAATGTGTAAATAACTTGAAATGAGATAAAGGAATGATCGTACATGATAATTAAGCTTCCGATCAATCAGACGGCTTCCCTGGAAAAAGGATCATGAGAAGGCCAGTACTCTCTCCTTAGCACTATAGACTCCATTTTTTCTTTCTGACACGATCATTCAAGAATCTCCAAATATGTATGCGATACCTTTCCCTTGTTGAACATATTGAGCAATATGACCTCCTATTCTTCATACAAAGAAAAATAACCAATAGCTCCATGGTCGAGATTCTCTTTCACACAACATCGAAATGAACCATTTCCTATTATATCTGAATATAAAAGTTCTTCTAACTCTGAAGGAGCCTGTACTAACTGTTAGACAAGATAATAATAGCTGCAACTGATTCCTATAAACTTGCAGAGTGGTTATATCATTTGATAAGATCGAATCTCTATAAGATATTTATCTTATCTATCTTTATCTCTTTTGTAATTCAAATATCAGTCTTATCACTTTTGTAATTCAAACTCTATGTACGTGTATATATATTGATCAAATATGTGAATGAGAGATATACTTTTCCAAACTCGCTTCTGTGTTATTCTTTATGGTATCAAGAGCTTAAGTTCAACAACAAACGATCTTTTTTTTTTACTCATCATGTCTCTAAACAACAACAATGGCTCATCTGCAAACATGATTTCAGCAGTGGCTTCATCCATGACTACGATTGTCAATATCAAACTTGATAGGACAAACTATCCGCTGTGGTTAGCCCAGATTCTTCCTATTTTACGGAGTCGTGATCTTATGGGTTATGTTGATGGTTCTATTGTATGTCCTTCCAAAAATCAAGAGGGAGACAACACTATTAATCCTGCATATACCTTATGGATTCAACAAGACCAAATGATTCTCAGTTGGATAAATGGTTCACTTACGGCCTCAGTTCTGGCTACGGTGGCCAGCAAACGATCTGCGCGTGCAACTTGGGAAGCACTAGAGCAAAGGTATGCCTCGTCTTCCCAGAATCGTATTCTTTTTCTTCGCAATGAGTTACTCCAAACAAAGAAAGGAGAAATGTCTGTTGCTGACTACCTTGATAAAATGAACTCAATTGCTGATAATTTGGCTTTAGCTGGTAAGCCTGTAGATGATGACGAACTTGTTCAAATTATTTTGAATAATCTTGGCCCTGCATTTGAGATGACAGTGAATGCAGCACAAGCACGTGATACACCTATCACATATCCAACTCTTGAGGCTCTTTTATTGACTACAGAGAGAAGAATGGTAGATCAAAGTATTCCACTTGCTGGGTCAGCCCCTGTAAATGCCTTTGTAGCAGCAAGAGGGCGCGGTGTAAACTCTCGTGGTGGTAGAAGAGGTGGTTTTTCATCTAATCGTGGAGGATTTAAAAATCCTAATAATCGTAACAACTACAATAATAATAACTATCAGCGTGTTCCTGGTGGTAATGGTGATCAATTCTTTGGTGGTAATGGCGAGCGCGATTCTGGTAATAATATTGATCGTTTTTCCTCTAATAACAAGCGCCTCACTTGTCAAATATGTGGCAAAGAAGGACATCCAGCCCTTGATTGTTACCAACGCATGAATGTTGCGTTTGAGGGACGTATACCAACAAAGCGCTTGACTGCAATGGCATCTTCTTCCGTTAATCATGGAAATAATGAATCTTGGCTGCTTGACACAGGAGCAAATGCTCACATTACTCCCGATCTTAAGAACTTGGACAATCCAACACAATACAATGGTAATGAAAACATTGGAGGTGTAGGTAATGAATCTGGAATTTCAATTGCTCATTCTGGATCAAGTAAATTAAATATAACTTCTTGCTCATTTAATCTCAATCATACTTTACATTGTCCATCTGCTTCTACAAACATAATTTCTGCTCATAAATTTACACTTGATAACAATTGCTACCTACTAATTTTTCCTTATTATTTTGTTATCAAGGACCTCAAGACCCAGAAGACGCTTTTCCAAGGGAGGTGTGAGAATGGATTATATCCATTTCATAATGGTGGTGGACTGTCCAAGTATTCTTTGTCAGCGAGTCTAGGTGTTCGAGTCTCCGTACAAAAATGGCACTCCCGTTTAGGCCATCCTTCATCTTCAATAATCAAGTATTTGATTTCAAATAAAAAAGTTCCCATTCATGGAACTAATAACATAAAATTTTGTCCAGTATGTCCGCTAGGCAAAATTTCAAAATTACCTTTTACTACTTCAGAGTCTATTTCTAAGAGTCCTTTAGAATTATTACATTCTGATGTCTGGTGTTCCCCTGTATGCTCAGTTGAAGGATATAAATATTATTTGTTATTTGTCGATGATTTTTCGCGTTATTCATGGATTTTCCCTCTTAAACAAAAATCTGAAGTTTTTGAAGTATTTGTCACATTTAAAAAGAAAGTGGAAAAAATGTTTAGTTGTAGTATTAAAACTCTACAATGTGATGAAGGAGGTGAATATAAGAGTCGTGCCTTTAATAACTTTTTGTCTTTACATGGTATTTCTCAAAGATTTTCATGTCCTAAACATCCCGAACAAAATGGTCTTGCCGAACGAAAACATAGACATATTGTTGAGACGGGTCTAGTTATGTTGTCTCAGGCTCATGTTCCAATTAAATATTGGTTTGATGCATTTCAAACAGCTACTTATATTATAAATAGGCTCCCCACTCGTGTAATATCCAATTTTTCACCATTTGAAAAAATATTTCACAGAAAACCAAATTATGAATGGTTTAAAGTTTTTGGAAGTAGCTGTTTTCCCTGGTTAAGACCATATACTAGTCATAAACTTGAGCCTAAATCAAAACCATGTGTCTTCTTAGGATACTCGCTTGATCATCAAGGATATAAATGCTTGGACTTATCCACAAGACGAATTTATATGTCTCGCCATGTCTTATTCAATGAAGACTCTTTTCCTTTTCAGAATCTCACACCTACCATGGAAAGCGTGGATAAACCAGGTTTGTTTTCATCAAATGATCTATTATTTCATTTCTTGAGTCCTCACCTTGAAAATAATAACCAAACACTTGTACACACACAAACTCCTATTACAACAATTCATGAAACATCCACTTTTTCTCCTGAACCTATAACACAGCCAACACAAACCTGTCCAAATTCTGTAAATCCTAATTTACCTCAAAATGAGCAAGTAGTTGTGTCATCCAATGAACAATTGGATCCAGTAAATTTATCTACCACTTCTAATGCTACACTACCGCCCACTCATACCATGACTACTCGTAGTAAAATCGGTATTCAAAAACCAAATCGAAAATATGCATTGCATGTGAATACTAATGAAAAATTACTTGAACCTACTTGTTTTAGTCAGGCAGTGAAGCATCAAGAATGGAGAGATGCAATGGTCAAGGAGTTTAATGCTTTACAACGGTGTGGGACTTGGAGTTTAGTTCCTTATAATCCTTCAATGAATCTACTTCCAAACAAATGGGTTTTCAAAATTAAAAGGTGTGCCGATGGCTCAATTGAACGTTATAAAGCAAGACTAGTTGCAAATGGATTTCACCAACAAGAAGGGGTTGATTATAAAGAAACGTTTAGCCCTGTTGTTAAACATAGTACTATTCGCTTGGTCCTTAGTTTAGCTGTTTCTAATAAGTGGTTGGTTCGCCAATTGGACGTACAAAATGCATTCTAGCATGGTTATCTTACAGAAGAGGTATACATGCGACAACCATCTGGTTTTATTGACGAACAACATCCAAATCATGTTTGTAAATTAAAAAGAAGCTTATATGGTTTAAAACAAGCACCCCGCGCTTGGTTCCAAAGGTTCTCAGATTTTTTGCTGCAATTAGGATTCCAAGAGTCCATGAATGATTATTCTCTATTTGTATTCAATCATAACGGGGTATATTTGATTTTATTGATATATGTTGATGATATCCTGATAACAGGAAATAATCCAGGTGAAATTAAGAGTTTAATTCTTAAGCTCGGAACGTTATTTTCCATGAAGGATTTGGGACCTCTACACTATTTTCTTGGAATTGAAGTCACATATTTTAAAAATAATATGTATCTTAATCAAACAAAATATGCACTGGATTTGTTATCACATACTAAATTTACAGATGTGAAGCCTATTTCAACTCCAGTTTCTTCTGGACATAAGTTGAGTGCTCGTGATGGAGATCCTCATCCTGACCCACAAATGTTCAAGAGTGTAGTTGGTGCGTTACAATATTTAACGATTACACGTCCGGATTTGTCGTATGCTGTCAATCAAGTATGTCAATTTATGCATTCACCAAAGACTACGCATTGGACTGCTGTAAAAAGAATACTAAGATATGTTAAGGCCACATATGATCATGGATTGGTGTACAAGGCAGGAAAATTACAATTAAATGCTTTTTCTGATGCGGATTATGCTGGAGATCCTGATACAAGACAATCAACTGGTGGCTATTGTATTTATTTGGGATCAAACTTAATATCTTGGAGTTCGAAAAAGCAAAAGACGGTGTCTCGTTCAAGCACTGAAGCAGAGTATAGACAATTAGCTTACACGGCCGCCGAACTGTCATGGTTACGATCTTTGTTCAGGGACTTGCAACTAAATTTGAGGAGCCCACAAATGTGGTGCGATAACATTTCTTCAATTTCGTTGGCTTCTAATCCTGTTTTTCATTCTCGCACAAAACATTTAGAAGTTGATTATCACTATGTCAGGCAAAAAGTTGTACGTGGAGAGCTGTGTATAAATTATATATGTTCACAGGATCAAATTGCAGATATATTTACTAAAGGTTTGTCTTCTGCACGTTTCAAATTTCTTGTCTCCAAACTTCCTGTTGTTGCTCGGCCTGTCAGCTTGCGGGGGGATGTTAGACAAGATAATAATAGCTGCAACTGATTCCTATAAACTTGCAGAGTGGTTATATCATTTGATAAGATCGAATCTCTATAAGATATTTATCTTATCTATCTTTATCTCTTTTGTAATTCAAATATCAGTCTTATCACTTTTGTAATTCAAACTCTATGTACGTGTATATATATTGATCAAATATGTGAATGAGAGATATACTTTTCCAAACTCTCTTCTGTGTTATTCTTTACTAACTCCATTAGGCCAAAGGGATATTTCAGGCCATAACTTGCCAAATAATCAGCACATATTTCCTTTGCGATACACATGACGCATCTTGTATCCTTTCTTGTGTCTCAATGTAAACCTACATCCTTCAACAATTTCTATTGCATCTTTAGGCAATGATTTATTACCGTTTGCTATAAACTCACAAACATTGAGACAATCAGACTCGATTTCTAAGTCCTCAATATTTAAATCCAAGGCCATTTTTAGTCCAATCCTTACTGCCAATAGTTCAGCATATACAACACGCATAGGTCCTAAATTAAAAGTAAAACCTCCCATCCATTCTCCATTACTATTTCGAAAAATTCCAGCAGCACAAGCTCCTCTTTTACCCTTAGAACATGCATCAACATTCAACTTCCAACCATGTAAAGGTTTTTCCCATCGAACCCAAACAAGTCTATCCTGCTTCACTTTCATGGGTGAGTTTTCATTGTGCGCAAATACCGGAGAAGCATAGTCTTGTCTTGACAGAAAGTTGTGCACACCGTATGTAATAATACTTTCTGGTGAATATTGATCATTCCTCATCATCATTTTGTATGTGATTTTTTCTACAACAATTTATTTACATGGATTAGAATATATATTGTACGACGACTCGGTTATAGGAAACATATAGGAGCTACGGTGGATTTTTCTGAAAAAATTTAGACCTATAAACCAAAAATTGCAGAAAGTATCGTAATAGGTGTCATCCCACACAATCAAAAACTTCCTATAACACCATCGAGAATAAATATCTTGCAGAAGAAAGAGTAAACTGATAATTTGCAGAAGGTATCATAAACACGTTTGCAGAAAGTATCATATTTTTTTTACTTTTTATGCAAAATATCAACAATCTCTATAAACTTTTCACGCAGTGTCATCCCTGATGTCTCCTTAATTGTTCTTATTTTCGACCCTTAGGAGACATCATTTTTTGTGTTTATTTGACTATTTAGATAGACTTTTGGTGCTAATATGCAATAATATGATTTTCCTCTTTTATTTCTAGTAATTTTGATTTATTAAACTTTTGCGCGTAATATTGGTATTTTTAGTGTAAAGTTTACAGGTTTTAGATGTTAGCTAGAAGAGGAATCCAAGGAGAAATTCAAAGATCGTGATATAGAGTCAAGATTTGAAAAGAAATCTCGAAGATATTATTTTTAGAGCTGAAAATCCATTTTCCAGGCCATAGATTGCTGATTTCGAGGTGCTTAAGCGATGATTTAGCCGCTGACCTTTGAAGAGAAAACGCTCCTTATCGAGTTACGGAACTTTAACAACTGGAATGAGGTCAATCGGAGTCATAACGCATCGGGAAAAGCCGTTTTAGTGAAGGCATATCAGCAGTTACGGGATTTTGGGCTTAGAAAGTGGGCTTGGACATTTAATTAATATTCTATTTTCTGGTCCAAGCCCTAGAACGAATTTATGCTTATAAAAAGAGGTATGGACTTCTATTTTTCACACAATTCACATTCTGCAAGATTAAAAAACCACCAGAGAGAAGCAACTGAAGGAAGGAGAAGAAGCTACAAGAGCTGGAGAGGGTCTATATCTCCGTTCGTAGTCAATCCGATTCCGGAAATTAGGTTCTTTTATCTTTTTAATTCTGTAAACAATATGAATTCCATTACTTTTAATTTTGTATTTCATTTTAATATGAGCTAAGCTTTTCATAGTGCTTGAGAACAAACAATGGGTGAATCCCAATCTTATTAATTAACGAATGTTGAATTTGGGTTTTTATTGAATTAAACTAAATTAGGGCTTTTACTCTTTTCGATAAATTGTGAATGTTTACTGTTTTTAGCGTCATGAACTAGGAACAGGTGTTAGTATCTAGGCTATTCCAATTAGTGGCGATTGGATCATCCTGACGGAGGGTTTAGGTACGGAACCATTTATTCAATCTAGGATAGAAGTTAATGATTCTGACGAACTTAGCTAATCCTAGGGCCAATGAGGTAATAAAACTTAATCATCCAACGGTGGATCATATTTACCCTGACGGGACTAGTGACACTTTAGGATCGCCTTATAGTCCACCCTGACGGGGGTATAAGGAAATTAGAATCCCGACCATTGTAATTGACTAATTTAGCCCTTACACAACATAAGTTAAGAAATAGGATAGGGAGGATCCTTGCGTTCTCAAGTGCTACTTCTCATATTGCGTTTTATATCATTTTACTCGCGTCTTAGCTTTTACTTACATTTATAATTTGTCTTTCATTCATTAGCTTTAATAACAAAAACCAAACAAACATATTATTGTCTTTTTTTTCATAAGTGCAT
Organism: Nemophila menziesii; assembly: GCA_029959085.1. Taxonomy (NCBI): domain Eukaryota; kingdom Viridiplantae; phylum Streptophyta; class Magnoliopsida; order Boraginales; family Hydrophyllaceae; genus Nemophila; species Nemophila menziesii. The sequence goes on along the minus strand of JARWIR010000064.1, from coordinate 2,323,215 downwards.
CAATCACTATTTGCTAGACATTGTGATCAACCATCCCGTCCTTGGAACGAATCTGTATTATCAGTTATACTACTTGGGACAACCGTACACTTGTGGTTGTGGTTCGATTATTATTTGCATTTATTTAGAACACACAAAGGACCACCAATCCCACACCATCAAAAATTCTTTTTATATTCTTTTATGACCAACAACATTGAGAATAAACATCTTGGAAGAGTAAACTTAAGCGATGAAAGAAGAAGACCAATAACATTGAGAATAAACATCTTGGAAAAGTAAACTTAAGCGATGAAAGAAGAAGAGAAAAGAGTTCACTTACTTTACGATCTCTAAGATGAATGTTCAAAGTGTATATTTATGGTTTATATAGTTTGAAAAGCCTAACTTTCCGTACAAGGAAACGAGAAAATTTAGAATTGTAAAGAAACTAAAAAAGATCGCATGGGTTGCAAAATACCAAGAGTAGTTTATAATCTCGATTTAATTAATGATGTAATAGCTTAGACTTGTACTCTGTGTGCTTCTAAACCGATCCTTGTGATCTCCATTGTAAGAAAAAAAACTTATTTTTTGAAGAGAAAAAGAAAAGAAACAAGAGAGGGATTAATAGATTTATTTTATTTTATTTTGGACAATGGGCTAAGAGATACCCATTATATACCTTCTAGGATTTCGCCCATTTTTTTGGTTATGTATTGAATTATTTTTTAGTCATTTTGATAAATATAAATCATATTAATATCATTATTTTGATCCTAAGTTTGAAAAAAAATCAAAACTAACCCTTTATTCTTTTATAATGTTTCAAATATTCGAGAACACGACACATGTTGTGCATGTTTGTCATCAGCTCGTGTCGTAAGGTGTTTGGTTTAGTCCCGCAATGAGTTTCGTGTTTAGTTTCCATCGTTGAGTTTGAAACTCTGAACAGACTGTCTGTGATAAGTCAGAGAAAGGTAAGGATGATGTCAAGTCATCATTCCCCATATGTCCTGGGCGACACACGTGTTACATTTATCGGGACAAAGGGTCGCGATCCCGCGAGGGTGAGCCAACCCCATAAACCCGTCCACGGTTCGGATCGGAGGCTGCAACTCGCCTGCATGAAGCCAGGATCGCTAGTAATCGTCAGTCAGCCGTACGATAGTGAATTCGTTCCCGAGCCTTGTATACACTGCCCAAACTATGGGAGTCAGCCATGCTCGAAGTCGGTACCTTAACGAGAAGAAGGGGGATGCCGAAGGCAAATATTTGAAACATTTTTTAAAAAATAGAATTTTAATTCAATACAATAATTCTAAAATAAAACATAACCTATTCTTCAATATAATTGAAACAAAATATTATATATATAATATAAAAAAATATCTTACATGCTAAAGTGGGGTGGATTTTGTCCACCAAAAGAAAATATGCTTTGAAATTTCAATCCAGAACTTTTTAAATTTCCGAAAGGGTATAGAATTAAAAATAATTTTTACTTTGATACATTTCTGTTAATAGTTTTTATATTTGATATAAAAGAGCAAAAAACTGATCAATTTTTTATATAAATTTTGTTTCACTTAGATTTTTGTCAAAGCAGAACAATTATATTAGTTAGATTGTTTTTCTTGTTTATTTAGATATTTATGATCGATTTAGATATCTAACGAATACTTGTGGTTTTGTAACTTTTGACATTCTAAATTTAATTAAAATCTAATGTTTGGGTAAATATTTAGCTCAATCTGGTGTATCTGAAACTGGATCTGAAACTAAATATAGGAATGGATTTACAATGGAGTTTGAAGCTAGACCTGGTAGAGATGGTGCATGGTTAGTATTTTGATTGTTACTTTTACGTAATTTATTATTTTATTTTATTTTTTATTTGTCAGTTATGATGTAGAAGAATTCATATCTTTCAGAGATGCAAAGTCTGGTGATCTAGTAATTCTAAAATTTAAGTTTTTTCTATTTTTTTATATAATAATATATTATTTAGGAAGTGCATGTAAGATTTGGTGTGTTAGGATAAGAAGAAGAGGAGTGTATACATGTTTCAAAAGATGTTAGAGAAAGATGAATTTCTTGTAAATCTACAGACTGTCTAACAATCTCTCTCGAAGATTTGATCCTCTATATTAAAGGTATGTAATTAAATTAAATTAAATAAAGGGTTAATGCCCAATAGGCACCTGCCACCTTATACCCTTGCCTATAAAATGCACCGTTTTTTTTAAAGAACAACGAGTAATAGGAAGCTTCTCATTACTCAAAGTTTGAGTAATGAGAAGCTTCCTGTTACTCAATGTTTGAGTTATGAGAAGCTTCTCATAACTCAAACGACTCTTTTTATGGGAAAGAAAATGAAAAAGAAAAATATATGTGGCCTTTTATGGGCAAAATAATGATAGTTAAGGTAAGAGAGAATTAATTCTAATTTAAGGTGTTTCTTGGACAATAATCCTTAAATAAATTGTTTATTTTAAGGAGGAAAAACAAGCAAGCTTTGTAGTATGATGTTCATATCCTTAAATCTAAATGGCATAGGCATAATTTAAAAGGGTGTCAGTTGTAGATTCCATGTGCAATTGAATTATGATAAGTTTCATCTAAGCAAAAATAATTAAAATAAGAGCTATTAACTAAAAACAACCCATAAAAACTTATTTGCTAAAAACAACACATAATAATAAGATTATTTATTAAGAACACATGTTGACAAAACTACTTTAATAATCTTATTAATTACTCTATTATATATTATTTAGATATAACCATCCTATTAATACAACCACTACCACCACCAACCTATTACCACCACCCTATTACCACCGCCACCACCCTATACTGCCACCATCCTATTACCACCACCACCGAAACCACAACCACCACCACCACTACCTATTACTACTAATTCCATCACCGCGCGCGTTTGGTATTTTAAAAAAAAATTATAACTACTTCTAAAAAAATCAGAAAAAATTAAAAAAATTGCATTTTTGGACGGAGCAAATTAATATTTACGTCCCCTTCGGACACCATATCTCTTTTGACTCTATATACGTGGGCACCTGATATCTATGATCGTTCACGCAAAGGAATCTGATGACCAATATCCTTGTAGTAAGAGGGAGTAGAGACCGCTAACTACATGTTAACGAAGCGAGACAAGTCAAGGTGCGGTGGCCGGGTGACTGGAATCCTCTGAGGTCAGCTGAACAGGCTGACAATCGGTAGAAAATGCCAGAAGAAGAGGAAAGGGAGATGCGATCAATTTGTCATCCTTTCTAAAGAAGTCACGTTGCCCTCACTTCAGCTTCAGAGCTGGCTATTGCTTGCTTAGAGGAGGTTAGCAGGGCTGTCAGCCATTGATTCCTTCACCTATATTTATAGGAATCAATGGGAGAATGGTTTTATGATTTTTTTGAATTTGTTTGATTTTTTTCGCGGACATGAAGTTCATTATTTCGAACAATGATTTTTTTCCGAACAAGTAATTTATTTTTTAAACAAGGAATTCATTCTTATAAATATAGAAACAATTCTGCATACATGAATTTATTGTTCAAAATAAGGAATTCATTTTTCGAAACAAAAATTTCATTGTTAAAAACAAAAAATTAACTGTTTCAAACAATGAGTTTCTTGTTCAGAACAATGAATTTCATGTCTATAAAAAAATCAAAAAAAATCATAAACAATAAGTTTCACTCTTGACTGTAGATTTTGATGAAAACTTGGTTGTTCAGGAATTGATTGGTATTTTGGTAACATGAAAAGATACAAGACATGGTTTACTTTCCAGTTCGAGATGAAATTTGGATTGGGCATTTTGTATTGTGCTGGGATAATTCTGTTTCATAACTGCCTTTTGTTTGGGAGTTCTTTCGATGGTGGTTGGATTCGGGCATGGTTTCAATTAAAGAATAACCTTTCGCCATGCCAATTTTTTTGGGGTAACTCATGTGTTGAACCCTAACTATAAGTATGGTTCACGACAAGATCTTCCACATATTGAAGATATAAGACATGCACCTCATTCTTCTTTGCACTTGGGATAAGATAACCACCAATGACAAATAGAATATATCCACTCGCATACTGTCTCAAAGTCTCATCATCAACATTGACGGGGGGATTGGGGGATCTAAAAAAATAATTATAAAAAGAGAAAATTACCCAAAGATTCTTGAAGACACACCCTTAAGACCCAACCACACCTCCCTAATCTTCTCTTCTTACTGAAGGCCACAAACAAAATTTAACACTATAAGCCTAGATTCCCAATTAAATTTTTTACCTCCTTTATTTTTTCTATATATACTAATTTATATCAAAATATTTTTGAAACCCTAAAAACTCTCACCTCTCTCTCTCTCTCTCTCTCTCTCTCTCTCTCTCTCTCTCTCTCTCTCTCTTTTTAAAATTATATCACCCAGCTTCACTTCTCCAGAAAACCGGTCGATTGAAGACCATGGAGCTCGGACATGGAAGATACGAGGGCCTGAATCCGACCTTCTCACGAGCTCAGGCGACATCTTGACGAAACTCATCCCTTTGAATCTCCTTCTCAGAAGAAAACCGCCGCTGTGAGAATGATGTCTCCCTTTTTGTTCTAATTATATGCCCTTAGGAGACATCATTTTAGGTGATTATTTGACTTATATGATAGACTTTTAATCTTATTCCGTTATATTTCATTTTCTCTCTTTGGATTTACAATATTTCATTTTTTAGAGCTTTTGTACGTTAATTTGTTTGTTTTTAGTGAAAAGTTCTTAGGTCCATGGATGCTAGAGAGCACCAATACAAGGAGAGGAATCGAGAATTAAAGTCCTAGATCGAGTGGAGAAGTCAAAGGCGAGAAAAGATATCCCGAAGAGTTGACCAGGAAAGCTGCAAATCTGGAAGGCTGGTATTAATTGCTAATTCTGAGCTACTTAGACATGGATTCAGCCTTTGGGTCGTGAAATATAGATTATTCCTTATTGAGTTAGGAAGATTGAGCAACTTGAATGGGTCAATTTGGAGTTTATTTGAAGAAGTTACGACCCTTTTACTAAGGGCTGCACACCAGTTACGGGATTTAATTAAAAGATTGCATTTGGCTTTTTTTATTTGGCTTTTTTTCTTTAGTAAGAGTCCAAGTCTGATGTGCTTCTTATAAATAAGCCTTTAGACTCTTATTTTAGACCCAATTCCTTATACGCTTAAATTTGAGAGCAAAAAGTCAAGAGCAGAAGGCAGAAGAAGGAGCTAAAGGTGAAGAATCTTTATTCTTCCACTAGAAGTCAATTCCAACGCCCAAATTAGGTTCTTTATTTTTATTCTGTAATTTAGGATTACGAATTCCTTTTATTTTATTTTAGTTATTCCTTTGAATATGAGCTAAACAATTAAGTACTTAAGAATAGCAATTATGGGTTAAACCCTTATTTATTTAAATTGATGTTTTTCTGAATTTGGAATTATTTGATTTAAATTGAATTGGGTATTTTATATTGACTATTATTGCATTTTAATTACTATTTTTATTCTGGACAATTAGAAATAGGATTGAGTATTTAGGCTATTCATTATAGTGGCGTAATGATCACCTTGACGGAGGGTTTAAATACAGACCTAGGTAATAGCCGTTGGTATTCTCCAATGACCTTGACAAGCTTGACTAACCAATAGCCAATTGGGGAAGAGACTAAAACCATTCGAAAGTAGGTATAATCGCCCTGACGGGGTTTATAATACCGTAGGATAGCTCCTTAGATCACCCTGACGGGGGTTAGGAGACTATAGAGTCCTGACTAATACATAAATACCAATTTAGCCCTTAACGAAAGCATTAATTATATAAATATAGGTAGACCCCTTTTGAGACTCAGGTACTATTCTCATTCATGCGGCTACTCATCTTTATTTACTTGCGTCTTACTTATTTGCATTAGTTAATTTAGTACTTTACTTTATTTGCATTTTAGACCTTAAACAAAAACCCAACAAATATTTATTCATTTACTTTTCGTACCATATAACAATTATATTCACATATTGCATAACATTTTAAGTCATATCCATCCGTCCCTGAGATCGAAATCCTGTTATCGGATATTACTTGGACGAACCGTACACTTGCGGTACGTGTCATTCCTTTTTAGGGGTGTTATTTTATAACACACCAGGAGACACCAGAGAAGACCTCCATTCATGGTTTGATTTTTGTTCGTGTTTTGAGTCAGAGAAGAAGGCCGAATCCCCGGGGCGTCATTCTTGAAGCAGTGCTCGACAAATCATGGAGATCTATTGGAGTTGAGCTGATCTGACTGTTCGATTTTCGTTCATGTTCTGAGCCGGAGAAGATGGTCGGATAAGATCTGGCTCACCATTCGTGAAGTAGTGCTCGACAAGCCATGTAGATTTATTGAAGCTGAGCTGATCTGAGTGTTCGATGCTCCGGAGGAACTGAGCTGGTCTGACTGGTCGATCTACTCAAATCCATGGCATGTGCAGGGGGCTTGTGCATCAAAGAAGATTTGGATCTAAGCCATAGCAGCGACCTCCTCTACCTTGCCGGTTTCTATTCTACTCGCCAGATCTGCAGCGACCTCCTTTGACTCCCAAAAGTTGTCTGCAAAATACTTATACTCAATAATTTGATCAATACTTTTACTTCTAATAGTTGTCTCTGCTCAATACTTTCTCTCTCATAAGCATATGAAAGGTTTACTTAATACTTTGATTGCATAATAGTTTTTGGTTTTTTTTTACTGAATTTCTTTCCTTTTTGCCGCTCACTCAGTAGATGCTTTGATCTAATAAAGTTGATTCGAATTGTAATTGTTTTTTTAATTATTTCTTTTGTATTGAAAAACTCAGATAATGCTAGTGTTGTTGTAATTCTATTATTTAGTCTATTGTTCTAATTGATGTTGTAATAATGTTATATAGTCTATGTAATTTTATTTAATTTGTTGTTTAATTTTTCAAGACCACTCAACAATTTTGTACTAGTACTCAGAATTTTTGTCTTATATTCAATATAATTCTCAGAAACTCGGGAAATTTTACGAAACTTTTTTGGGGAACTTAATAATTTTTGTAGATATTCAGTAAATTTTTCTAAATACTCGGTAAAATCCACAAATACTCAATGAATTTTTCCGATACACAACACTTTTTCCAATACTCGGTTCTTTTTCCGCCGACTCAGTAACTTTTTCCGATACTCAACACTTTTTCCAATACTCAATACTTTTTTCGGCGGCTCAGAAAAGTGGGTGGCGGTGATCGACGGTGGTCGTTGGTTGTGGTCGGAGCTAGAAAGTATTGATACTTAATGAAGTAGGAGAGAAAAAATGGCAATGGAGGATAGATAAAAGATTATAAGGGAAGAGTGAGAAAAATGGTAATGGATGAGAGAGAAGAAACTATTTTTTGTCTTATATACACTATAAGGTTAGTCATGCGATTGTAGATATTTGAGACTCCTTCAGAGAAGAGATGAATGGGATGTTCCTTTTGTGGCACTAAGATGGTTTCCAAGGTAATTCACCATAATAAAAATAAATAAGCAATTACAAAAATAAATAAACTCACTACCAAAATTGTCTTAAAGCCACTTCAGTAGTAAAACATTCTTATTATCCCTGCAATAATCGCCCTCCACCCTGGGGTCTAGGACTCTGACCGAGAATTCGCATACACTTCATAGCTATCTCTATTGCGGTTTCATGGCATATAACAAGTTCACCATCAATGGGTAACCCTAGGATCATGGTGACATTCTGCAATATCGCCGTCATCTCACCGTCCGACAAGTGAAACGTGTTGGTCTCTCACCTCCAACTTTTCACCAATGTGGTGCAGAAGGCTCGGTCGTTAGTTACTTTGGATATTTTTGGAATACGCCCAAAATGGGGCTCTTCAATGAATGGCAAGACGTGCAAATCGAACTTCCTAAATATGGATTGAATAGGCATAAAAAAGAGGGAAAGTATTTATATTTGATTAGAAGTTTCGCTTAAGAGAGGAGGATGAGTGTTAATGAGGAGTGTTAAGTATTTTTATTTTCTTTTCATTTAATCTATTGTGGTGGTTAAGTCCACTTTTCCCGAGCTTGATGACAATGCAACCATTACAAATGAGAATAATTTGGGGCTTCTTTTACCCCAACAGTTAAAAATGATGCAGGAATTTCGAGTGCTCATAAGGTGCTTGAGGCAAGTCCATAATGCAGCTGAGATTATGTTCATGGTAACTAAAATTGCAGCTGCAAAGTATATCAATGGAAGGTACTTCGAATCCTTATTTGCAGTTTTCTTTTGACAAGTAAGCTAAGAGTGATGCGATAGATACTAATGCTAGAAAAGTTAATGGTGGGACTGTTGAATTGAAGGATGATAGTTCAGGGTCTCAAATGGTAAATCAGGAAGTTCGTGGGTCAAATTTAGATGTTTGTGGGGTTTCCGAAGTTAATAGGAAAGAATCGGGGACTTGGGATGCAATAAATTACAAGGTCTGCAGCTGTGGTTTTCGCAGTTAATAATGCAGATACAGGTGGGTTTCGAATTAACTTAGTCAATTCACTGCATTATTGGTATAATGTGTTCGATTATAATCTGTTTTAAACTTTTCTTCTTCTGATTAATTGACTGAATTAATGTTTTGGAAAATTCCACTATTGCTCTCAATGTATATTTGAAAAAGTAACGAATATACCCCTCCCTATGTAAGGGAAATATATAAATGTACCTGTAATTTTTCAAAAGGTAGTAAAAATACGCCATGTTATACATTAACAGTGTAAATATAACCCTACTTTTGGGCATGTTTTTTATATTTTGGCATAACAAATGTATAGGGACTAATGGTGCAATTATATGTTTATCCAGATGAGATCAGGCTATGGACGTTCAATATTCGAACCACATTTTGGGACAGGATATAAGTGGAGAACTTTCAACTATAGAAAACTCAATTAAATCTTTCAATATTAGACAACAGGTATTTGGTACATTTTATACAACAGCTTCTAAGGATATTCTTCCACATGACTTAATTGCCCTCAAACCTCCAAACCTCTCATTTATTGTAAGTCATGGACCGTTAGATCGTTTTTTTGAATTATACCGCCAAAATGGCCCAAAAAAAAACGCTAAAAACTTTAAAAATACAAAAACACCTTAGCCGACCTGATCCGGCCCATTTATCAAATCCCAGAGATGATACTATATATATAACAACACCTATTTCCTCTCTTCATTCGAAATATTTTACCCTCCATTTCCATTTCTTTAATTTCGAACGTCTAAATATTTAGTCGAATCTGCTGTGATGGGCCGACCAAAAAGCAATGGAGGTCCTTCTTTCCGCTTCAATTCTGCTGAGGTAAGTAAATATTTATTCGTGCAGAAGCTATGAATTTCTGTTAATTTTATTTAATATTTGCCTCATTTTGTATCTGATTAATTTAGACAAAGTAATTTTTAACTTTTTATTGTAAATTGAGGTTTCATTTAGTGGAATTTAAGTGATTGACTCTGATCCATGACCGCTCATACATATGATTTGTATTGTGAATTTTCATAATTTGATTTGATTTGATTTCTTTCTTCATTTTTGGACTTCTTTGGGTGGGTTTTCGATTAGAAATTCAAAAGAACAAGGGAAAAAGGGGGGGAATTGGTTATGGTTTGATGTTGATTTGGAAGATCTTGTTATTACAACTGTTTAATTAAGTTGTGGTTTAGGCCTTTATAGAGTATACTATAAAATTGGGATTTAATGAAAAGGGTTTTTTCGCGCGAAAATTGGTTATTTGTTATGGTTTAAATTGTGTGGGTACGTGTTTAAAGCACAAACTAGGTGAATAAATTTAGGCAAACTTTTTTTCTGGTGGGGTTTAGGGTTTCAAAGGCTTTTTTGAGTTAATTTCATTATTAGGTCCCTAAATTTTGTAAAAATGCACTATTGGTCCCTATATTTTGTAAAAAATGCGCTATAGGTCCCTATAATTAATGTATACTCTCCATTTGATAAAAGGTATCAGAGATGGAAGCTATTCTACAAGCAAAGTAATGATAATTATATATAATCAATTATGATATTAATTTCGTAAATTTAACTTTTATTATTACAGGTTTATTACTGGTTTCATAATCGAAGATTTAACCTAAGATCAAAAGCATCAGGTAAAAGCTCTGGAAAAGTTAAGTGTATCTATGACTCAGACCGATTCTTCAAGCCCCTTCCACGCAATATATTACTGCTCCTACTAGAGGTACCATTGCTCAGTTTGTGTATATATATATATATATATATATATATATACAAAGAGAGATATACAGAGAGAGAGGGAGAGATATATCTCCTTCTCAATCTGTCAATTATCATAGTTTGCAATGGATATCTAAGCGCATACAAAAGAGTATTATTTTGGTAACAATTTAAACTATATTTGTTTTTAAAACCTATAAGTTTTTCCATTAAATGATACATTTACACGCGAATAATGAACTTCATTTAACAAAATCAGATTGGTTTCCTCACCCGGCCCATAGGTAATGTGTGGGCCCCATTAATTGCGTTGACTCAAAAGTTTAAATTTCAAATATTTGACATAATAGCGGCAATAGCTATTTGTGTAGTGAAGATAAACATTAAATCTTGTAGATATTAGCATAAAAAGAAATCGTAAATTTTATTTCACCATTTCGAATCTCTTAAATGGATTTTGATTTTTTACATTCACCCACTTCTGTGTTGGATTTTGATGAATCGGAATCTTCTTCTTCTGGTATGAATTTTCTATTTAATTAGATTTTTGTCAAAGCGCAACAGATATATTAGTTAATTTGTCTTGTTTTTTCTCCTTTATTTTGATATTTATGGTTGATTTAGAGATCTATCGAATACTTGTTGTTTTGCGATTTTCGATTTGGTAAATTTAAATAAAAATTGATTTTTCAGGTGAATCTGACACTTCAACTGAAACTGAAACTGATAGCGAATCTGAGGATGGACCCACGACGGACTTTGAAGCTAGATCTAGAGATGGTGCATGGTTAGTACTTTTGAGGGTTATTTACGTAATTTATTATTGTATTCTATTTGATTTTTGATTTTTGATTTTATTTTTATTTTTCAGGTACGATGTAAAAGAATTTGTATCTTATAGAGATGTTGAGTCCGGTGATCAGGTAAATCTGGAATATGAGTTTATATTTCTGTTTTATATAATACAGGGACTTAGAGTGCAATTAATGAAAATTATAATATTGTGGGTGATTTAGGAAGCGCTTGTAAGATTGGGTTGGTTAGAAGAATGGGTAAATGTCCGAAATGATGTTAGACAAAGATCGATTCCATGTATATCTCCAGAGTGTACTATAATCTATCCTGGAGATTTGGTCCTCTGCTTTAAGGTATGTAATTAAACTAAATAAAATAAAATTGTTATAATAATATAATATAAATAATGTTTTGTTTATTTTTCAGGAGAGAATATTAGAAGACTCTTTGTACTATGATGCTCATGTCCTTGATGCACAAAGGCATAGGCATGATGTCAGAGGGTGTCACTGTAACTTCCTTGTGCAATACGATCACGATCAGTCTCAGGTAATTTATAACTCTTTTTTTTTTTTTTAAATTTAATTTAATAAACTATTTAATGTGTTTTTAATTTAATAATTTTGGTTTTGTAGGAAATTGTGCCGCTAAGGAAAATCTGTCGCCGTCCCGAAACTGATGCTAGGCTACAACAGTTGAGAGATGAGGATGCTGCTGCTGGTGCTTCTACTTCTACTTCTACTAGTGGGTCCCACCAGGGAAGTAATGTTGATTCTACTTCTACTAGTGGGTCCCAGCAAGGAAGTAGTAATCCACTACCACCACCATCTGCTGGTGGATTGAGTGGTGCTGCTTCATAGATAGAGATATATATATAAGCAGTTTTGGTGTAAAAATTAGACAATGAATTTTAATTTTGTGTGAGGTGAAGAGAGTAGTAGCCTTATGGACTTAATTTTGTGTTTTCATTATTGGGATGTTATGTAAGACTTCAGAATTGTTTTCTTTTCATTGTCATTTTGATTATTATCTATCTTTTTTTTTTTTTTTGGCGTTGCTCCTATATGTGGTTTTGGTATCAGATTCGGGTATTGATGGAGGAGGTGTCGAAATGATGTAGTACCGTAGCGTAATAACTTCAAATCTTAAAAGTCAAATTTGAGTTTTATAGGATTTTAAGATTTGGTGTGATTTTTTAAGCTTCCTGATTTATTAAGACATTATCTCCTAAGAAAACTAATTTTATGCATAAAAAACAAACGAATTTATAAAGTCTAAGGAAAAACACACCTACACGTTAAAACATCTTTACATATTACATGACTTTAATCTGGTATGCTATAAATGTTTAAACTTTAGACAAGGATTTCAAAAAAAATTAAAATCTACAAAAGAAGATTATAGATATATTAGTTGTTAACAAATGAAAAAAAAAATAGAATTTTATTAATAAAAACAGCTGTACCTAATCACCTTTTATAGGCTGCCTACGTACTCAGCCGGGATAAAGCCGCACGTAGTTCTTTAAGTAACTTTACAACTAAATCAATCCCCATTAAAAAATGCTTTGTTAAAAATTGCTCTGTAAAAAAGTCAACTTGGCTTCTTCTTCCCCTTCCCTATGAATCTGTATCACAGTTTGTCTTCGGAATGAAGTTCTGGATCTCTTCTCTTACCTTTACTTCGCTTATGTGCCTTCTCCTCCTACTTGATTTTGATAGAGGACCTCCTTCAACTGGGATTAAACTTTTTCTGATGACCCAAAAGAGCTGGTTCGGTCATCAGCTTTCTTCTCACATGCAGCTCTATTCCTTGATTTGTATAACTCTCGTAGGGATGATTGTCTACTTGTTTACTAAAATTACTGACTTTTGGCTCATAAATGAACACATGCAAGCTTGGATTCTCTATTACTATGTCTCTATAACTACAAATGAGAGATCCTCTTTAATCATCTCGCTTCATTGGGATATCGTTAGTTGTTTGGCTGGCCTCTATCATCTGATGGAAATTATCTCTTCTCAAACTTGGGGGAAAATTAAATTATTAACCACTTTGAAAGTTCTTTTCTTTGTTCACTGTAATGGCCGGGCTCTGTTTTCAGTAAATAACCAAGCTATGGTGATGTGGTTACACATGCAACTCCATTTCTACGGCCAAGGAGCTAATTGCAGAGTTGAGATTTCTAATTTTATTTTCAATTTGTCCTTTCGATGTTGTATTTCTCACATGCAAAGGAATTTAGAAGCCTATTTCTACTCCACCCCGAGGAATTGGTCTTTCTCTGACTTCTATATTCTTACATATAATACTATTACTTATTTGGAGAATTGTGCTGAAAGATGTTGTCAAGACCTCCATCTAGACATTAGCCTTTTTAAAGTGACCTTACTCACGTTTGTCTCTTCTTATGGTGATGATCTCTTATTTAATCTAAGGCGCTTCTTATTATACTTTTTATTTGGAAGAAATCTCTGCTATCTGGATTCTCGTATCTATTCTCTCCAATCACATGTTAAAATTTCAAGTACGTTTCTTATCCTATTGCTTTTCTTTTATCAATTATATTGTATAGAACAAATTTGCCGCAGAGAAGAAAGATTAAGATCCAAAATTTTATCCATATCTCTCTATATGGTGCATAATCTTCTCTCAGATGTATTAGACTCCTATTATATCAGCTACTATAATCCAAGCGGCTTTATTCTCATCACCATAAAACAATACATATGTAAAATCTCTCAGATCGATGGCCTTGAAAATTCATATAATCTGGATAATATTTATAGTAAAAGCTCACAGATCGATGGCCTTAAAAAGAAATACGCTGCTATATTTAAAAAATTTCTTGAAGAATTGGGAAATGTAGAGCTCATGCATCTCGTGGTTAAAACCTTCTACCTTAATTCGGTGTTTGAGGACATATATAAAATTATTTGGTGCTATTCTATGGAAGATCCTTACTTTGTAGAAGTTATCTTGTGTTTTTTATCTACTATTAAGTTTATTCAACTCATTAGTTATAATGCCTTGAAGTACAGAGGACGAGAGGACCTTACATTAGAATCCATCTATTCTCCTAGCTTAATCCCCTGGTTTCACATGCAATTACTTTTTAGTCTGGATGTGATCTATGCCAAAGTGGAGGACTGTTATTTTGACTTCAAATTGACTATACAGAGCTTTTCTTTACACATGCACGAAGGTTCTGTTTATATTTTTAATAAAGATCTTATGGTATTACCTTTTCTCCTTTTGTCCCATTCCTTGAGTAAGATGGATGATGGAACAAAATTCTCTATTGATAGTTCAAAATGTGACAAGCTCAAAGGAAATAGCTTATCTGTTACTCTGATTTTCGACAATGTATATACATATGTTAAGAATCTTGTGACTAATATAACTTGTTCTAGCTTATATCTATACTTCAGAAGATCAAAGAGCTATTATGATTTTCATATCTTTATGATCCTTTTGATTAATGATGCAAGTACGTTTTCTTCCTCTACTTCTTTTATTTATCAAATGCATTGCTTTGCTTCTTATGTTTACAGAGAGTTGTTTTTAAAGACCCAATATTATTACTCCTATAATCTACTGGCGTATAATCTTCATCCTAATATCCTAATTTTATTTTTCTCTATCTATAATCCGAGATACTTAATTTTTCTATCCAATAAAGAAGTGTGGCGTGATCTTATTTACATCAGCTCTGAAGATTATTTTTCGAACTCCGAGAAATTTGCAGCTACATACCTTTGGCGTGTAAAGATAAAATTCAACTTTTACACTTGCATCAATAATACGGCGGAGATCCTCTTTGAGATTTTTCTTACTCTATTTAATAAGTATCATTGGCTGATTATTATCCAGCTTACACTACTAGGGCACTCTTCCTCTTTTCATTGGCCTACAACAATATTGGTTAACGAGACACCTAATGGTGTTTCAAGTGAAGAATCCTCTACGGACAAGGCCACGAGTACACAGGTAGTACCCGTGATGGAAAGTGGGCCTTTACTTGCTCATGTGGATGGCGGCCTGTCCCTTAAGAGGGCCGGGGTTGATGGATAATTGTCTTGTTTGGAACTGTCGAGGAGCGAGGGCACCCTCGACAAAGAGTATGTTTAAGTCCCTTATTTCGAAATTTCATATTTCTGTTGCTTGTTTGTTAGAGGCCAAGTTAAAGTCAAGTAAGTTTGCTTATTGTAACCACTTTAAATCTTTTGATCATTCACACATAGTCGAACCCAGGGGAAAATCTTATTTGTCTGGGGGGATTCTATTGTTGTGGAAAGATTCCGTGAACTTGAGGGTTATAAACTCTACCTCTTCTTTTGTAATGGTTGAAATTATGGAATCTAATAAAGGAATTTGGTACTTGGTGTGTGTGTACGCTCCTACTTGTGAAAATGAAAGAAATAAGCTATGGGAGTCACTTTCAAAATGGTATTCAAATATAAAGGTACCTACTCTTTTCATCGGGGACTTTAACGATATATCACGAACATCGGAAAAAATAGGTAAAAGAGCAGCTAATTTTGATAGAATCATAAAATTCAATAATTTTATCAATCAAAATGAGTTGTTTGATTTACCAAGTAAAGGTTGTTACTATACTTGGACGAATAATCGTAAGGGCGATGAAAATGTTAAAGAAAGATTAGATAGAGGCCTCGCTTCTTTATCTTGGTGTGAAAAATTCCCCAATGCTACAATTCAAGTACCCCCGGCCATTGGATCCGATCATTCTCCGTTAATACTATCCTTGGATGAGGCAAAAGGAAGGTTTGAAAAATACTTCATGTTTGAGTCAAGATGGCTAGAAAATGGAAACTGCAAAGAATTTATAAGTAAAACTTGGAGTAAACAAGGTAATGTCCTTTCAATTAAAGATTTTTGTACAAAGAGGGATGCTTTGTGTCTAGCGCTTACAGGATGGAGTAAAAAGATGTTTTGCAATAACCGGAAACTTATAGAGAAATACCAAAAAGAATTAGCTATAATTCAAGATGAACTAAGAACGGATTCAAATTGGAGGAAAGAGAAGGAAATATATGGTAAACTTGAAGAAGCTTGGAAGCAAGAAGAGCTTTTTTGGGCGGATCGAGCTAGGGATCAATGGATAAAAAAAGGAGAAAAGAATACAAAGTATTTCCATGCGAAAACTATTTCTAGAAGGAAGACCAATAAAATCAAAGTAATAAAAAACAAGGATGGAACATGGACAGAGAATGAAGATGAAATTAAGAGCATAATTCGAGATTATTACATAGAGCTATTTACAAATAATAATACAAATCAAGGAGAAAACATTTCGGAATATATACCTAACAAAGTCTCCGGGAAAATGAATGAGGAATTAATTATCATACCGGACATTGAAGAAGTTAAAAAGGCTGTTTTTGATATGTCAGGATCAAAAGCCCCAGGGCCGGACGGATTGCCAGGTAATTTCTATCAAGAAAATTGGGAGACTCTCAAAGATGATATATTCACAGTTGTCAAGAACTTCTTTGAAAACAACACATCGCTAAAAGGTTTAAATGATACGCTTATTACGCTCATCCCTAAAGGTGAATCCCAAGAATCAGTGGCGGACTATAGACCTATAGCATGTCTTAACTTCATTTATAAAATTATATCTAAGATCTTGGCCAATCGATTGCAACCACTTATGGATGACATAATATCGCCTACTCAGTCAGCATTTATAAAGGGAAGGAGCATACAAGACAACATCTTAATTGCCCAGGAAGTTTCTTTCTATCTTAAAAATAAAAGAAAGTCAAATAAGCATGTTGCGGCAGTAAAAATTGATATGGCAAAAGCATATGATCAAGTTAATTGGGGATTTTTAATTCAAACTCTGAAAGCTATGGGTTTTTGTGATAAATGGACAGATTGGATATATAATTGCATATCGTCGGTTTCTTTACAAATTAAAGTCAATGGACAAAGACTTAAGAAATTCTCACCGACCAGGGGCATTAGACAAGGCGATCCATTATCTCCTCTTCTTTTTTCAATCCTCACTGAAAGCCTTATTGGACTAATTAATTTTCAATGTCGGAAAGGATGCATAAAAGGTATTAAAATCACTAGGAACTGTCCAAGCCTTACGCACCTATTATTCGCAGATGACGTTCTTTTCTTCATTAACATTGACACTAAGGAGATTGAAACTTTCAAGGATACTATAAATCTTTTTTGTCAAGCATCAGGACAAAGGATAAACTTCCATAAGTCATCAATCTTATTCAGCAAAGGAACACCTGAAAGTACATGTGAAGAAGTAGCCAGAAATTTAAACGTTACAAGAACATCTTTATTCGGGAAATATTTGGGAATTCCGTTCTCTCTTAAAAGGGCAAAATCGGAAAATCTAAACTACATTAAAGATAAGCTTCTAAACAAATCTTCTAATTATTTTGCTAATTTATTGTCGGATGGAGGTAAGGAGGTACTTATCAAAGCTGTACTTCAAACAATACCAAATTATGCCATGTCCATATTCGAATTCCCTAAATCATTATGTAAGAAGTTATCAGGAATTATAGCAAATTTTTGGTGGGACTCAATTAATAAGAAGAGAATCCATTGGATAAAATGGAAAAGAATTGCGAGAGCTAAAAAAATTGGAGGAATTGGATTTAGAGATTTCCAAAAGATGAATTTAGCACTCTTGGCCAAACAAGCATGGAGAATAATGGACAATCCTAATTCGCTAGTAGCTAAGGTTCTTAAAGGTATATATTCTCCGTTTGATAGTTTCTTTAATGCAAAATTATCTAATAAGAGGTCATGGAGTTGGGCTAGCATATATAAAGGAATTCAATTCATCAAACAACACTCAATTTGGAGAATTGGAAATGGCCTGAGCATCAACATATGGGATCATAAATGGGTCAATAATAGGATAACTCTGGAGAGGCCGGCTGGATGTAAAGTGGAATATGTAGCACAGCTTCTTAATGAGAACATGACAAATTGGAATGTGGGACTACTTAGACAATTATTCCCTCCAAACATAGTAAGTGATATTTGCAAGATTCCGTGCTTAATTAGCAAAAAAGATGATAAGTTGATCTGGCCTTACTCAAAAGACGGTATTTACAGTACGAAGTCAGGATATCATAGAATGGTCGATTTGGAAGTTCACAATGAAGGCCAATCATCATCACAAGGTAATCATGAAAATAGTGACCTTTGGGAAATCATTTGGAAATCAAATGTCATGAATAAGATCAGGGCCTTTGGTTGGAAAATATGTAATGGAGCTATACCCACTAAAAGAAACCTTAAAATAAGGAAATGCATCAAAGATGATATATGCGAGTGGTGCGAATTAGGTAAAGAAGATATAGAGCATCTCTTTATTAAATGTCCCCTAAGTATGGAGATTTGGGCCAAATCGAGGTTACAATTGCTTATTGATAAAGAGAAGAAGTATGAATTGGGAGATTGGTTTATTGAAATACGTAAAAAATATATCAAAAATGGTTGGGATCAGAAAGAGGTCACAGCGTATCTGTTATTAACTCTTTGGAACATATGGAAGGCGAAAATGAAAGGATTTC
The DNA here is from genome assembly GCA_029959085.1 of Nemophila menziesii. NCBI lineage: Eukaryota > Viridiplantae > Streptophyta > Magnoliopsida > Boraginales > Hydrophyllaceae > Nemophila > Nemophila menziesii. Next base: position 2,304,580 of record JARWIR010000064.1, on the reverse strand, counting down.
ATGAAAAATCTCCATGGATAGTCAAAGATATCCTGTTTAAAATTCAAGCAACAATGGATGATATGTTCAAAAATAGAGACAGTATTAAGAAGAGCACAAAAGAAATCAAAGAAAAAAGAGTTGGCAATAATGAGGAAGAGTTGATCGAGAATAACCCTATTCTTTCAGATGATGCAGAATATATCTTTATGTGTGATGCCTCTTTCAAAAAGGAATACGAACCTGCAGGAATGACGACAATTGCTATTGATAAAGAAGGTAAAGTGGCACATAGGATTGAATCAAGATCTATTATTAGAAGTTCTATTGAAGGAGAATGTTGGGCGGTCCTTCTTGCTATGAGAAGGGCGGCTGTTTGTGATTTACGGAGTGTCTCTTTCTACTCCGACAACCTTGAACTGATTCAAGGTATTTCAAGAGAAGCAGGTCTTCGATGGCAAATCTCACCTTTTATTGCCGAAATGAAGAGCTGGTTGGCGAAGTTCCCTAATTGGAAGGTCAACTTCGTTAATAGAAAGTTTAATAACGTCACAGATCTCGCAGCTAAAAGTGCAAGACGGAACATTGATACATCGAAATGGAAGAATGGGTCCTTAAATGATTTTTATATTTTCTTAAAATCACTGTATAAACGTTCTTAATGTGTGTTCTTTTCTGACAAAAAAAAAAAAAAAATCCCCATTAATTAAATTCAATTTGAATTTCATTTTGGTAGCTGAAGAAGATCCTTGACCCAATAACTTGTAGCTTCATCCTTCTTATAATTGATTCATACTTGTTTGTCTCCACCGTATCTTAATTATTGTCTTTCTTCTCTGGAGATTTGATTAAACTCAAGATGGATTGTTCTTTGTCAATGTAGGTAAATTCAGCAAAAGGATGATCCTCTTTTACAATGTGATTTGAGCTAACTTGGCAGCACAAGGATGATCACTTTGCTTTAGGAAGAAAGTCACGGAGAGATTCTATATTTGTGTCTACCTATAATTCAACAATAAATTCTGTCAAGACAACCAAGATAGCCAAGCAAATAATTCTAAAAACCAGAAAATAAAACTAACCAGCTTTGGTTTGTTGGTGATAAATGCCAAGGATCCTGAAGCCTTGTAGGTTATATGTGATCACTTTATTAGGATTAGATGAGATAACCACCGCTAGCTTCAGTTGCTATTTCAATGTCCACTGAAACTACAAAATGAAGAATAGCCAAATCAGAGAGATGCTTGAAACAAGAACATCAGATGGATTGACTAATAGCTACCTCTTTGTTGACGAAAAAATCCATGGAAATAATTTCTGTATCTTCCTTTTTGTAAAGAATACCCGAATATTTTAATTTTTGCTGCTGCGTGTATGATTCACCTTCTCTTCTGGGCACTCCCTGTAATTGTAGGCTAGTAAATATAATATTTAGACATGGAACTGTCTTGCTCAATTACCACATCAAATGTGTATATACCTCTCATCGCCCTTGACTTCGAGATTGCTCCAGATACTCATATTCATCTGTTTTTCAGAATCGGTCATCATTACAAATTTCTCTACAAAAGATTAATTACATTATTAGCCACTGTGTTATGTAAAATACCCAAATATTGACGTTGCAAATGTATACGAAATTCAATGTAACCAATAAATGGAAATTTTAGAAAAAGAATTACCTGCCATAGGTATTGACATCTCTCAAAAGTTCATTCCTAAAAAACTTGTCTTCTTATTTACAATCTTGCTGCACCACACAAACCATCAAGAATAAAATCAACAACAACTCAGTATCTCTAGACTAGAAATAATTTAGACTAACATAAAAATATTTTTTAAAATACGTAAATAACTTGAAATGAGATTAAGGAATGATCGTACATGATAATCAAGCTTCCGATCAATCAGACGGCTTCCCTGGAAAAAGGATCATGAGAATGAAGGAAAGCAATCACGATTATATCACATATAATACAGCGGAAAAAAATTGCAATCCTAATAGATAATCTAGTTGCGATTTAAGAATTTAAAAACAAAGTATAATAACGATTACATACCTTAAGCCGTTGTATGAGAATCGAATTGCCCAGCTTCAAAAGTTTGAAGCCTCCACGCTTTGCACACCGAGCTTGAGCCTTACTTCCAGAATCACAATTCTAGTTTGGAGACGAAAAGACTTTTTTCTTGTGGGTTTTTTTTCTTAGAAGAAAAACTGATGGAAAAGTTATCATGTATAATGATAACTCATTATACTTATAACTCAAGAGAAGAAAATGAAAAGACAAGAATGGAAAAGTCAGGAACGTATAATGAAATTGATTATCTTAATAATCTAGTCCATTACCACTTGTGAAGTGGACTTGGACCTTCTACATTATACAAAACCATTGACTAGCCTAGCGGTTAGTGACACATTTCACACTACTAGAGGTCTACGGTTCGATCCACAAACTTGTCAATTTTTCTTTTTCCTTTTTGTCTTAGTCCGGTCTTTTATTAGAATATTAATTTGTGCTAGCAAATTAATATACCAATATTCCAAGTATATATTTAATTAATATTTATTATCTAATAATAAAATTAATTAACTACATGAAGCAAGATCAATACACTCGTTAGTGTGCGACTACGTGGGTTCATCGTTAAACCGGTAGTAGTTAATTTAATTAACTACTAATCGAGGTTGGCGTCTAACAACACTCCTCAACGACCGGATAACGTGAAGTAACTCTGTACAAAGAACCCGGTAAAGGATCATACACTTATTCCCTCTATCTTTACAGCTCCGGATCATCCTGGGATATGGTATAACTGTCAAATCCCATTTGAAAATCAACTACGTTACACGTCGATTATCAACGATTGACGAATGACCTAAGAAACCCCTTTCTTCATTCATTCTATCACCTTGGCCAAGGATTTGATACAATCGTTATAATCTTATGACATCGTAGAGCTCAAACTCTTTACCTAGAGTTGATAGATTCCATCTTGACTCATCCCTAGGAGCATATATACTTAGTCGTGTCCAATATCCTTTCGACTAGCATTGTGACACACTAGTAGTCCAGTATCAAAACACAACAAACATATACACAACAGTAGTGATGATCTCAGGTCAAAGGATTACAAGCATAAAATTCCTTCTAGAGATTAACCTACTTGACAGTTCAAGGTAATTAACCATTAGGAATCTCTACTTTTAGTCAGTTCGATAATCACATCTCTATGTGCATTATCTATGCACCTAACTCGGTAAACGAGAACTACCGATATTTATCCAATAAATACTTGTTAGCTACATATTAATCTAACTGGATCATCGAGGTCCTAACTCGATGATCCTACGATTAAGAACAAGTTTAGATTAAGTCCTATAAGCTAGATTCTCATTATCATAACACCTTATGATATCTAGTTCGTAACTTAATCAAGGATTTGCCTTTATATTATGAAGATTAATACCATAATCATAAAGGCTTGCCATAGATTCAAGGAAACAATTTCTTTAATCAAAACTGTAGGGATAACTATTATCGTGTACAGTAAACACTTGTGTTCAATTCATTACAAGACGATCGGGGCTAGGGCATAATTCCAACAATCTCCCACTTGGCCTAGACCCAATCGTTCAAGTACCATAATTCATAAACAGTTTGTTCTCATCAGTCTCTTCTGATAGACACACTTAAATGAATAGATATACATCGTGTTCCTTCCCTCTACCTATTGAATGTGAACATCTTCATGTTCAATTATATCTCGAATCAAGCGGTAGTACTGCAGAATTTGTTTGGATCTATAGTTTATTCTAGGTTTCTTTAATCATACAATATCTCAAATATTGTCATCGTATAAAGAAACAATATCTACATTGTGAAACCACACTATGTATATATAAAGAACTATTTTATCCAAACCACTGGCATAGTTGCATCTTATGCTGCTATGTATTCTACTTCTAGTAACCGAAATCTGCTACAGTGTCTTGATTGGAACTATTCCAATTTACTTCTCCTCTATATAGACACAACCATATTTTGATTTGCTATCATCCACGTTTGAAGCAAAACAAGCATCTATATACCCAATTAGCTTCAACTTATATTCTCCACATATGAGGAATTGGTCCTTAATACTTCTTAAGTACTTAAGGACAGTCTTTACTACTTTCCAACATTTCTCATCAAGGTTACCTTCATACCTACTCGCTACTCCTAGCGTGTAGTGTACTTTAGGTCTTATACATTTTTCATGGTGTGTTAGATAGATCCTTATTGTTTTAACAAATAGGACTATACACATTCATTCTCTTACTTTTAGGGTCCTAGAACAAACCCTAACATTAAGAGTAACTCCAAAGCCTATTGTCGAATAGATACTCTTGGAATTTCCATGCGATACTTCTAAAAAAGTATAAATGTAGTAAGATTGATATAGGTCAAGTAGCTTCTTTGATCTATCACTGTAGATCCCAATTCAAGGAATATAAGCTACTATCCTAAATATTTCATGGAGAACTATTTAAAATTCAAAAACTTGGTTAATTGCTTGGTTGGTATATCATATCCCTATGTGATAATATGTCATCTACATATAACATTAGGAAGATAAGTGTACTCCCACTAGTCCTTTGTACTCTTATGACTCTTATTCTAAAATCATAAAATCAAACTATTTGATTGTATGAAAGAGAATAATCCAACTTAGTGACATTTGCTGAACCCATTAAATGTATTTTGGAACTTACATATTTTATTATGAGTAAATAGAAATATTAGACCTTTAGGATTGGTCTTAAGGACGTCATAAACTCCCATTTAGTGAAAACTATTTTTCACATGATATTACCATATCTCAAAATAATAGTATGTAGTTACCAATCTGAAATGAACTAAGCATTACTATGAGAAAAGGAATTCACCATAACTGATGTTTTCCTTTTGATTTAAACGCTTAGCAATTAGAAGGACGTTATGGGTCTCTACCCTACCGTCTACTCCAATCATTTCCCTAGCACCCATTTACTATAAATGGATCTTATATCTATTAAAGATTCAACCAAAGTACTACACTTTGTTGATCCTTATAGATATCAATTCAGATTCTATGGTTCTTAACCACTTGTCACTATCTAGACTAGTCATAGCCTCTTCATAGGGACATAGGATCATCACTTGATGGGGTTTTCATCTATATGATTTCCTCATCAAACAATCACCATTATTACAATTGATTTTGGTGTATGATGATATCTATATAACCTATAGGAGGCTTGTGTACAATAAATACTTCTTTCTCTTGATTTGTTAACTATCTTTTTCCAAGAAAGGTTCATGAATCGTCCCTAATTCCTCAAAGTGTGAGACTTGAACCTTAAATGAAACTATTAACTCGTCAAGGAAAGAAAGACTGGCATGCATCGGATGCTCTTTAGCTTGTATAAATAACTCTGAAACCTTTATTTCATTATGATCTATTTCCACATTATGAATTCCTTCACTATGGAATTCCAATCTATAAAGGTTGTCTACCTTACCACAAACCCTTTGTGTTCAGAATGGTGTGGAAATATTACCTCGTTATTTTATTTGGGTATCCAACAAATCTATATTTGAAAGATATCAACTCAAGCTTAGCCATCATAAGTCGTTTAGTATAAATCAAACATTTCAAAATCTACATTTTAAGGTTTGATTTATATCATCTCCATACCACATATGGATTTTATCGACTGTTTAGTGGGACCTAAGAGTTCATTAAATATGCAATTGACTTTAAAACATAATCCCATAGGAATATTTAAAACCTAGAAAATCACTGAGACAAAATCTAATTTTGTCATAGATAATCTATTAATTCCTTGCTAAGATATTCACCTATACAGGTTGATATCTTACTTCCTTCATACTCTTATATACTTGCTTTCAACTTCACTCAATAGTAATTTGAACATTTCAAATTATTTATATTGGTGTTACGTTTGTAAACACATCTATATCTGTTATATAGTTTGTGAAGGAGATGAAGTAAGAATATCTATCTTTGGCTAAAGTTTAGACTGACCACATACATCAATATATAGTGGACATAAGAACTCATTAACATTGTCTCAGTTTTCATCAAAATGAGATTTAGTCATATTTCATTGAGATAAGTCTCACAAGTTTCATATGATTCAAAATCATATTCTACAAGGAAATCTTCCTTGTGAAACTAGTAAACTTTTTCTCACAATTTATGACTTAGTCTATAACACCAAAGATAAGGTTTGATTAGTACGATTATCTATTTCGGTTTATGACCAGAAACAACTATAACATAATCACGTAGTTACTTAGGCAATTATAATCACCATATTGTAAGTATCCAATGGGGTGTAATTCATCAAGATGAAAAACTCCATTGGTCATTTTATATTACATTAATAAATCATAACCATCTTATGATCAAATGACTATTTTGTTCGAAAACAAGTTTACGAACAATGATACAGTTTTCTTACAATATGTTTTTCCATATGCATCTTTAAAGAATTAGTTATTACAATTGTGGTTACAACAATTGCTCCATTACCGAAATTGTAATTTAACTTCTCTTATTCTTGTTTGTCTATTAATCTTTAGAGTATGCAACATTTTGCATATTTCTAAACTACTACGAGTATCCAATACCTTTTCCGAGTAATTAATAGAAGTTCAAGAAATTAAGGAAACAATTTCCATTAATGCCCTTACCTTGTTTCTTGGTATTAGATAACTGGTATCTAAAGGTCATACTAAGTTACTTATACATCTTCTAAAGATATCTAAGGATTCATGGGATTATCATGCTAAAAATATCTTTTGGAGTTCATAACTCATGGATACAAGAATATAAACTTAGTACCATTACTAGGTTCATATTACTTTAGACATGCATCATATACATTCTATTCATCCTCAAGAGACACTTTAGTCAATAGCTCATTGAGCATATCAATGAGTCTCAAGTGCATAAGAAAGACTCTCAAGTTGCGGTCACAAATCTTGAGATTACTTAACCAACTTGGGATGATTTGAGAAGTGATTTAGCAGAAATACTGAGAAATCTAATCATTGGAAGGTATAGGAAACAATGCGTTAAGAACACTATTATATAATTGTCAAAGATATGGACTGTTATCTAAGAGATATATAATTGGAAACTTTAAAACATGAATGAGCCCCCTGGTAGTCAGGTCGTTTCTCACGCATAATTAAAGTGAATAATGAAACTTTAAAACATGAATGAGCCCCCTGGTAGTCAGGTCGTTTCTCACTCATAATTAAAGTGTGGTACATTACCTATTTTATCAAATAAAATGCGAGACTCAAAACTATTTAGCCCCCTGGTAGTCAGGTCGTTTCTAATAAGTTTTGTTGAGTTAATCCATCCCATAATAGAATATTATCAATCTCACATCCTCTGGGTAGTCCAGACTAAAAACGTGAATTAATAAGTTAATCCTATTATCAAGCAATCTAGAGTTTTATAATTTGTACTCGAACTACAAGTCCACCTGGTAGTCAGATCAAAACTTATAAACTTAACAAATTTGAAACTCTATTTACGATGGACAAGTCTCACGAAATATCTAATATTTCGTCTTAATAAACTCAATAATTTTAATGACAAGTGGGAATAGCCTAAGATTCATAATCTAAGAATTGAGACGAAAATCAGACAATCTAATCGAACGATTTAAGTCTATTGTTTCAAAAACCATGATATTATTTATTTTATTACTAAAACCATTTTTAGTACTAAATAAAAATTACCTTATCAAAACTACAATAGCAATAGATAAAAGTAAAAGATAAAAAATTAATTAACACATTACCTTAATAACAAAATTAAAAATGGTAACATGTCAAAGATAGAGTAATGTTCACCAACATTACTTTCGGCAGTCGTTACTATTTCCTTTTTTTTTAATTAGAAAGCAATAAAGAAAAAAGCTTGACTTTCAAGTGCAAATTTCCAAAGTGATGTAAAGTATTTGACATGCAAATTATGAGATAGATAGTTGGCCTAGTGGTTAGGCTACTCCGTAGAAACCAAGAGGTCCTGGGATCCAATCTCATTGGAGTCGAAATGACTCCGAGCCCAAAGTGGCTCTCTCATGTACTCAAAAAAAAAAAACCGTCTTTATAAATATAACGCATTTGATAAAAAAACTGTTCTCAAAGTGATGTACAATACATCACATAAAGACAACACAGTATAGCCTTTTTTTTTCTTTTTCTTTTTTTTTTTTCTCGGAAAAGTGATGTTCAAAAACATCACATGGAGACATCAAAGCTTAGTGGATAAAAAAGCACAATACACCCGTCAACCACTAAAATTTCTCAATCCAATTTAACGTTTTCCAAACAAAAAGAAAAAAAAAAACCAGTGCCACATAATCGTTCCAAACGAAAAATAAAAGCCACAGCAGCTATAGAAATGCTGTTCCAAATTAAACGTAAAAGAAAACAAACTGCCTGAATAAAAAAAAATCTGAACAAATGTTGTCTGACAACATACAAATTTCTTTTTCTTTCCTTTTCCTTTTTAATTGCATCGAAACTTATTTTCAATAAACAATTTCTTTAACACCTCTATGAATCTCATGTATTATACAATATAAAAAACCATGATTTTCATATAAATCTTATAAACAAAACACAAATATTATCAAATAATATTATATTTAAATTCTTTAAAACGCAACAAGCCTGCTCTGATACCACTTGAAGGAAAGCAATCACGATTATATCACATATAATACAGCGGAAAAAAATTGCAATCCTAATAGATAATCTAGTTGCGATTTAAGAATTTAAAAACAAAGTATAATAACGATTACATACCTTAAGCCGTTGTATGAGAATCGAATTGCCCAGCTTCAAAAGTTTGAAGCCTCCACGCTTTGCACACCGAGCTTGAGCCTTACTTCCAGAATCACAATTCTAGCTTGGAGACGAAAAGACTTTTTTCTTGTGGGTTTTTTTTCTTAGAAGAAAAACTGATGGAAAAGTTATCATGTATAATGATAACTCATTATACTTATAACTCAAGAGAAGAAAATGAAAAGACAAGAATGGAAAAGTCAGGAACGTATAATGAAATTGATTATCTTAATAATCTAGTCCATTACCACTTGTGAAGTGGACTTGGACCTTCTACATTATACAAAACCATTGACTAGCCTAGCGATTAGTGACACATTTCACACTACTAGAGGTCTACGGTTCGATCCACAAACTTGTCAATTTTTCTTTTTCCTTTTTGTCTTAGTCCGGTCTTTTATTAGAATATTAATTTGTGCTAGCAAATTAATATACCAATATTCCAAGTATATATTTAATTAATATTTATTATCTAATAATAAAATTAATTAACTACATGAAGCAAGATCAATACACTCGTTAGTGTGCGACTACGTGGGTTCATCGTTAAACCGGTAGTAGTTAATTTAATTAACTACTAATCGAGGTTGGCGTCTAACAACACTCCTCAACGACCGGATAACGTGAAGTAACTCTGTACAAAGAACCCGGTAAAGGATCATACACTTATTCCCTCTATCTTTACAGCTCCGGATCATCCTGGGATATGGTATAACTGTCAAATCCCATTAGAAAATCAACTACGTTACACGTCGATTATCAACGATTGACGAATGACCTAAGAAACCCCTTTCTTCATTCATTCTATCACCTTGGCCAAGGATTTGATACAATCGTTATAATCTTATGACATCGTAGAGCTCAAACTCTTTACCTAGAGTTGATAGATTCCATCTTGACTCATCCCTAGGAGCATATATACTTAGTCGTGTCCAATATCCTTTCGACTAGCATTGTGACACACTAGTAGTCCAGTATCAAAACACAACAAACATATACACAACAGTAGTGATGATCTCAGGTCAAAGGATTACAAGCATAAAATTCCTTCTAGAGATTAACCTACTTGACAGTTCAAGGTAATTAACCATTAGGAATCTCTACTTTTAGTCAGTTCGATAATCACATCTCTATGTGCATTATCTATGCACCTAACTCGGTAAACGAGAACTACCGATATTTATCCAATAAATACTTGTTAGCTACATATTAATCTAACTGGATCATCGAGGTCCTAACTCGATGATCCTACGATTAAGAACAAGTTTAGATTAAGTCCTATAAGCTAGATTCTCATTATCATAACACCTTATGATATCTAGTTCGTAACTTAATCAAGGATTTGCCTTTATATTATGAAGATTAATACCATAATCATAAAGGCTTGCCATAGATTCAAGGAAACAATTTCTTTAATCAAAACTGTAGGGATAACTATTATCGTGTACAGTAAACACTTGTGTTCAATTCATTACAAGACGATCGGGGCTAGGGCATAATTCCAACAGAGAAGGCTAGTACTTTCTCCTTAGCACTGTAGACTTGATTTTTTCTTTCTGATACGATCATTCAAGAACATCCAATTACGTATGCGATACCTTGAACATATTGAGCAATATGACCTCCTATTCTTCATACAAAGAAAAATAACCAATAGCTCCATGGTCGAGATTCTCTTTCACACAACACCGAAATGAACCATTTCCTATTATATCTGAATATAAAAGTTCTTCTAATCTCTGAAGGAGCCTGTACTAACTCCATTTGGCCAAAGGGATATTTCAGGCCATAACTTGCCAAATAATTAGCACACATATTTCTTTCGCGATACACATGACGCATCTTGTATCCTTTCTTATGTCTCAATATAAATCTACATCCTTCAATAATTTCTATTGCATCTTTAGACAATGATTTATTACCGTTTGCTATAAACTCACAAACATTGAGACAATCAGACTCGATTTCTAAGTCCTCAATGTTTAAATCCAATGCCATGTTTAGTCCAATCCTTACTGCCAATAGTTCAGCATATACAGCACGCATAGATCCTAAATTAAAAGTAAAACCTCCCATCCATTCTCCATTACTATTTCGAAAAATTCCAGCAGCACAAGCTCCTCTTTTACCCTTTGAACACGCATCAACATTCAACTTCCAACCATGTAAAGGTTTCTCCCATCGAACCCAAACAAGTCTACCCTTCTTCTTCAACACTTTCATGTGTGACTTTTCATTGTGCTCAAATACCGGAAAAGGATAGTCCTGTCTTGACAAAAAGTTGTGCACACCGTATGTAATAATACTTTCTGGTGAATATTGATCATTCCTCATCATCATCATCTTTTAATGTTGTCTGTATGTGATTTTTTCTACAACAATTTATTTACATGGATTAGAATATATATTGTACGACGACTCAGTTATAGGAAACATATAGGAGCTACGGTGATTTTTCTGAAAAAATTTAGACCTATAACCAAAAATTGCAGAAAGTATCATAATTGGTGTCATCCCACACAATCAAAAACTTCCTATAACACCATCGAGAATAAATATCTTGCACAAGAAAGAGTAAACTTGAACGATAATTTGCAGAAAGTATCATATTTTTTTACTTTTTATGCAAAATATCAACAATCTCTATAAACTTTTCACGCAGTGTCATCCCACACCATCAAAAATTCTTTTTTCTCTTCTTTTATGACCAACAACATTGAGAATAAACATCTTGGAAGAGTAAACTTAAGCGATGAAAGAAGAAGACCAATAACATTGAGAATAAACATCTTGGAAGAGTAAACTTAAGCGATGAAAGAAGAAGACCAATAACATTGAGAATAAACATCTTGGAAGAGTAAACTTAAGCGATGAAAGAAGAAGAGAAAAGAGTTCACTTACTTTACAATCTCTAAGATGAATGTTTAAAGTGTATAATTATTGTTTTTGTAGTTTGAAAAGTCTAACTTTCCGTAAAGGAAAAGAGAGAATTCAGAATTGTAACGAAACTAAAAAAAGAATTATTTTTTGAAGAGAAAAAGAAAAGAAAAAAGAAAAAGATTAATAGATTTATTTTATTTTATATTGGACAATGGGCTAAGAGATACTATTATATACCATTTGAGAAAATGCCACCTATGGTCTTGAACACACACCCCTCTACTAAATAGAAACCCCTCTTACCTTCTCTTCTAACTAAAGACCTCAAAAAGAATTTAACACATGAAACCCAAAATTTCTATTACCTTACTACCCTTTTTTGTTTTTTTCCCCTATAGATACTAAATATAGCATTTCTGAAATAGAAAACAAAATCTTATAAACCTCACTAATTCTCTCTCCTCTCAACACCCAGTGACACCACCACCGAGCCCAAATCTCTATATAGCCACCACCACCGAAATGGCCACCCCACCACCACCACAGAGCTCACATCTTTCCTTCCACGGAGGTTGAAGCTCCTTCTTCTTTTTGAAGCTCCGGCGAGCACTCTTTCTTCTTCTTGAAGCTCCGGCGAGCACTCCTTCACCATAAAACCTCCACGAAACTCGCCGAGATCCGTGAGCAACGTTTTCCAGTAGCAGATCGGAGCAGCCATGGAGCTTCACAGCTGCAGATCTGCAGATCGAAGGAGATTCAAGCTTCCATTGCTCCGTTTCCATGGTTCGTGCAGTGCTGAGTCTTCTCGTGGTGGTTCGCGTGAGTTTTCGCGTGAGTATTCAAGCTTCCATTGCTCCGTTTCCATGGTTCAAGTTCGCAGCATCTTCACTCTTGTGAAGAAGAAGAAGATGAAGCTGCAGATCGGGTTTTGCTGTTTCGCGTTTCTGCGGTGGTCTTGGTGGTGGCGTGAGGTTGTGCTGCTGTCGCGAGGGCGCGAGGTGGTGCTGGTGGCGGCGTGAGGTGGTGCTCGCTGCATTTCTAGTTTCAGCAATTCCGATCGAGCACTGTATTTTTTATTTTTTTTGGACTAGCGTACATAGTAAGCTTGGTGTAGGTTTTTTTTTTTTTTTTTTTTTAGATCTGGTTTGACCAGATCTGGTCAAAGTAAAAGCTAGATTTGGCTTGTGTATTTTTTTTGTAATTTATTTGACAATTGAAAGAAATGTGAATAAAATATTATTTTTGGCTTTTTACTCTTTGATCTTTAATTATACTCATCAAATTTACGTAGTACTCATCAAATTTACGTAGTACTCATCAAAATTATCCGGAGCACTCATCAAAATATATAGAGTACTCATTAAAATATATAGAGTACTCAACAAATTTATAGAGTACTCTCAGTTTTTCAGATACTCTATGTTTTTTCCGGTGACCGGTGACTGGTGGTCGGAGGTCGGTGGTCGGAAGTCGGTGGTCGGAGGTCGGAGGTAGGTGGGTAGTGGTAGTGGAGAGAGAAACAGTGACATCACACTTTCTTTGTCTTTTAGTGTTAGTAAGGGTAGGAAAGACAATTGTCAAAACAGAGGTCTCTAATAAGAAGGAATTCCTGGACCATACTCTATACAGAAAAAATATGGTCTTCAAGACCCTATGTATAATTCACCCTATACCTTCTAGGATTTCGCCCATTTTTTTGGTTATGTATTAAATTATTTTTTAGTCATTTTGATAAATATAAATCATATTAATATCATTATTTTGATCCATAAGTTTGAAAAAAAAATCAAAATTAACCCTTTATTCTTTTAAAATGTTTCAAATATTCGGGAACACGGACACATGTTGTGCATGTTTGTCGTCAGTTCGTGTCGTAAGGTGTTTGGTTAGTCCCGCATCAAGTCTCGTGTTTAATTTCCACCATTGAGTTTGAAACCCTGAACAGACTGCCTGTGATAAGCCGGAGGAAGGTAAAGATGATGTCAAGTCATGATTCCCCATATGCCCTAGGAAACACGTGCTACATTTGTCGGGACAAAGGGTTGGGATCCCGCGTGGGTGAGCTAACCCCATAAACCAGTCCACGGTTCGGATCGCAGGGTGCAACTCGCCTGCATGAAGCCAGAATCGCTAGTAATCGTCAGTCAATCGTACGATAGTGAATTCGTGCTCGGGCCTTGTCCACAATGCCCAAACTATGGGAGTCAGCATGCCCGAAGTCGGTACCTTAACGACAAGGAGGGGGATGCCAAAGACAGATATTTGAAACATTTTTAAAAAAATAGTAATTTAATACAACAATTCTAAAATAAAACATAACTTATTCTTTAATATAATTAAAACAAAATATTATATATATATATATAAATAAAATAATTTTAAAAAAAATCTAACATGCTAAAGTGGAATGGGTTTTGTCCACCAAAAGAAATATGCTTTGAAATCTCAATTCGGAACTTAAATTTCCGAAAGGGTATAGAATTAAAAATAATTTTTACTTTGATACATTTCTATTAATAGTTTTAATATTTGATATAAAAGAGCAAAAAACTCATCGATTATATTAGTTAGATTGTTTTTTCTTGTTTATTTAGATATTTATGATCAATTTAGATATCTAACGAATATTTGTGGTTTTGCAATTTTTGATATTTTAAATTTAATTAAATTCTAATGTTTGGATGAATATTTAGCTCAATCTAGTGTATCTGAAACTGAATCTGGGAATGGATTTACAATGGAGTTTGAAGCTAGATTGGGTAGAGATGGTGCATGGTTAGTATTTTGATTGTAATTTTTACGTAATTTAATATTGTATTTTATTTTATTTTTTATCTTATTTTCCAGGTATGAAGTAGAAGAATTCATATCTTTCAGATATGCAGAGTCTGGTGATCCGGTAATTCTAAAATCTAAGTTTTTTCTATTTTATATAATAATATAGGAAGGGACTTATAATACAATTAAGAGGAAATGACACGTAGGGTCTTGACCACACCCCCCTCTTCAAGATGGGAACCCGGCCTGGAGCCTCTTCTTACTAAAGACCTCAGAAACTTTTTAACACATGAAACCCAAAACCACATTTACAATTATACCCTTTTTTGTTATTTTAATACCTATATATACTAATTATTTCCCATTTACAATTTCATATTCTAAATCACAAATCAGCTTCTCTCTCTCCTCTCAATAGCCACCGACACCACACCACTCTCCTTCTTCTCACGCATGGCCACCACAACCACCTCCGAAATCGCCACCACACCAACACCACTCTCCTTCTTCTCAGGCATGGCCACCACAACCACCGCCGAAATCGCCACCATACCAACACCACTCTCCTTCTTCTCACGCATGGCCACCACAACCAATGGAGAGGGAAGCAGCCATGGAAAGCTCGTTACAGATCCGTGAGTTCCAGGTGCTGCACCACCACGGCGAGAGAGCTCGAGGCTTCAAGCACCGTTCAAGCTTCACCATTGTTCAAGCTTCACCATCGTTCAAGCTTCACCACCGATTTCTGCTTCCTAGGGTTCCGCCATGGCTGCTAGGGTTCGGGATCTGTTCGAAGCTTCAAGCACAGTTCAAGCTTCACCACCGATTTTTGCAACGAAGCCGTTCGAAGCCATGGCTGCTCACTGCGAGATCTGTTCGAACCTCCACCATAGCACCGCTCCTTCAAGCTCGGCTGAGACCAAGACAGCACCACCGAAGCTTGCTGCAACTTCAGCTACCGCAGATCGAAGGAGTCATGGAGCTTCCCTCTTTAGCATCTCGTCGATGAGATTTTGCCGGCGATTAGTTTAGTCTTTCTTTTCTTTTCTCGCGTACTGTGTACGCTGTATTTTAGTTTTTTTTCTTTTTTCAGATCTGGTTTGACCACTGGTCAAACTTGTAATTAGTTTAGGTTTTTTTTTTATTTATCTATTGTAAATGGTTTAAATTTTGAATAGAAATGTTATTAAATAGATACACATGATTTTTATAGAGTATTTATTTAATTTCAAAGAGTACTCTTAATATTTTATAGAGTACTCTCTCTATTTTATAGAGTACTCCGACTATTTTTATAGAGTATTCGTTAAAATTGTTGGAGTATTCTTTTAATTCTCGGAGTACTCTCTCTATTTCATAGAGTATCGGAAAAAACTGAGAGTACTCTCTCTATTTCATAGAGTACTCTCAGTTTTTTCCGATACTCTATGTTTTTTTTCGGTGACTGGTGGCCTGAGGTCCGTGGTCGGAGATCGGTGGTCGGTGGTCGGAGGTCGGTGGTAGGTGGTGGGAAGTTGGAGGTAGGTGGGTAGTGGTAGGTAGAGGAGAGAGAAATAGTGACATCACATTTTTTTGTCTTTTAGTGATAGTAAGGGTAGGAAAGACTATTGTAAAAAAATGAGGTCCCTAAGAATAACAACTTTCAAGACACTACTCTATAGAGAAGAAATAGTGTTTCTATGACCCTATATATAATTAACCCTACAATTTAATGAAAAAATAATTTTGTGGGTTATTTAGGAAGTGCATGTAAGATTTGGTGTGTTAGAATCGAAAAAAAGGAATGTGTAATTGTTTCAAAAAATGTTAGAGAAAGATCAATTCCTTGTAAATCTACAGACTGTATAACAATCTCTCTCGAAGATTTGATCCTCTGCATTCAAAGGTATGTAATTAAATTAAATTAACTAAATTATTTATTTTAAGAAGGAAAAAAAAGCAAGCTTTGTAGTATGATGTTCATATCCTTACATCTGAATGGCATATGCATGATTTAAAAGGGTGTCGTTGTAGATTCCATGTGCAATTTGATAAGTTTCATCTAAGCAAAAGTAATTAAAATAAGAGCCATTAACTAAAAACAACCCATCAAAACTTATTTGCTAAAAACAACACACAATAAGATTATTTATTAAGAACACTTGTTAACAAAAATATTTTAATAATCTTTTTAATTACTCTATTATTTATTATTTAGATATAACCAACTTATTAATACGACCACCACCACAACCACCACAACCATCACCACCAACCTATTACCACCGCCACCATCCTATTACCACCATCACCGAAACCACAACCATCACCACCGAAACCACAACCACCACCACCACCTACTAATACTACTAATTCCATCACACGCGCGCGTCTGGTGTATTTTTAAAAAAAAAATCATAACTAATTCTAAAAAAATCTAGAAAAAATAAAAAAATTGTATTTGGACGGAGCAAATTAATATTTACGTCCCCTTCGGACTCCATATCTCTTTTGACTATATATATGGGCACCTGATATCTATGAGCGTTCACGCAAAGGAATCTGATGACTAATATCCTCGTAGTAAAAGAGAGTAGCGACCGCTAACTACATGTTAACGAAGCGAGACAAGTCAAGGTGTGGTGGCCGGGTGACTGGAATCCTCTGAGGTCAGCTGAACAGGCTGACAATCGGTAGAAAATGCCAGAAGAAGAGGAAAGGGGCTTGTGATAAATTTGTCATCCTTTCTAAAGAAGTCACATTGCCCTCACTTCAGCTTCAGAGTTGGCTATTGCTTGCTTAGAGGAGGTTAGCAGGGCTGTCAGCCATTGATTCCTTCACCTATATTCATAGGAATCAATGGGAGAATGAGTTTATGATTTTTATGAAATTTTTCACAGACATGAAATTCATTGTTTCGAAGAATGATTTTTCTCCGAACAAGTAATTTATTGTTTTAAACAAGGAATTAATTCTTATAAATATCGAAACTATTCTGCATACATGAATTTATTGTTCGAAATAAGGAATTCATTTTTCGAAACAAAAATTTCATTGTTAAAAACAAAAAAATTAACTGTTTCGAACAATGAGTTTCTTGTTCAGAACAATGAATTTCATGTCTGCAAAAATATTCAAAAAAAATCATAAACAATTAGTTTCACTCTTGACTGTAGATTTTGATGAAAACCTGGTTGTTCAGGAATGATTGGTATTTTGGTGACATGAAAAGATACAAGACATGGTTTACTTTTCAGTTTGAGATGAAATTTGGATTGGGCATTTTGTATTGTGCTGGGATAATTCTATTTCATAACTGCTTTTTTTTTTTGGAGTTCTTTCTATGGTGGTTGGATTCAGGGATGGTTTCAATTAAAGAAAAACCTTCGCCATGCCAATTTTTCCGGGGCAACTCATGTGTTGAACCTTAACTATAAGTATGGTTCACGGCAAGATCTTCCACATATTGAAGATATAAGACATGCACCTCATTCTTCTTTTCACTTGGGAGAAGATAACCACCAATTACAAATAGAATATATCCACTCGCATACTGTCTCAAAGTCTCATCATCAACATTGACGGGGGATTGGGGGATCTAAAATAATAATTATAAAAAGAGAAAATTACCCAAAGGATCTTGAAGACACACCTTTAAGACCCAACCACACGTCCCTAATCTTCTCTTCTTACTGAAGGCCATAAATTAAATTTAACACTATAGGCCTAGATTCCCAATTAAATCTTTTACCTCCTTTATTTTTTCTATATATACTAATTTATATTAAAATATTTTTAAAACCCTAAAAACTCTCCTCTCTCTTTTTACAATTATATCACACAACTTCACACCTACAGAAAACCGGCCGATCGAAGAAGACCATGGAGCTCGGCCATGAAAGATACGAGCGCCTATATCTGACCTTCTCACGAGCTCAGGTGACATCTTGATGAAACTCATCCCTTTAAACCTCATTTGCAGAAGAAAACCGCCGTTGTGAGAATGATGTCTCCATTTTTCGTTCTAATTATATGCCCTTAGGAGACATCATTTTAGGTGATTATTTGACTTATATGATATACTTTTAGTCTTATTTTGTTATATTTCATTTTCTCTCATTGGATTTACAATATTTCATTTTTTAGAGCTTTTATACGTTAATTTGTTTGTTTTTAGTGAAACGTTCTTAGGTCCATGGATACTAGAGAGCACGAATACAAGGAGAGGAATCGAGAATTAAAGTCCTAAATCGACTGGAGAAGTCAAAGGCGAGAAAAGATATCCCAAAGAGTTGACTAGGAAAGTGGCAAATCTGGAAGGCTGATATTAATTGTTGACTTTGAGCTACTTAGACATGGAGTCAGTCTTTGGGTCGTGAAATAGATATTATTCCTTATTGAGTTAGGAAGATTTTGACACTGGAATGGGTCAATTTGGAGTTGATTTGAAGAAGTTACAACCGTTTTACTAAGGGCTGCACACCAGTTATGGGATTTAATTAAAAGATTGGATTTGGACTTTTTAATATTTGACTTATTTCCTTTAGTCAGAGCCCAAGTCTGATTTGCTTCTTATAGATAGGCCTTTAGACTCTTATTTTAGACATAGTTTATTCTACGCTTAAATTTGAGAGCAGAAGGCAGAAGAAGGAGTTAAAGGTGAAGAATCTTCATTCTTTCACCAGAAGTCAATTCCAATGCCCCAGTTAGGTTCTTTCTTTTTATTTTGTAGATTAGGATTATGAATTCCTTTTATTTTGTTTTAGTTTTTCCGTTGAATATGAGCTAAACAATTAAGTGAGAATCGCAATTATGGGTCAAACCCTTATTTATTTTAATTGATGTTTTTATGAATTTGGGATTATTTGATCTAAATTGAATTAGGTATTCTGTATTGACTATTATCGCATTTTAATTACTATTTGTATTCTGGCCAATTAGAAATAGGATTGAGTATTTAGGCTATTCATTATAGTGGCGTAATGATCACCTTGACGGGATGTTTAAATACACACCTAGGTAATAGCCATTGGTATTCTCCAATGACATCGACAAGCTTGACTAACCAATAGCCAATTGAGTAAGAGACTAAAACCATTCGAAAGTAGGTATAATCGCCCTGACGGGGTTTATAATACCGTACGATAGCTCCTAAGATCACCCTGACGGGGGTTAGGAGATTATAGAGTCCCGACTAATATCAGATTCAGGTATTGATGGAGGAGAAGGCGTAATAATATAGGACGGTGGGTATTATGCACAGTGACTATTGATTATCGACTTGAACAACCAATCACACAACACTTCTACAAAAGCCCTAATTCAACTCCCTCATTCATTTCTATGTCCAGATGCTCAACAACCTGCTATCATCGGTCTCAAGCTATCTCCCTAACCAAATCAAATTTAATATACACGTCGTTGCCATCAAACTATTCAACCATTTGTGAAACCCAAATCAACGATTCACCGGTCGAATAGGCATTCAAATTAAACCCATACCACCGCACTGCTCAGCCGCTGAATCTCAATCACACTTTTTGCCCTAGCAATCGTGATTAGAATATAAAATTCAGTTTCTCACCGAATCAAAACCCAAAGTATTGGGTAATTTTCATTTGAGTTGTTGGGTGAAAATTGTAGTGAGTAAGGTTGAAAATGTATATGGCTGTCAACATTGGTGGGGAGGGGATTAAAAAATAATTATAAAAATAAATTAAAAAAATTTAAAATAAATAAATGTATTACCGAAATTGACTTTACGAGTTTAAGTCACTTCGTAGTAAAACATTTTATTCCCCTATGATAATTGCCATCTACCCCCGGGTCTAGGACTTTAACAAAAAATCCGCATACACTTCATACCTATCTTTATTGCGGTGTCATGGCATATAACAGGTTCACCATCAATGGGTAAACCTAGGATTATGGTGACATCCTGTAATATCACCGTCATAGCACCGTCCGACAAGTGAAACGTGTGAATCTCTCGCCCCTGACTTTCTACCATTGCGGTGTACAAGACTCGGTCGGTAGTTACTTTGGATATTTTTGAAATACACCCAGAATCTACCTCTTCACTGAATGGAAAGACACACAAATCGACCTCCCAAAGTGTGGATTGAATATGCATAATAACTTCATAATTGTCATATTTACAAACAAACAACGATTTAATAGTAAAAATCAACAAATAAAACATTGAAAAGTTATAAAAAATGAGAATATAACTTATATCGTCTTTCCATATTACTTGACTTCGATAATATATTTGACGATAAAGTACGGAAGACACAAATTTACAATCGTAATTTATTTCGCTAATTCCGGACACAATATTGTCCTATAAGTTGTAAAAACAATAACCAAATTAAACCAAATTAGCAATTATTTCAAATATCAATTAAAAAGTATTAAGCAAAAAAAATTACATTATAGTATGCAACATATTCAAATATAAATTTATGAAGCATAGTATAATAATATAAATTTAAGAAACCAATAATGCATATGGTCTAATTAAATTTAAAAATTAATACTACTTATTTAGAAGATTTATAATAACATAAATTTAAAGGACCATTAATGCAACTAGTTTCTGAGCCCGTGCGATGCACAAGACTATATTTCAAATGAAAAAAATATACATAATTATAATTATTCAATAATTTATATAAAAAAAAGAATATTTTTAATAGTATAGTATTATTCAAAATAATAAGTTAAAAGTTGATTTTTCTGAAAAATAATAAAAACTACTTTAAAATTATTTTTCTAAATAAGGGTGAATCTCTAACAAAGTTTGTAAAAATAAAGTATTACAACAAATTATAATTTTTCAAAAAAAAAAAGTTAAAATAGCACACAAAATCATGATTATTTCACTAAATCTATCATATTTCAACTCTCTAAGAAGTTTATTACTAAACTTTTACTTTCAAATCATACTTTGGATAAAATTTACATATTTTTTGTTTTCAATAAACTTAGTATAGTAGTGAAAAGTAAATTTTAATTATCATCATATTGACATATATAATATTAAACATAAAAATAAATAATATAGGAACCTGCAGCACAATTACTTACAAAAATATAGGTTATATTGCATAATATAGAGACCTGTATTGTAATTATTTCAAAACGATATAAGTTATTTTACATAATATAGGGACACGTTGTGCAATTACTTCAAAAATATGTATGCTATTTTGCATAATATAGGACCCGTAGTGCAATAAATGAAAATATTAGATTATTGTGCATAATATAGGGACATGTCGCATAATTACTTCAAAACTCTAGGTTATATTGCATAATATAGGGAACTGTAGCGATTACATCAATAAATATAAGTTATTTAGCATAATATAACACTTATAACACAATTACTGAAAAATATAGGTTATTTTGCATTATATAGGGACGTGTAGTGCAATTACTTTAGATAATTTACATTATTTTGCATAATAGAGGCATGTAAAGAAATTATTTCAAAAAGATATAGGATCATGATTCTAAGAACCAGAAAATAAAACTAACCAGCTTCGATTTGTTGGTGATAAAATGCCAAGGATCATGAAGCCTTGTAGGTTATATGTGATCACTTTATTAGGATTAGATGAGATAACCACCACTAGATTCAGTTGCTGCTATTTCAATGTCCATTGAAACTACAAAATGATGAATAGCCAAATCAGAGAGATGCGTGAGACAAGAACATCAGATAGATTGACTAATAGCTACCTCTTTGTTGACTAAAAAATTTATGGAAATAATTTCTGTGTCTTCTTTCTTGTAAAGATAATTTTTGCTGCTGCGTGTATGATACACCTTCTCTTCTGGGCACTCCCTATAATTGTAGGCTAGTGAATATAAATATAATATATAGACATGGAACTATCTTGCTCAATTACCAAATCAAATGTGTATATACCTCTCATCGCCCTTGACTTCGAGATTGCTCCAGATACTCATATTCATCTGTTTTTCAGAATCGGTCATCATTACAAATTTCTCTACAAAATATTAATTACATTATTAGCCCCTGTGTTAGGTAAAATACCCAAATATTGACGTTGCAAATGTATACGAAATTCACTTTCCAGAAAAATATAATATCAAATGTAACTAATAAATGGAAATTTTAGAAAAAGAATTACCTGCCATAGGTATTGACATCTCTCAAAAGTTCATTCCTAAAAAACTTGTCTTCTTATTTACAATCTTGCTGCACCACACAAACCATCAAGAATAAAATCAACAACAACTCAGTATCTCTAGACTAGAAATAATTCAGACTAACATAAAAATATTTTTAAAATGTGTAAATAACTTGAAATGAGATTAAGGAATGATCGTACATGATAATCAAGCTTCCGATCAATCAGACGGCTTCCCCGGAAAAAGGATCATGAGAAGGCCAGTATACTCTCCTTAGCACTATAGACTCCATTTTTTCTTTCTGACACGATCATTCAAGAATCTCCAATTATGTATGCGATACCTTTCCCTTGTTGAACATATTGAGCAATATGATCTCCTATTCTTCATACAAAGAAAAATAACCAATAGCTCCATGGTCGAGATTCTCTTTCACACAACATCGAAATGAACCATTTCCTATTATATCTGAATATAAAAGTTCTTCTAACTCTGAAGGAGCCTGTACTAACTCCATTAGGCCAAAGGGATATTTCAGGCCATAACTTGCCAAATAATCAGCACATATTTCCTTCGCGATACACATGACGCATCTTGTATCCTTTCTTGTGTCTCAATGTAAACCTACATCATTCAACAATTTCTATTGCATCTTTAGGCAATGATTTATTACCGTTTGCTATAAACTCACAAACATTGAGACAATCAGACTCGATTTCTAAGTCCTCAATATTTAAATCCAAGGCCATGTTTAGCCCAATCCTTACTGCCAATAGTTCAGCATATACAGCACGCATAGGTCCTAAATTAAAAGTAAAACCTCCCATCCATTCTCCATTACTATTTCGAAAAATTCCAGCACAAGCTCCTCTTTTACCCTTAGAACATGCATCAACATTCAACTTCCAACCATGTAAAGGTTTCTCCCCTCGAACCCAAACAAGTCTATCCTGCTTCACTTTCATGGGTGACTTTTCATTGTGCGCAAATACCGGAGAAGCATAGTCTTGTCTTGACAGAAAGTTGTGCACACCGTATGTAATAATACTTTCTGGTGAATATTGATCATTCCTCATCATCATTTTGTATGTGATTTTTTCTACAACAATTTATTTACATGGATTAGAATATATATTGTACGACGACTCGGTTATAGGAAACATATAGGAGCTACGGTGGATTTTTCTGAAAAAATTTAGACCTATAAACCAAAAATTGCAGAAAGTATCGTAATAGGTGTCATCCCACACAATCAAAAACTTCCTATAACACCATCGAGAATAAATATCTTGCAGAAGAAAGAGTAAACTGATAATTTGCAGAAGGTATCATAAACACGTTTGCAGAAAGTATCATATTTTTTTACTTTTTATGCAAAATATCAACAATCTCTATAAACTTTTCACGCAGTGTCATCCCACACCATCAAAATTTCTTTTTTCTCTTCTTTTATGACCAACAACATTGAGAATAAACATCTTGGAAGAGTAAACTTAAGCGATGAAAGAAGAAGACCAATAACATTGAGAATAAACATCTTGGAAGAGTAAACTTAAGCGATGAAAGAAGAAGAGAAAAGAGTTCACTTACTTTACGATCTCTAAGATGAATGTTCAAAGTGTATATTTATGGTTTATATAGTTTGAAAAGCCTAACTTTCCGTACAAGGAAAAGAGAAAATTTAGAATTGTAAAGAAACTAAAAAAGATCGCATGGGTTGCAAAATACCAAGAGTAGTTTATAATCTCGATTTAATTAATGATGTAATAGCTTAGACTTGTACTCTGTGGGCTTCTAAACCGATCCTTATGATCTCCATTGTAAGAAAAAAAAGAAAAAAACTTATTTTTTGAAGAGAAAAAGAAAAGAAAAAAGAGAGAGATTAATAGATTTATTTTATTTTATTTTGGACAATGGGCTAAGAGATACCCATTATATACCTTCTAGGATTTCGCCCATTTTTTTGGTTATGTATTGAATTATTTTTTAGTCATTTTGATAAATATAAATCATATTAATATCATTATTTTGATCCTAAGTTTGAAAAAAAATCAAAACTAACCCTTTATTCTTTTATAATGTTTCAAATATTCGAGAACACGACACATGTTGTGCATGTTTGTCGTCAGCTCGTGTCGTAAGGTGTTTGGTTTAGTCCCGCAATGAGTTTCGTGTTTAGTTTCCATCGTTGAGTTTGAAACTCTGAACAGACTGTCTGTGATAAGTCAGAGAAAGGTAAGGATGATGTCAAGTCATCATTCCCCATATGTCCTGGGCGACACACGTGTTACATTTGTCGAGACAAAGGGTCGCGATCCCGCGAGGGTGAGCCAACCCCATAAACCCGTCCACGGTTCGGATCGCAGGCTGCAACTCGCCTGCATGAAGCCAGAATCGCTAGTAATCGTCAGTCAGCCGTACGATAGTGAATTCGTTCCCGAGCCTTGTACACACTGCCCAAACTATGGGAGTCAGCCATGCTCGAAGTCGGTACCTTAACGAGAAGAAGAAGGGGGATGCCGAAGGCAAATATTTGAAACATTTTTTAAAAATAGAATTTTAATTCAATACAATAATTCTAAAATAAAACATAACCTAATCTTCAATATAATTGAAACAAAATATTATATATATATATATATATAATATAAAAAAATATCTTACATGCTAAAGTGGGGTGGATTTTGTCCACCAAAAGAAAATATGCTTTGAAATTTCAATCCAGAACTTTTTAAATTTCCGAAAGGGTATAGAATTAAAAATAATTTTTACTTTGATACAATTCTGTTAATAGTTTTTATATTTGATATAAAAGAGCAAAAAACTCATCAATTTTTTATATAAATTTTGTTTCACTTAGATTTTTGTCAAAGCAGAACAATTATATTAGTTAGATTGTTTTTTCTTGTTTATTTAGATATTTATGATCGATTTAGATATCTAACGAATACTTGTGGTTTTGTAACTTTTGATATTCTAAATTTAATTAAAATCTAATGTTTGGGTAAATATTTAGCTCAATCTGGTGTATCTAAAACTGGATCTGAAACTAAATATAGGAATGGATTTATAATGGAGTTTGAAGCTAGACCTGGTAGAGATGGTGCATGGTTAGTATTTTGATTGTTACTTTTACGTAATTTATTATTTTATTTTATTTTTTATTTGTCAGGTATGAGAATTCATATCTTTCAGAGATGCAAAGTCTGGTGATCTAGTAATTCTAAAATTTGAGTTTTTTCTATTCTTTTATATAATAATATATTATTTAGGAAGTGCATGTAAGATTTGGTGTGTTAGGATAAGAAGAAGAGGAGTGTATACATGTTTCAAAAGATGTTAGAGAAAGATGAATTCCTTGTAAATCTACAGACTGTCTAACAATCTCTCTCGAAGATTTGATCCTCTATATTAAAGGTATGTAATTAAATTAAATTAAATAAAGGGTTAATGCCCAATAGACACCTGCCACCTTATACCCTTGCCTATAAAATGCACCGTTTTTTTAAAGAACAACGAGTAATAGGAAGCTTCTCATTACGCAAAGTTTGAGTAATGAGAAGCTTCCTGTTACTCAATGTTTGAGTTATGAGAAGCTTCTCATAACTCAAACGACTCTTTTTATGAGAAAGAAAATGAAAAAGAAAAATATATGTGGCCTTTTATGGGCAAAATAATGATGGTTAAGGTGAGAGAGAATTAATTCTAATTTAAGGTGTTTCTTGGACAATAATTCTTAAATAAATTGTTTATTTTAAGGAAGAAAAACAAGCAAGCTTTGTAGTATGATGTTCATATCCTTAAATCTAAATGGCATAGGCATAATTTAAAAGGGTGTCAGTTGTAGATTCCATGTGCAATTGGATTATGATAAGTTTCATCTAAGCAAAAATAATTAAAATAAGATCTATTAACTAAAAACAATCCATAAAAACTTATTTGCTAAAAACAACACATAATAATAAGATTATTTATTAAGAACACATGTTAACAAAAATACTTTAATAATCTTTTTAATTACTCTATTATATATTATTTAGATATAACCATCCTATTAATACCACCACTACCACCACCAACCTATTACCACCACCCTATTACCACCGCCACCACCCTATACTGCCATCATCCTATTACCACCACCACCGAAACCACAACCACCACCACCACTACCTATTACTACTAATTCCATCACACGCGCCGTTTGGTATTTTTAAAAAAAAAATTATAACTACTTCTAAAAAAATCAGAAAAAATTAAAAAAATTGCATTTTTGGACGGAGCAAATTAATATTTACGTCCCCTTCGGACACCATATCTCTTTTGACTCTATATACGTGGGCACCTGATATCTATGATCGTTCACGCAAAGGAATCTGATGACCAATATCCTTGTAGTAATAGAGAGTAGAGACCGCTAACTACATGTTAACGAAGCGAGACAAGTCAAGGTGCGGTGGCCGGGTGACTGGAATCCTCTGAGGTCAGCTGAACAGGCTGACAATCGGTAGAAAATGCCAGAAGAAGAGGAAAGGGAGATGCGATCAATTTGTCATCCTTTCTAAAGAAGTCACGTTGCCCTCACTTCAGCTTCAGAGCTGGCTATTGCTTGCTTAGAGGAGGATAGCAGGGCTGTCAGCCATTGATTCCTTCACCTATATTCATAGGAATCAATGGGAGAATGGTTTTATGATTTTTTTGAATTTGTTTGATTTTTTTCGCGGACACGAAGTTCATTATTTCGAACAGTGATTTTTTTCCGAACAAGTAATTTATTGTTTTAAACAAGGAATTCATTCTTATAAATATAGAAACAATTCCGCATACATGAATTTATTGTTCAAAATAAGGAATTCATTTTTCGAAACAAAAATTTCATTGTTAAAAACAAAAAATTAACTGTTTCGAACAATGAGTTTCTTGTTCAGATCAATGAATTTCATGTCTATAAAAAAATCAAAAAAAATCATAAACAATAAGTTTCACTCTTGACTGTAGATTTTGATGAAAACTTGGTTGTTCAGGAATTGATTGGTATTTTGGTAACATGAAAAGATACAAGACATGGTTTACTTTCCAGTTCGAGATGAAATTTGGATTGGGCATTTTGTATTGTGCTGGGATAATTCTGTTTCATAACTGCCTTTTGTTTGGGAGTTCTTTCGATGGTGGTTGGATTCGGGCATGGTTTCAATTAAAGAAAAACCTTTCGCCATGCCAATTTTTTCGGGGTAACTCATGTGTTGAACCCTAACTATAAGTATGGTTCACGACAAGATCTTCCACATATTGAAGATATAAGACATGCACCTCATTCTTCTTTGCACTTGGGATAAGATAACCACCAATGACAAATAGAATATATCCACTCGCATACTGTCTCAAAGTCTCATCATCAACATTGACGGGGGATTGGGGGATCTAAAAAAATAATTATAAAAAGAGAAAATTACCCAAAGATTCTTGAAGACACACCCTTAAGACCCAACCACACCTCCCTAATCTTCTCTTCTTACTGAAGGCCACAAACAAAATTTAACACTATAAGCCTAGATTCCCAATTAATACTTTTACCTCCTTTATTTTTTCTATATATACTAATTTATATCAAAATATTTTTGAAACCCTAAAAACTCTCACCTCTCTCTCTCTCTCTCTCTCTCTCTCTCTCTCTCTCTCTCTCTCTCTCTCTCTCTCTCTCTCTCTCTCTCTCTCTCTCTCTCTCTCTCTCTCTCTCTCTCTCTCTCTCTCTCTCTCTCTCTCTCTCTCTCTCTCTCTCTCTCTCTCTCTCTCTCTCTCTCTCTCTCTCTTTTTAAAATTATATCACCCAGCTTCACTTCTCCAGAAAACCGGTCGATTGAAGACCATGGAGCTCGGCCATGGAAGATACGAGGGCTTGAATCCGACCTTCTCACGAGCTCAGGCGACATCTTGACGAAACTCATCCCTTTGAATCTCCTTCTCAGAAGAAAACCGCCGCTGTGAGAATGATGTATCCCTTTTTGTTCTAATTATATGCCCTTAGGAGACATCATTTTAGGTGATTATTTGACTTATATGATAGACTTTTAATCTTATTTCGTTATATTTCATTTTCTCTCTTTGGATTTACAATATTTCATTTTTTAGAGCTTTTGTACGTTAATTTGTTTGTTTTTAGTGAAAAGTTCTTAGGTCCATGGATGCTAGAGAGCACCAATACAAGGAGGAATCGAGAATTAAAGTCCTAGATCGAGTGGAGAAGTCAAAGGCGAGAAAAGATATCCCGAAGAGTTGACCAGGAAAGCTGCAAATCTGGAAGGCTGATATTAATTGCTAATTCTGAGCTACTTAGACGTGGATTAAGCCTTTGGGTCGTGAAATAGAGATTATTCCTTATTGAGTTAGGAAGATTTAGCAACTGGAATGGGTCAATTTGGAGTTGATTTGAAGAAGTTACAACCCTTTTACTAAGGGATGCACACCAGTTACGGGATTTAATTAAAAGATTGCATTTGGCTTTTTTTCTTTAGTAAGAGCCCAAGTCTGATGTGCTTCTTATAAATAAGCCTTTAGACTCTTATTTTAGACCCAATTCCTTATACTCTTAAATTTGAGAGCAAAAGTCAAGAGCAGAAGGCAGAAGAAGGAGCTAAAGGTGAAGAATCTTTATTCTTCCACTAGAAGTCAATCCCAACGCCCAAATTAGGTTCTTTATTTTTATTCTGTAATTTAGGATTACGAATTCCTTTTATTTTATTTTAGTTATTCCTTTGAATATGAGCTAAACAATTAAGTACTTAAGAATCCCAATTATGGGTTAAACCCTTATTTATTTAAATTGATGTTTTTCTGAATTTGAAATTATTTGATTTAAATTGAATTGGGTATTTTGTATTGACTATTATTGCATTTTAATTACTATTTTTATTCTGGACAATTAGAAATAGGATTGAGTATTTAGGCTATTCATTATAGTGGCGTAATGATCACCTTGACGGAGGGTTTAAATACAGACCAAGGTAATAGCCGTTGGTATTCTCCAATGACCTTGACAAGCTTGACTAACCAATAGCCAATTGTGGAAGAGACTAAAACCATTCGAAAGTAGGTATAATCGCCTTGACGGGGTTTATAATACCGTAGGATAGCTCCTTAGATCACCCTGACGGGGGTTAGGAGATTATAGAGTCCTGACTAATACATAAATACCAATTTAGCCCTTAACGAAAGCATTAATTATATAAATATAGGTAGACCCCTTTTGAGACTCAAGTACTATTCTCATTCATGCGTCTACTCATCTTTATTTACTTGCGTCTTACTTATTTGCATTAGTTAATTTAGTACTTTACTTTATTTGCATTTTAGACCTTAAACAAAAACCCAAAAAATATTTATTCATTTACTTTTCGTACCATATAACATTTATATTCACATATTGCATAACATTTTAAGTCATATCCATCCGTCCCTGAGATCGAAATCCTGTTATCGGATATTACTTGGACGAACCGTACACTTGCGGTACGTGTCATTCCTTTTTAGGGGTGTTATTTTATAACACACCAGGAGACACCAGAGAAGACCTCCATTCATGGTTTGATTTTTGTTCGTGTTTTGAGTCAGAGAAGAAGGCCGAAGCCCCGGGGCGTCATTCTTGAAGCAGTGCTCGACAAATCATGGAGATCTATTGGAGTTGAGCTGATCTGACTGTTCGATTTTCGTTCATGTTCTGAGCCGGAGAAGATGGTCGGATAAGATCTGGCTCACCATTCGTGAAGTAGTGCTCGACAAACCATGTAGATTTATTGAAGCTGAGCTGATCTGAGTGTTCGATGCTCCGGAGGAGCTGAGCTGGTCTGACTGGTCGATCTACTCAAATCCATGGCATGTGAAGGGGGCTTGTGCATCAAAGAAGATTTGGATCTAAGCCATAGCAGCGACCTCCTCTACCTCGCCGGTTTCTATTCTACTCGCCAGATCTGCAGCGACCTCCTTTGACTCCCAAAAGTTGTCTGCAAAATACTTATACTCAATAATTTGATCAATACTTTTACTTCTAATAGTTGTCTCTGCTCAATACTTTCTCTCTCATAAGCATATGAAAGGTTTACTTAATACTTTGATTGCATAATAGTTTTTGGTTTTTTTTTACTGAATTTCTTTCCTTTTTGCCGCTCACTCAGTAGATGCTTTGATCTAATAAAGTTGATTCGAACTGTAATTGTTTTTTTAATTATTTCTTTTGTATTGAAAAACTCAGATAATGCTAGTGTTGTTGTAATTCTATTATTTAGTCTATTGTTCTAATTGATGTTGTAATAATGTTATATAGTCTATGTAATTTTATTTAATTTGTTGTTTAATTTTTCAAGACCACTCAACAATTTTGTACTAATACTCAGAATTTTTGTCTTATACTCAATATAATTCTCAGAAACTCGGGAAATTTTACGAAACTTTTTTGGGGAACTTAATAATTTTTGTAGATATTCAGTAAATTTTTCTAAATACTCGGTAAAATCCACAAATACTCAATGAATTTTTCCGATACACAACACTTTTTCCAATACTCGGTACTTTTTCCGCCGACTCAGTAACTTTTTCCGATACTCAACACTTTTTCCAATACTCAATACTTTTTTCGGCGGCTCAGAAAAGTGGGTGGCGGTGATCGACGGTGGTCGTTGGTTGTGGTCGGAGCTAGAAAGTATTGATACTTAATGAAGGAGGAGAGAAAAAATGGCAATGGAGGATAGATAAAAGATTATAAGGGAAGAGTGAGAAAAATGGTAATGGATGAGAGAGAAGAAACTATTTTTTGTCTTATATACACTATAAGGTTAGTCATGCGATTGTAGATATTTGAGACTCTTTCAGAGAAGAGATGAATGGGATGTTCCTTTTGTGGCACTAAGATGGTCTCCAAGACCCTATAGGTAATTCACCATAATAAAAATAAATAAGCAATCACAAAAATAAATAAACTCACTACCAAAATTGTCTTAAAGCCACTTCAGTAGTAAAACATTCTTATTCCCCTGCAATAATCGCCCTCCAGCATGGGGTCTAGGACTCTGACCGAGAATTCGCATACACTCCATAGCTATCTCTATTGCGGTTTCATGGCATATAACAAGTTCACCATCAATGGATAACCCTAGGATCATGGTGACATTCTGCAATATCACCGTCATCTCACCGTCCGACAAGTGAAACGTGTTGGTCTCTCACCTCCAACTTTTCACCAATGTGGTGCAGAAGGCTCGGTCGTTAGTTACTTTGGATATTTTTGGAATACGCCCAAAATCGGGCTCTTCAATGAATGTCAAGACGTGCAAATCGAACTTCCTAAATATGGATTGAATAGGCATAAAAAAGAGGGAAAGTATTTATATTTGATTAGAAGTTTCGCTTAAGAGAGGAGGATGAGTGTTAAGTATTTTTATTTTCTTTTCATTTAATCTATTGTGGTGGTTAAGTCCACTTTTCCCGAGCTTGATGACAATGCAACCATTACAAATGAGAATAATTTGGGGGCTTCTTTTACCCCAACAGTTAAAAATGATGCAGGAATTTCGAGTGCTCATAAGGTGCTTGAGGCAAGTCCATAATGCAGCTGAGATTATGTTCATGGTAACTCAAATTGCAGCTGCAAAGTACATCAATGGAAGGTACTTCGAATCCTTATTTGCAGTTTTCTTTTGACAAGTAAGTTAAGAGTGATGCGATAGATACTAATGCTAGAAAAGTTAATGGTGGGACTGTTGAATTGAAGGATGATAGTTCAGGGTCTCAAATGGTAAATCAGGAAGTTCGTGGGTCAAATTTAGATGTTTGTGGGGTTTCCGAAGTTAATAGGAAAGAATCGGGGACTTGGGATGCAATAAATTACAAGGTCTGCAGCTGTGGTTTTCGCAGTTAATAATGCAGATACAGGTGGGTTTCGAATTAACTTAGTCAATTCACTGCATCATTGGTATAATGTGTTTGATTATAATCTGTTTTAAACTTTTCTTCTTCTGATTAATTGACTGAATTAATGTTTTGGAAAATTCCACTATTGCTCTCAATGTATGTTTGAAAAAGTAACGAATATACCCCTCCCTATGTAAGGGAAATATATAAATATACCTGTAATTTTTCAAAAAGTAGTAAAAATACGCAATGTTATACATTAACAGTGTAAATATAACCCTACTTTTGGGCATGTTTTCTATATTTTGGCATAACAGATGTATAGGGACTAATGGTGCAATTATATATTTATCCAGATGAGATCAGGCTATGGACGTTCAATATTCGAACCACATTTTGGGACAGGATATAAGTGGAGAACTTTCAACTATCGGAAACTCAATTAAATCTTTCAATATTAGACAACAGGTATTTGGTACATTTTATACAACAGCTTCTAAGGATACTTCCACATGACTTAATTGCCCCCAAACCTCCAAACCTCTCATTTATTGTAAGTCATGGACCGTTAGATCATTTTTTTGAATTATACCGCCAAAATGGCCCAAAAAAAAAACGCTAAAAACTTTAAAAATACAAGAACACCTTAGCCGACCTGATCCGGCCCATTTATCAAATCCCAGAGATGATACTATATATATAACAACACCTATTTCCTCTCTTCATTCGAAATATTTTACCCTCCATTTCCATTTCTTTAATTTCGAACGTCTAAATATTTAGTCGAATCTGCTGTGATGGGCCGACCAAAAAGCAATGGAGGTCCTTCTTTCCGCTTCAATTCTGCTGAGGTAAGTAAATATTTATTCGTGCAGAAGCTATGAATTTCTGTTAATTTTATTTAATATTTGCCTCATTTTGTATCTGATTAATTTAGACGAAGTAATTTTTAACTTTTTATTGTAAATTGAGGTTTCATTTAGTGGAATTTAAGTGATTGACTCTGATCCATGACCGCTCATACATATGATTTGTATTGTAAATTTTCATAATTTGATTTGATTTCTTTCTTCATTTTTGGACTTCTTTGGGTGGGTTTTCGATTAGAAATTCAAAAGAACAAGGGAAAAAGGGGGGAATTGGTTATGGTTTGATGTTGATTTGGAAGATCTTGTTATTACAACTGTTTAATTAAGTTGTGGTTTAGGCCTTTATAGAGTATACTATAAAATTGGGATTTAATGAAAAGGGTTTTTTCGCGCGAAAATTGGTTATTTGTTATGGTTTAAATTGTGTGGGTACGTGTTTAAAGCACAAACTAGGTGAATAAATTTAGGCAAACTTTTTTTCTGGTGGGGTTTAGGGTTTCAAAGGCTTTTTTGAGTTAATTTCATTATAGGTCCCTAAATTTTGCAAAAATGCACTATTGGTCCCTATATTTTGTAAAAATGCACTATAGGTCCCTATATTTTGTAAAAAATGCGCTATAGGTCCCTATAATTAATGTATACTCTCCATTTGATAAAAGGTATCAGAGATGGAAGCTATTCTACAAGCAAAGTAATGATAATTATATATAATCAATTATGATATTAATTTCGTAAATTTAACTTTTATTATTACAGGTTTATTACTGGTTTCATAATCGAAGATTTAACCTAAGATCAAAAGCATCAGGTAAAAGCTCTGGAAAAGTTAAGTGTATCTATGACTCAGACCGATTCTTCAAGCCCCTTCCACGCAATATATTACTGCTCCTACTAGAGGTACCATTGCTCGGTTTGTGTATATATATATATATATATATATATATATATATATATATATATATATATATATACAAAGAGAGATATACAGAGAGAGAGGGAGAGATATATCTCCTTCTCAATCTGTCAATTATCATAGTTTGCAATGGATATCTAAGCGCATACAAAAGGATATTACTTTGGTAACAATTTAAACTATATTTGTTTTTAAAACCTATAAGTTTTTCCATTAAATGATACATTTACACGCGAATAATGAACTTCATTTAACAAAATCAGATTGGTTTCCTCACCCGGCCCATAGGTAATGTGTGGGCCCCATTAATTGCGTTGACTCAAAAGTTTAAATTTCAAATATTTGACATAATAGCGGCAATAGCTATTTGTGTAGTGAAGATAAACATTAAATCTTGTAGATATTAGCATAAAAAGAAATCGTAAATTTTATATCACCATTTCGAATCTCTTAAATGGATTTTGATTTTTTACATTCACCCACTTCTGTGTTGGATTTTGATGAATCGGAATCTTCTTCTTCTGGTATGAATTTTCTATTTAATTAGGATTTTGTCAACAGATATATTAGTTAATTTGGCTTGTTTTTTTTCGTTTATTTTGATATTTATGATTGATTTAGAGATCTATCGAATACTTGTTGTTTTGCGATTTTCGATTTGGTAAATTTAAATAAAATTTGATTTTTCAGGTGAATCTGACACTTCAACTGAAACTGAAACTGATAGCGAATCTGAGGATGGACCCACGACGGACTTTGAAGCTAGATCTAGAGATGGTGCATGGTTAGTACTTTTGAGGGTTATTTACGTAATTTATTATTGTATTCTATTTGATTTTTGATTTTTGATTTTATTTTTTATTTTTCAGGTACGATGTAAAAGAATTTGTATCTTATAGAGATGTTGAGTCCGGTGATCAGGTAAATCTGGAATATGAGTTTATATTTCTGTTTTATATAATACAGGGACTTAGAGTGCAATTAATGAAAATTATAATATTGTGGGTGATTTAGGAAGCGCTTGTAAGATTGGGTTGGTTAGAAGAATGGGTAAATGTCCGAAATGATGTTAGACAAAGATCGATTCCATGTATATCTCCAGAGTGTACTATAATCTATCCTGGAGATTTGGTCCTCTGCTATAAGGTATGTAATTAAATTAAATTGTTATTATAATAATAATAATATAAATAATGTTTTGTTTATTTTTCAGGAGAGAATATTAGAGGACTCTTTGTACTATGATGCTCATGTCCTTGATGCACAAAGGCATAGGCATGATGTCAGAGAGTGTCACTGTAACTTCCTTGTGCAATACGATCACGATCAGTCTCGGGTAATTTTATAACTCTTTTTTTTTTTTTTTTAAATTTAATTTAATAAACTATTTAATGTGTTTTTAATTTAATATAATTTTGGTTTTGTAGGAGATTGTGCCGCTAAGGAAAATCTGTCGCCGTCCCGAAACTGATGCTAGGCTACAACAGTTGAGAGATGAGGATGCTGCTGCTGCTGCATCTACTTCTACTAGTGGGTCCCACCAGGGAAGTAATGTTCATTCTGCTAGTGGGTCCCAGCAAGGAAGTAGTAATCCACTACCACCACCATCTGCTGGTGGATCGAGTGGTGCTGCTTCATAGATAGAGATATATACAAGCAGTTTTGGTGTAAAAATTAGACAAATAAATTTTAATTTTGTGTGAGGTGAAAAGAGTAGTAGCCTTATGCACTTAATTTTGAGTTTTCATTATTGGGATTTTATGTAAGACTTCAGAATTGTTTTCTTTTTATTGCCATTTTGATTTTATGGTTGTGATTGTTATCGGGCTCTAGCTCCATTCTCTAAAATAATTTTTAACTAGTGATCAATTTTCTTTTTCTTTTTTTGGTGTTGCTTCTATATGTGGCTTAGTGGTTTTGGTATCAGATTTCGGGTATTGATGGAGAA
The DNA here is from genome assembly GCA_029959085.1 of Nemophila menziesii. Lineage (NCBI taxonomy): Eukaryota > Viridiplantae > Streptophyta > Magnoliopsida > Boraginales > Hydrophyllaceae > Nemophila > Nemophila menziesii. Next base: position 2,268,256 of record JARWIR010000064.1, on the reverse strand, counting down.
GGTGGAGTAATAAGCATGGCCATGACCCTAAGCACGACCTGAACTTTTTTTTTCTAGCCGATTTTAAATTTTACTTTTATAAAATTATTTAGTACTAATTTATTGTTAGAAACAAAAAGTCTTTTTAAATAAATTATAATATATAACATAAATAGCACTTGTTTGGACAAAAAGAATAATTAAAGTGTAGTGCTGTCATGCCGCTATGAATGTCCCTAAATTTGGTAAAAATTTCTTCAACACCATCTCGTCTAGTTTCAAATAGAAAAGAAAACAAAATCAATCTTTGTTTCAATAGAAAAGACATTTTAATTCATTATGTGAATTGGAAATTGCATTATTAGTCCTTAGGCTATGCAAAATAGACCGATACGTGTTCCTTTATCATGAGTAGATATACATCAAAGGAAAATTTGACCGAAATAAACTTATATTTTGATCAAAGGATGGTGTAACCAGGACTAATTGTTGCTATTTATTATTCATAGAGAATAAAATGAAATTGGGGCTTACCCTTGAGCAATCTAAGATTGCCAGAGCTAACAGTAGACACAATAGCGTTAAGTCTAGGAAGAGTACGAATCCACCATGCATATATTTAGATACATTACATACACTTGAAAATACACATACCTGACCCTGTGTTTGCAGACATACCTGACCCTGTGTTTGCAGAGTTCATAGCTTCAAAATGTACACTAACAAACTGTGGGTTGAGAGAGTCCTTTAAAATATAAAATACTGTATATATTCAGTTATAAAGTTTTTGACTCTTAAAAGTTATTTGAATTTTATAGGATTCTAAGATTTGGTGTGATTTTTTAAGCTTCCTGATTTATCAAGACATTATCTCCTAACAAAACTAATTTCATGCATAAAAACAAACGAATTTATAAAGTCTGTTGAAATAAAAAGAAACCTTGAGCTCCTCAAGTAAGCAAAACACACCTACACGTTAAAACATCTTTATCTATTACATGACTTTAATCTGGTATGCTATAAATGTTTAAACTTTAGAACTTTAGACAAGGATTTCACAAAAATTAAAATCGAAAAAGAAGATTATAGATATAGTAATAGTTGTTAACAAATGAAAAACAATTTGAGGTTCCAAATAGAATTTTATTAATAAAAGCAGCTGCACCTAATCACCTTTTATAGGCTGCCTACGTACCCAACCGGGGATAAAGCTGGGATCAAGCCGCACGTAGTTCTTAAGTAACTTTACAAAAAAATCCCCATTATTTACATTCAATCTGAATTTCATTTTGGTAGCTGAAGAAGAAGATCCTTGACCCAATAACTTGTAGCTTCATCCTTCTTATAATTGATTCATACTTGTTTGTCTCCACCATATCTTGATTAAACTCCTGACAGATTGATCTTTTGTCAATGTTGGTAAATTCAGCAAAAGGATGATCCTCTTTTACAATGTGATTTGAGCTAACTTGGCAGCACAAGGATGATCACTTTGCTTCAGGAAGAAAATCATGGAGAGATTCTAGATTTGTTTCTACCTATAATTCAACAATAAATTGTGTTAAGACAATCAAGATAGCCAAGCAAATGATTCTAAGAACCAGAAAATAAAACTAACCAGCTTCGATTTGTTGGTGATAAAATGCCAAGGATCATGAAGCCTTATAGGTTATATGTGATCACTTTATTAGGATTAGATGAGATAACCACCACTAGATTCAGTTGCTGCTATTTCAATGTCCATTGAAACTACAAAATGATGAATAGCCAAATCAGAGAGATGCGTGAGACAAGAACATCAGATAGATTGACTAATAGCTACCTCTTTGTTGACGAAAAAGTTCATGGAAATAATTTCTGTGTCTTCTTTCTTGTAAAAAATACCCGAATATTTTTAATTTTTGCTGCTGCGTGTATGATACACCTTCTCTTCTGGGCACTCCCTATAATTGTAGGCTAGTGAATATAAATATAATATATAGACATGGAACTATCTTGCTCACTTACCAAATCAAATGTGTATATACCTCTCATCGCCCTTGACTTCGAGATTGCTCCAGATACTCATATTCATGTGTTTTTCAGAATCGGTCATCATTACAAATTTCTCTACAAAAGATTAATTACACCATTAGCCCCTTTGTTATGTAAAATACCCAAATATTGACGTTCCAAATGTACTCAAAATTCAATTTCCAGAAAAATATAATATCAAATGTCACCAATAAATGGAGACTTTAGAAAAAGTATTACCTGCACCATTAAATGTATTGACATCTCTCAAAAGTTCATTCCTAAAAACTTGTCTTCTTATTTACAATCTTGCTGCACCATACAAACCATCAAGAACAAAATCAACAACAACTCAGTATCTCTAGACTAGAAATAATTCAAACTAACATAAAAATATTTTTAAAATGTGTAAATAACTTGAAATGAGATTAAGGAATGATGATAATCAAGCTTCCGATCAATCAGACGGCTTCCCCGGAAAAAGGATCATGAGAAGGCCAGTACTTTCTCCTTAGCACTATAGACTCGATTTTTTCTTTCTGATACGATCATTCAAGAATATCCAATTATATATGCGATACCTTTCCCTTGTTGAACATATTGAGCAATATGACCTCCTATTCTTCATACAAAGAAAAATAACCAATAGCTCCATGGTCGAGATTCTCTTTCACACAACACCAAAATGAACCATTTCCTATTATATCTGAATATAAAAGTTCTTCTAACTCTGAAGGAGCCTGTACTAACTCCATTAGGCCAAAGGGATATTTCAGACCATAACTTGCCAAATAATCAGCACACATATTTCCTTCGCGGTACACATGACGCATCTTGTACCCTTTTTTGTGTCTCAATATAAATCTACATCCTTCAATAATTTCTATTGCATCTTTAGGCAATGATTTATTACCGTTTGCTATAAACTCACAAACATTGAGACAATCCGACTCGATTTCTAAGTCCTCGATGTTTAAATCCAAGGCCATGTTTAGTCCAATCCTTACTGCCAATAGTTCAGCATATACACGCATAGGTCCTAAATTATATGTAAAACCTCCCATCCATTCTCCATTACTATTTCGAAAAATTCCAGCAGCACAAGCTCCTCTTTTACCCTTTGAACACGCGTCAACATTCAACTTCCAACCATGTGACGGTTTCTCCCATCTAACCCACACAAGTCTACCCTGCTTCTTCAACACTTTCATGTGTGACTTTTCATTGTGCTCAAATACCGGAAACGGATAGTCCTGTCTTGGCAAAAAGTTGTGCACACCGTATGTAATAATACTTTCTGGTGAATATTGATCATTCCTCATCATCATCTTTTAATGTTGTTTGTATGTGACTTTTTCTACAACAATTTATTTACATGGATTAGAATATATATTGTACGACGACTCAGTTATAGGAAACATATAGGAGCTACGGTGGATTTTTCTGAAAAAATTTAGACCTATAAACCAAAAATTGCAGAAAGTATCTGTTAACTTGCCAACTCAACCAACAGTCCGAACTGTTAGGAAAAGGCATTATATAAGTGAGATATTACACTCAAACACGCCCCCTCACGTGCAAGCTCTCAAGAAGCACGTGCAAATTTTAAGTGGGTGGCAGTGGAGAGACTCGAACCCGTGACCTCTCCAACACGCCCCCTCACGTGCAAGCTCTCAAGAAGCACGTGCAGATTTTTTAAGTGGGTGGCGGTGGAGAGACTCGAACCCGTGACCACGGTCTACCGTGGAGCTCTGATACCATGTTAACTTGCCAACTCAACCAACAGTCCGAACTGTTAGGAGAAGGCATTATATAAGTGAGATATTACACTCCAACAGTATCGTAATAGGTGTCATCCCACACAATCAAAAACTTCCTATAACACCATCGAGAATAAATATCTTGCAGAAGAAATAGTAAACTTGAACGGTAATTTGCAGAAGGTATCATAAACACGTTTGCAGAAAGTATCATATTTCTTTTACTTTTTATGCAAAATATCAACAATCTCTATAAACTTTTCACGCAGTGTCATCCACACCATCAAAAATTCATTTTTCTTTTACTTTTTATGCAAAATATCAACAATCTCTATAAACTTTTCACGCAGTGTCATCCACACCATCAAAAATTCATTTTTCTCTTCTATTATGACCAATAACATTGAGAATAAACATCATGAAATAGTAAACTTAAGCGATGAAAGAAGAAGAGAAAAGAGTTCACTTACTTTACGATCTCTAATTAAGATGAATGTTTAAAGTGTATAATTATTGTTTTTATAGTTTGAAAACTCTAACTTTCCGTACAAGGAAAAGAGCGAATTCAGAATTGTAACGAAACTAAAATAGACTTATTTTTTGAAGAGAAAAAGAAAAGAAAAAAGAAAAAGATTAATAGATTTTTTTTTTTTGGACATTCTTTTTTGGACATTAAAAGATTAATAGATTTATTTATTTTATTTTGGACAATGGGCTAAGAGATACTTTTTTTTGTCAAAGGCTAAGAGATACCTGTTATACACCTTCTAGGATTTCGCCCATTTTTTGGTTATGTATTAAATTATTTTTTAGTCATTTTGATAAATATAAATCATTATTTTGATCCATAAGTTTGAAAAAAAAAATCAAAATTAACCCTTAATTTTTAAAATGTTTCAAATATTCGGGAACACGGACAAATGTTGTGCATGTTTGTCGTCAGCTCGTGTCGTAAGGTGTTTGGTTTAGTCCCGCAACGAGTCTTGTGTTTAGTTTCCATCGTTGAGTTTGAAACCCTGAACAGACTGCCTGTGATAAGCCGGGGGAAGGTAAGGATGATGTCAAGTCATCATTCCCCATACGCCCTAGGCGACACACGTGCTACATTTGTCGGGACAAAGGGTCGCGATCCCGCGAGGGTAAGCTAACCCCATAAACCAGTCCACGGTTCGGATCGCAGGCTGCAACTCGTCTACATGAAGCCAGAATCGCTAGTAATCGTCAGTCAATCGTACAATAGTGAATTCGTTTTCGGGCCTTGTACACACTGCCCAAACTATGGGAGTCAGCCATGCCCTAAGTCGATACCTTAACGACAAGGAGGGGGATGCCAAAGGCAAATATTTGAAACATTTTATAAAAAATAGAATTTTAATTTAATACAACAATTCTAAAATAAAACATAACCTATTTTTTAATATAATTAAAACAAAATATTATATATATAAATAAAATAATTAAAAAAATCTAACATGCTAAAGTGGGGTGGATTTTGTCCAAAAAAAGAAAATATGCTTTGAAATCCTCAGAACTTAAGGCCCCGTTTGGTTCGTGAAAATAATGGGTATTTTTTGTTTTCATTTTCTATATTTTCCAAAATAACAATAAAAACGTGTTTGGCTATAGAAAATGAAAATAGTTTTCTGGAAAATTAAATGAAAACACTGCTATATTGGAGAACGTGAAATCGGCATTTTCCATATTTTCTGAAAATTTTGAAAAGGAAATGAAAATCATTTTCGGAAAAATATATTCTAAAAACAAATATAGAAAATGTTTTCGCAAACCAAACAGGACCTAAATTTTCGAAAGGGTATAGAAGTAAAAATAATTTTTACTTTGATACATTTCTATTAATAGTTTTAATATTTGATATAAAAGAGCAAAAAAAACTCATCAATTTTTTATATAAATTTTGTTTCGCTTAGATTTTTGTCAAAGCTGAACAATTAAATTAGTTAGATTGTTTTTTCTTGTTTATTTAGATATTTATGATCGATTTAGATATCTAACGAATACTTGTGGTTTTACAATTTTTGATATTCTAAATTTAATTAAAATCTAATGGTTGGGTGAATATTTAGCTCAATCTAGTATATCTGCAATGGAGTTTGAAGCTAGATCTGGTAGAGATGATGCATGGTTAGTATTTTGATCGTGATCTTTACGTAATTTAATATTGTATTTTTTCTAATTTTTATTTTATTTTCCAGGCATGATGTAGAAGAATTCATATCTTTCAGATATGCCGTCTAGTGATCCGGTAATTCTAAAATCTGAGTTTTTTTCTATTTTATATAATAAATAGGAAGGGACTTATAATACAATTAATGAAAAAATAATTTTGTAGGTTATTTAGGAAGTGCATGTAAGATTTGGTGTGTTAGGATAAGAAGAAGAAGAGTGTGTAAATGTTTCAAAAGATGTTAGAGAAAGATCAATTCCTTGTAAATCTACAGATGTATAACAATCTCTCTCGAAGATTTGATCCTCTGCATTTAAGGTATGTAATTAAATTAACTAAATTGTTTATTTTAAGAAGGAAAAAAAGCAAGCTTTGTAGTATGATGTTCATATCCTTAAATCTGAATGGCATAGGCATGATTAGGGGTGGAAATTGGAAGGAACAGATCGGAAAAAGGGTATTTCGAAAAAATTCCAATTTTTTTCGGAATAGATTTTTTCTGTTCCAATTCCTATCCAATTTTTCGGAACTGGGAAAAACAATTACTAATTCGGAATTTCGGAATTTACCAGAAATTCAGAAATTTCGGAACTTTTGGTTCGTAAAATTCGGAACTTCGGGTTGGAATTTTAGAACTTTTGGTTCGAAAATTGCGGAACTAAGGGTTATAAATCAAAAAAGTACTTTGAAACTTACACGATGAGTAACAGTTGTAAAAAACCAAACTTATAAAACTTACACGATGAGTAACAATAGTTAAAAACTAAATTTAAAATTTACATGAAGTAACAAAATAACAGTATTTAAAAGAACAATGCTAAACCAATGTTACTTTTCTAATAACATGAAAAAACAAATATTGCAAAAATGTCTTAGAAATGATCCTACAATATTACATGTTTCAAGGACCAAAGAAACAGGCCATCGCTTTTCATGTTTCAAATACTCCATGCAATATTATTTTGAAACATAATTTATATTTCGGTAATATAATTCGGAAAATAAAATCCGATCGCAAATATAATTCGGAAATAAAATCGGAGACTCGGATATTTCGGAAATTTATATGTAGTTCCAATTCCGATCCGATTAATTCGGATAAATCGGAAATCGAAATTTCGAAATTTCAGAACCGTAAAAAATCTATTCCTAAATCGGAATTTTCGGATCGAAAAAGTCGGAAATCGGAAATTTCGGATCGGATTTCCACCCCTAGGCATGATTTAAAAGGGTGTCGTTGTAGATTCCATGTGCAATTCGATTATGATAAGTTTCATCTAAGCAAAAGCCATTAAATAAAAACAACCCATAAAAACTTATTTGCTAAAAACAACACACAATAAGATTATATATTAAGAACACCCGTTGTCAAAAATATTTTAATAATTTTTTTAATTACTCTATTATTTATTATTTAGATATAACCACCTTATTAATACCATCACCACCTGGACCGGTCCTGAGGGGAGGCCCAAGTATATAAAAAGGCCCAATTTTAGCCCAAGTATATAAAAAGATCCAATTTTAGCCCAATTTAAAATAAATATACTAGTCTATTTTTTTTGCTTTAATAAAAAATTATTTAACTAAGTAAAAAAAACGTCTATAAACCCATAAGATTTTTTGAGGGGCCCAATTTTAAAAGTTCGCCTTGGGCCCCCAAAATATCAGGACCGACCCTGATCACCACCACAACTACCACAACTACCACCACCAACCTATTACCACCGCCACCACCATATACTTCCACCATCCTATATTACCACCACCGAAACCACCACCACCACCACCACCACCACCACCACCACCACCACCTACGACTAATAATTCCATCACACGCGCGCGTCCGGTATTTTTTTTTATATCATAACTAATTCTAAAAAAAATCTAGAAAAAATAAAAAATTGCATTTTCGGACGGAGCAAATTAATATTTACGTCTCCTTCGGACACCATATCTCTTTTGACTTTATATATATGGGCACCTGATATCTATGAGCGTTCACGCGAAGGAATCCGATGACCAATATCCTCGTAGTAAGAGAGAGTAGCGACCGCTAACTACATGTTAACGAAGCGAGACAAGTCAAGGTGTGGTGGCCGGGTGACTGGAATCCTCTGAGGTCAGCTGAACAGGCTGACAATCGGCAGAAAATGCCAGAGGAAGAGGAAAGGGACATGTGATAAATTTGTTATCCTTTCTAAAGAAGTCACATCGCCCACACTTCAGCTTCAGAGTTGGCTATTGCTTGCTTAGAGGAGGTTAGCAGGGTTGTCAGCCGTTGATTCTTTCACATATATTCATAGGAATCAATAGGAGAACGGGTTTATGATTTTCTTGAATTTTTTCGCAGACATGAAATTCATTGTTTCGAACAATGATTTTTTTCCGAACAAGTAATTTATTATTTTAAACAAGGAACTCATTCTTATAAATAACGAAACTATTCTGCATACATGAATTTATTGTTCGAAATAAGGAATTCATCTTTTGGAACAAAAAATTCATTGTTAAAAACAAAAAATTAACTGTTTCGAAAAATGAGTTTCTTGTTTAGAACAATGAATTTCATGTCTACAAAAAAATTCAAAAAAAAATCATAAACAATAAGTTTCACTCTTGACTGTAGATTTTGATGAAAACTTGGTTGTTCAGGAATGATTGGTATCTTGGTGACATGAAAAGATACAAGACATGGTTTACTTTTCAGTTTGAGATGAAATTTGGATTGGGCATTTGTATTGTGCTGGGATAATTATATTTCATAACTGCCTTTTGATTGTGAGTTCTTTCTATGGTGGTTGGATTCAGGGATGGTTTAAATTAAAGAAAAACCTTCGCCATGCCAATTTTTACGGGTAACTCATGTGTTGAACCCTAACTATAAGTATGGTTCACGACAAGATTTTCCACATATTGAAGATATAAGACATGCATCTCATTCTTCTTTGCACTTGGGAGAAGATAACCACCAATGACAAATAGAATATATCCACTCGCATACTGTCTCAAAGTCTCATCATCAACATTGACGGGGGATTGGGGGATCTAAAAAAACAATTATAAAAAGAGAAAATTACCCAAAGGGTCTTGAAGACACACCCTTAAGACCCAACCACACCTCCCTAATCTTCTCTTCTTACTGAAGGCCAGAAATTAAATTTAACACTATAGGCCTAGATTCCCAATTAAATTTTTTTACCTCCTTTACTTTTTCTATATATACTAATATATATCAAAATATCTTTAAAACCCTAAGAATTCTCCTCTCTCTATTTTTAAAATTATATCACCCATCTTCACTTCTCCAGAAAACCGGCCGATTGAAGAAAACCATGGAGCTCGGCCATGGAAGATACGGGCGCCTAAATCCGATCTTCTCACGGGCTCATGCGACATCTTGACGAAACTCATCCCTTTGAACCTCCTTCGCAGAAGAAAACCGCCGCTGTGAGAATGATGTCTCCCTTTTTGTTCTAATTATATACCCTTAGGAGACATCATTTTAGGTGATTATTTGACTTATATGATAGACTTTTAGTCTTATTTCGTTATATTTCATTTTCTCTCCTTGGATTTACAATATTTTATTTTTTGGAGCTTTTGTACGTTAATTTGTTTGTTTTTAGAGAAAAGTTCTTAGGTCCATGGATGCTAGAGAGCACCAATACAAGGAGGGGAATCTAGAATTAAAGTCCTAGATCGAGTGAAGAAGTCAAAGGCGAGAAAAGATATCCCGAAGAGTTGACTAGGAAAGTGCAAATCTGGAAGGCTGATATTAATTGCTGATTTTGAGCTACTTAGACGTGGATTCAGCCTTTGGGTCGTGAAATAGATATTATTCCTTATTGAGTTAGGAAGATTTAGAAACTTGAATGGGTCAATTTGGAGTTGATTTGAAGAAGTTACAACCGTTTTACTAAGGGCTGCACACCAGTTACAGGATTTAATTAAAAGATTGGATTTGGGCTTTTTAATATTTGACTTATTTCCTTTAGTAAGAGACCAAGTCCGATTTGCTTCTTATAAATAGGCCTTTAGACTCTTATTTTAGACCCAATTTATTCTACACTTAAATTTGAGAGCAAAAGTCAAGAGCAGAAGGCAGAAGAAGGAGTTAAAGGTGAAGAATCTTCATTCATTGAACACAAGCTCACATCTCTAATATTATCATCAATCTATCAATATCACGTAACTATATAAATGTATTAATAAACCTATCATAATTGTATTAATAAAGCAGTCATATTACCATATATTGAAGTTGGGTCCCCCAAGGATTATATACTTGGTTGACCACCGTTGACTCACTCTTTGATTTCGGGCATCCAATTATTTTTGACGTGATACCATTGTATCAATCATAGTATTCAGGGCTAGTAGTGCATTGTCCGGTTTCAAGATCGTATATGTTTAAAGTATATTAAATAACAATTATTCCCAAAATCAATATACCCTCTTTGACCTATTGGGCAACCCTCGTTTGCCGCTCCTCTCCTATTCTTCGTGTCATGGGTAACGTCATCAGTTTGTGCAATACTTAGATGTATATTCTGAACAATGTCAAATTGTCTCGAAACCCTATTTGGACGGTACCACTTGATTATAGTAAAGCATATCAAAGATACAACACTCAAGTAGATTTTTGCGCCATCCAAGCAAATTTTGCGCCACATTAACTTATCGATCACCATGGTATGGTGTCCAATTGACCAACCACAATAGTAAAAGTTAAAAAATAAAAAATATATAATATTACATACAATGTAATATTAATTTGTTGAAAAAGAATATGTAGTCTACGTTATCTGTCTCGATTCTAATTGATCCAGCTCATCCCGATAGAATGAAAGATAATTTAGTACAATATTTTTTCCAACACTTTGGCCTTGTCCAACTATGAACCAAATCAATCATTAGTATTAATAGTACAAGAATAGTGTAATAGAAAAAAAATAGCATTCTTGTACAAACTGTGCAGATATGAGAGCGCATTCATAATGATTTGAGGTTGATTTCTCAATAGTGGTTGCAAATGTAAATGCTCCTAACACCAAATGTGCATCAAAGTAATTATACTCCCTTTGTCCATTTTTATTTGTCCTACTTTTTATGTCACAAAGATCAAAAAAGACATTAAATACACCCTCTTTTTATTATATTACCCTTATTCATTAAATATAAGGTCATTTATTGCACCATTGTTGTTAACCAATTAGTTAGGGGTGATATTGGAAAAATTGGAAAAAAATGTTTTGATAATGTAAAAGGACAAATATTTAGAAAGAAGGACAAATAAAAGTGGATCAGGGGAGTAATTATTTGCAAAAGTCCTATATTTCTTTACCATTTTGTAAAAGTAAATAATAGTCATATTGTAATACCTGTAAGAGTGGAGCACATCGCGATAAATAGGTATTTGCCAAGGATTCAGTACAATGACACAAGCCATTGTACAAATGCGCCAACACTGTTGAACCCCAACTATAAGTACGGTTCATGGCAAGATTTTCCACAAATTGAAGATATAAGACATGCACCTCATTCTTCTTTTCACTTGGGAGGAGATAACCACCAATGACAAATAGATTATATCCACTCGCATACTGTCTCAAAGTCCCATCATCAGCATTTACGGGGGATTGGGGGATTTTAAAAAATAATTATAAAAATAAAAATAAATAAACTCACTACCAAAATTTTCTTTAAGCCACTTCAGTTGTAAATCGTTCTTATTCCCTTGCGATAACCGCCCTGCACCTTATGGTCTAGGACTCTGGCCAAGAATTCGCATACACTCCATACGTATCTCTATTGCGGAGTTAAGTCATATAACAGGTTCACCATCATCAGGTAACCCTAGGATCATGGTGACATTCTGTAATATCACTGTTATCTCACTGTCCGGCAAGTGAAATGTGTGGGTCTCTCGCCTGTAACTTTCAACCAATGTGGCGCACAAGGCTCGGTCGTTAGTTACTTCGAATATTTTTGGAATACACCCAAAACTGGTCTCTTCAATGAATGACAAGACGTGCAAATAGACCTCCCAAAAATATGGATTGAATAGGCATAAGTTCATAATTGTGCTTTACACAAACAAATAATGGCTTAATAGTAAAATGATAGCAAAAGTCAACAAATAAAACATTGGAAAAATATAAGGAAAACAACGATAGTATAACTTACATCGTCTTTCCATATTACTTGACTTTGACAATATTTTTGACGATAAAGTACGGGTGACACATATTCGCGGTCGTAATTTATTTCACTAAATCCACCAGTAGTATTGTCCTATAAGGGGAAAAACAATAACCAGATTGGCAATAATATCAATTAAAAAGTATAAAGTAAAAAAATTGTAATATGGTATGCAACATACTCACTTACCAATTTAAGGGATCAATAATGTAATAATATAAGTTTAAAGGACTAATAATGCAATATGTCTAATTAAGTTTCAGAATTAACACCTACTTATTTAGAGGACCTTAGTACAATAACATAAATTTAAGGGACTATTGATGCAATAACTAAAATTAAAGGAACCAACAGGGTAGTTTCCTCAATTTAAGAGACTAAAAGTACATAAGTCTTGTCATTATTATTACACATTTAAAGAATCTGTAATAATTTAATTTAAAGAATCAATAAAATAATATAATATAAATAACAATTCTACAAAACCTTAACATAAAATATATTTTTTTCCCAAAAACATAAAATCAATTCATAGTGAAAACAACAATTATATTTAAATGAATAGTAAATAATTAAGATTTATATGAGTTTTTACTAGATAAAAGAGAGAAGTATTTACTTTTGATTAGAAATTTTGCTTCAGAGAGGAGGAGGATTGTTAAGTATTTCCTTTTTCTTTTCGTTTAAAGTATTATGGTGGTTATGTCCACTTTTCCCGAGCTTGATGATAATGCAACCATTACAAATGAGAATGATTTGGGGCTTCTTTTACCCAAACAGTTAAAAATGTTGCAGGAATTTCGAGTGCTCATAAGGTGCTTGAGGCAAGTCCAAAATGCAGCTGAGTTTATGTTCATGGTAACTCAGAATTGCAGCTGCAAAGTACATCAATGGAAGGTAATTCGAAACCTATTTGCAGTTTTCTTTTGACAAGTACGCCAAGAGTCAGGCGATGGATGCTAATGCTAGAAAAGTTAATAATGGGACTGTTGGATTGAATAATAATAGTTCAGGGACTCAAATGGTAAATCAGGGAAGTTTCGTGGGTACTGGGTAAAATTTAGATATTTGTGGGGTTTCCGAAGTTAATAGGAAAGGATCGGGGACTTGGGTGCAATAATTAGAAGGTCTGCAGCTGTGGTAATAATGCAGATACAGGTGGGTTTCGAAATCATTCAGGTTCTACATATCATGCTTCTACTAGTGCAAGGACTAAACGAGTATATTACGGAATTTAGGAGTTGTAACTCCTTTTTCAAAAGCTTCAACAATAAAGTGCAGCTGCAGGGGTTAGGGGTTAGCAATAATGCTGAAATAATAGGTATCAGTGCTGCTATTTCTGGGATAAAAATTCAGGGACTTGCTATGCAATTACAGAAGAAGTGAAGACTGGTGCAGAAATTATTAACAGCAAATACACAGCTCGAAATCAAAATGAAAATGATTATATAACTAGGACTTCAGCTTCAGATGGGGTTTGAAGCAAACAAATGTACAGTACCAATGTGTATAATTAGTTGTACAATCAAATTTGAAGCAAGAAAATGTACAACATCAACAATTAAAATCATCTGCTATGGACTGGTTAGGCACTCTTATTCAAAGGAAAGGACTGATCTGCAGATACCGAGTGACAGGCCCTATCATAATACTATTGATGCAGATTGTGTGGCCTGAGACTTCCAATTTATTTATGCCGAAAGAACCCGTGAACAACAGCTACAGAGCTACTTAAAGGCAAGTTTCATCGGTATAATTTGTTCAATTATAATCTGTTTTAAACTTTTCTTCTTCTGATTAATGGACTGAATCAAGGTTTTCGGAAATTTCACTATTGCTCCATGTGTTATGCTGAATAGTGAAATATATCCTGTGTTTGGAAAAAGTAATAAATGTACCCCTCCGTAGGTTAAGGGAAATAGCTAAATGTACCTATAATTTTTCAAAAAAGTAGTAAATATAACCTGTGTTATACATTAACAGTGTAAATATATACCTCCTTTTGGGCATGTTTTCTATTTTTTGGATGTATAAGGACTAATGGTGCGATGATACGTTTATCCAGATAAGATCAGGCTAACGGAAAATGGACAAGAAGTATTTGGTGCACTTCATCCAACACCTTGTAGGGCTACTTCCATATGACGAAATTGCCCTCAAACCACCAAATCTCTTATTTATTCTAAGCCATCTTTTTTCTTAATTTAATTTTTTGGATTATACCGCCAAAATGGCGCCAACAAAAAAACGCTATTAACATTGAAATTACAAGAACACCTGGGCCTACCCGATCCAGCCCATTTATTTATCAAATCCCAGAAACCACACTACTATATATAATACACCCATATCCTCTCTTCATTCGAACTATTTTACCCTCCATTTCTCTTATTTCGAACGATTAAAAATATGAGATGTGCCGACCACGAACCAATGGTGTTCCTTCTTTCCGGTTCAAATCTGCTGAGGTCAGTGAATAATTATACATATATCTACACTTTACACACGAAAGCTATGTGAATTTCTCTTATTTTTATCTAATAACGGCCGTTTTGTATCTGATTAGTATAGACGATGTCATTTTTATTTTTTTATTGTAAATTGAGCTTTCATTTAGTGGAATTTAAGTAATTGATGCTGATATATGACTGCTCATACATATAATTTGTATTGTGAAATTTCACAATTTAATTTAATCTTTTCTTTATTTTTGGATTTCATGGGGTGGGTTTTCAATTAGAAATTCAAAAAACCGAGGGAATTAGTTATGGTTTGATGTTGATAAGGAGGATCTTGTTGTTATCTTTTTACAATTGATTTAATGCCTTTAAGGAGTGAATTAATTTGGGATTTAGTGAAGAAAAGGATTTATAAGACCTTCATTTCGTGCAAAAATTGTTGATTTGTTATGGTTTAAATTGTTTGGGTAACTAGATGAATAAATTTAGGCAAAATTTCTTTTCTGGAGTGGGTTTAGGGTTTTGAAGGCTTTTTTGAGTTAATTGCAGTTTAGGTCTTTATATTTTGCAAAAATGCACGGTTGGTCCCTATATGCTGTAAAAATGCACTGTTGGTCCCTGTATGCTCTAAAAATGCACTTTAGGTCTCTATATATTGCAAAAATGAATTATAGGTACTAGAGATCCCTGTATTAAGCAAAAATAATCTATATTCAATAAAGATGAAGACCTTAAATTCAACAAATTACGATTTATTTTTTCTCAAAATTAAGGTATACTTTTCATTTGATAATAGGTGTTAGAGATGGAAGCTTTGCTACAAGTAAATAACCTTATAGTGCCTGGTCATGAAATTCTGACAGCTCTTGCTGAGAATTTTAGGTATGTGACAGACAATTTATTTAACTTTCTTATTTAATTCATTTTGTGACAAAATTAAGGTAATAATGTTTATCTTTTTGTTTAGCTCGAAACCTGACAGAATTGGAAATGTGGTTCTGTGTAAGCAGGTTAGTGATTTTTCTCATTTAAAGTAATGATAATTGTACTCTATATATTTATTAATCATTTATGATATTAATTTCGTAAATTTAAATTTTATTATTACAGGTTTGGTACTGGTCTCATAATCGAAGATTTAATCTAAGAGCAAAAGCATCAGGTAAAATCCCTCGAAAAGTTAAGTGTATCTATGACTCAGACCGATTCTTCAAGCCCCTTCCACGCAATATATTACTGCTCCTACTAGAGATACCATTGCTCGGTTTGTGTATATATAAATATATGTATATATATACATATACAAAGAGAGATATACAGAGAGAGAGGGAGAGATATATCTCCTTCTCAATCTGTCAATTATCATAGTTTGCAATGGATATCTAAGCGCATACAAAAGAGTATTACTTTGGTAACAATTTAAACTATATTTGTTTTTAAAACCTATAAGTTTTTCCATTAAATGATACATTTACACGCGAATAATGAACTTCATTTAACAAAATCAGATTGGTTTCCTCACCCGGCCCATAGGTAATGTGTGGGCCCCATTAATTGCGTTGACTCAAAAGTTTAAATTTCAAATATTTGACATAATAGCGGCAATAGCTATTTGTGTAGTGAAGATAAACATTAAATCTTGTAGATATTAGCATAAAAAGAAATCGTAAATTTTATATCACCATTTCGAATCTCTTAAATGGATTTTGATTTTTTACATTCACCCACTTCTGTGTTGGATTTTGATGAATCGGAATCTTCTTCTTCTGGTATGAATTTTCTATTTAATTAGGATTTTGTCAACAGATATATTAGTTAATTTGGCTTGTTTTTTCTCGTTTATTTTGATATTTATGATTGATTTAGAGATCTATCGAATACTTGTTGTTTTGCGATTTTCGATTTGGTAAATTTAAATAAAATTTGATTTTTCAGGTGAATCTGACACTTCAACTGAAACTGAAACTGATAGCGAATCTGAGGATGGACCCACGACGGACTTTGAAGCTAGATCTAGAGATGGTGCATGGTTAGTACTTTTGAGGGTTATTTACGTAATTTATTATTGTATTCTATTTGATTTTTGATTTTTGATTTTATTTTTTATTTTTCAGGTACGATGTAAAAGAATTTGTATCTTATAGAGATGTTGAGTCCGGTGATCAGGTAAATCTGGAATATGAGTTTATATTTCTGTTTTATATAATACAGGGACTTAGAGTGCAATTAATGAAAATTATAATATTGTGGGTGATTTAGGAAGCGCTTGTAAGATTGGGTTGGTTAGAAGAATGGGTAAATGTCCGAAATGATGTTAGACAAAGATCGATTCCATGTATATCTCCAGAGTGTACTATAATCTATCCTGGAGATTTGGTCCTCTGCTATAAGGTATGTAATTAAATTAAATTGTTATTATAATAATAATAATATAAATAATGTTTTGTTTATTTTTCAGGAGAGAATATTAGAGGACTCTTTGTACTATGATGCTCATGTCCTTGATGCACAAAGGCATAGGCATGATGTCAGAGAGTGTCACTGTAACTTCCTTGTGCAATACGATCACGATCAGTCTCGGGTAATTTTATAACTCTTTTTTTTTTTTTTTTAAATTTAATTTAATAAACTATTTAATGTGTTTTTAATTTAATATAATTTTGGTTTTGTAGGAGATTGTGCCGCTAAGGAAAATCTGTCGCCGTCCCGAAACTGATGCTAGGCTACAACAGTTGAGAGATGAGGATGCTGCTGCTGCTGCATCTACTTCTACTAGTGGGTCCCACCAGGGAAGTAATGTTCATTCTGCTAGTGGGTCCCAGCAAGGAAGTAGTAATCCACTACCACCACCATCTGCTGGTGGATCGAGTGGTGCTGCTTCATAGATAGAGATATATATATATATATATATATATATATAAGCAGTTTTGGTGTAAAAATTAGACAATGAATTTTAATTTTGTGTGAGGTGAAGAGAGTAGTAGCCTTGAGATCGATAGTTGGCCTAGTGGACTTAATCTTGTGTTTTCATTATTGAAATTTTATGTAAAACTTCAGAATTGTTTTCTTTTTATTGTCATTTTGATTATTAACGGGCTCTAGCTCCATTCTCTAAAATCAATTCTAACTGGTGATCTATTTTTTTTTTTGGCGCTGCTCCTATATGTGGCTTAGTGGTTTTCGTATCAGATTTCGGGTAATGATGGAGGAGGTGGCGTAATAATGTAGGACCGTAGGTACTGTGTACAACACTGCTACAACAGCATACTCTGCAGGACAAATGTATCCATGAAAAATAATACATAGCTTCTTCAATTCTTAATATGTCAATCCAACTCATAGATACGTATATTAGGTAATTAGATACGCAGTAAGAATCAATGTTAAATGATCGAGTACCCTCAAGTGCCCATGACCCTAAGCATGTCTAGACTTTTTTTTTCTTCAAGTACCGATCACAATCATCGATATAAAACCTCAAACTCATAAAAATCCATTACTCTCCTGGACATTGAAAACCATCACCAACACAAAGATCGACAAAAGAAAATTATAGATATAGTAGCTGTTAACAAATGAAAAATGATTCGAACTTCAAAATAGAATTTTATTAATAAAAGCAGCTGCACCTAACCATATTTATAGGCTGCCTACGTACCTAGCCGGGGATAAAGCTGGGATCAAGCTGCACGTAGTTCTTAAGTAACTTTACAATAAAATACCCATTAATTACATAAATTACATTCTATTTCATTTTGGTAGATGAAGAAGATCCTTGGGTGAGCCAAAAACTTGTAGCTTCATCCTTCTTATAATTAATTTATACTTGTCTGTCTCGACCGTATCTTAATCATTGACTTTCTTCTCTGGAGATTTGATTAAACTCCTGATAGATTGATCTTTGTCAATGTTGGTAAAAATTCAGCAAAAGGATGATCCTCTTTTACAATGTGATGTGAGCTAACTTGGCAGCACAAGGTGATCACTTTGCTTCAAGAAGAAAGTCACGGAGAGATTCTAGACTTGTGTCTACCTATAATTCAACAATAAATTGTGTTAAGGCAATCAAGATAGCCAGGCAAATGCTTCTTGTGATCACTTGATTAGGATTAGATGAGAATCAGTAGTTTAAACTAACCAGCTTCGATCTGTTGGTGGTAAATGCCAAGGACCGTGAAGCCTTGTAGGTTCTATGTGATCACTTGATTAGGATTAGATGAGATAACCACCGCTAGCTTCAGTTTCTATTTCAATGTCCATTGAAACTACAAATTGAAGAATAGCCAAATCAGAGAGATGCTTGAAACAAGAACATCAGATAGATTGACTAATAGCTACCTCTTTGTTGACGAAAAAATCCATGGAAATAATTTCTTTATCTCCCTTCTTGTAAAGAATACCCGAATATCTTTTATTTTTGCTGCCACTGCTACACACGAGCTTTCTCGCGAGGAAGTCTTTAGCGAGGACATGAATGTCCTCGCTAGAGAGAGTGTCTTTCGCGAGAACCCTCATTAGGACAAAGTCGTCACAAATATTACGCGGCTTTTCTACGCTAACAAAAAAAGTCAAAAAATAAAATAGCCGTTGAAAGTCCTCGCAAAAAATACATTCTTTAGCGAGGACTAAAATGTCCTTGCTAGAAACTATCTTTTGCGAGGAATTTCAAGAGCTTTTGCGAGGAATGAGTGTCCTCGCTAAACCTCTTGTCGTATTAAAGACGGACAGATGACCATTAATTTGAACCAAGAACTCAAAAAACCCCAAAAAAACTCAAAACTTTCCCAATTTTTTTTCTTAAACCACAAATTAATTTTGGGCAACTCAATTACATAGCTTCACCAACACATATAGCTCCATTGGATCACATTTTCAAGCAAATTTTTTCCACAATTTTAGATAATTTCTTAATTTTTTTCATATTTTGCTTATTTTGTATAAATGTGGTTATATTTTGTATGATTTAGGTTCAATTAATAGTGTTGAGTGTGTTGTATGTGATATATTGTTAATTTTTTGTTATATAAATATTTTTTTTTTGAATTTTTGTTATTATTGTAATTTGTTTTTTGAGTTATTATAATGTTAGGTGTTTTGATATTAATGGAAAACTAATGTAGAGAACTTTGTGAATTATTTGGAACTTTTAGTGTCATTTTTATAATTGATTATGATTTTAGGGACTATATCGTTATATGAATAATTAATTAGGGCCTTAGTGATATATGTTGATAACTTAGGTGCATTTTAGTAATTTGTTATAATCGTATTATTTGAAATAATAACTAGTGGTTTATTGTAATTTAGATAATGAACCCTCAAATAGACAAGAGTTGGATTATATCAAACAATAAGGTTTTGTTCAAATACATTAATGGTATATTAAGGTTTATTGGATTTGCGAGGAAAGTAGTGGATTGAGTCGGTAATATATTTTGTCCATGTAAACATTGTTATAATAATCAAAAACTTCCAATCGACGAAGTTCAAGTTTATCTTTTTCAATGGGGGGTACGGATTCATTGTATGATGTTTGGACGAAACACGGTGAAGTAAATTTAATTCCTGAGGACGAACCAATCAAAGAGAACGTAACAGGTAATGTAATTCAAGATTTGGGCCCCATGTTTGAAACTGGCAGGTATTCCGGTGACACCGAGATGCGTGACGTGAATGTTAGTGGAAATGGTCGTGGGTCTTTCGACGCGTTGTTCCTTGTTGTAGTAAGATGAGTTCTTTGGATTTCATTGCAAAGCTAATGCATGTGAAAGTGAAGAACAAGTGGACGAACACCTCGTTTACCGAACTTCTTCAATTGTTGGGTCGTGTTTTGCCTGAACCTCATAACTTACCCGAGTCATATGCGGATTGCAACCAGAAGTTGAAAAGTGTAGGCATGAGATACACCACGATCGGCGTGTGTTTGAATGATTGTGGTTTGTATTATAAAGAGAATGAGAATCTTGAGAAGTGTCCAGTTTGTGGAGAGTCAAGGTGGGACCCGAAGAAGGGGAAGAAAGGTTTGCATAAGAAGCTGCGTTATTTTCCGATTGAGCCTAGGTTACAGAGAATGTATGCTTCGAGGCACACCGCGAAAGATATGATTTGGCACCATAACGAAAAGAGTACCGACGAAGAAGTGTTTCGTCATCCAGTTGATGGTCTTAGCTAGAAAACATTTGACGAGAGGAATCCTGAGTTTGCTAGCAAACCGCGTAATGTACGACTCGGTTTGGGGATCGATGTATTTTGTCCTTTCTACATGCAAAACAACTCATATAGTATGTGGCCGGTTATATTGACGATCTACAACTTGCCGCCTTGGTTATGCATGAAAGAATCTACGTTTATGCTCACTTTATTGATACCTGGACCTCGTTCCCCTGGAAAGGATATGGATGTATTTCTACGTCCTGCTATAGATGAGTTGGAAATGTTGTGGGGTACGGGGATAGTTACATCAGATACACATATGAAGGAGGAATTTGTCATGAAGGTTAGTTTATTGTTCATAACGAATGATTACCCAGCTAGATCATACACCTCAGGATGGTCGGGTCAAGGCTACTTAGCTTGTCCCGAATGCATATAATATACTCCTTCTATGCGGGTTAATAAAGGAGTTGTGTATTTTGATCACAGACGGTGGTTGCCTAGGAACCATCACTTTCGAAAAGACGCGTCGTCGTACAGTGTAGTCGATAATAGGGCCCCCCCTAAGAAACATAGTCCCGCAGATATACAGACAGAGTTAGATGGCTTGCCGATTGTCTTTCCTGGAAAACACAAGGACTTTGGTGGCAAGGTAGCAAAGAAAATGGGCCCTCGTGAGTCAAACTGGAAGAAAAAGAGTATATTCTATCGTTTACCCTATTGGTCGGAAAACTTGTTGAAACATAACATAGATATGATGCATTGTGAGAAGAATGTGTGTGATGCTCTTCTCGGTACAGTTGTTGGTTTGGATGGAAAAATTAACAAAGATAACGTGAAGTCGAGGAAAGATTTGGAAGCGATGAATATTAGGTCAGTTTTGTGGATATTAGTCGATTCACGTGGTAAGACCATTCTACCCCATGCAAAGTATGCGTTGACAACTGATAAGCGACGTTATTTTTTAGACTGCTTGAAGGGGCAAAAGTTTCCATATGGTTTCGCTTTTAGCTTGCAAAACAATGTTTAGAGTGACACGGGGAAGATTATCGATATGAAATCCCATGACTGTCATGTTCTGATGCGGTATTTATTAGTGGCTAGTATTCCAGGCTTGATCAACAACAAATCCATTAGTGAGCCAATCATTGGGTTGTGTAACGTATTCAGAAATGTTTGTAAGAAGAACTTGAGTTAGAAGGAATCAGATTCGGGAAAGTCTAAGGTAACCGAGCTTATGTGCAAGTTGGAGACGATCTTTCCTCCAGGTTTTTTTGACATTATGATCCACCTGGTTGTGCACTTGTATGAGGAAACTCATTTAGGAGGCCCGGTCCAAATGCGTTGGATGTACACGTTTGAGAGGTACTTGAAGAAGCTAAAAGAATATATTTGGAATCCAGCTAGACCAGAGGGTTCGATCGCAGAGGGATACGCTGTAGAGGAAACTTTGACTTTCATATCTCGTTACCTTCGGAAGGAAAGTACAAAGTTCAACAATCCGGGCAGATACGGTGAGACGATTCCTGAAAGCAAGGAAATATCAGTGTTTAAGAGTCAGTGCAAGCCGATCGGGAAAAAGAAGTTTAGTCGTTTAGACTTCAAAGTGAAGGAACACATCGATTGGTACATCCTTCATAACTGCGAGGAGATCCAGCACTACATGATGTAAATATGTTGTTATTTATTATAAACATTATTTGTTTACTTTAGGGAACATAAGTCTTCACTCCTGTCCGTTGGTAGAGCAAAAACACTAGGAGAATCTCGTTGATGGTTCATGAAACAGGTATAAAAGTCTAACATATAAAAAAATTAATCAAATTAACCATTGAATTTGTGTGTAGGTTGGTACAATGAAAAAAAGAAGGTAATCTCCTTGCTACCGAAGAGTTGATTTCGTTGTCCTGCATGTCGAACTGTGTCGTGTATACGTATGATTCTTGCGTTGTGAATGGGGTCAAATGGGTAACGCGTAGGGGTGGAAATCGGAAGGAACGGATCGGAAATATGGTCTTTCAAAAAAATCCAATTTTTTTTCGGAATAGATTTTTCCTATCCAATTTTTCGGAACTAGAAAAAACAGTTCCGAATTCGGAATTTCGGAATTTACTGGAAATTCGGGAATTTCATAACTTTTCGTTCGGAAATTCCAAAGCTTTGGGTTCGGAATTTCGAAACTTTTGGTTCGAAAATTGCGGAACTAATAGTTGAAAATTAGAACTATGTACTATTCATCTACTGTTTTTTTATTATAAAAGAAAACAATTTAAATTGATATTTACTGCAAAACATTTCAAAAAGTACATTAAAAAGAAAAACCAAATTGCTCATTTCAACGGTTTTTTTTTTTTTTTCATATGTTCAATACTCTTTTTTTAGTCATGGCAAATTATGAACCTACAAAACTTACCCACCATTATCTTCTTATATACTTAATCACTCTAAGTAAAAGGTTTACAACAATCATAAAATGACCATTGTTAAATTTGTATAAAAATATAATAAACATCACGACTGTAATTATACTTAAATCAATATATGAATATTTCATTCTAATTCAACGTTTACTTTTTCTTTTCTTTTTTTGTTCTGAAATTTTCAACATTTTCGGTTGTATAATTTTTTCTTTTATCTTAATATTTATTATTCATTTAATGTATGGAATGTAAAATCATAAATATAATTCGGAAATAAAATCGGATCGGAAAACCCGAAAATTTTGGAAATTTATATGAAGTTCCAATTCCGATCCGATTTTTTTGAAAAATCGGAAATCGGAATTTCGGAACTTTGAAAATCTGTTCCGAAATAGGAATTTTTGGATCGGAAAAGTCAGAAATCGGAAATTTCGGATCCGATTTCCACCCCTAGTAACGCGTGAGAAGGGTGAGAAGAGAGTTACTCAAGATTACAGAGTTTGTACTATCACAGGCTGGTTACTTGTGTTCTCTTTCATTAATATCTTTTTTAGTCGGTTGTTTGTATTTAAATTACATATTTTGTATCGTCACATGTGTAGATACTTTTTACGGTGAGTTGGTTAAAATTATTGAGGTTGAATTCACGGGTGGTTGTTCAGTTGTGTTGTTTGAGTGTAAGTGGTATCACACGGATAAAAAAAAAGAAACTGAGTAAAACAGGATACGGGGCAACAATGATCAACGCAAATTTTTTCGGGTGGACTGAGGAACCATACATCTTAGCAACTCAAGCAAAAAAGGTCTTCAACATTGATCAAATTTACGCAAAGGGGTGGAAAGTTGTTTGGAAGTGAACGACCGTCACGGGTGGAGTCCGGAACTATTTGGTGCCGAATCGATTTCTACTGGTCCAGATCCGATCGACATTCTGTTGGCTGATACGACATTGGATTCAAAATACCCATTATTTGAGTTGAACACTGGACAAGGGATAGAGATCGATCTTTCAATTCTTAACCTTGTACCGGAACCCGTTATTCCTGTCGATGATGATGAATTTGATGACACACTAGGCGAGTACGAGACTGGCGATGATACTATATATCTTGATAGTGACGATGAACCTGTAATAGTTGATGATGGGGATGAGTTTGATTAGTTGTGTATATGAACATGTAATAGTTAATGCTTATCAATTGTTTTATATCAAACATCATTATGAACTTAAATGATAAAAGTGTAATACTCAAATTCTGATATTCCGAAAAGTCAATTTTACGTAATCTTTTTTAACCAAAGAATGACAACACAAAAGATAATAGAAAATAATAATACGAAAAAATAAGGGATAATTATCAAAAGTCACCTCAGAAACCCAAATCCATAGAGATGAATATTGTAAGGAAACAAGAAAGAGTAATTATCATAATAAAAAAAAGAGTGTACCAAAACTTGTTGGGAACATTCTTCAGCATTACTGTTGTATTATTAGACACCGGCATCCAAACCTGTTTTCATTTTCCATCACCGCTATGACGACCACCATGAACACCACCAACAAGCCTCCTAGACAAACCCATTCGAGGGCCATGCCTACAATAGTAATAATAATAAAACTATTATCCTATTACCTAACACCTGATTAAAAATCACCTAGAAACCATAGTAATAATAATAAAGCTAGTATTCTATTACCATATCTAATTTGTAACAATTTTGTATGCTATTACCATGTCTAATTTGTAACAATTTTGTATGTTAGAAACAACACATCATATTTTCTCTCTCTCTCTCTCTCTCTCTCTCTCTCTCTCTCTCTCTCTCTCTCTCTCTCTCTCTCTCTCTCTCTCTCTCTCTCTCTCTCTCTCTCTCTCTCTCTCTCTCTCTCTATTTATGTGGGACAACTCGCTACAATTCATCTGGTAATATTCAGCTCTGCATTTAAGATTTTTAATTCTTGGTATTGATTACTTACTAGCACTTGTATTTAGCTATTGTTGTAAGTAATGTAGTATGTGTTTATAAAATACATCACAAATAGTTATAAAAAAATATGTATAGGACCTTTAGCGAGGACACGTTTCTCGCTGAAGACTATATGTCTTTTGCGAGAAACGTGTCGTCGCTAGAAAGAAAAGCGATAAGTTTTGGACACGTTTAAGGCGGTTAATATTCCCGCCTCAATAATTGGTCGATCTTTAGCGACAACTTCTACCTTTCGCGAAGACTTTGTCCTCGCTAAAGCTCCCCGAATATATAAAAAGCCCGACTCCCCCCTTCTTCCCCACTCAACCCTTTCACTCCATTAAAACCCCAAAGCTATTTCCGGCAAAAAAAACACCCCACATTCACCGCCGATTGGTCTTAAGCTTCAACAACACCATCAACAACATCTAAAAGTTAAGAATCATCAAGTTTTACCTTTTTTTTTTGTAAATTCTAATTATTTTTCTTAAATTTTTCGAAACTAACATGAAGTTATGGTGTGTGCATACTTTGTAGAGATTATACACCAGCTATTACCCTCGATTTCACGGGATTTAAGGTATGTTATCCACCATTTGATTTCTTTTCAATTTTTTTTTTGAAAAATTAAAATCTTATTATATATAGTGTAGTTGTTGAATTCCGAATTTAAGTGATGATTTTAGAAGATTATTGAGTTTATTAATTAGGCGAAAACAACTAATTTAGGCAAAAAAATTAGACTGTGTATAATTTGTTTTTGGAAATTATTGAACTTTGAGTAGAATTTTGGGAAATTAGGGGAGCTTATTTAAAATACATGGGCTTAGTGTATTTAGTTGTTGTTATGAAAATAATTTGGGTAAATTGTTTTAGGGGTCATAGTTTAATTTTGGAAACTATTGGTACGTTCAAGTAATTTTAGGTAGTTTAGGGGTTAAATAGAAAGTAATTGGAAATATAGGTGCCTTTAAGTAATATTAGATAGTTTAGTATTAAAGAAAATAAAAATATAAACATTAGGTGCCTTACAGATGGCTGAGGTAGCACGCGGGCATGATGGAGATATAATGGCCATGACCGCACTAGGAATCCGGATATTTCGATCTAGGGTTGCAATATGGCATGTATTCTCTTTATTTAAGCTTTAGTTGCGAAAATTGCAAATTAATTCGTAAAATAAAACGGGGAAAAACACCACCACCGGGAAGAAAAGGGGTAAGACTACTCTCACCTTAGTCACTAAGGCGAGGGATAGACACGGAGGGTGACTGCACGTGGAATTCTGCACAATGGACGGTACCAGGAACCCTATAGGTCGCTATTCCTACCACGTGACTCAGGTGATCAACCTGACCGTTCGAGAGAAGATTCCCCTTTATTACAAACGCTAGAGTGACGTCCCCTCCGATGATCAGGCGCAGATATTGCGGCGCCTGAGGGTAATTAACTTAAAATTTTATTTTTCTAATTCGTGAACTATATATATACACTTATATTGAATTTATTTTAATAGTGAACATGACTTCTTTTTAGCCGAGGAGTGGGAGACTCGTCCTGATTGGGAGAAAATCCAGCTTATGGTCACCAACAAGTGTGGAATAGGATATAGCGACCACAAAAACCGTGTGAAGTCCGAGTTCTATGAAAGTCTGCGATTCTGAATGACCAGACACCTGAGAGTTGGGAGAAGACTTTAGAGATGTGGGACTCAGTGGAATCTCAGGTACTTATTTCAATTTAAAATGTTATATAGAACATTCCTTGTGTTGACTAACTTGTTTTCTTTTGTTTATATTTTTTTTTAAAACAAAACCAAGCGAAAAAGAATAAGGAGAACAGGGAGCAGCTGAGAAAATTGAGCGGGACGGGTTCTATGACACACTCGAGGAAGAGATTTTCCTTGATAACTTAGGAGGTAATATCTTTTTTTCAATAAATCGTATCATCTTATTTGTTTGACTAATTGACTGATTGACTGAAACAGGGGGAGGGGAGTAGTAAGGTCCCTCGTTTGACAGAAGGCAAGGTGTCCGAGCCACAGGGAGAGGAGACTTTGCATCTTCCACCCATTAAAAGATTCTTTTTTTCCAAATAGGATTTGGCAAGAAAAAGAACGGGTGGAGGAGCATAGACTACGAGCGATCAGATGTAAGTATTATGAAACTCAAACTTTTTTACTTCAAAATAATATTTTAATATTTTCTTTACTATACAGGAGACGTTGAGGTCCATTCTGGAAACCCGAGTGCGGGAATCCCAGTCTCAGAGTGGAGCTTCATCATCTACCCCCACCTTAACGTAGCAAGAGCAGGTTGACGCGGTGATGGAGGCATCACGATTAGGGTTAGGAGGTGGGACCCGTACCTGGGTCCTGGAGTTGGACACCAGCTTTTGGAGAGGAGGGCGAATACAAATGCTTCCGATCCGGTCAGCGCTAAGATGTTGAGGGACTACCAGTGGATAGTGTGGTCCTTGAACGAGTTCCTTGTCTCCATAGGCAAGGAGCCTATGCTAAATAACGTCTCTCGATCATCTACCCCTACAGCGAGTACCCGCCCCACTAGGGATGCGATCCACAAACAGATGACTGCGTCCATCCAGACACTTAATCGATGCAGGATGGAATACGGATATGAGGAACTTGAGCCCCCGTCCGGTACTCCCCCTCGAGTCGCGTCTCCTCGAGCCACGACTTCTGCTGCTGATCTCCTCGACCCACGTCTTCTGCTGCTCCGGCTTCTTCTATTGATCCTCATCGAGCCCCCTCTTCTGATCCTACTGCTTTGGGTGAAGACTTATCTTTACCTTAGTTTTTACGTGTTTTTATCACTCTTTTGACTTTATTTGACTTTATTCGACTATGTACTTGTGTTTGACTTTTGGACGACTTTTAGAGTTGTATATATATGGTTCGGGTTTTATTCTATTATCGGTTTTATTTATATTTAGTATTACATTAATAAAAAACAAAAAACAAAAAATACAAATCAAATACAAACTGAAGAATTGATTTAGATAAAAATTTAAAAAATAAATGTCTTTAACGAGGACCTTTTCCTCGCAAAAGAGTTCCTCATAAAACACAACTCCTCATTAGCGACGGGGATATCGTCGAAGTTGACCCACTCTATTGCGAGGACTTTCCCTGCCGCAAAAGATGGCCCTATAACCAGGACACAAAGTACTCGCAAAAGGGTCTGGACTCACGCGACGAAGGCAAAATGTCGTCGTGACAAGGGGTGATTCGTGACGAATCTTTAACATAAACCCTTTCGCGAGGACATCTCCTCGCTAAAGACAATAATGATCTTTCGCGAGGATGTTTTTCTTCTTTTGCGAAGACTCGTATCCTTGCAAAAGAAGTCGCGTGCAGCAGTGTGTTGCGTGTATGATACGCCTTCTCTTATGGGCACTCCTTATAATTGTAGGCTAGTGAATATAAGAGTTAGACATGGAACTATTTTGCTCAATTACCACATAAAATGTGTATATACCTCTCATCGCCCTTGACTTCGAGATTGCTCCAGATAGACATATTGATCTGTTTTTCAGAATCTGTCATCATTACAAATTTCTCTACAAAAGATTAATTACACCATTAGCCCATGTGTTATGCAAAATACCCAAAAATTGACGTTGCAAATGTATACAAAATTCAATTTCCAGAAAATAATAATATCAAATCTAATCAATAAATGGAAATTTTTGAAAAAGAATTACCTGCCATAGGTATTGACATCTCTTAAAAGTTCATTCCTAAAAAACTTGTCTTCTTATACAATCTTGCTGCATCACACAAAACATTTAGAACAAAATCAACAACTCAGTATCCCTAGACAAGAAATAATTCAAACTAACATAAAAATATTTTTAAAATATGTAAATAACTTGAAATGAGATTAAGGAATGATTGTACATGATAATCAAGCTTCCGATAAATCAGACGGCTTCCCCGGAAAAGGATCATGAGAAGGACAGTACTTTCTCCTTAACACTATAGACTTGATTTTCTTTTTGATAAGATCATTCAAGAATCTCCAACTACGTATGCGATACCTTTCCCTTGTTGAACATATCGAGCAATATGACCTCCTATTCTTCATAAAAAGAAAAATAACCAATAGCTCCATGGTCGAGGCTCTCTTTCACACAACACCGAAATGAACCATTTCCTATTATATCCGAATATAAAAGTTCTTCTAACTCTTGAAGGAGCCTGTACTAACTCCATTAAGCCAAAGGGATATTTCAGGCCATAACTTGCCAAATAATCTGCACACATATTTCCTTCGCGATACACACGACGCATCTTGTATCCCTTCTTGTGTTTCAATATAAATCTACATCCTTCAATAATTTCTATTACATCTTTAGGCAATAATTTATTACCAAACATTGAGAAAATCAGACTCGATTTCTAAGTCCTCAATGTTTAGATCCAAGGCCATGTTTAGTCCTATCCTTAATGCCAATAGTTCAGCATATACAGCACGCATAGGTCCTATATTAAAAGTAAAACCTCCCATCCGTTCTCCATTACTATTTCGAAAAATTCCAGCAGCACAAGCTCCTCTTTTACCCTTTGAACATGCATCAACATTCAACTTCCAACCATGTAAAGGTTTCTTCCATCGAACCCACACAAGTCTACTTCTTTAACACAAGTCTAAATATTTTTTTGTAATTTGGATGTATTATATAAATTTTTGAGAAATTATTGGATGTATTTTTCTTGAGATTTTGAAAACTTTGGACAAAATATTAAATTTTGAACTCTTTGTAGAAATAATATTAAAAATTGAAAAAACATGACAAAATTGTAACAGGGGGTTTGTTTAGGTGGGTAATAGAATGAAAATTAAGATAATGGATCAATGGTATGTCTTGAAAGTTTGAGTAAAAAATTTGACGTTCATGCAAATTTTAAGAGAATGCAACCAATATTTTCTTTAGCGTTTCATTTTTTACTTTTATGATGATGAAAAAACCTGTAAATTCTTTATTCACGTAGCATCTCATTTTCAGTGGAAATTTAAATAAAAGTTGTTTCAAAAGTATAACTTACTAAAAAATAACATTATATTTTAGAATTTTATATTATATTTTGGTTTTATTTCAGTCTTTAAAATAATTATACCTATAGATTGTATCAAAATATGAATATGAATATAAATAATATTTATAAAAAAATAATATTATCCTCAACACATATTAATTAATGTTAAATTAATAAAAATTATAATTTATATACAAAAAATAATTATGATATATTTAAGAGTTAATTATTCAAATGGTATGTGAACCTAATTTGCCTTATCCTAAAATTCCATAACGTTTTTTTATCATAGTTGGGCCTGGCATGCATTATATTTGACTAATCTTCTTAGGATACATTATATTTAAAGGAAATACAAAATACATTCAATAATTTCTCAACTTTATATAATACATCTAAATTATAAAAATATATTTTTTAAAGCCATTTTTTAATTTTCTGGGTGGGTTTTTGACTTTTTTATCCCTGTTCGTGATGGGTACGAGCCCTTAACGTTTTTTACATTTATTCCTTTTTTTCGTGGTGGGTACAGACCCACAACGTGTTTACATCGGTTTTTAAGTTGCTTATTACATTAAGTCACTAGTCATAAGTATACATTTAACATCCTATAGGGGTTCAAACCCATGTTCGATATTACTCGGTGGGTACAGGCCCGTATTGAATATTCAGTTATGGGTTGTACCCATGTTGAATAAACTCGCTTTTTTTTGCCTAAAATGCCTGTACCCATAATGTCCAAAACTGTTATTGGGCTCAGAAAAAAACACTATATTTATTCTTACTTTCACAGCCCAAAACCCCCATTACATGGGTTGTACCAACAATGAACAAAGCAAAAAAATCATGTTACATGGGTTGTACCCTTCACAAAATCAAAAAAATCCAACTCCTTTACACGCCTAATGGGGTTGTACCGCCCAGTAACAAACCACAAAAACTCCAATCAATTTTATACATGTTCTTGTCTGCAGGAGGGAGGTGGTCAAATCGGGGTTGAATGATGATGATGGTGGACAGAGGATTGGGTGGTGATGCTGATTATGGTGTGGAAGATGGTTCAGAGAGAAGAGGGTTTTGGTGATGGTGGTGGATTAGTGGATTTGGGGATTTAGATGGTGGCGCAGGGGTTCAAATGGTTGGGTGGGGTTCTGCTACTGCTGAAGATGATGGTGGAGTAGTGGATTTGGGTGGTGATGTTGGTGGAGATGTCAATGCCGAGAGTAGAGAGGGAAGGGGAGGTGGTGGTGGGGTTCTGCTGCTGCTGAAGATAATGGTGGAGTAGTTGATTTGGGTGGTGATGTTGGTGGAGATGTCGATGCCGAGAGCAGAGAGGGAAGGGGATGTGGTGGTGGGGTTCTGCTGCTACCGAAGATGATGGTGGAGTATTTGATTTGGGTGTTGATGTTGGTGGAGATGTCGATGCCGAGAGCAGAGAGGGAAGGGGGGGTGGTGGTGGGGTTCTGCTGCTGCCGAAGATGATGGTGGAGTAGTTGATTTGGGTGGTGATGTTGGTGGAGATGTTGATGTCGAGAATAGAGAGGGAAGGGGAGGTGGTGGAGTAGTTGATGTTGAGGATGATGTTGGTGGAGAGCTGCTGTGAACGGAAGTGTTGGTGGTGGCCGGTGAAGCAGTGCGGCGCTCTCTTACTCCATTGAGGCGGTGGATGGTGAGAAGCTATTGGTGGGAAGGTGATTGATAATGATGGCTAATGGATCTGATGCTGGTGATGTTGGTGGAGTCAGTGGTGTTGTTGGTGGTTTGTCAGATATCACACAGAGAGGAGGGGAACTGGTGGGGTTTGGTCATATGTCACACATAGGGGAGGGGAGGTGGTGGTGTGTTGGTCAGTGATCATAGAGAGGGTAGGGGAGGTGGTGGTGGGTGATGCAGTGCTCACAGAGAGGGTAGGGGGCGGTGGTGGGTTGGTCACTATAACAGAGAACGGACGGGACGGGAGGGGACGGGGGTCGGGTTTGCTGAGAGAGAAGAAAGGGGATGGGTTGAGGGGTGGGTTTTTTGGGTTTTTTACCCCTGTTAGTTGGGCTCCCAACTACTAGTTAGGAAGATGGCTTTATGATAGAAACAAGAATGGCCATAGGCCTCATAAACTCATTAACCCTTATATTTATAATATATATATTCCACCCACCCTCTATCAGACCCTATCCCCACCTCACCCAAACCCAATGATATACACTGGCAACCAATTATTGGAAAAACATTCTGCTAATTGCGTGATTGGTTTGTGTATGAACATTTTAGGGACCTTTAGTGCAATTATATTCTACAAATTCTCCACATGTTAGTGTATATGCTTGATTATCTACATGAACATATTATATCGTTTATATTACGATTTTTGTAGAAGAGTTGCAATTTATGAGAATCTTTATGTATCGATCTCCCGTAATTTAACACAGGGACCTATGATGCAATTATAAAAGTGCTTGTATACTTCATATCGTTATTTTCTGCATGTTTGTTAGTTGCAGAGTGCAATCTTTTGTGTTGCATGAACACAATATTTGGCGATTTTGTCTTGCTGCAACACATAACTCTCATATGTTGTGTATAATTTTTTTAATTTGTTTATTTTTTAATTTTTTCATCCTTTGTTAGTTGCATACTGCGTCTTTGTGTGTTGCATGAACACAATATCAAATGCTTTTGTCTTGCTGCAACACACAATTGTTATATGTGGTATAAGATTTTTTCTGTCCAACTGACTTCTTACCTTTTCTTCTGTGTTTTTTTTTTCTTTGTAGATGTCTTCTCCGCTTATGGTTATCTTTCAGTTTGGGCAGATTCAGTCCGTCCAACGATTCGAGCTTTTCAATTGTCTAGGTTCCGTGGTTAGCTTTGTCGCTTCGAAATGGCCATGTCTCGATTCCGACTACATCTCACTTCATTACTCAATCGGAGAGTCTGGACGCTTGTTATTAGACGACGATACTTATTGCAATATTCTCACTATGTTGACCATCAATCCAGTCTCGGTTTTTGAAATTGCCGTCACGGATTGTAGATATGTTCGTCCTGATTCTTCCTTGTCCGTTGCTCTTTCCGTATCTGCTTGTCATCAACCTTCAGCCGGTTCATCTTCTTCGACTAGTTCCGCAGTTGTTCACCCCGAAGATGACCCAACTGCACTTGCCACTGCGACGGTTCTCAAAAGCAACGGATGGGACACTGCCTTGTACAGTATTGGCCAATGTTTTTACGGTGGAGCCAAAGATTCCCAATACACACTGTGGAAGTACGCTAGTGAGCTTGGATTCGAGTTTACCCTCTAATGTAATTGTGTTGACCGAATAGGCGCGCATTGTGTCCATTTTGAATCTTCTGGAATTTTATGGAGATTATATGCAGTTGTCCAAAAGTCAAATGGATACTTTTATATTAAGAAGTTTGTATCAAAACTTTTTATTATGAATCGTTTAATACCACTTCACTGTTTGTGATTTTGATTTTTTATGTAATGGATCCTTAACTTTCTGAATCAAACATTATGTTATGTTATGTACTGTTTGTGTATTGCAGCTTTCCACAATATGTGTTCTTTTGTGTTGCAGCTTTACACAATTTGTGTTCTTGTGTGTTGCTATAATACACAATTCTACTAATCTTATACCTATTGTCAAATTAACTATTGTGTCCTAAATATGTACAGTTTTTTGTGTTGTATCTTTCCACAATATGTGTTCATTTGTGTTGTACCTTTACACAATTTGTGTTCTTGTGTGTTGCTATAACACACAATTCTACTAATCTTATACCTATTGTCAGAATACATATGATTATGACTTGTAATAACACACAATCTTACATGCACAAACATTAACATTTTGTCATTTTTTGGTAATGTTTTTTGTGTTGCATCTTTACACAATATTGTTTGTTTTGTGTTGATAGAACACACAATTCTCTTGATTTAGAATTGCTTATCAAGCTACCTGTTTTGACTTCCTTTTTTTATTTTTTTTATTTTGTATGCATTTACTTATTTATTTATTTAGTTTTTTTTTCTTGTTTATTGACTGTGTGTTACATCAACACACATTCATATTGATTATGACTTGCATAAACACACAATCTATCATGCATATTCTGTTATTATTTAATACTGCTTTATTGTTGTATATGATACTTATTTATTATTGTGATTTGTTGTTTATTATAATGGTTTACTCTTGATTTAGTGTGTTTTTTGTAATACACATCTTAGATATTTTTTTTCTGATTAGTTATTTTTTCGGTTTTTTTTGTGTGTTCTTGGAACACATACCTCGTGCATTGTGGGTTGATGCAACACATACACAGGATGCTGAAACACTTAACACATACAATTTTTGATATGCTGGAACACAAAATAAGTCAAAAAGATACACATAACATCATTTAACCAAATTTGTCACAAAACAATTCAAAAACATAAACATAATATCATTCAACCAAATTTGTCACAATCTTTCAGTTTTCCTCCTCGTACGCTTTGCTGCTGACTTTTTGTTCTCAACCTTTAGACTCTTTGGAATTCGGGGCAGCCTAACACGTTCATCCTTTGTCTCTCCGGCTTTTGTCTTTTCCAAAACTGTATATGTATAAAGATAAGATTATTACTAAAAAACCAAAATCACATTGAATGATAAAAACTGATGAACACATCAAATTCATGAGTTGTGACTTGCTGCAATACAAAATATGTGTTACATATACACACATTTTGTTTGAATGTGTGTTTATGTAACACACAACATTCCATTTGTCACATCCAGATTATCAAATATGTTCAAACCACTCTAATCACACATTATTGACTAACACCTACTCGTTTTGACTTACTGCAACACAAAATAGGTGTTTCACATACACACAATTTTGTTTTTATGTGTGTTTATGTAATACACAATATTCCATTTATCACATCCAGATTATGCAATATGTTCAAACCACTCTAATCATACAATATTGACTAACACCTACTCGTTTTGACTACCTGCAACACAAAATATGTGTTTCATACAAATTTATAAATTTAAATTTATTACTTCCTTCTTCATACAATTATGATTTATAAAATCAATCAAGTAATGGAAAATTATAATGTTAAGTTATATAAAAAAATTCTTACTAATAGCACCATCGAATATTAACTAAAATTTCACGTAGAGGATAAATTCTCAACAAATGTTTCTATCACATAATTCTTATAAAAAAAATTCACACGTTCTCTATTTTTTCCTTAGTTCGGTTTTTGTTCGGTTTTTGTTCGGCTTTTTCTAGTAAACAGAACCGAACCAAAAAAATCTGATTTTGAAAA
The DNA here is from genome assembly GCA_029959085.1 of Nemophila menziesii. Classification (NCBI taxonomy): domain Eukaryota; kingdom Viridiplantae; phylum Streptophyta; class Magnoliopsida; order Boraginales; family Hydrophyllaceae; genus Nemophila; species Nemophila menziesii. The sequence continues at coordinate 2,232,733 of JARWIR010000064.1, read as the reverse complement.
TTTAAAAACCGAACCATTTGGTTTTTCGGTTTTTGGTTTTTTTTGGTTCGTTTTTTTCTGGTTTTTTGGTTCGGTTTGGATTTTTGGTTCTCATTTGCTCACCCCTACTCTTTACTATCATGACAGAATCCTTATAAGTATTATTGATCATAATATTAATAATGGAGAGATAAGTGGAATCCAGGTAAACTGTAAATGTCCTATTATTTTATATCTTCTTTTCGCTGACGATTCTCTGTTCTTTCTAGACAGGGAAAACTGATATTGAGTCCTTTAAAGATTGCTAAAACTTATATTGTTCAGGATCTGGACAGAGTATTAATTTACAAAAATCGGCTATTTTATTTAGTAAAGATACACCCTTGACATGAGGGAATCAGTTACATCAACCATGAACATTATAGAAACTGGTGATCTTGGTAATTATTTAGGTACACCTCTGTATCATAAACGACCTAAAGTGGGATCATTAGAATGGATAGCAAAAAGATTGTTTAAAAATACAGAGGGATGGAAAGCAAGACTTTTATTAGAAGGAGGTAAGGAGGTGTTTATCAAAGCTATCTTCCAAGCCATTCTGAACTACTATATGTCCATATTCTCTTTCCCTAATTCTTTTTGTAATAAACTTATTTCTGCTATACCTAAGTTCTGGTGGAACTTAGGCAAAAAAATAGAATTCATTAGATGGCTTGGAAAAAAATAGCAATAGGTAAACTCATTGGAGGACTGGGTTTTAAAGACTTCAAAAGAATGAACACGGTCCTTCTAGTTGCTCAAGCTTGGAGATTGATGCACAAATCCGGGAACTTAGCTGCAAGACTTCTTAAAGGTATCTATTTTTCTAAAAGTAACCTATTGAATTGTAAATTACACCAAAGTAGGACTTAGAGCTGGGCAAGCCTGTAGAAGGAAGAGATTTCATTAAAAGATATGGTCTATATGTTATATGAAATGAACAGGATATAAATATTTGGAATGATAGATAATACAGTCAATTTGGAAACTAGAGAAACCACAGAATTGCACCATTTTAAAAGTTAATGAGTTACTTATACAAGGGACTGCAAATTGGAACTCATAAGTACTAGATAATATGTTCCCAGAACCTATTATCCCCCTTATCAAAAGAATACGAATATCTGATATCTCAGCGAACGATAAATTTGTTTGGCCTTTCTCTAAAGATGGAACCTTTGATACAAAAACCGGATACAAGATAATTATGGAAGAAAAAGTTGTTAACAAACCAAATGGTGCATCAGTCATATCTAAATACAAATCTCCGGTTTGGAAAACTATTTGGAAAACTATTTGGAAATCTAACATTCCAAAGAAGATTAAGTTGTAATGCGATACCCACAAAGGAAAACCTCTACAAAAAGAAATGTTCGGATTCGACTAGGTGCGTATGGTGTAACGATTCAGAAGAAACCGTGGAGCATCTTTTACTTCAATGTAAAATATGTAATGAAATCTGGGCTGAGACCCCCCTTCAAATAAGAATATCGGATCAAATGGAAGAAAATACTGAGGAATGGTTCTTGAAAATAATACAAAGTTTCAAAATAGGAGGGTGGGAAGAAGATACGGCTAGAGATTTTATTATGTTTACATGTGGAACATATGGAAAGGGAAAATGAAGGCAATACATGAGGATCTTAGTGTTAGCGCCTCAAGTATTATCCAAACAACAAACAAACTTATGTCCGAGCTACACAGAATAGACTGGAAGAAAATAAATAAAAATAAGAGTTTAGGCAATAACCAAAAGGAGAACCCAACCTTTCAAGCACAAGAGGAGGAGCCAGAAATTTCACTTTACTGTGATGCTTCGTTCTTAAATAAAATGGAACCTACATGATTGGCAGTTGTTGGCATTCACAGACCATTAGGAATTTCAACAAATCATAGATATATTATGGAATGTGATTCTGCAACAGAAGGAGAAGCGTATGCGGTTCTTAAAGCAGATGAATTATGTAAACAGTTCCCAGACAAGCGGAAGACCATCCTATCAGATAACTTTGAAATTATTTAAGGTATAGAGCAGGTGTCAGCTGTTAGTTGAGATATCAAACCTATTCTTTGCAAAATTATCCATAAAGCTGGAGAGATTGGACTTATCTCATTTCGCCACCTCCGAAGGAATCTCAACAGTCAAGCAGATAATATAGCAAAGGAGGCTAGGCACGGAGCTATGAAAGACCGAGAAATGACTATTATTCATTTCGAACTAGCTAGTAGATTTAGTAAACTTGGAATAGGTTAATTGTTTTTCTTTCGGTTTCTTTTTTTTTTCCGGTGCTACGACACCTTTCATTGTCCAAAAAAATGTCATTTTGATAAATATAAATCATTATTTTAACCAAAAATTTTGGGAAAAAACTCAAAATTAACCTTTTATTCTTTTGAAATGTTTCAAATATTCGGGAACGCGGACACATGTTGTGCATGGTTGTCGTCGGCTCGTGTCATAAGGTGTTGGGATCAATCCTGCAACAAGTAAAACTCTCGTGTTTAGTTTTCATCGTTGAGTTTGGAACCCTGAACAGACTACCAGTGATAAGCCAGAAGAAGGTAAGGATGTCATCAAGTCATCATGCCCCCTACGCCCTGGGCGACACACGTGCTACATTGGTCGAGACAAAGGTTCGCGATCTCGTGGGGGTGAGCTAACCCCAAAACCCCGTCCTTGGTTCGGATCTCAGGCTTCAACTCGTCTGCATGAAGGCGGAATTGCTAGTAATCGTCGATCCGCCATTCGGCGGTGAATTAATTCCTGGGCCTTGTACACACCGCCCACACTATGGGAGTCAGTCATGCCCGAAGTCGGTACCTTAACGACAAGGAGGGGGATAACGAAGGCAGATATTTGAAACATTTGTAAAACAATAGAGGGTCAATTTTAATTTATTACAGCAATTATAAAATAAAACATAACTTATTCTTCAATATAATTAAACAAAATATTATATATTTAATATAAATAATTAAAAAAATTAACCTGCTAAAGTGGAGTGGATTTTGTCCACCAAAAGAGAATGTGCTTGTTCTATTTCCGGACTTTAATTTCCAAAAGGGTATAGAATTGAAAACAGTTTTTACTTTGGTACATTTCTGCAAATGGTTTTAATATTTGGTATAAAAGAGCAAACAACCTATCAATTTCTAAATAAATTCGGTTTCGCTTAAATTTTTTTCAAAGCAGAACAAATATATTAGTTAGATTGTTTTTTCTCGTTTACTTTGATATTTATGATTGATTTAGGGCCCGTTTGGAAATGCTTATTTTAGAGTAAAAAAGCGCTTTTGGAATAAAATTCAGAATTTTAAAAAATTATTTAAAATAATTTTGAAATCTAAAATTATTGAAAGTGCTTTTTTCAAGAAGCACATATTTGGTGCTTCTCAAAAAGTACTTTTATGAAAATCACTAAATTGGTGCTTCTCGAAAAAAACACTTCAAATAATTTTAGATTTCAAAATTAATTTTAATAATTTTTTAAATTTTATATTTTATTCTAAAAACGATTTTTTACTCTAAAATACGCACTTCAAAACAAGCCCTAGATATCCAACGAATACTTGTGGTTTTGCAATTTTTTATATGCTAAATTTAATTAAAATCTGATTTTTGAGTGAATATATAGCTCAATTTCGTGCATGTGAAACTGAATTTGAAAATAAATCGGAAAATGGATTTACAACGAAGTTTGAAGCTAGATCTGCTTCAAAGGCCCACAGGAGGACCAATAATGGGCTAACTTTCACTGTATTTCAATGGGGTATCAATGATAATTTTTTCTATTTTTCTAATGATGTGTTGCCAGTGTATATCACTGGGTTTGGGTGAGGTGGAGATAGGGTCTAATAGAGGGTGGGTGGAATATATATTATAAATATAAGAGATTATTACCCAAGGGGTCTTGAAGACACCACCCCGGGACCCAACAAGACCGGCTGGATTTGCTCTTCTTATTAAAGGGCACATGCAATAATTAACACTATAGGCTAAAAATCCAATTACCTTATTACCCTCTTTTATTTTTTCTCTCTATATATACTAATTCTTTTTAGATATTATTTTTAAAACCCTAAAAATTCTTTTTTCTCTCTCCTCTCACGAAGCTCTCTTCTTTATCTTCACAAATTTTTCTAACCAAATATGCAATATAGCATGAATCCATGGTACTGAGTTCGTGAATCCATGTCTTCTCCACCATCGTTGCTGAGAATCACCACCACTGCAACTCAGTTCATGTTTTTGTACCATTATTTCCGGTCAAGAAAGGAGAATTCGAATCTTTTCGATCTGCCATGAAACCACCATAGCATCAACGTTCTCGATCTGCCACTGCAGAAAGGAGCTCGGCGTCGATGTTCAAGTGGTGATGATCCGTTTTTCTTCGCTGTTTTGCTGCTCCATTTCTCTGATTTGTTGCCGGAGCTCGTTGGATCTTGAACAAGGAGTCATGGCGCGTCCCCGGAGCTCCTCCGATCTCTGCGCACGAGCTGTTGCAGGTCTAGAATATGGTTAGCAGATCTCGTCGGAGCTTCAACCTCCATGGAAGGAGACGGAGGTTCGGAGTAATGGCTGGAAAATGGAACTCCGGTTTGGTTGAGAGGAGAGAGGTGAGCTCGGTGGTGGTGGGGTGGCCATTTCGGTGGTGCTGGTGGGTATATAGAGAGTAGAGAGGTAAGCTTGGTGGTGGTGGGTCCATTGATGCTGTTTTTTTTTTTTTTTGACTTTGACTGTGAAGCATAGCAAGCTTAGCAAAGCTTAGCCAGATAGTGTAAATTCTAAACCTTCTCATTCGTAAATTTGGGATTATTCGTAAAGCTATATTGATTTGGTAAAAATATTAGAAAAGGATAATAATTATATTCATATGGTAAGAAAGGATTAATTAGATAATTGGTGTAATTAAGTTGGGGTATATTTATTGCTCTAATTGCTATCAAGCATTAACCTCAAATGTTTTTGACTTAATACTCAGCAAACATCCCAAAAACTCAATTGATTTTCTCGATACTCAGCAAAGTTACTGAGCAAACGAGCATGCTCAGTAAAGCGACTCAACAAAAAAATTCGAATAATCAGCAAAAACTTTCGATACTCAGCACTTCTTTTTCCGATGCTCAGTAACTTTTTTCATGCTCAATACTTCATGCTCAGTACTTTTTCCATGCTCAGTACTTTATGCTCAACTCTTTATACTCAGTACTTTATCCGGCGGTGGTCGGTGGTGGTCGGTGGTGGTCGGTGGTGGTCGGCGGTGGTCGGTGGTCGGAGCTTGAAATTATTGATAGTTAATGAAGGAGGAGAGAGAAAAATTGATAAAGGATGAGAGAGATTAATTGTAATAGAGGAGAGAGAGTAATGGTAATGGAGGAGAGAGAATAATCTATTTTTTTGTCTTATATACACTATAAGGATGGTAATGATATTTGTCAATTTTAAGGCCTCTAAGTAAAAGAGAGAAATCATCATTCCTATATAGTACTATGATTCTCCTCAAAAACCCTTGGGTAATTGACCCTAAATGTTATGTATACTAAGAAGATTAGTCAAATATAATGCATGCCAGGACCAACTAAAATAAAAAAACTTTATGGAATCCTAGGATAAGGCAGATTAGGTTCACATACCATTTGAATAATTAACTCTTAAATATATCATAATTATTTTTTGTACATAAGTTATAATTTTTATTGATTTAACACTAATTAATATGTGTACTAATTAATATATGTTGTAAATAATATTATTTTGTATAAATATTGATTATAATGATATTCATATTTTGATACAATGTATAGGTATAATTATTTTAAAGACTGGTATAAAATTAAAACATAATATAAAATTCTATAATATAATGTTATTTTTTAGTAAGTTGTACTTTTGAAACAACTTTTACTTAAATTTCCACTGAAAATGAGATGCTATGTGAATAAGGAATTTACAGGTTCTTTCATCATCATAAAAGTAAAAAATATTGGTTGCATTCTTTTAAAATCTGCATGAACGTCAAATTTTTTACTCAAATTTTCGAAACATACCATTGATCCATTATCTTAATTTTCATTCTATTACCCACCTTAACAAACCCCCTGTTACAATTTTGTCATGCTTTTTCAATTTTTAATATCTACAAAGAGTTCAATTTAATATTTTGCCCAAAGTTTTCAAAATCTCAAGATCAGCCATGAAAGTGTTGAAGAAGCAGGGTAGACTTGTGTAGGTTGGATGGGAGAAACCTTTACATGGTTGGAAGTTGAATGTTGATCCCTGTTCAAAGGATAAAAGAGGTGCTTGTGCTGCTGGAATTTTTCGAAATAGTAATGGAGAATGGATGGGAGGTTTTACTTTTAATTTAGGACCTATGCGTGCTGTATATGCTGAACTATTGGCATTAAGGATAGGACTAAACATGGCATTGGATCTAAACATTAAGGACTTAGAAATCGAGTTTGTCTCAATGTTTGGTAATAAATCATTGCCTAAAGATGTAATAGAAATTATTGAAGGATGTAGATTTATATTGAAACACAAAAAGGGATACCTCTCCTCTCCCTTGATTTCGAGATTGCTCCAAATACTCATATTCATCTGTTTTTCAGAATGGTCATCATTACAAATTTCTCTACAAAAGATTAATTACACCATTAGCCCCCGTGTTACACAAATTACCCAAAAATTGACGTTGCAAATGTATACAAAAATTTAATTTCCAGAAAATAATAATATCAAATCTAATCAATAAATGGAAAATTTAGAAAAAAGAATTACCTGCCATAGGTATTGACATCTCTCAAAAGTTCATTCCTAAAAAACTTGTCTTCTTATACAATCTTGCTGCACCACACAAACCATTTAGAACAAAATCAACAACAACTCAGTATCTCTAGACTAGAAATAATTCAAACTAACATAAAGATATTTTTAAAATATGTAAATAACTTGAAATGAGATTAAGGAATGATCGTACATGATAATCAAGCTTCCGATCAATCAGACTGCTTCCACGAAAAAAGGATCATGAGAAGGCCAGTACTTTTTCCTTAGCACTATAGACTTGATTTTTTCTTTTTGATACGATCACTCAAGAATCTCCAACTATGTATGCGATACCTTTCCCTTGTTGAACATATTGAGCAATATGACCTCCTATTCTTCAGAAATTTTATTTTTCTTTTTATGAAGAATAGGAGGTCATATTGCTCAATATGTTCAACAAGGGGAAGGTATCGCATACATAGTTGGAGATTCTTGAATGATCGTATCAAAAAAAAAATCAAGTCTATAGTGCTAAGGAGAAAGTACTGGCCTTCTCATGATCCTTTTTCCAGGGAAGCCGTCTGATTGATCGGAAGTTTGATTATCATGTGCGATCATTCCTTAATCTCATTTCAAGTTATTTACACATTTTAAAAATATTTTTATGTTAGTTTGAATTATTTCTAGTCTAGAGATACTGAGTTGTTGTTGATTTTGTTCTAAATGGTTTGTGTGGTGCAGCAAGATTGTATAAGAAGACAAGTTTTTTAGGAATGAACTTTTGAGAGATGTCAATACCTATGGCAGGTAATTCTTTTTCTAAAATTTCCATTTATTGATTAGATTTGATATTATTATTTTCTGGGAATTGAATTTTGTATACATTTGCAACGTAATTTTTGGGTATTTTGCATAACACAGGGGCTAATGGTGTAATTAATCTTTTGTAGAGAAATTTGTAATGATGACCGATTCTAAAAAACAGATGAATATGAGTATCTGGAGCAATCTCCAAGTCAAGGGAGATGAGAGGTATATACACATTTTATGTGGTAATTGAGCAAGATAGTTCCATGTCTAAATGTTATATTCACTAGTGTATTATACACGCGGCAGCAAAAATTAAAAATATTCGGGTAATGAGATTCGATCCCAGGACCTTTTGGTCTCTGCAAAGTAATCTAACCACTAGACCAACTATCGATCTCAACACTTACACTTTTGCTATAGTAGTTAAATAAAAATTTTGAAGCCACACATTAATCAAATAACAAATAACAAATAGCTATATTACACCTAATTTTTTGTCAAAGCAAAAGTGTAATAAAAAGACAAATAATGTCATCAACAAATAAAAAAGGATCAAACAGATTTTTTTTTTTGTTAAATGGTTTAATCTCTTTGAGTTAAGAGATGTCTCAAATATTAACATGGTAAACTATGGTACCTTCTCATGTATAAAAGATTACTAATATGGTACCTTCTCGTGTATAAAAAATCAATGGTTCCTTGTTTTCAACCATTCAATAGGATAAATAAAAATATTGTAGCTACGACTAAGTAATTTTTTAATAACTTCCATCCAAGTGTTTAAATTAATATCAGGTAGTGTGTAAATTCGAGTGTACCTTAACGGGGTTTTGGTTTTTAAAAAATCTTATACCAAACGGAACGGTTTTCTTGGTTTCCGGTTTTTTTCGATTCGGTTTTTAGAATCGGTTCGGTTTTTTGATTTTATTTTGCTCAACCCTAATGTGATGGCCTAAAAATGGCATATGCTCAAGTCTCAACAAATATTTTTAAACTTTGATAAAGGTTTTTTAAAAATATTTTGAAACTTAAGTGGGAGTTTAATTTATTTATTTTGACCAAAAAAAATATTAACGGTAAATATTTGTTATACCCTTTATTTAAAAAAAAATAAACCATGATATATAACACTTTTTTATTTGTCAAGAGATATAAAACACTTAACATCCAACCTTTATGAAGTTACCAACATTTTGTTTAACTTTGGACTTCCAAAACATATTCCAAACATCCAAGATACCCTAAAAGTCTAATATTGTATTCATTAGATACTGCATGTGGACTTTATCTTGTTTTTACTCCTCAAGAATGTTTACATCAAAGATTCAAAATTAAAGAGGTTACACGATATACTAGATTCAGACACAAAGACATTCAAGTACTATCACACCGCAAAATACAGTTTAATCTAATACCTCAATATCGACATAATTATCTAGAAAATCGATCTTCCTCGAGAAACAGTGGTCGTGACATCTTATATAACCTTAAAGGCGAAGGCGATCTAATATTGGACTGCGAAGGAAAACTAAAGGTTTCGGGTAAGGATTAAACATTTATTCCCTGCGAGCAATGTGTTTATCAAATGGGCAAACTGTTGAATAACATAGTGATAAGATAGTTACTTAACAATCGAATTCATCAAGTTTATATGTTCACTACCTTTGAGATAACCTTCCTCACCAACAACTATAAAAACCCTTTGTATCAACAAAACATGCACACGACAATACACTACAAGAAATTATACACAATTTGTTACTCATTCACACACACATAATATTAATCACTCAATAAAATGCCACTAAAAAGATCTTAATGTCTCATTTTTTAGGATATCAATTTCACTTGCATAAAATACATAACCGACTTGAGCGTTTGAGTATCAACATGACACCTTACGCCTTAGTTTACTAACTTTACGTATATGGTTTCAGGTGTTTATGCACTTGAAGACTTCATAGATTGCCTACACATTAATATTCACTCAAAAAAAACAACAATTTACTTGATCATTAATCAATTTCATTTTATTTCGATCTAAGATCATATGAATGATTGGTCTCTCCGTGTATGGATATTGTTAGACATAATTGGAATTTTGTTCTAGAACATATTGATCCAAAAATAAATATGTGTATACAAAGTAAAAGGTAATCATATTACAGGATTAATATAATTTGTAAATCTGTCTAACAATTTATTATAGAGTTAGTTTACCAAAAATTAAAATTATTAAATTATGATTAGAATGGTGTTCATCTCTCATAAAGGGATTTCCATAGATTAAAAACCAACCATCTAGACCAACGCATCCCCAATATTAGTAATTTTTTCATAAATAAAAGGGTGAATTAATGTTTAAAGCCTTCAAAGCCCCCAAACTTATATCTTAAGGCCTACTAGTTGGTCATCAGGTTAAGTAGTAACTAGTGTAGGTGGAAAGACAAAAAAGCCCCCTTATACACTACACTAATACATCACACAGTGAAGAAACCAAAAAAAAGGCCTATTAGGGATTTGAATCCAAAAAATCGATCCTCCCTCTGTAGCTTCCCTTTCTATACCCTGTACCACCCACCTTCCTCCACCCACCACCCCTCCGCCTCCCTCTTCCCTCCTTCACCCACCACCATCGAATACCACCTTCCACCAATGCCCTCCTTCATCACCACCACTGACCGAACTGCAACACCAAGCCATCCCAACCACCAAGCCTTTGAGCAACACAGAGCTTGGCCTCCTTAACCTCGTTCCTCTTCCCACCTAAGCCATCACTCCGATCTGCTGTGAAGAGCCACGAAGAGCAACCACCACGAAGAGCCACAACCGAGCCACCACCACAACAGATCTTCCAGCAAGGTCAGCGTCCATGGCAGCTCCAGCAAGGTTCGGTTTCCATGGTAGCATCTCCGATCTCCAGAAAACCGCCGCCATCACCACGAACTGCGCCACCACACCACCATCACACCACCACACCACCATCACCACGAACTGCGCCACCACACCACCATCAACAGTCCATTCTCGCCGCTGCAACAGTCCACAGAGCTTGGCCTCCTTAACCTCGTTCCTCTTCCCACCACTGAGCCACCTTCCCTCCCTGTGAACCGATCTCGTCACCACCATCATCATCTCTTCTTGCCGATCTCTCCATCAACACCATTCTTCTCCATCACGCCAAGATGCCTTCTATGTCGCCGTTCTCGAGACATTCTCGATCCAGTATCGGCAGTTACTTTTTTTTTTTGAAACGAAAATGTTCCGACAGTCCAACCCCTTTTGGGCTTTGTGTCCAGCCCCTTTTGGGCTTTGTGTCTTATTGGTCTGTCTTTCTAAAACCGTGTCGTATTGGTCTGTCTTTTTTTGTTTTTTTTTTGCCTTGAGTGTCCAGACATAATGGGCTCAAGGGCCTTCTTTTTTTGGTCCAGATAACTTGGGTTCAGACTTGTTGGGCCAGGACACAATGTGTCCAGACCGGCATGGTCCAGACATGGTCATCAAATTATCTAATTTCATTTCCTTTTCTTATTTTTTTCAGGTAACGTGTAAATAAAAAAGAGGATTTGGGTACAGCAATAGGGGCAATGACTTGGATTGTTTTTTATTTCGTTAGACATGTATTTTTAGTAAAAAAAAGCTTGGGTACAGCCCTATGGGTACAGACTTGAACTAATTTTGACTTGGACAACCCCGTAGCATGGAATGAATTTGGACAAATACGGACTTGTGTACAGACCTGGGTACACGAATTTGGTTGGACATGCATGTACTTGGACAAAATCGAAACATTGGACGTATAGAAAAATTTCATTTTATCCACTTAAAAGGAACTTAGGTCTGTACCGATATAAAATATAGTACGTAGCTTTGTAAATGTACCGAAAAAAATATCTGGTAAGTTAAAGAAAAAATAAGAAAACAGAATTTAAAATAATTGAAAAAGGTAAAAAGGTAAGAAAGTTAACTACAAAATGGAGTTAGGCTTTAAAAAGAATAAATTTCTAACTAGTCTTTAAAAATACCTTTGGTTGCCATTTACGCTCTAAATTGTAGAATCCTCTAAATAAAAAGACAAAGTAAAAAGACAAAGTAAAAAAAAAAAAAAACCATAGCAACTTAATGAGGAGGCATCCACGTTGCCATGTTTCTTAATTGGCGGCTAATAAAATAGACACGTCACTGAATTTCCTAAAATAAGTATAGAAAAATTAGCTTACTCCACTAAAATCATATAAAATTAGTTAGTTAAACGTGTACAAGACGATGCAGTGGTTATTACGGAGGAACACGGCGAAGGTGATCGGAAATGTAGAGTTTAAGAGGAGTATAGTGACCAGCTGCAGAGCGGTGGTGCTTCCGCGCTTCGGTGGGCCGGAGGTGCTTGAGCTTCGCGACAATGTCATCGTTCCTGATCTAAAGCCTAATGAAGTCCTTGTTCGAACTCGCGCTGTCTCTATCAATCCTCTCGACACTCGCGTTAGTCCATTTTCCACTTATTATCGAAATGTTTTCCATTAATTTATCTTATTATCTTCTGATTTTTCATGTAAATTATTTCTTAAATGAACTTCTCAAACACGAATTTCTTAATTTAAATGTAGGCTTTTATTTGATAGATAAACAAATAAATTAACTATAGGAAATCGAACGAGTTATCGAGATCAATTCACTGTATCAATCATCGGTACAATGTGTTCGATTGTAATCTGTTATAAATTCTTCTTCTGATTAATGTTATGGAAAATTGCATTATTGCTCCATGTGTTATGCGGAATAGTGAAATAAACCCTGTGTCTGAAATATACACCTCATTTTGGGCATGTTTTCTATTTTTTGGCATAACAAATGTATAGGGACTAATAGTGCAATTATATATTTATCCAGATGAGATCAGGCTATGGACGTTCAGTATTCGAAGCACATCTTCCATTAATCTTAGGGCGTGATATAAGTGGAGAAGTTTCAGCTATTGGAAGTTCAGTCAAATCCTTCAGTATTGGTCAAGAAGTATTTGGTGCTCTTCATCCAACAGCTCCTAGGGGTACTTACACTGATTATGCTATTCTTCCACATGACGAAATTGCCCTTAAACCATCAAATCTTTCATTTACTGTAAGTCTATCAAGTCTAATTTCTCCCCCTATTATAATACTCTTTGATCAATAATAATTAAATCTTTAATGTTTTAGGAAGCAAGTGCAATTCCTTTTGCTTCTTTAACTGCTTGGAGAGCATTAAAGGGTACTGCTAGAATAACAGAAGGGTAAATTATTCATCTATGAACGAAAATATTTACTTTTTTACCACTATTGATTTAACCTCTTTTATTACAGTCAAAGAGTATTAATAATTGGTGGAGGTGGAGCTGTTGGATTCTCCGCAATTCAATTAGCAGTAGCTAGCGGGTCCCACGTCACAACAACTTGCGGGGGCGAAAGCGTAAATCGTGTTTTATCCGCTGGTGCTGAACAAGCTGTTGATTACACTACCGAGGTAATAAATCACATATTTAATAGTTTTTTTTTTTACATGAATTTATAATTTTTTTTTTTGAAGGATGTTGAGAAAGCAATAAAAGGACATTTTGATGCTGTTTTGGATACTATAGGTGTGCCTGAAACTGAAAGAGTCGGTATTAACCTTTTGAAAAGTGGTGGACATTACATGACTTTACAGGTAAAATAGTATAACAAAGAGTTTCGTTTCGTACATAGATGAAGTAAAATGACTTTTTTACCCTTGGGTTTAGGGTGAAGCTGCATCGTTAGCTGATAGATATGGAATAGCTATTGGACTACCTATGGCATCAGCTACGTTACTGAAAAAGCAAATGCAATATCGATATTCACATGGAATAGGTACAATTGGATTAATATATATTAAAAAAATGGATTATATAATTAATATGATAATTGTGCAGAATATTCGTGGACATTTATGAGGGCTGATTTTGAAGGATTAGATGAGATTCGAAGGCTATTAGAGAATGGGAAGTTAAAAATACCGGTTGAGAAAACTTATCCTATTACGGAAGTGAGAGAGGCTCATAGAGCTAAGGATAAACGAGAAATTCCGGGTAAAGTTGTGTTGGAATTTGATTAAATTTGATATGAATGAGAAGTTTTAAGTTTTAAGTTTAAAGTTAAATCTCTGTTTCTGGTGATTTAATTGGTTGTTTGTTTGTGTAGAATAAATGTGTTGGATATTGTATACAACTATTGAATGTTTAAAGGTGTAGGGGTTATGAATTGAATTTTATATGATTTGTGATTCTGAAATATGACCAATTTTGTAGTTTTCTTAGTTTAAATAATGATCATACTTTTCTTTTCTTGTTTGATTTAATTCTTTTTATATGTTGTTATCATGTATATTGATGGTATTGGGGCTGGGTGTAGGTGAGGGTTGGATCCGTTTGTAGGCTCTTTGGAGAGGCTAATTACATTATACGATACCTTCGTGGCTTTTATTTAACAAAAAGTGAACTTTTCTTTTTTACAATTTGAAGTGTCCTGGAAGTGGAGATCTAACTGGTTTGATTTTTTTTACATGTTGACACTTTTAAATGTACCTCTCTTGTGATAACCACGAATTTTTATTTTTAAGATTTTGAGAAATGCTCATACTCAATCTCTGTCTAGCTGGTCCTAAACCCTTCATAGGAAAATATTTGTTTAAACCTTAAGGCATTCTTCAAAGTAACCATCTTTGTCGTGTCGTGTCATGATCTACTATCAACATATAATGATAAAATCTTCATTGCCATACCATTTTATGAATACATAATGATCTGTCAAAGTCTTGTGGAACCCATGATCCGTTATTAAAAACTCAAAATTCGTGTATCACTGTCGAGGTGCTTGCTTCAAGCCATATAGGCTCTTCTTCAGTCGGCATACCAAGTCTTCTTTACCCTTAAATTGAAATCCTTTGGATTGTACATCATGTAAATCTCCTCCTCGAGGTCACCATTTAAGAAATCAGTCTTGCTAAAAGTAAGGAAAACACAGATAGATGATATTTTCACCACGGGAGAAAATATTCCATCATAATCTGTTTCCTTATGACTAAACCCCTTAACAACTAGTCTTGACTTGTAACTCTGTTGTGGATTACCTTTTTCAGACTTTAACCGGTAAACCCAGTCATTCTTCCACGAACATTTTTTCTCTGGCAGAGGGACTAACTCAAATGTGTGGTTTTCGTGTGAGGAACTGGTCTCTTCTTGCATGGATTTTAACCACTCTTCACGTTGTGGATCTAACATAGCTTTCATCAAAGCAATGGGTCTCCCCCTGTCCAGTCAGCATCACATACTTGTTTTGAGGTATACTTGTTTTGGGGATACCTCGTAGTTTGCATTTGGATTCTGGTACCACACCTTAGTGGTTCATTATTCCCTTGGTCTTCCTCAAAGTCTTTGTCGATAGATAGAGGTTAAACTGGGCCAAGTTTATAGGAATAGTAGGAGTAGAAAATTAGATTTTCTTGTTTCTCAAAGTCTTCTCTTGGCTGTTCTTTAAAGAATACCACGTCTCTAATTTAGACAATTTTTTGCAACATGATCCCATAATCTGTAGTCAAATTCTTCTTAAGGATAACCCAAGAGTATACATTGTTTCGTCTTACTATCGAGCTTTGATATTTCGTTCCTCAGAATTCGTACGAATGATCTACACTCGAACACATTCAAATGTTTATAAGGAACATCTCTTCGAGTCCAAACTCTCCGTGGGATATCGCCATCCAAAGGAACTGAAGGATAAAGATTAATTAGATACATGACATTGTTCATAGCCTCGCCCTAATATGAATTTGTCATCTTTGTATGAGTAAGCATACTTCATATGCGCCCAGAGATGGTACGGTGGATTTATAAAGATTAATTAGATACATGACGTTGTTCACAGCCTCGCCCTATAATGAATTTGTCATCTTTGTATGAGTAAGCATACTTCATATGCGCCTAGAGATGGTATGGTGGATTTTTACTGATATACCATTCTGTTGTGGTGTCTTCGAGAGAGACTTCTTAAGCTTTATATCGTGTTCTCAACATTACTCTTCAAAAGGTCATCTATATCCACCACCACTATCTGCTCGAACAACTTTTAAATTTTTACCAATTTCTCGTTCGACCTTGGCATAAAAGTTCTTGAATGTATCGAGAAGTTGGTCTTTGGTCTTCAGGGAAATGGCCCACACAAATATGGTATATATTACCCCATCCTCACAAACGACTTTAAATAAGGTTTATAAGGACGATATGTATTGAACTATCATATTCATAAAATGAACCACAATGTTATACATTATTAATCACCATATATTATATGCAATGTGTATAAACCCAGTAAGTTAATTTATCACCAAAGGATTAGGGAAACCTTCTGTTGGCAAAAGACCTTTTCAAATTACTCTTAATGTGTTTTAGTGTGATAATTTTTTCTAATCAATATCCAAATTTTGTGTGAACTACAAGTATTACAAGTGCTCTGAAAATCACTTTTGAAATACATATTAAAAAGAAAACATTTTCACTTAAGCATTTTTTTCTCTCTTTCAAATCATACATTCCTTGTTTCATATTTCTACAAAATGTTTTTTGCCATATATTATTATGTGTAATTGACTCTTGTGTTGACCTACAAAACTTCTTAGAATTTCACAACTAACATTTCTCGTGTTTCATGTTTCTCCATATGAGCGAATCAAAGCTTCGGTGTCAACATAATATTCAATTCAACCAGCTTACACACAATGCGAGCCGCATTACCGATCTATTTTGTGATCCTGTTTTGAAGAAAACGCCAATCCATTTTATATCGGGTTCGCAACATAAGCTAAAGAAACGTCAACCTACCTCCTTTTAAAAAAGAGACATCGGATTCTTTGTCGTTGGATCATTTAATGCACAACGGGAAAATAGTACACTCGCATAAAATGGCATCCCACTTTTGGCAAAACCGGGCACCCATATCTAAAGTTTCAGAATTTTCTTTTATCATCAAAGGGAACTCAATAAAAGCTATAACTACCAACTCCATAGTGCATTCATTACACCTTCATCTTCCTCAAGTACTACTACTCACAAGCATTTAATTAAATCTCTCCAAATCATTTTCAACCATTCAACTCGTCAATTTAATATCTCCTTTGAAGGCATGATAATCTTATTGTAATATCTAGTTTATTAGGAGTTCTTAATTCATTCTTGTAGATAATTAAAGCTACATTTACTATACTTTGTCTCTGTATTAGATCTTAGTTTATATATCAAGAGAATAGGGATTTGATCTATTTGAAGAAGAAAAGGCTTCCTTTAGGAAGTGGTAACTTGTGTAGGTGATTACACAAGGTAGTTAGCTCAAAGTTGCCGAGTTTAGATTGTGATTTAGCCGACAAAAGTCTTATGTGTAACTGATTTGTATCTCACCTTAAAGAGATACTAAAGCTTAGTGGAAAAGAATTTTGAAAATTCTAAGGGGAAGACCCTAGGTAGTGGATGTAGGGTAACCAAACCACTCTAAACGATTGTGTAATATCTAACCATTCTTTTGTTTTATGCTTTATATTGTGTTGTGTTTTTAGCTAAGTTTTCATCTTCCTCGCTATATCTTTGCCTCTAGCTAACTAGGTGTTAAATTAATTGTCTTAACTAATTTCTTATATTAGTTTTCAAAATATTTTAAATTAGTAGTAATTTTGATTAAGAGTCCTATTCACCTCCTTCTAGGACTAACACCTTCTAAATCTTAACAAATATTATTTGTAAGGGTTTGGCGTATTGGGTGAAAACCCAATGGCCTATCACCCTACATACCCTATAATCAATTATAGCATTGTTTGAATCTAAATAGGTAAAAACCCATTACGAATCAAATCATTTTTGCAGGTATGAGTCTTAATGGGTAAACTAAATAGACCAAACCAGGCTTTTGCAACCATTATGGACCGATTTAATAAAATACAATTTTAATGGGTCGATTCTGGCAGACCAATTATGCCTAGTTAATTTTTTTACAAACCGACCCGACCTAGTGGTTATAGGTCTGTTCATTCAGTTGCGCTACAATACTAATCCGGTTCAAAACGGTTCGAAAACCGACAGTCCGATTCAATGGCGGAGCCGGTAAGAACCCGCCGATTTATCAAGCCAAGGTACAAGGCATGTGAGAGAGATAGTGTAGTTAATTTTGTCTTTTTTCATTTTATTACCAATAAAAAGGTATATTGGTATATAAATATGATGGTACATGTACTAGATTAGGATGATCTATTATAGACAGATAATTCTTGAATGTGACTCTTTTAGAAAATTAACCAATATGATTATAGAGATAATTTTTAATTAATTACAATTTTTAAAATCTATTTTCATAAAAAAGAAAAGAGAATTTTTTTCCTACTTACTCATAGTTTCAAGGAATAATTCCCAATTAATAGTTTGTCATATTTACCTTCTACTATTACCCATAATTTTATTTTAATCATTTTATTTTATTATATAATATTCATATTATACTATTTTTTTATTTTCTTTTTTTTATTATAAAATCTGACCACCACCATTGACCATCACCACTACCTCATGCATTTATCACCAACTATCACCATCATCTCATACATTCTCCATCGATCATCACCCCCACCCCCATCACCCACCACCACAACTACAACCACCCACCACCACAACCACCACCACCCATCACCACAACCACCCAAACACCCCTCTACCACCATTTCCACCCCCACTTTCACCCACCACCCCTACCTACCACCATCACAACCATTATTCTCCGCCGACCACCACCTTCGCCTATAACCACCACCGACTAGTTCCGTCACCACCAATTACCACCAACTAATTCCATCACACGTGCGCGTCTGTGAATTTTTTTTTAAATTCAAAACTGAATCTAAAAAATCGTAAAAATAAAAAAATTGCGTTTTTGGACGAGACAAATTAATATTTAAGTCTATGAATTTTTGTGATTTTTTTTGAATTTTTTTAATTCAATAATCCGTTTTATGTGGTGTTGCTCTAACACACAAAAAAAATTCCAAATTCCACAACACGCGCGCGTCCTTGAATTTCTTATTATAAAAAAATCATAATTAAATCCAAAAAAATCAGAAAAATTAAAAAAATTATTTTTTGACAGGGCAAGTTAATATCTACATCAACGAATTTTTTTGTTTTAATTTTTTAACTTTCGATATTTAGTTTTATGTGTTCCTACAATACACAAAAATAAATTTATGTAATTCTGTAACACGTAAAATCATAGAAACAATCTAAAATATTCTCTTCTCTAACAAAATCATTTTTTTATTAATTGCATCCACCCTATTTTTACTTGTTTTTTACTATCTTGATGTATTATCTTTTTGTCTAACTTTTTTTTTTGATCGGTAAATCAAACTTTTATTAGATGATGCCCAAAACTGTCAACACATTACAAACTAGGCCCATATCTAATGGACCGAATAACCTTACTCCTACATTACTTAATTAACTATTACAAACTTTAAAAAGCCCAATACATTTAAACTATAACCAAATAACAACTAACTATTACAAAAGTTGTTACTCGCATTATTAGCTCTTTGACTACGGAAATTTCTCTTCTTCAACTTCATAGCCACATAAGCTTTTATCACATTATAAAGCCTTTCTTCATTCATTTGCCTATCCCCATGTTCTCGCTTATTCCTTTCAAAGCAAATAAAATAGATATATGTAGTAATAATCACTCCTGCTATCATCACCATATCCAAATGACCACATAGCTTTTGAATATCTTCTAGTAGCTCCTGTGTAGTGTTTACATTTGCACTAATACCCCAATCACCTAGCACTCTAAGAAGAACTTTATTAGAGAAATCACAAGTAACAAATAGATGATTACAATCTTCATTCTCAGTTTTACACAAGTAACAAATAGGATTAACATTCAAACCCCAAACATTCAATCTATCTTTAGTAGGTAATCTTCCCATTGCAACTTGCCAAGCCACAAATGAGCATCTCGGTATACAAGCTTTAGACCATACTATATTAAACCATCTCACTTCTATTCATAGTTTTTTTATAAGAGAACTGGTTTTTAACAGTTTCAGTCCAGAAAATTTTGTCTCCCTTATCAGTTAAGTTAATGCTTTGTATTTGAGGTAGAATTTTCCCTATACAAGGAGGGATTCTCCACCTTCCTCTACCAAAACATTCCCTAACTGTCTTATTACAGCTCAGATTACTCTCATCACAAGATATATTAAGTAATTCTTGCACTGCCTTTCTTTTAATCCACTTATCCCACATTATAAAGGTTAACTTCACATCTCCAACTTCATGATAAATCAGATCATAAGCTATTTGTCTAACTTTGAGCATTTGCTTCCACATCCATGAATGGTACTGTTTAGGACTAATGCTCCAAATACACTTATTTTTTAGTATATTCTTATGCACCCACAAGCTCCAAACATTGTGATTATGAGAATAAAACCTCCAGAAGTTTGAAAGCAAACAAGTTTTGTTAATAATCTCAAGATTAGGAATATTTAATCCCCCTTCTTTCTTACTACTACAAATTGCATTCCAAGTTATTCTAGCTCCATAAGCACTATCAAGATTGCCTTTCCACAAGAAGCCAGCTAATCTTTGATTTAATTTATAGATTACCTGTTTAGGGAGAAGAAAGATTCTGCACCAAAAGGTAATTTTACTTATCAAAACAACTCGGATAAGTTCAATCCTCCCTGCATAAGACAATAGTTTTGAGCTCCATTGTGATATATTATCACAAATCTTCTCCACCAGTACATTACCATCTGATATACTCATTTTTTTTGAATTTAAGGGTACACCAAGGTACCTCACAGGAAGAGAGCCAATTTTAATGTTCAAGATATTTGATATACTTCTTTTAATATTATCATTTACCCCTCCAAAATATAATTCACTCTTGGAGAAATTGATGTTTAAACCAGAGCATCTTGAGAATAGATTAAGAGCCTCCTTTACTACTCTAGCAGATTTCTCATTTCCCTTCATAAATATTAATAGATCATCTGCAAAAACTAAGTGATTTAAACTTATATCTTTACACTTTGGATGATAACTGAGATTCTCATTATTTGCCACCACTTTAAACAAGCTTGAAAAGACTTCCATGCATATAGCAAAGAGATAGGGAGAGAGAGAGGGTCCCCCCTGTCTCAACCCTCTCTTCCCTTTGAAATAACCACAAGATTCTCCATTTATGCACACTGAATAGTAAGGTGTGCATATGCACATTTGTATCCATTTAATAAACTGACTAGGAAAATTCAAAGCTTCCAAAGTGTTTATTAGAAAAGTCAAATTTACACTATCATACGCCTTCTGCAAATCTAAATTTATAGTGCATGAAGGGCTAATAGATTTTTTCTCATAACAACTCACCACCTCTTGGGCAACAAGAATATTATCAGATATGAGCCTTCCACTAACATACGCCGCTTGATTTAATGAAATGATAGCACTCATAGCGTTTTTTAATCGATTCATAATAACTCGTGATATAGTCTTGTATATAATATTTGTACACGAGATAGGACGAAATTTTTTAACACTCGCAGGATTCTTTTCTTTAGGTATTAGCACAATTTTAGTTGAATTTACTTGAGTAAGCAATTTACCTGACCAGAAAGTTTGTTTAATAGATGAACAAAACTCAACTCCAATTATATCCCAAGCATTTTTAAAGAACAAAGCCGTGAACCCATCAGGGCCAGGGCTCTTTCCATCTCCCATAGCAAATAAAGATTTTTTGATTTCCTCATCTGATATAGGGGCAATTAGGTCATCAATACATTCCTCAGGTTTTGACTTGTTTAGAATAGATTTTAGAGTATCAACTGAATAGGTTTCTTGATCTTTTTCTTCAGTCTCAAGTAGAAAAATATAATAATCAACAAACTCTTTTTTAATATCCTCTTGCTCAGTTAAGATTGATCCATCATCTCTAATTAAAGTAGATACAAAATTCCTTGCAATTCTACCTTTTATTAACCCGTAATAATATGCAGAGCTAATATCAGAATCATTTATAAATAGAGCTCTAGACTTCTGTTTCAAAGCTTCATGATAAGATATAGTGGCAATTTCCAGTTGATGAACAAGTATTCTTTCTTCAGTTATATCAATATCAGAGCTGTTACCATTCATTATTTTCTGTTGAACAATTTCTAGCTGATCTTTAATATTGTCAATATCATCTGAGTTCTTCTTAAAATATCTGTTATTAAAAATCTTAAGTTCACCTTTAACAAGCTTTAGTTTCATACACAAACTGAACATATGGTTTCCATTGATTTGATTTTTCCAAGTGTTCTCAATAAGCTCCTTATATCTATCATGTGTTGTCCACACATTAAAGAATTTGAAAGAGCATGGCTTAGACTTTTTTGTATCCCCCATAATAATTTTAATAGAGCAATGATCTGATGTAGAAGGAGGATTGATTATTACACTAGAAGCATAGGTGTTAATCCAATTTGTGTTGATAAATTCCCTATCTATTTTACTAGCCCTTAACTGCCCTTGATCATTCTTGTTAGTCCAAGTGAAGTATTGACCACCATAATGGTGTTCATATAAACAGGCATCTTCTAGACAATCAGCAAACAATAAGGAACTATTTGGTAATGTATCACAGTGTAGTCTATCTTCAATCTTTAGTATTTCATTAAAATCCCCAGTAAAACATACACACTGATTTTCATATTGTTTACTAATTTGTACCATATCTCTCCACAATATTTTCCTCACATCCTCATCATTACTCGCATATATGGAACCAATAAAGAAGATATTATTTGTGTTACTTTCTGTGACTTCAATGAATATAAGTTGAGAAGTTTCTGAAATAAGCTTTATATCAAGATAATTGTTATCCCACATAATCCAAATCCTTCCACTATCACATTTATTATAGTTGTGAAGCATTTTCAAGTGAGGAAAATGCTCACTTATTATTTTCAAGCTATTAGGTTCTCTCACTTTAGTTTCAAGAAGCCCAATAAGCTTTACTTTATTTTGAAATATAAAATCCTTTACATCCAGTTGCCTGAGGAGGCTATTGAAGCCTCTCACATTCCAAGAGGCAAAATTCATAAGTTTGGAGGCCTAGTAACTTCACCTTGACCACCTTCATTAACAAATTTCATAATATCCCTATCAATTCTGTTTTCAACAGGTTCTTTAAGTGTATCAAAGAAATTAGAACATGAAACCTTGTTAGAAGAGGAATTCTCTTTATCTTTATATTGATTCTGACTTCTACTCTTTACTGTTTCCCAATCTCTTTCATCTACCTTCTCCTTTCCCTTATCACTGCTTTTATCCTTATTAACCTTTGGCATCCAAACTTTTGTTATGTTTGGACACTTTCCATTATTATGACCAATTTTGCCACACTTACTGCAAATGTTTGGTTTCCAATCATATACCACTTTAACTATCTGTAAATCTTCCAATCCTATATCAACTGATAGCTCATCAGGAAGCTCTTCATTAGTATCAATTTCAACACACACTCGAGCATATCCTAACCTTGATTTGGACTCAGTCATACTGTCCATTTGTAAAGGAACACCAATTCCACTCGTAATGTAACTCAAACCTCTCCTTGTCCACATAGCCATTGATATGTTAACAAGTTTAACCCATATTGGTATCTTTGATAGATCAATTTTCTCAAACTGCATCTCCATTTGCCAAGGTCTTAGAAGTAGAGGAATTCCATTGATATGCCACATCTGTTCTAGGACTCTCGTATATGATTGTTCATTCTCAAATTCAAAGATGAATGTACCATTACTTCCTGATTTTACATTAACTTTTCCAAATTTCAACCATTGGAACTTACCGAAGCTAACAACATTATAAAACGATGGTGATATATCAATAAATTTCCCTATAAGACAATTTTCCCACTGATTTGAGCCCTCATCTAAAACATCTTTTGGAGGAGTGATTATTTTCCTATTACCTTGACGAATTAGAGGGTGATAATCCAGATTAAGTGCCGGATTTTCATTCTTACCAAATAACTTTGACCATTCCTTTGGTTTAACCGCTTCCTCAGTAATATTCACTTCAACACTTTGATTAATCGTTTCAGAGACTCGATCCTTCTTCTTTCTCTGTTCAGTTTCCTCTTTACTCATCTCTTTTGGAGGGCTCATTGGAGGAGTAACTTCATTATTTGCACTTTCCGGCGAGAACATCAGATGAGTGATGTTCGTATACTTTGTCTTCGACTTCGTTTTCGAGTTCGTACCATTAACTTTGCCTGAATTGAACATTTTAGTCATTCTGAGAGTAATACACGATGTAGCGGGTAGGGTTAGGGGTGGGTTATGTTTGTGAAGTGGTGGTCGGTTGAAAGGCTGTGATGAATGGAATTTTTTTTTTGAAGCTGATGGGATAAACACCAAATCAGCTAAAGAAAAAAGCAAAAAGGTGTGTAAAAGTGGATAAAGGGGTGGAAAACAAAAAAGAGTTTGTGGAATAAAAGTTAGGTGAGATGAATGGCTAGAGAGAATATTTTCTTGTGTTGACTCTCATTTGACCTCAACACATAACGCTCACTTATTCTTGTTTTTTTTTTGTCCAACCTGTTTTTGTTATTTTGTGTATTAATCTGATACACAAAACAGTCATTTGTGTATTACAGCAACACACAAAATCATGTATTTCCTTTTAGTCATGCCCTTTTCAGTCTGTGATTTTGTGTATCACATGAACACACAAACTGACTGGTTTGACTGGAAGAGAAAAAAATGAATATGCGTGTTACAGTAATACACAAATGACTATTTTGTGTATTACAGCAACACAAAAAATAACAAAAAAAGGTTGGACAAAAAGTTAATACATCAAGATAATTAAAAACGAGTAAAAATAGTGTATATGTGACTATAAAGTGAAAAAACAATTTTGGTAAAGAAGAGAATGTTTTAGATTGATTTTATAAGTTTGTGTGTTACAGGAATATATAAATATATATATATCTGTGTATTGTAGGAACACATAAATCTGAATATCAAAATTTAAAAATAAAATAAATCAAAAAAATTCGCTAATGTAGATATGAACTTGCCCCGTCAAAAAATACAATTTTTTTGATTTTTCTAATTTTTTTGGATTTAATTATGATTTTTTATAAATAAAAATTTACGGACGCGCGAGTGTTGTTGAATTTGGATTTTTTTTATGTGTGTTATAACAACACATAAAACAGATTATCGAAACTAAAAAAAATTCAAAAAAAATCAAAAATATTTGTAGACGCAAACATTAATTTGTCTCGTTCAAAAATGCAATTTTTTATTTTTACGATTTTTTAGAATTAGTTATGAATATTTTAAAAAAATCACGGACGCGCGCGTGTGATAGAATTAGTTGGTGGTGATTGGTGGTGACGAAACTAGTCGGTGGTGGTCGACGGAGAATAATGGTGGTGGTGGTGGTGGTGGGAATGGTGATAGGGGTGTTGGGGTGGTTGGGGTGATGGTGGTTGGGATGGATGGTGGTGGGATGGTTGTGGGGGGTGGTGGTGGTGGTGGGTTAGGGGTGGGGGTGGAGGTGGAGGTGGTGGTGAAAAAAAAATTATATAAAATAATTGGGGAAGATAATAAAAATTAAATAATATATAATAATTGGCCAGGGTCTTGGTCATCCAATCTAGTGGTGTAGGTTCGAATCGAGTCAATGGCTTCGAGTCCAAAATGGCTCTCCTATGTAGCAAAAAAATGATATATAATTAAAATAATAATTAATAAGCTTATGAGTATTTTTGTAATCTTCCAACTTTATGAGTATTTTTGTAATTTTTTAAATTTTTGTTATTAACTTAAAATTGTTGTTAATTGATTACTTTACGTGTTATTAATTAGGTTTTGTCCCATAATTATATCAATATCCTCGTTAAATTATATTTTTTTATTCAAAAATTAACACTGACTTAAATTGTAATCTCGTTGTCATTTATTAGATTATACATTTACATCCCAATATCAATCGCTGAATTAGGTTTATATTAAGAGTAATGATATTTGTCACCCCTATTCCCTTCACCCTTTTGCCACCTCCTACATGGCAGATTGCATAGTATGACATGTAAGTAATTTATTTACTTATCTTAATTAATTGTGTTATTCTTTAAATTAAATATTTTTTTAATTATATTTCTTAACTATGGTATTCCTTACATGTCATGCCATGTAATCTGCCATGTATGAGGTGACAAAAGGGTGAAGAGAATAGGGGTGACAAATATCATTACTCTTATATTAAAGTGTGTACAATTATCATTATAGAATATTTTCTTCTTCATATTTTAGATATCATTTTTGGTTTGAACACATATTAATAAAATTATAATTTTCACATAACTAACTTAAAAAGTAAAACTTTTGGTAGTGGTAAACTCGACCTAACTCTGGTAAAAATTTACTGGTATTTTGGGTATAAATACCCTACGACAAAAAATAACTAGCGTTTCCCTTTTTCTATATAAAATCCGTCCCTCTTACCCCAGTTTACCATTTGTACTCTAACAGTCGGGTTGGACCCGACCAGCCCATCCACTGTTTGCAATAAAAAATAGTCTTCAAATAGGTAAAAATCAGAAACTTTTCTCATTTGTCCAAACTTCTATTTGACGCTTTGTTCTCTCTTCTTCTCTCCGTCAAAAAGCAAAATCCTAGTTACCTAATCCATCAGATCTACTCCATCAAATCACCTCTCTGTGCCATTTCTAATACTTTAATAGCGTAAATATGTTATTATGCTACACTTCTCTTCTGTTTTCTCTGTCATGGTTAAGCAATTAACGGTTTTGGGTTTGTTAGGTACTTCCGATAGTTTTCACTACAATGCTTGCTGAAATATACCCTTTTGAGGTTTGTGGTAGCCATTTTTTATGATTTCATTGATGTGTTGATGGGTTCTATCTGATTAAAGATGTATTTTTCGCTATATAACACGAGGCCTGTGATAATTTCCCAATTATAAATTAATTTTCCATCCTATGATGAAACTGATTATGAGTCTAAAGGCTTTATATATTCAAGTTCTAAAGTTTTGGAATGGTGTAAGTTTCAGGAATGCATTGTGGAGACAACTTGTAAATTCTCAACAATTGAAGATTATTTTTGTAATTGAACTTGAAATGTAAAACTACTCCTTGTACATTTTTTTGTATTGATAAGGAACTTGTAATATATAATAATGCTACTCCAATTTGAAAAGTATACAAATGTATTGTTATTTTGTACTTTGTATAGAACTTAAGAAAAAAAAATCATGTTAAATTATACTTAGGTAAATCCAAGGTTACCTGAGCAGGGTAACTTGAAGGTAGGGTGAAAATTGACCTTACCTTTACTCTGAGAAAACTAAAACCTACCTATATTATCTGATTTTTATCTTAAACCTTAATTTGGGGTAAATTCGGACTTGTGCTCACCTCTTTTTTTTGGTTCCAAACATTACTTCAATAAATTAAAAAGTTAGTACAAATTTATCCTATTCCCGAAGGAATAGTTTCGTCCTTAATTATTTCCACTAACCTACTCGAGTACGTGTCTAAACACGAGCCTAACATGTTGCCATTCAGCTTATGCTTGGCTACTCCGTCAGCTAGTTTATTCCTATTACGATTAACCCATCAAAAAATAGGATTACAAGTTTCAGCTACTAAATAAATACTTTTATTAATATTACAAATAATGGGAGACAAAATAGGCTGCCTATTCTCTAAAGGAGACATGACTTGAAGACAATCGCTCTCGATAATCTCTCCACTCTGCCAAATCTCGAGCTATTAGACACGCTTTAAGAATGCCAAGAGCCTCTGCTTCCTTCGGATTTTCAGCAGCTATCTCCCACGCTTTGCAATCAATAACTTCCCCTGTTGAATCCTGGATACACAAGAAATAGCATACTTATTAATTCCTGTTGCGGCATCACAATTTATTTTATTAAAATTGTTAGGTGGTGGTATCCATTTCAAGTTGTTTTTATTATTATTCTCATGTATAACTTCCTCGCTATTATCACTTCTTACTTCGTCATCCCAAATATAACTTGCATTATTGTTATTCATATTATTCGTGCTTTTATTATTCTTCTTATTATCCTTCAGTAAATTAATCACATCCTTAGGATAATTTGTTTTTTCGTATTCATCCCACTCCTTTCTTGCGCTTTCTATTGTTTTCATAGGGTCAGATTTCCTATTTTTATACTTGGAGGCACATATTTCTTTGCAAATATGCCACAAGAGAGTACTAATTTGTTCCATCGTAAACTCATTAGAAGGTTTCATATCCTTCCCTTTCTCTGCTAGACTTGCCATCCAAATATCCACTTTAGAAGTGAATTGGTTGCAAGTTAGCAAGTTAAAGGGGGAGGCAAACCAAACTGCTCTAGCCCAATCACATTCTAAAAGCATATGTTCTTGGTTTTCAGTCTCTTTATTACAAAAATCACATAAGGAACTATCAATAACTTTCCTTTTATAAACATTCTCATTAGTAGGAAGTAGAATTCTAACTACTTTCCTCATAAAGTTTCTAATTTTAGGGGCTACCTTCAAGTTCCACATCATTATCCAAATAGAAGGTGCTACTGTATGTGAAGAATTAGCTTTTTATTACTTTTGTTATTCTTCTCTTCTTCCTTACTCCCTCCGTTCCTAAAAGGTTGTCACATTTGTTTTTGCACACAAATTAAGAAATATCATTTATTATTCATGTGATTACTAAAATGCCCTCCATAAAGTGTCTTGATATCTTAAATATGTATTGGGAACATATATTATAATATTTAATTAGGGATAAAAGTGGTATAAAGAATAAAAAAATGTCTTGATTTTCTAAAGTGACAATCTTTTTAGAAGAACTATTTTTAGTATAAGTGACAACCTTTTAGAAACAGAGAAAGTATTATTTTTTAAGATTTGATAACTTTTCTTAACTGAATACAATCCATCTTTATCATGAACCCAATAAGGCATATTTTTTCCTAGGGGTGTGCATCGGGTTAGAAAACCTGCATAACCCGACCAACCCGATTACACTAACCCGAAATAATACGGGTTAGTTTTCTATTGGGTGGGTTGCGGTTTACATTTTAGAAAAAGTATACACTTTTTGCGGGTTGCGGATTTTAAACTTGAAACCTACAAACCCGCATACCCGATTACCATGTAATATAAATTATTAGAAAAAATTGTATTGCTCATTTTATTCAAATAAATTTGTATGGTCATGTGATTCTCACTTTATATTTCTTTTTTTATTCCTTCCTTTTTAAATTTTTTAAATCCCTTGGTATTTCAAATATATATTTTTTTCAAATGAACCTGTTTTCATTTCAGTTATGATATTATCTCAATCTTTTTTGTTTAATTTATATTTTTATTTTTCTAAAATCTCATTTTATATTTTTTAAAATCAGAGATTGATTTAAAATGTGTATAATTATCATAAACTATATCTTTTGTTGCAACATGCATTTTAATATAATCCTACCAAATGATTATGGATACAATTTCAGCTCATTTATTAAACTAAATCACCCGCAATGCACCCGCAACCCGCTCGACCCGAAACTCAATAATTTATATAATGGATAAGGCGGGTGCGGGTCTTATTTTTCAAAACCCGCACAACAACGGGCGGTTTGTGGGTTGAGTGTTTTTCAGCGAAAACCGGCCCACGCACACCCCTATTTTTTCGTATGAATGGGGTAAAAAAATATTAAGAATTGTAATAACTACTTTTAATTGATAAGCATTTTTAATAACATTAATGTTCCACTTTCTCTTGTTATTCATAATAAGATCATTCACTTTCCTTTAACCATGATGAGAGTGGTAACCGAAACAAAGCTACAACCGTTCTTAATTGCTCAAAGTTCTGGCCCTCATTGACACTCTCCAATCCCAACTCCCGCGATAGTAATATAGAATAGCCAACAACGACGCTTTGTTTATCTTCATCACAGTTGCTAAACTGTCAAACATGATCTGGCCATGTTGAACCAGGATTAATAACTTTTATTATTTTTAGTCAAATCATTCATTTGACCAAATAATTCCTCCATGATCTTCCTTGCATCGTATTTCATAGACATCCCCTTTATTTGGGATCAAATGGTCTGCCTGGCTTCAATATTCTCTAGATTATTTCCCAATAAAGTCTTTTGACACATGACAGATAATATTATAATTGCTAACCATATTACCATCTGCAAAATATATTATTCGAAACCATCTTCTAACATTGAAAAAAAATATATATACCAAAGCTCAATTTATATTCAATTCATATTAATAATTTATAATGATTTATTTTTTTTAAACTTGAGATTGGGATTAAGAGAAATAAAAATAAAACAAAATTTAGTTTTTGCAAAATTAGTTTCAAGAAAATACTTCAGCTTTGGTTGGTAATATTGGTTTAATTACTAAAATACTACCCTAAATATTCATTATTATTTTAGTGGTTAAAATATGTAAAAAGAAATCAATTTCAAATATTTTGAGCTAATTCTTGCTAAAATTTGTTTTTAAAATTATTTGAAGGAACGATGATCCAAAAAGATGGATATATTTTTAGAGGATTAAAAACCTAACAAAACAATTCAAAAAATCTGGTTGGGAATTTTATTCATTTTAAGGTCTACATTTAATTAGATTGCTTTTTTATTCTTAGCAATATTACTTACTTGCTCTTCATTATTTTTATTTCTATTAAGATAGGTGTAAGTCTGTTTTTTGGTGTGTATAATTTGTTGATTTAT
The DNA here is from genome assembly GCA_029959085.1 of Nemophila menziesii. NCBI lineage: Eukaryota > Viridiplantae > Streptophyta > Magnoliopsida > Boraginales > Hydrophyllaceae > Nemophila > Nemophila menziesii. The sequence continues at coordinate 2,202,275 of JARWIR010000064.1, read as the reverse complement.
ACCTATACCTGTTTCTATAATTGTTATAAAATTCATTAATTCTATAATAGGTAAAACTTATGTGAAACTCTCTAACTTTGGCCAAAATGTAGCAGGTATTTCTGATTTCCAAAATTTCCACAAGAAGCTCTTTAATGAATTCTTTTGTCACCATTAGCCCTTTTTTCAGTTTTCAATTAGTTGAATGTTAGTCAATGTCATTTGGCGCCACGTCAGTGTCACCTCACCGCCACGTCTTCTCCACCTAGACATGACGTCACCATCAATAACATGTCATTAATTTTTTTAAATCATTTTTTTAAAATCCTTATTCTTCTTCTTCTTAACAATCGAAGAACCAAAATTCAAAGGAGAAAATCACTCCAACAGAGCGTACCCATTCTCTACCATCATCACCTTCCCACGCCAAGTCGCTCTCTAAACATGGAAATCAACGCCACTCATCGTCACTTCTCCAACATCATCAACCGGTTTGGATACGCCATCAACAATTGAAGATTAAGGTAAAAAAAAATCTCTACACACTCCCCTTCCCACACCAAGCCGCTCTCTGCACAAGGAAACCGTCGCCACTCGGGGACCTTTCTCCACCATCATCAACCGACTTGGATAAGAGCCAAATTAAGGTTAAAAATTTGAATTATTTTTAACCTAATTTCATCACTTTTACAAATTTTCAGATGTAACTGATTTAAGTACAATTACAGTCGTGATAGAAGGAAGTGTTGTTAGCTGTTTTCTATTTGCAAGCTTTTGAAATAAATTCCGTGTTTCTTCACCAATACATATAAATTGATTGTACAACCTACAACATATACCACTTCACAAGCCCGTGAAGCCTTCCATTGTATATCACCACAAGAGTACAAAGTATACAATTTATACTCATGACTACCACGTCATGCACACACGAAGCCTTCAACTAGTGTCTACACCTACACAAGATCTAAAACCACTATTGTCTAGTATATGTAATATCAAAATTCTCACAGACCAAGAGCACTCCTAGATTTAGGATTAAGTCTAATCTACCTAGAATTTATACTCTTGTATCAGTAGTCATTTACAAATATGGGATGAATACAAAGCAATATAAATATATGGACTATGGATTTCTTTGTGACTCTATTTGAAAATATTATTTTGAAAACTTCAAATTTCGGGTAGAAAAGAGCCACATTTGAGAGTATTGAAAGCCTCTATCTATAGCAAAATGATTCCATCATTTTTATATTTGCATAATATATTCACTTGTCTTCTTCAACCCACTAATCACATACATATCAAACCCATTATTATAAGACCGAAGAATTGTGTAAGGATTTAGGGGCTAAGAATGAAATTGACTTTGAAAATAGAAGAGGTGAATGTTCCCGGTAGCACACCGATATTCCAAATTTTTGTAAAATTTAAGAATGAGAGAATGATAGACACTACCTCCAAGAGAGAGGAACTTCACGTATTTCTTATCGGAGAGGAGTGAATAGAGGTTGGTGACATTTGAGGTCTCCAAAGTAATCTTCCCAATCAAATCATATTTTTTTTCAATAACCCTCTCGGGGAAAACTTTCGTGCTTTTTCAAACTTGTTTATTTTTTTATGGATCTTCTTCTTCATCTTGGGGTTTATCAAAATCATCTTCATAAGAAGGATCTTCAAAAGAGGAATGAGAATTAATAACAATTTGTTTACCTCTCGTAGACTTGTATAAGGAGCACTGATTGCTCTAGATGAAAATGGAATCCAAATGAGTCTTTGACCAGTTTTACACTTGTCGTGGTATTTTCAAATCGGCCTGCCGGTTTAAAATAAATCTGGTACGCGATTTGTGCTTAGGAAAACATTTTTGTTGCAATAAAGCCCTTAATCAATTTTAAACCTAGTTTTCCACCCCAAAACTATTTGCAAGTAAAATTTAAGCAATTAAAACATATATGAAGTTAAGGCAAAATATTCAGGATTATTACTAAACCAGTAACGAGCATGTTAAACACATAAACACGATAATTACGATAATTCACATAAATTAACAATTATCAAAAAGTTAGGCAGAAAGAAAGTATTCAGTTATATTTTACCCTCCATATGATTCGATCATCCATCAAAAAAAATTGATCACTTCGTTCCTTGATACGTTTTTCCTATAATAACAAAGAGATGTTTCTAGGTACCCATGGTGGTTAGGGTCCTTAAGGGTTAGTAGTACTTTTTAAGATCCATTATGGCCTTTTCCTATGGAGGTTTAAGGGAGGCGAGTTCAAGTTGGTGATTATAAGAGCAACAAGATCATGTTCATCATCTTCACTTTCTTCCATGTTAACGTTGATGATTACATATGAGAGTTCCAAGAATTTCCAAATAGCATGAGCCGACGACCATTCACCAACAAAGTTGTACTCTAACTCGGATAACCCACACACCATGTTATTCAAAGCTTTATAATTTTCTGTAAGTTTTTCCTTATCATCTTCGGTAATCTCTTCAAAATCCTTCAATTCTCAGGCTAAAATGCTAACTTAGATTTCGTTCATGTATTCCTTGTATGGCATGAACATACTTCTAAGAGAGATCATTCAAAGCTCATTATCTATGCATTATAGATGTTCCTCCACACTCTTTTTCCAATTCTTATAATTGCAAAGAGTGGAGGTCTAGTAGTAGATAATATTTACTATGATGTTTACTCTACTAACAATTAAGATATTAATGTAAAGTTAGGCTCTGACACCAATAGTAATTTCTGTTGGGGAGGTATTTACAACACTAATCAAATCAGGCCTAATTATAAACTTTTCCCAACAATTATTGATTAAAGAAAAGTCTACTAGAGATTTATAAAAGACTAGGGGATCATGCAAGATTCCAATTTGATAATTAATCTATGAAAACTTATAAATGTGATATGCATAATGATAGTGATAGAGTGTACATGCTTATTTTAAAGTGGGTTGAACTCCCGAAGGCATAATCCAACACCTAAGGAATTGTCATAGTAATTTAAGATCTCCACTAAACTTCTTGTATTTATTGAAGATGAAATATAAAACCTTTAAAATGAGTTTTTTGCAGGGCTAATTCATAACCTAACTGTGACTATTGTTGGGCTCAATGACAACCCTTAATACGATTTTTTACTAGGCTAAATCTTAACTTCTAATACCACTCTTATTTAATATATAACAAATCAAACCCTTTGTATATGATTAATATTAAAATATAAACCACAACCTCTTAATGAGTAAATATTAAGATAACTGAACTCCTTCCTGCGTAGATAGAACAATGATGATTGTTTGAACTCCTTCTTGAGTAAAAAATACAATGGCATTGATCAATTACTTCTTGATTGAATGATACAATGAGTGTATATCAAGCTTTGATTGACGATAAGTTGATGATAAGTTGATGAATCTGCTTGAGTTAGCTTTATAATCTCTTCATATGGTTTCCAAAGAAATAAGAAATGTGTAGGAGATAAGAGATGAGATTAATGCTAAAATGAGCTTCTATTTATAGGAAAATTGAGGTTTAGATGGATTAGTCTACGTTGCAAGTGACTTGGCGTACTTTTCCAAATTGGCATCCCAGTGTTGACTAAATCGTGATTACGATATTGTTCACAAATTCCATATTCCACATGGCTCGTTCTGGTTCCAACAACTATAAGGGAGATATAATTGAAACACTTTTTTATATTATTTAACTAGAATTTTGGTATTTTGCCGAAAGAGATATTCCAATCTGAATCGGATTTACGGTTTCGACATAAATCGGGATCCCGAAGTGAATTGTATGCGCGCATAAAGAATTTTTTATCCTTCGCTCAAATGGAAACACTTTCTTCATGAGATATGTTCAATATAGAATTCTAAGAAAATTTCTAGTTTATAACATCTTCAGATTCACAACGCTTAACAAGTTATGATACAAAATATGTCAAATAATATGAAAATAAATATTCATATTTTGGCACATGTAATGATGTTTAGATGTTCTTTCTATCAACATAATAATTGTTCTATGTGTGTTACTATTATCTCTCTATAAGCATACGAATTAACACAAGTATTAAAGTAATAAAAAGTGATCTTCTCTCAAAAGATGATGATAGTTAATTTTGTGATTTAGTTAAGTGTGGATTTTTTGTTATATGAAACAAATGGGGGAAGGGAATTTGGGTATCGAGCTAAAATACTACAAATTTAGAAGACTAGTATGCAGGAAATCAAGAATTAAAAAGAGTAACAAGAAAAACACAAGAGAATAATTCAGAGATAGAAAGATATCTCTGGATGAATTAATACACCTAAGAGATCTAGTTGGGTTATTTATATTAACAAAGGCAAGTACTAATCCTTCATACTAATCGAGATTCAAATTTACCCTAAACTCTTTCAGGTGATTCTTCCGTTTAGATATAGGAACTCCTTTCAGATGGACCTACGTACCCATGGGTGAATTAGACATATACCTATATTGTGACTAATGACTATGGATATACTTATGATATTCCGATTATATAAATATAAACACTCATATTTCCTAGTTCTACCAATAAATCGCCCCCTTTAATCAATTATGTGGCCATCAAAATTAAGAAGCAATTTAATACAAGGAAATAAGAAGAATGAATAAGTAATACCTAATCAAACAATTAGTCTCAAATTAAATTAAAAGGCCATGATTTTGAAATTTTTTGGTTTTATAAATCCATCCCAAGCCAATTAGGATTTAGTTCATAACTAATGGAATTACAGTTATCCTGATTGAATTAAGTATAAACGTAATTGAAAATTAGAGTTGAAAAGAAATTACAATGACTCATGAGAAAAGATGTTGGAGATGTGAAGAAGATGATGTAACTCTTATTTTCTTCTCCTAAGCTCCCTCTTGAACTTAAGTCTTGTATCTTTGATGAATTATGAGAGAAAAGGAGAACATAAACTATTTATAGGGTCTAAAATTTATGGGTCTCCTTCCTTGTGTGTCAATCAACGGGTCAAACAAGTTAAAAAGCCTCAAACCACAAAGAATTCTTGTCTAACACCGATATATAACTTTTAACTGACCAAAAAACATAACTTCTTCATAAGAAATCCGATCTTTGATCTATTTTTTCACGTCTACGTATTTTTGAGAGATTTTCAACGATCTATCCCAAAACTTCTAATTCCTCTCGGATCATCTGTGGTATTGATTTGAAGTTGGCGGGTTGTTGTATCACACTTATATATTTGAGATCCAAGTGCATTTTTTACTTTATTGGGTCACTTGTGGTATTTTTTGACTTCTTGAGGGTTCCTCTTTGCTTTTTTGACACCTTATATTATCAAAGAATCTCTGAATCCCATATGTTCCTTTGAGTTTCACATATAATTCACAAAACACCTTAAAATGTTCCAAAAGCATGTGAATTTATACATTAGCTAAAGACTCAATAAATATACCAAATGATGGGAAGAATCTAAACTTTAAATCAAAACCATCTCAAGAAATGATATCTTGATTTATGAAATATTCTGACAAAAGTTGACACTCAGGTACTAAACAAGAATATATTTGACCACCTTAGAAAATTCAATATAATATGATAAGCTGTGATCCAGTGCATGGTCAACTTATATGAAAGCTCACGAAACACTTAAAGTGATACTTGCAACGCTTGTACTTTTAACATGTAATATGTTCTAAGTATGTAATAATCAAGTTTGTAGTTGAACACATTTTCAAATTATTTCACATAGCAAGTTATGTCATATGAGCATTCAACTCATATATGTACATAAATGACGAGTGGTGTTTTAGAATAGTGATAAGTGTTCATGCTACACATGATGATACAAGATATGTTTTAAGTAATGATATAAAAGATTAAGCAAAAATAAACTTAAGCACATATGGATTTGTAACATAAAAATAACTAGAAAGGGGAAATATGGCAACACAAATGGACCCCGTACTATATTAAACATTGTCCTTCATTTAAGCAATGGGGAGACGTGACAACCTTATATCCATTGGTCGTGTTATTGTATGAACGATTGAGATCTAAATACTACGAGTTTCATATAAAAGACGTGCCTTCTTGCGATATTTATTATTTATTTTAATTTTCTCTTTCATTTAAAGTTCTCTCGTATTCTCTAAATTGATTGTGAAATTAGGGTTTCACAATTTAGGTTGTAATCGATATAACTACTTGTAATAGATTACAAATCATGTATATATGTATGTATATATATATATATATATATATATATATATATATATAGAGAGAGAGAGAGAGAGAGAGAGAGAGAGAGAGAGAGAGAGAGAGAGAGAGAGAGAGAGAGAGAGAGAGAGAGAGAGAGAGAGAGAGAGAGAGAGAGAGAGAGAGAGAGAGTTATCTTGAATAATAGATTAGTCATCGTAGTTTGGCCTGGTTTTGGTAATTTACAATTTTCTAGGGTATTTGTCTAATTTAGTGGTTGTTTGAGATACTTTAAGTATTATTTTGTAATTTGGAACATTTACTGATGGAGGAATTACTCATGTTGGAGCTCAACATGGATGTATGTTTACCAAACCACAATAACTATCCTATGTCTTTTAATTTTTTGCAGTTTACTTTGTGATTTCAATTTTTTGGAAACTTAAGTGTTTGAATATTTGGTAAAAACTTTACACCATATAGCTAGGGAATTTAACTCTTTGAACTCCCAATTTTAGATTTTGCCCGAATAAGAAAGCTATTAAAGTATAGTTTTTGTTACTCATTTCTTTACTCTAGTTTTTTGTTAGAAAAGAAAACCTATTAAACTTAACTGTAACGGGTGGCAGTGTTGATGAGGTAAAATTCTTTTTTTTTTGTGTCTAGTCAGACAATTTCGTTTTCATTGGAAAATATTTTATTGGATATTTTTGAAATTGCCTGCTTTTGTTAGATCAAATTAATTTGTGATTATGTTAGACCATCCGTGCTTTATCTAGTGGTGAGCACGGGTCGAGGAATTTCCAACCCAAGGTAACTACCCCGAGCTACTAAATTGGGAATGCTAACCCGAGGGCAATGTTGTAGAACTCGGTTTTGGGCGCTAGGCGGTCGACCGGCGCCTAACGCCCAGGCTGAATTACACGGGGCCTAGGTGGAATTATACGGTGTTGAATCCTGATATGTAATTTTGTATGTTTAGTAATATATTTAGTAATTATAGCAATTTTAACTATTTAAGTCATAAAATTCATCTAACAACACTATAGTAAATATAAAAATACTAAAAATTGAGTAATAATATCAACTAAAGAATTCTCGAGAATAAGAAAAATTAACAAAAAGGTCTGTGCGAGCATGTTTTTCCATTAATCGAAGCCTAGGCGGTCATTTTTTGTCATTAATCGGTGTCTAGACGGGTTAGGCGCCTATTCCACGGCTACTAAGGAGCTAGGAAAAAACGCCAGGAGTTTTAACTAGGCGTAAGCGACTGAGGGGGGAGTTGACACCTAGGCGGCGTCTAGGTGTGCCTAGGCGGGGAAATCTACAGCATAGCCCGAGGGTATTTACTACTCCCTTCGTCCCAAAATTAATACCCATTTACTAAGGGTTCATTTGGAAGTGCTTATTTTAGAGTAAAAAGCACTTTTAGAATAAATTTATAATATTTGTAAAAATTATTATTTTTTATCAAAATCTAGAATCAATTTAGGTATTTTTTTAAGAAGCACATAATTGGTGTTTATCCTAAAAATGTTTTTCAAAGTGTAAAACACTTTTAGAATAAAATTAAAATATTTGAATTTTTTTTTAATTTTAGAATCACTTTGCGTCCGTTTGGGATTGATTATTTTTGAGCTAAAAGTGCTTTTTGATAAAAATTAATTTATTTGAAAAAAATATTAAAAAATATTTAGACAAAGTGATTATTTTAATAATCACTTATCTATTGCTTTTCCTAAAAATGATTTTAAAGGTCTAAAGTGCTTTTATGGATGCAAAATCACTTCAAGTGATTATTTTAAAAAGCAATGCCAAACGGGCACTTTAAGTGCTTTTTTTAAGGAACACATATTTGGTGTTTTTTCTAAAAGTGCTTTCTAGGGTGTAAAACATTTTTAAAGATCTAAAAGCACTTAAAGTGCTTTTCAAAAAAAAAAAAAATACTTCCAAACAGGTACTTAAAGATCTAGAAGCATTTTTAAGTGCTTTTATTAAAAAGTATTTCTAAACGGATACTAAAAATAGTGTCCTAAACTTATTGTCCACTTAGAGTATCAAGACACCATTTTCCAACTTTTTTTATTATCATCTTTATTGAAAAATTAAAATTTATACTTTCAATACATATTTGAAATATCAAGGAACATTATGAGGAGTAATTTTGTAATTGTGTATGTATTATTAGGTTTCTTAATTGGTGTAAAAAGTTAAGTGGACATTATTTTAGGACGAAAAGTGTAAGTGTTCAACTCGGGTTAGGTCGGGCTCAACTCGATTTAGACATAGTTATTAATGGTCAATCTTTTTTAGCAATTTAATAATTAGAGATTAATAATTTAAAATAAAACCTAAACACCTCAAAAATTTCTTAAATTGCAATAATAAACTTATATACCAAATAATTTTTCTTTAAATAATAAAAAATTACCTTAAATAACAAAATTACAAGAAATTACCCCAAAAATATATAAAAGAAATGCTTTATAATTAAAAAAAAACACTATTATATTCGGATTGGTTGAGTCTAACCTAATTTTTTTATTAAATTTTTAAAACACGTGGATAACTTGTTTGGATTTTATTTTTAACCAAGGATATTTTTGTAGATGGATTTTTTTTTTATTTATAGAAAAATCATTCTAGACTTGGAGTCATTGACTCGGTTTAAACCTACGTCACTAAATTAAATAAGCAAAGTCTTCTTAAGAAGTGTTTGATTTTTTTAACCTTCAAGGTAAATACGAATTAGGTCTCAACTCCAAGTTGAAGCCACTTTTGCTCCGACCTAGCTCTTCAAGGGTTACGAGTTTTTAACCAATAGTATTTGTAAAATTATTTGACAAAAAAAAAAGTTTGTAAAATTATAAATGTACTTTGACCAGTTTTTTTTGGTTCAAAATCTTTTGACCAATGGATAATGTATTTACCTAATTTTCCGAAGTTGAGACACTTTTATGTATCTTGACCAAATGTTATCAATGTAATTCCTTAAATTTTGAAAATAATAAATATAATTTAATAAAAGTACAAATTAAATTAGTCCTATCTATATCAATCGTCCAAAGTTGATTTGCAAATATAAAGCCATTTTAGAACACCAAAAAATGGTGTTTGGATAGATTCCCAATCTTACACTACGAGCTCAAACAGTGAGCTATTCATCTTCTACCCTTCACGTTTATCTTCATCTTCATCTTCCATGAAAATTTCTAAATCATTATTAACTCCAAGTTGGTCAGTCTCAAGATCAAGATCACGTGACCAACCAATGTCTCACCCCACTTCTTTTACCAGAAAACTCCCTAACAATGGAGTAACCACCATTAAAGTACCACCACAAGCTTCCCCCATGTTCACAACCAAAAACAATCCAGAACCCTCTTCGCCTAAGGTCACTTGCATTGGTCAAGTACGAAGCAAATCCAAGAAAAAGAAAAGACTCAACACAACCATTAATGGAGATTTGAAGCAAAATGGTGGAAATAACTGCTATGATTTGAGCTGCTTATTTCCTTGTGGAGGAGATAACAGAAAATGGGCAAACGGGTCAAATGCGAAGAATGCGAAAAACTCATGTGCTCGATGGTTAGTGAGATTAGAAGATGGGGAAGGAGGGAAAAGAAGAGAGATTGAGCTTGTGGTGGGTGAAGAATCTGAAGATGAAGAAATGGTGATTCGAAGAACGAGTTTGCGAAGAAGAAGACATGTATTGGAAGATTTTGAGATTGATGATGAGAAATTTGAAGGTAAAGAGATTGAAGAAGGAAGAATTAGCATTTGTTTACCACCTAAGAATGCTTTGTTGTTAATGAGGTGTAGATCTGATCCCACTAAAATCGCTGCTCTTACAAATAGAGTTAATGGTGAGGAATCTAGAGAAGAGCTCATGGGTATAGTAGAAGAAGAATTAGAGATTGATGAAACTCAAGAAGCTTCATCAATGGAGATTGAGAAAATCAATCAAATTCAAGAAGAAAGTAGAGAAATTTCTTCATCCTCATCTATGGAATCTGCTTCAGTTAATGAAATTAAAGAATTAGAAAATACCCACCAAGAGAAAGATGTTAACGATCAAGATTTCGAATCTAGAAAGCAAGATGATGAAGATCAAGATAAAAATGGCGAATTTATATCATCTTCATCGCCAGTTTTGCCGGATTGTTTATTATTAATGATGTTCGAACCGAAACTATCAATGGAGGTATCTAAAGAAACATGGGTTTGCAGCACAGATTTCGTACGATGTTTACCAAAAAAGCAGAATCAAAAGGCTAAGCAAAATCTAGTCAAGTCATCATCATCATTAGCACTAGTAGAAGAAGAAGAAGTGAGGAAAGATGATCAATCTGATGAGTCAAAGAAAGTCAAGGTTGTGATACCACCACAGACAGGGGCAGCATTACCGCCACGATCTTCGTGTTCATTGCCAGCTAAGGCTGTTTCAATGGCGGATATGATTGAGAATAAGCTACTGAACGGTGGTGGTGGAGGATATGAGCCGTTTATGTTGAAAAGGTGCAAGTCTGAGCCGATGAGGGGAGGAGCTAAGCTCACGCAAGATCCTTGTTTCTGAACAGAACAGTGAGCTTGAGCCAGGTTTTAAGCTGTGTTGGTTAAATGAGTTATTAGTAGATAAATTATTTACCTTTGAGAAACTGTCACAAAACTTGAAAAAGAAAAAGAATTGTCACAAATTTTTGCTGGAAATTGTAAATTTAGGGAGTACTTTTCTGTTGTTTAGTATCATTCGTACATTTTTCTTTTTGCTATCTATAATTTATCTAATCATTTTTATTGTTTTTTTTATCATGATAGTATAGACCTAATTTTGGAAAAGGGATTAAGGTTTAGGCCTAAATATGAAATTATTCCTCTATTAGAAAAAAATGCATATGAGCAAAAGATACCTGAAAACAAATGTGTAGGCCCATACAATTGTCCTAAACAAGTGACCGATAGTACATAATATTGGGGGAGAGGATCCCACTAATAGTACATAAAATGTGACGTGTGATGCTAAACGTGTTTATGGTTTAAGAGTCTCCTATTGTTTTTGTGTACTTTGTGCAAAATGAAATGGATTGTTAAAACAAAAGGTAAACAGATACTTGTTAACAATCTAACACTAAGGATCTTTACTCTTTATTGACTAAAGATTAAATTAATAATTCAATTAAAAATCTAAGCAAAAAAGTTATATGGAATTTATATTATAATACTTAAAAATAATAATTTAGACTTATTTCACAACTAGTTAACTTCCTACATATGAACACTACATACGATATTGTTAGAGTTGATACGGAAAGCCCAACATCTAACAACTTCATATGCAAGGGTGTGGGGCACTAATTCGGGTACGACTTCAGTTGCCAAAGGGAGTGCAAGTTTAGTTGGTCGGAATAAGCCAATTCGCGGATTCAAGATGAATACAGATGTTAATAGTAATAGGTGGCGTCATGAGGGAGGTGGTGACGGATTAATTCGGGATGAAGAAGGCAATTGGGTCAAGGGTTTCTCAATAAAGATCAGGCATGATTCTCCATTTGTTATGGAGTTAATAGCTTTGTGTGAAGGCGTCAAATTAGTTGAAGAGATGCAATTAAAGGAGGTGACGTTCGAAGTTGACTTGTGGGAAGTTATTGATACAATTCGCAATACAGGAGTGGGAAGAGGGCCATTAGCGTCTTGAATTGACCACATTCGTAAAACTTTAGACAATAACAACTCTTTCAGACTTAAGGATATATACAGGAAAGCGAATTATAGTGTGGATTGGCTGGCCCGTGTTGGTTTATCGCCACAAGAAGATTTTGTGATACATCAAGATCCCCCAAAGGGAATGTGGAAGGATATTACATGTGATCGGATGGGATGCAGAACTCCTAGACTTGTGTTTAGTCCTGGATTGTTAAATGAGGTCCCAGAATAGTATTACACGATCCGTTTTGGGTCTCCTTGTAACAAAAAAAAAATCATTTTATATTGGTATTTTGGTCCATATATACAAATAAAATCTAATTAATATGCATACTGATTAACCAACTTACGAATAAAATCAAAAGAAATATGAGTACACATCATATATTTTATTGATTGATAATATACATGAATGATTTATGTACAACTAATAAATGAATTTTACAAGAATAGAATTGATTGAATTGTAAATTACATATATTATAAACTAATAAAGACAACGATTTCCGAATGTCTTGTCATCCTATGAATCTATATATAGATCTTTATTAAGACCGTTGGCTAACATTAATATTGTAGAGTAGAACTTATGATCTGTCTTGGGTTTTCACGTTACTAACGGTAATCTTGTAGATACGAAAAAACAATTAATATCATTTTGATCTTTATGATTACACATGTTTTCTCTACCTCATTGATCATTACATCATTTTCTGCAAATTTGTAATAAATACATATGAAGACAATACATGTCTTATTGACTGATAATTTTTGTACAAAGTTGATTTATGTACAACCGACTGTACAAGAATAATAGATATATCAATTAGCCTAATGGTAATGCAATTTATAGTCTCGCAACTTGTCAACTTTTTCAAATCTCCCATGTCACTTAAAGTTTCATCTAGAAAAAGACTTTACAAGAATAGAATTGACTGAATTGTAAATTATACAAACTACAAATTATAAAGACAATGATTTCTGGAAATCTTTTCTTGTCATCATATGGATCTATACATATAGATCACTCTTAAAATCGTTGGCTAACGGTAATATTGTATATAAGAAATTTTGATCCTACTTGGGTTTTTACGCGTCTAACAGTAATCTTGTAGATAAGAAGGAACATTTTTCTTGTGATTTCACATGTTTTTTCTCTATCTCATTGATCATTAAATCACTTTCTCTTCTAGAAAGAACCTTGTCCTCAAGGTTTGACTTAATAAATCTGCCAATACATTTTATTTAAAAATTACATCTAATTCTATCGTATAACAGAAGAAAAACTGAAAATACCTTAACTGTACTCAAACAATTATGAGAAGTATAACCATATAACATGCTACAATCGTGATGAAAGATTCTATAAATTCGATCTCCATTTTAAGCATAACCTTTGAATAAGACTTTTTTCAATATTTTTTTTCATACATTTGTTGGTTGTCTTTATTTCAAATGGTTCATCCTTGAATAATTGATCATACTCTACCAAAACATTTTTCAAATTCTGTAACATATATATAGTTCATCAACATCCCTTGAATCCGTCAAAATAATATTATAACTTGAACCTTGATTTTCCGTGACAATAGGAGTATGAAAATCATTGACAACAATGTTTTTATAGGAAAAATATTTCTAGAATGACCACTAAAAAATTTGAAAGGTTGACCAGATATTTCATAAACAATATTCTCAAAGGATCTGATTTTGTCGCCCAATGATGTGAGTTTTTCTTCAATTGATGCAAGTCTACTATTGTAAATAAAATGTATGATGTTAAACGTGTTCATGGTTTGAGAGTCTTTTATTATCCTTACATATTTTGTACAATATGAGAAAGAATGTTAAAACAAATGGTAAACAAATTCTTGTTAACAATCTAAAACTAAGGATCTTTAGTGACTAAAGGTTTATTACCATGTTAAATTAACAACTCAATTAAATATCTAAGCAAAAAATTATATAAAATTTATATTTTAACACTTACGAATAATAATTTAAACCTATATCATGACTTGTTGATTTCCTAAATATGACCACTACATACCGTATTGTTAGTGTGCGTTAAAATTTTATATTGATATTTTTGTCCATATATACAAATAAAATCTAATTAATATGCATACTAATTGACCAATTTACAAATAAAATCACAAAAAATATGTTAGTGTGTAATGAATTCTAATAAACACATCACATATTTTATTCATTGATAATTAATGTAAATAAATGGTTTGTGTACAATTGAAGAATGCACTTTACAAGAATAAAGTTGATTGAATTGTACATTATATAAACTATAAACTAATAAAGACAATGATTTTTGGATGTCTTGTCATCCTATGGATCTATATATGAATCTTAAATAAAATCGTTGGCTAATGGTAATATTGTAGATAAGAACTTATGATCCTTCTTGGATTTTCACGTTACTAATGGTTATCTTGTAAATAGGAAAAAACAATTAATAACATTTTGCTTCTTCTTGTGATTCCACGTGTTTCCTCTATCTCATTGATCATTACATCATTTTATGCAAATTTGTAATGAATTCACATGAACACAACACATGTTTTATTGGCTGACAATTTATATACAAAGATGATTTATGTACAACCGACTTTACAAGAATAGAATTGACTGCATTGTAAATTATATAAACTATAAACTAATAAAAATAATGATTTATGGATGTCTTTTCTCGTCATCCTATGTATATATATATATATATATATATATATATATATATATATATATATATATATATATATATATATATATATATATATATATATATATATATCATGTTAAGATCGTTGGCTAACGGTAATCTTGTAGATAAGAAGTAACATTTAATATTATTTTGCTCATTCTTGTGATTCCACGTATTTTCTTTATCTCATTGTTCATTACATCGCTTTCTCCTCCAGAATTAACCTTGTCCTCAAGGTTTGAGTTAATAATTGCACCAATACATTTCATTTGATAATTTCATCCAATTCTATCGTATAACAGAAAAAAAAAATTAAAACACCTTTACTGTACTCAAACAATTTTGAGAAGTACAATCATATAACATGCTACAATAGTGATTTTCGATCTCCGTTTCCAGCATAACCTTTGAATACTACTTTCTCCAATATCTTTTCATACATTTGTTGGTTGTCTTTGTCTCAAATGGTTCATCCTTGATTGATTGGTCATTCGCTACAGAATGTTCTTACAATTCTATAACACATGGTTCATCAATATCACTTGAATCCGTCGAAATAATATTATAACTTGAGCCTTGATTTTCCGTAACAAGAGGAGTACAAAAATCATTGACAATAATATTCTTTATAGGAGACATATTGATAGAACGACCACTAAAAATTTGAAAGGTTGGTAAAAATTTATATGAATAATATTCTCTAAGGATATGATTTTGTCGCCCAATGATGTGTTCTTTCCTTTAAGTGATGCGAGTCTTCCTTCAATTTATGTGAAATGTCCTTCCATTGATTTAAACTTTTTGAACGAGCCATCTTGAAATTCTTGTATGGCATCATCAAACCATTTGAATCGAGCTTCTATACTAACTCTCAATGAAGGCACCTATTTTCTAATGAATTCACATGAGCACAACACATGTTTATTGACTGATAATTTTTTTATATAGATGATATATATATAACTTACTTTACAAAAATAGAATTGTCTTAGTTCAAATTACATAAACTATCAACTAATAAAGAAAATGATTTATTGATGTCTTTTCTTGTCATCCTATATATCTATATATAGATCCTTATTAATATTGTTTCCTAACAATATTATTGTAGATAAAAACGTTTGATTTATCTTGGGTTTTTACGTTGCTAACGGTAATCTTGTAGATAAGAAGGAACAATCGATATCATTATGCTCCTTCTTGTGATTTCACTTGTTTCCTCAATCTCATCGATTGTTACAGAGTGCCACATGAAACCACTATAAGGGCATAAAAAACTATTAAAGATTGGTTCTTGTCTAAACTAGACATAAAAAAAAATTAAATTAACTTAGACATCAATTGTATTAAAAGAATAAAATCATTTTTTTTTTGTTTTATTTGGATGAAGTAATTTGAATCTAGCTAATTCATCCTTTTTTTTTGTTAATTCACAAAATGCTTACAAATATTTGTTTCTTGAAGGAATCAACCTAAAACTTGATGTCTCTTGTAAAATGAGTTGAAATCTTGCTTACAGCATAGTTAATCGTGTAACAGTGTGATATGCAACTAATCATACTTTATGCCGACTCAAAGTTTAGTTGGTCCTTTACGCTAGGATACCGGGATTTTGCTTCTGTTTATGGGATTGACTTATGTTCTATTTATGTAATTCTTAGAAGTCTTCTATGAAAGGGTACATTTTTTATTGTCCAAAATAAATATAAGAATAATATTTTTCTTGTCAGTAAATTGCAAAAAAGAACTTTAAATATTTTCAAACAAAATATATTTTAGTTGAAAATGTAAAAATTATTCGATGAAATTTTTTTCTCTTCTATATCAATTTTTTTCCTAGTCTTTTTTAAAAAGACATAACTAATTCAATAAAAACCATAATCATGCGTTTTCAACTGATTTGAGATCATGATATTCATATTTAATAATAATTTGAGTTTTTTTGTTTTATTTAAATTAAAAAAATGAACTTTAAAAAAATCACGATTAATATTATACATAGAAGATATTATAATAAATTGTGGGTTTGAACTCTTGAGATCAATTTTTATTATGGTGAGAATTTTTGTAATATTTTTGAATTTCATATTCGACACTAAGCATTTGAACGCGTTATGTCCAAGGTCAATGTTAACACTTAGTCGATCAGTTACTTGTTTTTTAAGCATGCTTATTAGAAAAAATGAATAAGGAGGTAGATGAATAAGCAAAAGGAGAAAGATGAACAAAATAGTTACAACAAATGCTAAACACATTCGTGAAAAAAGTGAACACATTTATATATTAATGAAAAAAAAAGTGTGCTTAATCACCAGCAAATTGGGTACAACGCCGAGCAAAATACATAAGACATTGAGACTTTTACTAATGAGCAACTTCGATCACGAAACAAACTTCGAACACTAAGTAATTTTGAACAAAATTAAATATTTATCACTCATAACAAAATTAAAATTGAATTAATTTAATAAATTGGTATAAGAGTTATTAGCCAAATACCCATACACCACCCCCATGAAGTCCATATTCTTTTTGCCCCCTATAAGGTCCAATTTTTTTTACTTATCCCCAGAATGCCCTCTTTATTTAATAAAACAATTCTTAAATTATGAACATGTGATATGAAAGGCAAAACCCACCGAATCAATTACAAGATCATTAATTGCCTTTAATGTTGCTATATTTTTACACTTGAAACACATACATATATATCGTATATCAATTAGACTTACTAACAGAAACTAATTAATTATAGATTAATCAGTATATCTCTTCTTTCTTGGGTTTTGCCGTAGAAACCTCCATACATTTTAAGTGATTCTCAAACTCTGCAATCTAGCTGTATTCGTATAGCTCAATCTAAAGGTGGTTCTCATTATTGTTCCAAAAATATGATAATCTAAACATTACACCCATCCATTAACTAGTACACACCACTAATTTCAAATTAAAGTTTCACCAAAAACACAGGCAGGTCACACACCTTGCGTTTACAAATGAACACCACTGTTTTTGCATTGAAATACCAACATAATTCAGAAAACGAGTATAAGCATTGTTATACTCCGAAAGCATGACACTGTCAAACCATTATCCATTAACACAAAACCAAACCCAAATTCTGACATGCAAATTCATAAACCACTTGGAAAATAATCGATTCTTCAAATTTTTCGTATTCACACAAGTAGAATAAACAAAAACTAACCTTTAGATGTTTTTCTTCTCCTTTCTCTTCAAGGGAGGTCTCACCATTTTCTTTCCTTGCACCCGCAAATACTATAAAGATCTCCACACAAATCAATCGGTGGATTGATGGCCTATTTTTTGTGGGATCGCATGATTCGTAGAGATGATTAGATTTTTTTCCTTTTTCTCTGCAGACCGCTTTGCATTTAATTCTCCTTTAGAGCTTCTATAGTGGGACGCGTGGGTTTCACTTTCATTTTATTAATCTGGCAAATTACTACATGTGATTGTAATTTAGGGGTATTTGGGTCACTTTGTTGGTTTGGACCCTTTGAGCCCAAAATGGTGGTGTGTGGTCCTCTTAGGTAACCAACCCTTGTTATAAATTTGAAAAAAAGGAATACAAACATCTTATCTACATTCATACCTTAAGAAAAAAATGGCGACATCATACTGACGTCACTGTCTTCTCCACCAAATAATAAGAAAAAATATTCTATTTAGTGTATAGAACTCAAACTCTAGTTGTGTTAGCCAGACTGGTAGCACGTGTTTCGATTGTTAATGAAACCTTACATTTACTTAGTACGCAAACTTATAACTCCTTCGATGTCTAGCTAAAGAATTTCTATTTAACCGTTGAAATGTGGAAAACCAAAGATAAGAGTTATTTGTTTAAAATATATCTTTACTATACTTAACACCCCCAACCAGCCGACCTTTTTCCCCTCATAAAGAATCTCATATTTTTACGATATACCTAATATACCCTTAATCACAAAGTATATATATTTGGTTCTTATATATATTCCTTAATCAAAACATATCTTATATGAGATATGTATATAATATATAAAACATATCTTATATAAGGTAGAGAAATCATTTTACATTCATGTATACAATATAACTTTCCATATTATCGCCTACAATCATGCTCATTTTCTAAGGATGATCGATTTAGAAACAAAAAATATAATAGAATTTAGATCTATTAGTTGTTGTACTTTAACTAACAATTGATCGAAAACAAAATTAGACTTCTATGTTAGCTTTCTTCTCCATTCCATAAACAAGACATGGACCAAGAAAACCTTCACAACATTCACAAAATCACAAATGCCTACATGGTAGAACAATAATGCATGAGTACCTAGATTTCAGCCTCTGCATACTATTTTCCTGTTTCTTGTTCCACTTCATATCTAATCTGATCTTCTTTTTGCATTATTTCCTCTGTTTTGATATAGTCACAACAAGATTCTACATTTCACATCGATTGTCTGATAAACAAGCATTCTGCATCAAAGTATATAATGACTCCAACGGAGGTCGATATTGTATAAACGATCATATTCAATAGGTTATCACTCAAATAATGATGGTCTTCTTTTATAATGGGTGTTAGTATACTATCGCTGGGTCGTAATGGGTTGTTTAAGATATTAGTGGGTTAATAGTACAAGAACTATATGTTATCATCTTCGAACATTACAAGATCTATGAGTTGTCTTTTCCGATTCGAAAAAGAATCTCACCCTATCAATGAGCTTACTGTACATTTGCTTGGATATATAAGTTGTCTTCTGTGATTCCAAAAAATGAAACTCACCCCATCACTGGGTTAACGATATATTCACTTCCCTTGGTTTGATGCCATCGTCGGTCTATTTCCCTGCCTTTGAATTCTAAACGATTTTTGATGATTTTTGTTAGGGATTTGATTTAATCTGTTGTTGATTCTAGTGAGACTTTTTTAGCCAAAAAAAAAAAACCATAGTTGTGACATGATTTTTGTTCGATTGCACAATTAATGATTTGGTAATAGATTGTTTGAATATTTACCTTTCTTACTAGTTATGCTGTCGATCTCGGTTTTGCGGCCTAGGTGGTCGACCGAGGTCTAATGCCTAGGCAGGATTAGGAGGTTATGAATCTCATTGTGTAATTTTATATATTTAGTAATATATACATAATATATAACAATTTCAATTATGTAAGTCATAAAATTCATCTAATGTAAATATAAAAATACTAAAATTTGAGTTATAATATCAATTCAATAATTCTCGAGAATAAGAAAAAGAAAAAAAAAATCTTAGGCGATCATTTTTGTCATTTACCGCCTAGGCGCCTCTTCCACGGCGACCAAGACACTAGAAAAAAACATTTAGCATTTTTACTAGGCGTAAGCGGTTGAGGGGCAGTTGAAGTGTAGGCGGCGCCTAGACGGCGATTTCTACAACATAGTTTACTAATCTAGCATTTGAAATACAAGTTGGGGTACTTTTTTCTATAATGTGAATTTAACTTCCATAACTATGATATATTTGTTGTGTACTTTTAGTAACTCACCCCAAAGATAATTATCTTTAACAACTCTGAATTTTCAACTCTTATGTATTATCCTAACATGTTTCAAAAATATATCAAGATTTACAATTATCTTGTCACATGTCATTGAAGGTTTAATTAACTGTGTATTATTTCATATATCTTTTTTCTTTTTTAAATTTACAAAAGCTATCATGTGTTTTTTTAATACAAGTATTATTTTGATTTGAAGTTATTTTACCTCTAACAAAAGACTTCTCAGTTATGAAGGCTTAACTTTTACTATTTAATTAAGATTTTATGGACTATCCTTTACTCTTTTGTCTCTATATATGTTAGTGTTGTAAATAATTTTTTTTGCATATCTAAGGCATTAAGCCTAGTTAAAAATAACTACATCCTTATGGGGTAACTAACACAAGTTTAGGTGATGCGTAACCACTCCTATCTCTTATTATACTGCTCCACAAATATTTCGAGGGATCTTCATATATGCACGGGTTCTCAAGTAATTCCGTTCCCTTCTTAGCCAACAAGTCCGCACATAAATTCACTTCACGGTAGATAGAATTTACCTCAAATACCAGGTGATTCTGTAAGATCTCATTACAATCTCGACCTATATGACAAGCCTAACTCTTAGAGTTTCCACCGTCCTTCACTAGAAAATGTATCTCGCTCAAATCAGTCTTGACATACAAGTCCTAATGCCACGGTTCACCACCCATCTCAACTCGTAATGTAACGCCAACACTTTTGAGTGAAAGAGAGAGTTCACCACACAAGGTCCCGAAAATCCGGCAATAAAGGACCCATCTTCAACTCTAATCAAACCCCCTATCCCGGCTCTCCGTCTTATTAAATCACAGCTTCCCTCGACATTTAATTTAATTTTACATTCGGGTTTAACCTATTTAATTAATGTGCTCCTGGCCGATTTTATAACTCCGCCATCATACCCGTTACCCCACCCCAAAGCGAAGTCGCTAGCCCTCTTCCTAGTATCTCACTTTAATCCCATAATTTCGTTCTTCTTTACGAGTGCACAAAATCATTTGACAAAATAATTGATTAAATATATATATTAGTGCTAAACATATTTTTCATTTTTGCGTTGAGGGATGGTGTGTTTATAAAATTTAAAAATAAAAACAATTTGACATTTGACAAAATCGTTTTAAAGTGAAGTCACCGCACCATTTCAAATAAATCATTTTAATTCTGTTTACCTAAATCTTTTTGTATCTAATTAATCATTGGATATTATATTACAGTCCTTGTAAAACACCATCTAAAGCTACTGAAGTAGGCCAACGATTTTTTTTTATTATTGGACAGGTAGGCAAACGAGTTAATATGTTGATTTCTTGCACGACTTAGCGAAAACAATAGACTAACAAGTTGCCAGATTTTAATTTATATAGAATGCGCATATAGTTTTTGAAGTTATGAATTTTAGAAATGGTCATTCAGAAAGCCTTAATCTCAATGAATCAACCGAGGTTGATAATACTAATAATCTCAAATGAGACCCTCCTTCAAATGGGAAGTTCAAAATGAATACTGATGCTTCTTTTTTACTTAGTGCTAACAAATGTTCTTTTGCTTGTGTACTAAGGGATGCTAAAGGACAGTTAGTTGAAGGTTTTGCGAGAAGTTCTCATACATATTCAATAGAGGAAACTGAAGGTAGAGGTGTTTTGGCAGTTTGTGATATGGCTTCGAGATAGCCAATTGGAAGTGTCCATATTGAATGTGATAGTTCTAGATTAGTTGATCAAATTAATGCAAAATGTAATTTATCTAGTTTGACTAAGGTTTTGGTTAAAAACATTATATTTTGTAAGGATCTTTATAACTTAAAAATCTCCTTTGTTAGGAGAGAAAAGAATAGGATAGCGGATTGGGTGGCCAAACATAAACTCAAAGGAGATTTGTTTGGCATTTGGAGTAGCCACCCTCCTTCCCAATTAGCTACTTTAATTAGGCTTGACATTGAACCTACGGGTATAGGCTAACTTGTAATATTTTGTGCTTTTATTGAAGGTTTTATTTTCGACTAAAAAAAAAAAAAAAAAAAGATTGTCTATACACATAACGTATGCATGCACAAGTATTTACGTACTTTTGGTATACGCCTCAATGGTTGTATTGACAGAAAAAAAAAAAAAAAAAAGGAGAAAGGCTTAATTAAGTTAGTTCTGAATCCTGATGAACACGCATGCCTTGCGAGGCTAAATTTAGAAGATTGAAATAAACAATGGGACTAAACTATTTTATATATAAGGGTTTAATTTTATGTATTAAAAAGAACACAAATAAATATATTATTACTATATATTTGAAACAAGCTAAATATTTTCTAGGAGTTAATAATTTCTTTTACTTATGCATTTTTCTAATTTTTTTCTTAGTCAATTTTTTGCATTCCTGGTCAAGGGGGCTTCTACCGTCAGTTCCTACACCATCCACCTTCTCAATTAAGCAATTAGGACATGCATGACCTTGGTAATAACGTATACGTCACATGCATGGAGCTGCTTAACGTACATAAGTTGCCTTTAACAAAATAATTTAGATTTAATTAACGTGAAGAGCAACCATGATCATGTCTACAAAACTAGGAATATATATGTTCAATCATGCAAATCGAGAGAATAAGAACATACTTAATTTGCTTCG
Source organism: Nemophila menziesii (assembly GCA_029959085.1). Lineage (NCBI taxonomy): Eukaryota > Viridiplantae > Streptophyta > Magnoliopsida > Boraginales > Hydrophyllaceae > Nemophila > Nemophila menziesii. Next base: position 2,179,461 of record JARWIR010000064.1, on the reverse strand, counting down.
TCTCTTCTCTCTGCTGCAGTAAGTTTAATTTCAAATATACAGAGAGACATTAAGCATGAAGGTGGTGGAGGGCGTGAGATGGAGAAAAGAGGACTTAGATATTATTTTGGTGCCATCATCTTTATTCATCATATGTGGATATCATCTCATTCTTCTTTATCGATGTAAAAGGCGTGAAGAATCTACCGTCATTGGATATGAAAATCACAACAAGAAAGCTTGGGTTGAGAGGATCCTAACGGTATGTTAAATTTCAAAATAAGTCATTTAAATTTTTAAATCAATCATATTAAAATATTTAAAATTAATATATATCACCTATAGGTCCTATAGCTTGATTTACTGGAAGTAAATTCTCAATTTTTTTTTTATTTCTCTGTTTAAATATAATTATTTTATTGCGTGCTTTTGGGCAAGGGAAATTCAGTAATGCACCCATTTGATTTTGCTTATTTATAATATTTATATTTGTTCATTTAAAATATGGTTTAATCATGTGTTGTTTAAATTACCATTATAAGTCGAGGAAATGGTATAGATTTCTTAATATTGTCTATCACATTTGTGTATGATAACCCAAGTTTCACTTAAATTATAACACATAAATAATACAATGAAAGAATTATTTTGAATAGTATATATCGATTATTACTTTGAAATGAAAATGTTTCAAAGTAAGTAACCGATTAATGAATGGAATTTTATGGTAGAAAAGTACGAGCAAATATTTTTTCTTTTTTTTGTCAACAAGTAAGACCAAAGATCGCGATAGTTAATCTATTGATTAAATTAAGAGTACTGACTACTGATATATACCACCCAATTTCTTACTTAAATTAAATATGATAAAAAATCCTTCATCTGATCCGAATTTTAAAAAGTTACTGAGATGATTTGGCAATAACAACTACAATACTGATTGTATTTGAGTGATATATAATTTACTCATAATTAAATTCTGTAAGAAATTTGAGAAGTTTATATTTTATATGCAGATTGAAGCCAATGATAGAGGGGTAGCAGTATCAGTAATCAGCAGCAACATAATCGCAGCAGTAAATCTATCTTCAATTTGCTTAGTTTTAAGTTCATTAATAGGAGCATGGATAGGAAGCAATTCCTCCAACACCACATTCACAAGTACTTTTATGTACGGCTCTACAAGCAGACCCATTCTTTCTCTAAAATACATATCTCTACTTTCTTGCTTAATACTAGCTTTTGCTGCTTTTGTACAATCTACACGATGCTTTGTTCTTGCCAATTTTCTCATAAGCATGCCAAATGCTGATGTTCCGTTAGCATTGGTCGAGAATGCTGTGATTAAAGGAAGTAATTACTGGACATTTGGTATTCGAGCGCTTTACTTTGCAACTACATTCATGGTATGGGTATTTGGTCCGATTCCGATGTTTGTTTGGTCAGTGATCATGGTGGGATTAATGTATACTCTTGACGGAAATAATAAGCCATTGCATCGGTATTAAAACAAAGTTACGGTTGTTTAATGTATATATTCTAGTAAAAGCATATATGTACCCCAATTATAAGTAAATTCTTTATATATATATTTGCAAGAAGAAATGTCAATGGGGGCAACATCATTTAGTGAAACAATCAAACATAAAACGTGGGTCAGTTTTGACGTGACCAAATACTTAGACCATTTATGTATCGAACATATTTAATTTGGTACACACAAACAAGAAAAACAAATGGTGGTAGTAGACTACTACCACTAAAAATCGTTAATAGTACGATAATCTCTTCTTCGTAGTAGTCCTAGAGGACGAATATCAATTCCTTTAACGATGAGACCTTGCTTAACACGGTAATCATCTGTCTCGTGCAACCTCACGTCTACCAAGCCATCTTCTCCAAGATTGTTGAAAAACGATCCTAGTCCAACCTCCATCCACCCATCGCTTAGTTGATATGGGAAAATTCCAGTTTCTCCGTAACCCTTTTTCTTGTCAATAAATATAGTTCTCCCTTCATTGTGTGTTCCATCGGTAATATCTTTACAAAATTTCACTCTTGCAGTTACATACTCCAGATTTTTAGGGTATTTTTTGAGCTTAAACACAAAGTATACACCATAGTTAACCTTTGGAAGTAGTCTAGCGGTGTCAACTTTCCCTCGAATGTCGAACCAATTTACATACTTTACTGTAACAACCTCAATGCTGCACATAATTAATCATTGATTAACAATTAAATTTTGTTGAATTCGCCCTTGCCTACCATCAGACCTTTAATTGAATTGTTGGGATATTATTTGCTTGGATTAACAATTCTTTTTATGATAATAAAGTTATATTTTATTTTAATTCTCTTAATAAGTCTCTTCTTTCCCAATCCGCCACAACCAACTCTAAAAACCTGACTGACTCCAACCTCAACCTTACCACTATTCACAGAAGCACGGTTGCTCTAATGCATTTGTTAACGGGAATGAAATGGGGTGTGTTGGGGTTGTCATCAGAAAATATTTGAATTTATTTGTGTTTTGAGTGTAAAAAGTTAAATTAGATTTTCAGTGAAATTATTATGGTAAAACAAGATCTATAGTGCACACGTATTTATACATCATAACAGAAGAAACTATACCTAGTGTTAGGGATAGTGCTCCATGTCCAATATTTTGGGTTTTCTGAATGTGGAATTGAAAGATCCCTTGCTCCAATCCAGTGGCTCTTTGAAAGATCCTTTGCTCCAATCTCGTGGCTCTGCATAGACCATTGCCAAAAGAACGGCCTTCGACACCAATTAGCAACATATTCTACCGTTCTATCCAAACATTCCATCATGCACGAATTGGCCATTTAGTTTGAGGTTTTAAAAGTCTCTCCGTGCCTCCGTGGTATGTTTTGCGCAATTTATGAATCCTTCTTCTAAGTATCTTTATGAGTTATATATAGGCGGCTCGATCACATAAATTTCTTCAACCACTTGTAACTAAAATTTATAATAAAACTAATGTTATAGTATTTTTTTGACTATTCTTCTTTTTACTTTTTAGAATATGATCATGATAGTAACTTTTGGAGTATAAGAATTAAGAATGAATAGTTGGAAAAATAAAAAATGTTGGAAATGAATGAGCCAATATTTGACTTTTAGAAGATATCTTCCTCTAATGTCAAAAAAAAAGAAAAAGATATCTTTCTCTTGTAACTAAAATTTATAATAAAACTAATGTTAAAGTATTTTCGTGACTGTCTTTTAACTTTGAGTAATGATATTTGTCACTTCTATTCTCTTCACCCTTTTGTCACCTCCTACATGGCAAATTACATGGCATGACATGTAAGGAATAAAATAATTAAGAAATATGATTAAGGAAATATTTAATTTAAGAAATAAATCAATTAATTCAGATAAGTAAATAAATTACTTATATGTTATGCCATGTAATCTGCCATGTAGGAGGTGATGAAAGGGTGAAGAAAATAGGGGTAATAAATATCATTACTCTTTTTAGAATATAATCATGATAGTAGTATTTTCATATTTTGAGTATAAAAATTAAGAATGATTAGTTGGAGAAATAAAAAAATGTTGGAAATGAATGAGCCAATATTTGACGTTTGAAAGACATCTTCCTCTAATGTCAAAAAAAAAAAAGAAGAAGATATCTTCCTCATGTAACTAAAATTTATAAATAAGCCAATGTTATTTTCGTGACTGTTCTTTTAATTTTTTAGAATATAATCATGATAGTAGCATTTTGAGTATAAGAATTAAGAATGAATAGTTGAAGAAATAAAAAAAATGTTGTAAATATCGGAGCTACAAAGCCTAACCATCATTCATAGACAAACTCAACTCACTCAAACGAAACTCCATTAACATGATCTCAGGTTTGATCCATTTGCAGCTACATTAACAAGAGCTTCAATGTGTGCCATTTGTAGCTCCATTAACACGAGCTCACCTGCTGACAATTAAGCTTATACATATCTACCACGGTTTGAATACGGATCTCTGACCACCATTTCACGAGGTCAGACCATTGTTGCATTTCACGAGCTCCTAGATCCGAACAACTGAAATTCACTACCAATAGTTTCAAGAATGAACCACCAATTCCATGGATCTGCAACAATGCTTTAGATATGAGTTGAATACATCATCGAGCTTGAATCTCCATTTCTATCCCAATTAACACCGCCTTAGAATCTACATGAAGCTTGAAACGTGAATGGTTTGTTCCATTCATTAATGGGCCACAAACCAAATCAAGTTTTTTCAATTCCAGCTATGAGAGCATATAAGATTGGTTTGTGTGTGTTTTTAAAATTGGGTTAGTGTTTCGAATTATATATGTAAGGGGAAATAATATTTCTGCTCTTTTCGTCATCTCAATTGACCTTCAACAGAAATATTATCTACTGTTAGGGAGATGAAGAAAAATAAGGTATTGGGTTCTAATGAAAAGAAATCAATTGAGAAAAGTTCTAGTTCCAACAAATAGGGTAAAATAAGTCATGAGAAGGGAGGACAACTAGCTGTGGTAAATTCAATAGGAAAAAAGGTTCCAGCTTTCGTAAAAAAAACACCACAACCTCTACAGATCGAGAGTCCTACCCCCAAAGAAAAATAAGAAGCTTCAAAGGCCTTGATAGCTTCAGCTAAGAAATATCTATAGGGACTACCTTTTGCTTATGAGAGAGTATTTCAAGAAGAAGTTGGTAAAGGTGAATACAATAGATTCTTGGAGATAGGTGAAAGATTGGGTTGGTCTACATTCATGGTAAGACGTTCAAATTATGTGTTGAGTTAGTTTCTGACATATATTTAGGTCTCTTTATCTGATATAGTAAAGGTTGTGTTCCAGTTAGAGGCAAGTTAGTTCCTTTTACAGATGAAGAGATTCGAAACCACTTCCAGTTTAAGAAATTGGTCGGACCATGTAAGTATAGAGAAGCGCTGGAAACTATCAAGACTTTCGATCGGAATCTACTTTTTGAGCATGTATTAGATAAGGAGAAAGTGAAATCACATAAGGGAGAATTGAAGGCTGGTCTTACAAATATCTCCAAGCAGATACAAGAGTTTGGCACAATTTCCTTTCAGCTAATGTCTTTGGAAACACGAGAAATACGAATGTACCTAAGAAGAACACAATCTTTTTTAATTTTATTTTAAGGGGAGAAGAAGTAGATGTGGTACAAGTGATCTTTGAGGAGGTGATGCGATTTTCAGTCTCTCTTACTTCGTTATTTAATGTGAAATATGCTACTATGATCACGTGCCTCGTTCGGAAAGCGAATGAGATTCCGGGTGAAGAAGATAAATTAGAGTATAAGATAAATAACAATATTGACAATGCTGGGATTAAGACAATTTCGAGAGGAGTGGGTATTACACAAGTTTCAAAAGAGGAAAAGGATCGTGTTTGGCGAGAAAAGATGGAGGAGCAATTAAATAAAGTCGAAGCAGCTCAAACTTTCTTGGCCAATGATATGGCACAAATCAAAGCTAATCAAGTGCACATCATGACACTCCTGGAGCAATTAAAGAAAGATCCAGTAAATCCTATCTTGGGTGTCGATAATGCGAGACAGTAGTCTCGAGAGTATGTTCTCTTTCTTCCTTACCATTTCTGTATATGTTTTATATGCTTGTTTTTAATTTATTTTAGAGTATTTTTTGAGTCGTGGGGACACGTCTCTTTTTTGAGTTTGGGGTGTAGGGATTCATTGTCTCTCATCTCCATTTTTATGTGATTTTTTCAGTTTTTACGTATAAATTAAATTTTTTGATACATGGGATTTAGATGTAGAGTGTGTTTAAAATCTTGAAAGCATAAGTTCAGTAAGTTAATGATATAAAGTAGTATGTTTATGAGTTGTTTTATTTTGTATGCTTTAAGTATTTGCAGGAAAACACGTATTGATAGTAAAGAAAAGATTAGTTATCAATGTGATAGAAAGTATGTTCGATCTTAGGGAGCCATGAGTGGTGTGTAGGCCGTGAGATCCAAGCTAGTTGATAAACCCATTTGATAGACGTGTTAAAGGTAAGAGAATGACAAAATTGCATAGTTTAGAAAGTGATTAAGGCGGTTATTTCATAATCCCCTTGTTGCCTTTTAGCTTATTGTCCAAATTATTATTTATATCCTTCTCAGCCCCTTCTAACCTTTCTAAAGCCTTTTTATTAGCCACATTATAAGTCATATCCCTTATATTTTAGGACTTTTCCGTATGACCCACACTAGAAACCCACACTAGAATCGTGATGCATAGACAATTGTTTTGGAGCTTGAGTTTGGGGTGGTGGGTCCACCATTATGGGAATTATTACTAATTTTGAATTTTTGAGCATATTAATTGTGCACTGTTCTATATATAGAGGATGAGTCACAAGTTTAATATATTGTAACCCTTTGTCCGGGTAAGAGTAAATGAAAAAAGCTGAAAAGTTATGAAAAGAAAATATGAGAAAAGAAAAATAGCATGATATCTCAACATCAAAAAGAGAGTCATAGCTATACAAAAAAAATATTGATTTGAAAAGAATATATATTTGAACCGGCAAAGTAGAATTATTATGTGATGCTTTATTGGGTTATTGGGGATGCTACTTTGTGCATCGAGGAATTCATTAGGTTGAGAGAGAAACGTCTTATGAGAGTAACTCAAGCTCTAGGGAAATTAGTTGATGGCTAGTGAGGATAGAGCCAAAAGCTCACTCTAAATTATCCAAATATACTTATCATACCGTCCCTAAGCCAACATTACAACCTTAAAGACCTTATGATTCTTTGCTATGTAATCTAGAAGTGATTGAGCCAATATAGAGCAGTTAATGTTGGAAAAATAACAATCACTGGTTTTAAAAATAAAGAAATGGAATTCCAAAAAATAGCAAACAAAATAATTCTCAATTAAAGTAATACTACACCTTTACAATGAATTAAAAATAATGAAACTTACACGGAAATTCAAAGAACTACTACATACTATACAAAATTGCGTTAAAAAAATATTTCGGTCGTACCGGTATCTTTAACAATAATTCTACTCTAATCTAGAAAATATTAGAATATGGAAAAATCAAAGAGTCAAAAGTAGTTTTTTCTGAATTAAGTTTCTTCTATATTCCCTCTAGAATAATTTCTTCTAGGGTGAATTATGTATAGGGTCTTGGAAAACATCTTTCTTCCCTATAGTGTAGTTTCAAAAATATTATGCTTCTTAGGGACCTCATTTTTTACAATAGTCTTTCCTACCCTTACTAACACTAAAAGACAAAAAGTGTGATGTCACTGTTTCTCTCTCCACTACCTAACACTACCCACCTACCTCCTACCCCTCACCACCTACCGCCGACCTCCGACCACCGACCTCCGACCTCCGACCACCAGTCACCGGTCACCGGAAAAAACATAAAGTATCGGAAAAAACATAGAGTACTCTATATATTTGCTGAGTACTCTATAAATTTGCGGAGTACTCTATATATTTGCTGAGTACTCTCTAAATTTTTTCGAGTGCACTAATAAAATCTCGGAGTACTCTAAGAAAAACTCAGAGTACTCTAAGAAAAATCTTGGAGTACTCTAAGAAAATCTCGGAGTACTCTAAAAAAATCTCGGAGTACTCAAAAAATTAGTGAGTATTTTATTAATTTGATGAGTATTATTAAAAAAACAAGGCATAAATAGTCAAAAAAACTTTTATTCACCTTTATTACACATTTTTAAACAAGTACAAAGGAATATACAATTAAAAAATGATAAATTAATTACTATTTTGTTTGACCAGATCTGGTCAAACCAGAACTAGATCTGAAATGAAAAAAAAAAAAAACTACTTCTCTTCGACGAGCACCACCACCACCATGAAACAGCCTTCTCGGCGAGCACCACCACCACCATGGAACCTGTCTCCGTCCAACCAAGCTGCTTCATCCATTGTAGCAGCACCAGCAACACATTTGGAGCTCTTCTAATAACACCACCACCTAACCACCATTGGAGCTCGGAGCAGCCATGGATGTTCCTTCGCGACGTGAGGAAGAGATGCGCGGTGGTGTTCCGCCGTCCAGTTTCGCGCAAGGCTTCTTCTTCACCGAGCTGGAACATGAGGTGAAGAATGGTGAAGCAACGAACCAGTGATGTTGTTCTTCTTCACCGAGCTGGAACAGGCGGATCTGGAGAATGACGTGAGGTGAAGAATGGCGGATCTGGAAGCTCGATGCTGGGATGATGGAGCTAGGTGCTGCGAGGCGATGCTGCGGTGGCCGGAGCTCCATTATTTGGTTATGATGCGGTGTTGCGATGCTGGAGTTTTCCATGGCTGCTTCACGTGAGGCGGTTTGGGAGCTGGGGGGAGGAGAGAGAGATAGGGGAGGAGAGAGATGGTGGTGGTGGTTGTTCTCATGCTGGTGGTGGTTGATGGTGGCGCTTGTGTTATGGTAGTGGTAGTGGCGGTTTGGGATATGGGGGAGGAGAGAGAGATAGGGGAGGAGGGGAGGTGAGAGAATATTAATCTGAAAATTATAATTGGTGGGTTTCTAAATTAGTATATATATAATTCTAAAAGGGTAGTAAGGTAATAGGGGTTTTGGGTTTCATGTGTTAAAAACTTCCTAAGGTCTTTAGTAAGAAGAGGCTCTATGCCGGGTCCCCATCTTGAAGAGGGGGGTGTGTTCAAGACTCTAAAATGAATTTACTCTTTCTTCTATTCTTTCTAGAATAGTTTTTTAACCTCTCTAGAAATGTTTTTTTATCTATTCTCTCTAGAATATTTTTTGCTATTCTCTCAAAAATAGTTTTGTTTTTTCTTCTTTAGAAATGCAAATGACAAAGTCACTATATAAAGAAGAAATGGTAAGATAAAAAACGGTCACTTTAATTCTATTCAATAAGATATGTTTTCTTCTTTCTTGACCAAGAAACAGTAAATTCTGTAACAACATCTAAAGAGCCATCAATATGTAATATAAAACCATTTAAATTCCATCAAGTAAAGAAAATCATTTTATATTAAATAATTCCAACGGCCCCAAATTATAAAATGGAACTATTACACACAAATAGTATTTTCCACTTCAACAAATAGTATTATACACAAATAATGGTAGTAGACTACTACCAGTCTACCACTAGTAGTAAGATAACCTTAATCGAAAATGTACTAAATTTTCTTCATAGTGCGCGAATATCAATTCCTTTGACGATGAGACCTTGCTTAGCACGGTAATCATCTGTCTCGTGCAACCTTACGTCTACCAAGCCATCATCTCCAAGATTATTGAAAAACAATCCTAACTGAACCTCCATCCACCCATCACTTCGTTGATATGGGAAAACTCCAGTTTCTCCCTCACCCTTTTTCTTGTCAATGAATATAGTGAAGCCTTCATGGTCTGTTCCATCGGTAATCTCTTTACAAAATTTCACTCTTGCAGTTACTTTCTCGAGATTTTGAGGGTATTCTTTGAGCTTAAACACAAAGTATGCACCATAGCTAACCTTTTGGAGTAGTCTAGTGGTGTCAACTTTCCCTCGAACGTCTAACCAATTTACAATTTTTAGTGTAGCAACCTCAATGCTGCACATGAATGAGATTTTAATTAACAATTAAATTCTGTTGAATTTACCCTTGCCTACTATTAGACTTACTTTCTTGATTAACAATTCTTTTTATGATAAATAATATTTTATTTAAATTCTCTTGATAAGTCTCTTCTTTCCCAATCCGCCCCAACTAACTCTAAAAATCTGACTGACTCCAACCTCAACCCTACCACTATTCACAGAAGGACGATTGCGCTAATATAATGCAATTGTGTTGGGTGTCATCAGAAAATATTTGAATTCATTTGTGTTTTGAGTGTAAATATATGAATTAGATTTTCTTTTCTTGAATTAGATTTTCAGTGAATTCATTATGGTAAAACAAGATCTATCGTGCACAAGGATTTATACATCATAACAGAAGAAAATACCTGGTGTCAGGGATAGTACTCCATGTCCAGTAGTATGAGTTTTCTGAATGTGGAATTGAAAGATCTCTTGCTCCAATCCAGTGGTTATGTGATTGTGCAATTGAAAGATACCTTGCACCATTCCAGTGGCTCTCTGAATCTGCAATTGAAAGATACCTTGCTCCATTCCCGTGGCTCTCTGACTGTGCAATTGAAAGATCCCTTGCTCCAATCCAGTGGCTCTGCATAGACCATTGCCAAAAGAACAGCTGTCGACACTTTCTAGCAATATATTCTACCGTTTTATCCAAATATTCCATCATAGACGAATTGACCATTTACTTTCAGGTTTTAAAAGTCTCTCCGTGCCTCCATCGTATGTTTTGCACAATTTATGAATCTTTCTTCTAAGTATCTTTATGAGTTATATATAGCCTGCTCGATCACATAGATTTTTTCAACCACTTGTAACTAAAATTTATAATAAAACTTATGTTAAAGTATTTTTCTTGACTATTCTTCTTTTTACTTTTTGGAATACGATCATGATAGTAGCGTTTTGAGTATAAGAATTAAGAATGAATAGTTGGAAAAAAAAAATGTTGGAAATGAATGGGCCAATATTTGACTTTTGGAAGATATCTTCCTCTTTTTAATTTATATTGTTTGGCAGGGTCGTTCCCCTGCAAAGTTATAGAACTCAAATTTTCAGTTTTAAACTCTGAAACTCCTCAATTTCTAGTTAGAAGTTTCTTACATTGTAAAAAAAACCTAAATTATCTGGTTTACCTTATATATATCACTCTCTTCCATTTGTCCTCCTATTTTATAAAGTTCGAGCCCTCTAACTACCACCCAGATGTCGTTGCTAGAGCCCTATTTTATATAGATTTTTAACTGTAACCATTGTCATCCTTATAGAGGACGAATATCAACTCATTTGACGATGAGACCGCTCTTAGCATGATGGTCGTCTTTCTCGTGCAAACTCATGTCACTGCCTCACGAACTGTTTTTGGTGAGGAGAGCTTACGCGAGGACATGAATGTCCTCGCTTAAGATGACATCTATCGCGAGGACATTTTTTGCCAAGGACAACTGTCCTCGCGTATATGGGTTCGGATTATCAGAAAAAATAAAATAAAGAATTAAACATGTCCTCGCCAAAAAGTAGATTGGGTGATTTAGTTCGATAAATAAGCCAAATATATATATATATATATATATATATATATATATATATATATATATATATATATTCATTCGACGAGTTAAATTTATATTACAAACGAAGGTTGTAACAAAATATATTGTTTAGGATACTTATATGCTGTTCAAATCATCTCTGATTGAAAGATATTAAATGAGAATTTAGGATATTAAATTTATGAATTAAACAAAGAATAGAGCTAATATCATAATTGAAATGAAAAACAGTTTCATTAGATAAAATATTATTGAAACATTGAGGGATTTCAAAAATTTAAAAGGGAAGGAATAAAAAAAAGAAATGTAAAGTGAGAAGTACATGACCCCTGCTATTTTATTTGAATAAATTGAGCAATACAATTTTTTTAATCTTTTATACTACAAGTTAATCGCGTATATACGGGTTTGCGGGTTTCAAGTTTAAATTCCACAACCCGCAAAAAGTGTATATTTTTTCAAAAATGTGAACCGCAACCCACCCAATAAAAAGTTAATCCATATAATTTCGGGTTAGTGTAATCGGGTTGGTCGGGTTATGCGGGTTTTCAAACCTGATGCATACCCCTAGTCATATTTATCTTCCATTATTGCCTTATATGATTTTTTATTTCTTTTTAAAATCGGAATTCTGGTTTATGTGTTGCTATAACACACAAATATAGATTTATGTATTCTTGTAACACACAAAATCATAAAATCGATCTAAAGGATTCTCATCTTGAACAAAATTGTTTTTTTTCTTTATTAATAAATCGCATATATCTTATTTTTACTCGTTTTTAACTATCTTGATATATTATCTTTTTGTCCAACACTTTTTTGTTATTTTTGTGTGTCTATATTTTAGTGTTCCAAGTCACATTGATTTTATTTATTCCAATTATGTGTATTCCTGGAACACAGAAATCTCAGAATTGTGTATTCTTAGAACGCACAAATATCATATTTGTGTATTCATGGAACACATAAAATTCAAATATGTGTATTCCTGGAATACACAAAACTTGATCGTGACAACAGACCCGCTTCTTCGCCCCAGGGAACTCATAATTTGTTGATATTCTAAGATTAAATAAAAGGGGAATGATGAGACTAACCTTTGACCCAGCTTGGATCCTACTCCCGAATTAATTGTTATAAAATTAATTGTGATGTGCCGTAAAATTTAATTAATGAATGGAAACTGTGGATTGTGTTGTTAGGAATGGAGATGGAAAATCTATCGATGGTAAAGATTGGAAGTTTAGCACATGCGCACGATCATAAGTGGAAATGGAGGCTTTAATGATAATATGCAAAATTAGGAAACATTATCGTTAAAAATTATTGCAACAACGTCAAATGAGCCGTCTCTGACCCAATCTTTAAATCCAATAAAAGATTATGTAAAAACATATATCAGATTAAATACTATAAAAATTTGTGTAATATTTTTTTCGTTTTTTTTTTCGAGAAAAAAAAGACCAAAGTAACTGATTAGGTAAAAAACAAAATTACGATTTTTTGTTTAGTCAATAGAATACTTATTTTTCATCTTAATTAGTTAAACTTTTATCTTATGATTCTTACTCTATAGGGATGGGTTGATACATTGTAATTATTTGCCTTGATGGATCAAAGTCTCTTATCAAATATCTTTTTTCATTTGAAATCAATAATGTTTTCTTATCTAGATATTTTCGGAGTAATACCACTTTATGACTTAGCAGATCCACATATGATAGATCCTATGGGTCCATAATATCTTGTAATCTTGTAATTAGAAAACAAAAAAAGCATGTGTACTCTTTAGACTTTACTATAAGCTGCTTTGTCCAAAAAAATGAAAACAATAAATACTAGTATAAGCTGCTTGCCCCACACACACCAAACGGCAACCTGGTACATTAGTACTAGTTTTCAGTCAAATGTTTCGTATAATAAAGATGGATAATTGCTCTATCAATAAATTAATTAGAGTTTTATGCAAAGATCAAAAGATCCTAAAATTTAATCTTAATCGCAACTAGTAGGGTGGTGGCGAGAGATTATATACGAGCTTGGGATAAAGAAAGTAATGGAGGATTGATTGTGTCCTCAAGGAACACCCTTGTTAAATGGACCAAACCAATGAAAAAACAATTTATATATGCCAATGATTTTTAACTGTTTGAAATTATTTATTTATAAGTACAAGAATTAGTATGTGCAATTATATAAAACTACATTTTATTACATCCTATCAGACTAGAAAAAAAAAGGGATACGAACATAGGAAACAAAACAAAAAAGGAAAAAGGAAGAAAAAAAAAGAATAAGGGCTAGTATAAAACAAAAGAAAATAAAAATTTATGACCCAAATCCAAAAAATAAGGTAAAAATTGATAATACTTTTCATGTATTTATTATCTATTAACCTTATTATTTAGTTCTCAGATTATGCTACATCTATTAATTGCTTATATAGATTGAAAAGCCATAAGATATCGAATTTGATATTTTTTATTTGGTACGTGGGTTGTACAGACCATCTTGCACGTACCACAATTAATCTCACGAGAAATTTACACGTCTTCTTATATATACTTTAGATAAATCAAAATTAGTTACACATGTAACATGTTCAGAAAGAGATTCGAACACGGTAACTTTCATTTTTACTTTTCATCCTTTAAGTACATAGCAATTCATTATCCAGTTTAGTTGACACAGCTTGTTCGAAATTGTATACTTTCTTCATCCTATAATACTGAAACTGCTTATATTTTCACACATATTAAAAAATACAATTATAATATTCATCAATCCTAAAATACTCTTATTACTAAATACTTCTTATTAAGTATCTTTATATTTTAAATGTATATGAATTTGAATATTTTAATAAAAATAACATCAGAAAAAATTTAACTTTCTTTTTTAAATTCTAAATGAACAATAAATTTAAGATACTATTTTTAATAAATAAACATTATTGTAAGATTGAAAGAATATATTATATGTGATACATAATCGATTTGGCGATATTATTGAGAAATTGTACTTAGGCAATATCGTATAATATAGTCTTATCAACTGTTTTGTATATAGGCTAAAAAGCCATAAGTTATCGATTTTTTTTTATACAAATGAGGTCATAAGACCTCATTTGTATAAAAAAAACTATATATATGTATATAGTTATCCTGATCTATATATGATAAAGTTTGGATTTGTTATTTAAAAATTAGTATATATGTTGTATGATAATCTTAAAGAGCAATTTTAATCCCTAATTAATTTTGGTTTGGGGTTGTTTAGTTATGTGAATGCTCAAGAACATGTTTGTTTACATTTAATGAGATTTTAATTTGGTTTATTAAGACACTGGTTTAATAAGACAGTTTGTTTTTCTGACCAATTCTGAATGACTTTTACATGATTTGTTTCATTAAAATTTCAAATTAAGTCTGAATTATTCAGACACTGCTGTTAATTACTTAAAAAACAAACGCCGCCTGAAAATATTACTCTTATCACCTACTGTATTGAACTATCCCTTGTGACCGATTCTATTTATCTATCTATATATTAATCATTTGAAAATAGAAAAAAGTAAAAAAATATGTTAGGTGAATTAGGATATGGTATTATAAGTGCTGAAATCACAATAAATTCCGGCGAAAGATCATTTACAGTATCTATATTAGCCCTATAAGTAGCAATTATTAGCATGCCTACAAAATAGAGGGTAGGTTAATGTTTAAAACGAAACTCCCCATTTTCGACAGAGCTTCCCTATTCACACATAAGTTATCCCAAGAAGAATTGAATTCAACATTAGACCAAAAGCACCCATACTCCATTGCGGTAAATCAAGCCCTCATTTGGCTAGCCATCATACATTTATCGACCCATTTAATCAGTGTTGACCAGAAAAAATGGAAACCACCAGACCCAATTAAGAGCAATATTATCCATTAGAAAGCTTTGGCTGTTACAAGAATTTATTTATTTCTCAAATTCTTGTCTCTTGCATTTAATTAATTCAAACATAAGTCAGGTGGTATTCAAACATGTATGATGAAAGATAAGGATTGCGGAACCACCACCTAGAACTAAGTGGCAAATGGTGAAGCACATGTCAAGATGGCAAAACACCACGTATAACCACAGCAGCTCCATAAACATATATAGATTGAGTAATCCTAGATTTGGCTCCACAAGTCACAAGATTGAAGATAAGATACTATCAAAGGAAGAAAACAAAAGTAACATCTGCACTCGTAATTAAAATAGTATAGTAATACCGCTTTATTTCTAAAACTGACCGATTCACTTTCCTTATTCGCTTCATTCGACTTTAAATTTCACTGTCCATAAAATTGTGGACAGTAGTACTTCTAATTTCATTTAATTAGATTAAGTGCCCGTTTGGAAGTGTTTTTTTAGAGAAGCACTTAAAAATGTTTTTAGCATTTTAAGAATTTTTTTGACTTTGAAAAGCACTTTTATGAGAAGCACCAAATAGGTGCTTCTTAAAAAAAGCACTTAAAATAATTTTAGATTTTAAAATTAATTTTAATAATTTTTTTAAATTTTCAATTTTATTCTAAAAGCGCTTTTTTACTCTAAAATAAGCACTTCCAAACGGGTTCTAAGTGCCCGTTTGGAAGTGCTTTTTTGGAGAAGCACTTAAAAGTGCTTTTAGTATTTTAAGAGTTTTTTTGATTTTCAAAAGCACTTTTATGAAAAGCACCAAATAGGTGCTTCTCAAAAAAAGCACTTAAAAAAATTTTAGATTTCAAAATAATTTTTAATAATTTTTTAAAATTTTGAATTTTATTCCAAAAACGCTTTTTTACTCTAAAATAAGCACTTCCAAACGGACCCAAAAAGTGAGAACGAATATACGTTTTTAGAACTCTTTCAATATATTATTAATAATTGTAAAGGTCTTGATCTAAGTATTTTTTTGAAGGTCTATATCTGACTAAAATCTTTTCCTGTTTTTTTTCTATTTGAAGACTGAATCACTCCATATAATGACATAATTAATTTTTTTAAGACAAAAAATAATATTTTTCATAACTATAATTGAATAGCATTAATTGTTGTATATTTTTTTTTAAATTAAAAAACGTCTATCTATCTTTCTTTATATGTAAAGTTCTTTCTTTTTTATTGATGGAATTTGCATAATTCAAATATTTTCTTTCTCCTTTTCATTACAAGATACCTTCTTCTTCTTCTTTTGGTATAATCTATGTAATGTAACATTTGTTAAGATAAAAATATATATTTTAAAATTTGTTTCTTCCATTTATTATCATCAAGATATTTATGATCAGTAGATTTAAAAAAAAAAAGAATTGTTTTTCAAGTCTATGATAATCTATTAGGGCTTTAGTTTTTTGTTTTTTTATTATAATCACATTCTCGTGTATCTTCGTTATTGTTGTTTATGATCACCATGTTGTGATTTACCAATGTATATCAAAACTTATATGTTGCATTCATATTTTGTGTATAGAATTTTTATGAATATTTATTTGCAAATCAACCCTCCATGTTCTAGTTAAGGTGGTATATATGGTTTTATGGACTAGTAGTTTTCAAGGGGTATACGCCCTTTTATTTACAATTATACCCACTATTTTTTTTGTCTTATTTGCAACTAACCCCTCATTTTTACACTAATGGCATGTAGTCGTCCATATATCTCCCATTTTGGTTCTCGTTACTGATGCAACTCTTAGTTTCTATATTACCCAATAGTTAATTATTGTTTCCTAAAACTTGATTTTGTATTCTGCAGATTCCATATGGATGACTTAATATGCATATTCAAGCACAAGAAAATATTTCTCCAATGCCTAACTTCTTGACATTTGCTCGGACGAGAGACTATTTTTCAAGAAAATGGTCTGGCTTATCGGATAATCAGGTTGTTTTAGAGTACTCTATAATTGGCCATGAGTTCCTAATTTCCGATGACGAAGACTATGACACACTTTTATGGATGTTGTCTCGTGTTCTCCCTCATGAAATAGTAGTTTTTGTCCATTCCAATAACAAGGACCGTAGTTGCTTCACAGACTAACACACCTCACTATTTGGAGGTATATACCCCCTTTTAAATATTTAAAGGGGGTAGATGCCCACTTTTTAAATAAAAAAAGGTGTTTATAATATCAACTACCCATAAGCCACAACTAACATATTCGAATTCAGTCTGAACCTTCAATGCGCGTTAACATCGAAGCTCGTGAATGTTCATGTTGTAAATGAAAAGTACATGGCTTTCCTTGTGAGCATGCAATAGCCGCAATGGCTCATTATAGACTAGGAACGAGATATATTCGATTTATTTGTGCAAAGAGGATTTGTGGTCGGTTCCACGAGAAAGTATATCGCGAACTATTACTACTACACTGTGTACAAATTTTTTGGCTACTTCAACACGCACTTGTTTTGCTATGACCCATTTGATGGGTGAATAGATATTTGTCTTCCTTCAACTCTATAATCATTTCAATGCCCATGTCTGAAAAAATTTCTAACATACCCCACTTTTTTGGGAGGGGGGTACTTACCCCCTTTTGATGATTTAAAGGGAGTATATGCCCCCTTTTTCATTAAAAAAGGTTGTATATCCCCTCTTTATATATTTATGTGGGTAATTACGCCCCCCCCCCCTTATAAAACCAATTATAATATCAATACCATTACTGAAACGTATGGGGATACAGTCTTGCTAGTTTTATGAGTCATAACCAACTATTGGGTGGATAAAGACCCATTTACTATGGGTTCAAATAAAACGTTAATCTATGTTTACACTAGTACAAAAAAGTTACATTAATACAATAAGAAAACGTAGATAAACATATTATGGTTCACGTTTACATCCCACATTATTAACTATCTTGTCCATCATAAAATAAATAAAACACAATAACACACTACATATTGTTTAATTCATTACAAAATACATACCAAACACCCAAAAACAAACGAACAAATCAATCACATTATTCCTTAGGTGAAAGATTGTAGTGAACAATGTCTCGATTGCATGCGATTACATGCAAAATCTCCTTCACAAGCTCAGTAGGTAGTGACCCTGTTTTGTAACCAGTGAATTCTTTCTGGAACTATGGCGATGGAGCAAATTTGTCTTTGTCAAATTCGGGTACATTTGTTATGCCGCCTTGAACCCCCATTATTAGCATCACGTCATTTGCGGCAATATTCACGGGTATATTCCCCAATATAAATGCCTATTGTACGGGTCAAAAGTTGTCCTTATGTCGAGAATCTTCGTGTCAGATTTGCTGGGACACACCCCCTCAACCCTTAGCCAAAAATTATAGTGAACAATGTCTCGAAGGGCGACCATTTCAATGAAGACATTAATTTCGGGGTGACATTGTCATCATGTAATACCTCAGCATCACTCCTAAGTGAACACCTCAAAATCTCCATTTATCTGACATTCATAAGAAAAATCAGATTATATTTTATACTAACATAATACATCAGGGGTTAATTGCCCCGTAAAAGCAAAAAACATATAGCTTATACCCTATTTCAGGGTTTACCATACATATTATATCCACAACACAAATTTTACAACCCATTAACAGTACAAACCAGGGGGTAAATACCCATTTGAAATTGAAAAAGAGGTGGCTCACCCCCTAAAATCAACTAACATTCAGTGTATACCCCAAAACAAATTAACACCCCATTACCATAACAAAGCGTGGGGTAACTACCCATTCAAATTGCAAATCAGTGGAGCCTCAGCCCCCAAACCCTCAGAATTTTACATTGTATTCCCCAAAACCAATTTTAAACCCCATTTAATGTTCTCCAGACGCAAATCCTTTATACCCAACACAAAAAAATAACGTTTTCCATCCCCCAATACAATAAACTATGGCTACATACCCCCAAAAACACATAACTACGACAATTACCCACTAAACTATACTAATTAGCGCACCATTTAATATAATAATACTAAATAAATCACCCAAACAACAAGAAATCCCCAGAATATAGCGTAAAAACCCCTATTTCATTAAGCAAAAACAAAAAATTAGGGAGAAGCGTGACCTAATTTGACGAGTGTAGAAACGCGGCTAAAAGTTAGGCTCCATTCTTCAGGTGGGTTCGCCAGAAAATATTTCTTCAACGGGTTCGGAAAGAATTTTTTGAGAATTTTGAAGATTGAGATGTTAGAGCTAATGAAATACATCGATATACGGAAATCGAGGGAAATATGAAATGACATTTTTTTTCTTTTTTCAAATATAAGATAGGGAAGAGCAAGAGTTGACAAGCGGATTAATGCACATACAATGTCATAATAAAGTTGTTTTTTGTCAGGTGGGAGAATGTAAAGTATAAGGCAGATCAGTACTTACTTCTTACTAAGTTACAACCAAACTAGAGACTAAAGGTATCTTTACTCACGTGTCTTTGAATAAAAGACTCTATAGCGTAAGGCCTTTATACATCTTTTACCGGACAATTATTTGCAAAATAAAAAATGTTGGGAAGTCGAAGAGCTCAACAAGACGGTGAGGTTAAAGCACGCCATAGTTGGACAAACAAGTATCGTTACTGCAAATTTGGGATACCGAGGTTAATTGTTACAACAAGTAATAATGATATGGAAGGAATCGAGATGAATGACTGCACTGAAGCTCATTACAGTACCCAAGAGTCTCATAAATCCTATCAAGTGAAGGTAATCGTATTCAAGAAGAATAAGAGTAGAATATCGGTATGACCTCTATATATATCCATATATGAGAATAAGTGTTTCTTATTAACCAATTGTTTCTACTATTTCTCCCAAATTGTCTCTCCTTCTATCCATAAATTTATGTTTCTCTTTACTAATTTCTCATTGAATTACTGCTCTTGCACTAACCTGTCGCACAAAAGTTTCTTGTTTACTTTGCTATTCTGTGTAGACTGCACTATGGCAACGAGAGATTTTCATGCCCTCCCAATAGTACCACTGAATGATCACAAAACTCGTAAGTTAGGGGTTATTGACATCAGAATGAAGGAAAGGTTAGCTGGAAGTATGAAAAAGGAGAAAGCTATACTACTCAAAGTAGTTGGAGAATCCACCATCTATGATGTGCAACTCCAAAAATTTATAGAAGAAAGATAGGGAATACAAGGCCACTTTAGGCTATCAGAGGTCAAGATCAACATGTTCAAGCTCGATATTTTCAACAAAGGAGAATTTAAGCGAGTGTGGAAGATGAGACCGAGTATTTATCAGAAGATGCACTTGAGCATGACTATCTGGCCACAGATGGTTGATTTAAAAGAATTATCAACAAATTATTCTTCTATTTGGGTTCAAATCAGGGGCCTCGCTTTTAAACAGAATAATATCAACACTGTGAAGGCACTCGAGGAATGTTTCATAAAAATAGAAGCAGTTGATTTTCCGGTTACCCTGAATTGCAACATTAAAATACTACGATTTCGAGCAAAGATTAACCCAAAATTCCACTTCTCCCAGGGACCTACTTATACCAAGAGGAAGGAGCTGCGTGGGTGGTTTTTCAATATGAAAATACGGGTTCTCTATGCTTTAGGTGTGGTAAGATAGGTCACCAATATGGTGATTGTCCAGTTAAAAACATTAAGCAAGTAGAAAATATTGATGAACGCAGGAAGGTTTCTTGGAGTATCGATAATGTTGCCAAATTTCCTCCGTTTAATCCTATTTATGGATTACACATAAAAGTAGATTGTGAGTTTATCAACTATTAGTACAATGATAAACTTGTTAAGAATGCAGGTCAAAGCTACAGGGGTGCTATTCCAGTTTACAAATCAATGAAGGTGGTGAGAACATATTGAGTAAGTTTAATTATACTAAAGGAGACCGTAGAAGCAGGGCGATAAACTAGAAATCAGTTGGAGAAAATAAAAAAGGGGAAGATTAAGAATGGGAGTCATGGAACAAACAAATACACAATCTACGCAATGAAGTTCATGAGTCTACCCTGAAGATAGGTAAAGCCATAGTTTCCGTTGAGATATTTTTAAAAGAGTAATGATATATACCACCCAAATTCATACCACCCAAATGTCACCCAATAACGTGGCGTGAATTGATTGGTTATAAATTATTAATGTATTTATTTTCTTGATTTGATTAAAGATCTGTAACCAACCAATTCACGCCACGTCGTTGGATGACATTTGGGTGGTATGAATTTGGGTGGTATATATCATTACTCTTTTTAAAATCAGTTCCTATATTTAGGGAGCGTTTTTTACTTTTTCAGCAGATTTGTAGATATTTTGTTAGATATTTCTTTTTATAACCTAAAACGAGCTGTTACATTTCAGTGATACTATCACCTATTACTACTCAATTATTATCATCACTTATAAAACAAAAAATGGAGAACAATGATATGAAAGGTATAAAAATTACCAAATCTAGTCCCCAAATATCCCATTTGCTTTTTGCTGATGATAGCATCTTTTTTATGAATGCTAACAATATGGAAATTGAAATTTTTCGAGATGTTATCAACAAGTACAGTTATGCAACTGGAATGAAACTAAATCTTAACAAATGTGGTATAAAATTTAGCCCCAACACCCCCTTTTTTCTACAAAATATATTCGCTAATAGACTTAATATGCCTATTACTAATAACGTAGGCAAATACCTTGGTTTACCCACAGAATGGACTAGGTCTAAAGTAAAAGACCTTAACTTTCTTGTGGAAAAACTTTACAAAAAACTGAGAATTGGAAAAATCTCTTTCTCTCAGCTGCAGGAAAAGAGATTCTTATAAAAGCTGTCAGCTTACCAAATTATTTTATGACTTCCTTTCTCATTCCAAAAAAGATTTGTGATCTCATCACATCACAAATTTCTAATTTTTGGTGGGGAGCAAATGGAAAAAACAAAGTACACTGGGAAAAATGGGATAACCTTACTAAAAGCAAATTTTCAGGAGGGCTAGGGTTTAGAGACTTACATATCATGAACCTAGCCCTCCTCGGAAAACAAGCATGGAACATTCTTAATAAACAAGTATCTATGCTTTTTAAACTTCTCAAAAGTAAATATTTTCCAAATAACACCTTTGTTGATGCTCAACTAGGAAACTCACCCTCATGGGGTTGGAGAAGTCTAGTGAGTGGACTAGAGATGATCAAAGATAATATTAAATGGAAATTAGGGAATGGAAATACCATTAATATCCATAGTGATATTTGGATCCAAGGTAGCTCAAATATTATAAAACCCAGGATAGGAAGTGCAATATACGTTTCTGACCTTATGTATACAAATAATAGGCAATGGGATATAAATAAGGTACACCAAGAATATGATAATGAAACAGCTGCAATTATTCTTAATACCTTTATTCCCTACTCAGGGGGTAGAGATACACCTATTTGGAATCTTGATCAGGATGGTCTCTATACTGTTAAAAAGTGTTATCAAATTTTGAAAGAGAAACAAGAAAAAAGTCAAAACAAAAATAACACCAAACCTACAACATCCCACATTATCAGTACAAACATATGGAAAATGATGTGGAATTTAAATATTTTACCCAAGATTAAAAATTTCATGTGGAGGGCATTAAAAAACCTCTTACCCACAAATGAAAACATTTATAAAAAAAAAAGCTATAAAAAACCCTTTATGTGATTTATGTCTCTCAGAGGTGGAATCTACTGAACACCTCCTTTTGAATTGCTCTTGGGTTAAAGCCTTATGGTTAGCTTCTGAATTCAACATTAAAACTTGCAACCAAAATTCAACTAGATTGGATTCTTGGATGGCAAGTATTTGGGAAAATACAAAGAAACAAAAGTTGGAAAAGAATGAATATATGGAGAAAATATGCTTTCTCCTTTGGTATATATGGAAATCTAGAAATGATAGTAAATACAAATTTACTAAGGTTGACCCGATGGTAACTCTTGAAAAAGCATATATAGAATGGGACGGTTATAAAAGTACAACACCTCATGATGTTAATACTAAACTGAAGGTTATAAAAATCAATGAAAAAGATGATAATAGTACAAATGTGAATGTAATGGGTGAGGAAAATTTAACTGATGATAAAATGAATCCAAGAAGTGAATGGATTCCCCCTCCAAAAAATTTTATTAAGATAAATGTTGATGCAGCTTTTGCTAATAACAAAGCTTCAATTGCTTGTGTAAACAGGGACAGTAATGGCAAAATTTTGGATAGCAATGCTTGGAATGTGAATGTGGAATCTCCTATAGAAGTCGAAGCCCTTGGCATACTCAAAGCCTGCGTAATTGCTCGTGATTTGAAGACTAATAGAGTGATTATTGAAGGTGATTGCCAAAGGATTATGCTTCCATTAGAGAGGAACATTTTTATTCAGATTCCAAAAATTTGTAATATCATTAACAGTATTTATTTCATTTCGGAGTTGTGTAATCCTATCTTTAGATGGACTAATAGAGATAGTAATACGTTAGCTGGCCAAAAGAAAGCTTCTTAGCAACTCTTTTGGTCCACAATCTATTGTGGATCCTAGTAGGCTAGTTAGAACTAGTAACCACCAAGCCTCTCCCTCGGGAATTGGCTAATTTTGTAACCGGTTTTTAGTAATCTTTAATATATTATGTTTGGAACAAAAAAAAAATATTATCACCTATTTCAAAAAAATTATGCTTCAGAACACGTGTCAAGACTCGTCCAAAAGAAAAAACGTGTCAAGATAGCGGACCCCGCCCCATGTGGCACACACAGGCCTCACCCAACTCTTGTCGAAAAAAATCTTGCAAAAGTATCAGCTAGGTAGGATCTGAGCTTCTCTACGTGCCGTTAGCTCGTGAGCATTGACTTTTCTTGCAAAATAAATAAAACTAGCGGCTAAATTTAGACAAATTGTTGCTGTTCATTCCTTCCTATATAAAAAAGCCAGTTATGCCTTTTATCTTTCACAAACAAACTTTGCCAAATACATAAAATATTTACACTTTTTTCTTTACAAAGACATCATGGAAGTTATTAAAAGCTATATTTCTGAAACAAATGATCAATGTGTCCCAGATCTTGAGTCAGCATCTGAACAATTTTCATCAACATCTGATAACACAAATTTTTGTGATGAACAAGTCGTTTATATATTAGCTATAAACAGTCCCAAAAAACCTTCAGGGAGGAAGATATTTAAGGAAACTAGGCATCCGATATATCGAGGTGTAAGGAGAAGAAATTCTAATAAATGGGGTTGTGAAATAAGAGAGCCAAACAAGAAATCGAGGCTTTGGCTTGGAACATACCCAACTGCTGAAATGGCTGCGCGTGCTCATGATGTGGCTGTGATTGCTCTGAAAGGCCGCTCTGCCTGCCTGAACTTTGCTGACTCGACTTGGCGTCTACCTATTCCGGCATCATCTAACACCAAGGATATTTTGAAGGCTGCGACTGAGGCTGCTGAGGCTTTCCGGCCAATTAATACTGAATTTGTAGTGCCGATTATTACTGAAGAAGAGGTAATAATAGTAGTGCCGATTATTGATGAAGTCAAATTAGATGAATGGGCAGTACCATCACCTGAAATTCTGTTCTTAATGGAGGAAGAGGTGTTTTCCGGCATGCCTGGGTTGCTTGCTAATATGGCTGAAGGTTTGATGATGCCTTTACCTCATTGGGTACACGAAGATACTGATGCGGCAGTTGATATGTTTTTATGGTAGTGTCATCAGTAGATTCATGATCAGTTAGAAATTATTGTAGCCCAGTGGCGGATCTTTATACCGCCCGGGGAAGGGGCTTGAGCCCTTGAAACTGATAAATGAATGTAATTTTGTTTTGAAAAATAATTAATTAATTTTTTTTTTCGTTTAAAAGAAATATTAATTTTTTTAAAATATTTATGTGTAAGCCTGCTAAAAAATATACACAAATCACTATGTAGTATCTTTATATTTTGAATATATTACAATAGAGGTTAGGTGTTAGAAAAATAAACATGATATTATTTAAAAGAAATATAATATAAAAATAATATTTAATATAAAGTTAAGATTAAAATAAAGGTTAAAGCTAAGGATAACATTAAGAGTAAAGATATATATATCACCTTTTTTTTGTTTCACCCATGTATCACTTCCTACTTGGAGGTTTTAAACACTAATAAGAAAGTTTTTTTCTCTTTCCTTTATTTAATACCACATTAGATGACACATAGGAGGTGATAAATAGGTGAAGCAAGAAAGGGTGATATATAGCAATCCTCTAACATTAAGATTAGAGTAATGCTGGATATCACCCCAAATTGCATCGCCTTTATATCGCCCCTTATTAAGGTTAAAGTTAAGGAGAACGTTAAGGTTAACGTTAAGGTTAAGATTAACGTTAAGGTTAAGATTAAGTTGAGGTTAAGAGTTTGTTTAGATATAGAAGAGATTTTTTAGTAAAGAATAAAAAAGGATAGTATATTTTAAAAGAAATGAGATTTTTAATCTTGTTTAGATTTAGTAGAAAAAAAAAAGTATTAGTAAAGAATTATTTAAATTTTATGTTAGGATACTATATTTAATGGAAAGAAAAATATTATTTTAGAACTAAATTACTTTTGTATACATAATAAAATATATTATAAATAAAACATAAGGGTAATAAATAAATATGTTTTAATATTAAAATTAATTCTTTTTAATGACTTCAAATTGGAGGGATACGATATAAAGATTAGAGGTATTATTTTAATCCTTTAGCAACTTATCCTTTTAAAATTTTATAATACAAACAAAGAAAGGATATTTATTATCCTTATAATCCCTCCCCTCCCTTCTAATCCTTCAATCCAAACAAAAGGTTAAAGTTAAGGTTAAGGTTAAGGTGGTTAAAATTTAAGTTTAAGGTTTAAGTTTAAGGTTAAGGTTGAAGTTGAGGTTGAGGTTTAGGTTAAGGTTGAGGTCAAGGTTAAAACTAAGGTTAATTTTAAGGTTAAAGTTAAAGTTGAAGTTTAAAAGACAACGATTAAGATTTAAGGTCAAATATTATCATGATAAATTTTCATTTGGTTAAGATTAAGATTAAGGTTAAGGATTTGTTTGGATATAGGGGAGATTTTTTAGTGAAGGATTGAAAAGGAGAGTATATTAAAGGAAAGGAGAGGAGGGAATTTAATTTTGTTTTAATTGAGTAGAAAAAGAAGGAAAGTATTAGTAAAGGATTATTTGAGTTTTGTGTTTGGATTCTATAAGTAATGGAAAGAAAATGATTATTTTATAACTATATTACTTTTGTACCCCTAATAAAATATATTATAAATAGAACATAAGTATAATAGAGATATTTATCATTAAAATTAATCCCTCCCTTCTATTGACTCCAAATTAGAGGGATATGATATAAAAGATTAGCTAGTATTATTTAAATCCTTTAGTAACGTATCCCTTCAAAATTTTATAATACAAACAAAGAAAGGATATCTACTATCCTTTATAATCCCTTCCCTTCTGATCCCTCAATTCAAACAAAGCCTAAGGTTATGATGAAGGTTAAGGTTAAGTTTTAAAGTTCTAGTTTTAAGGTAAAGTTTAAGGTTAAACGTTAAGATTAAGGTTATGTTTGAAGTGAAGGTTAAGGTTTTGGTTTAAGGTTTAAGGTTTAAAGTTTAGGGTTCAAGGTTCAAGGTTGAGGTTAAGTTTAAACTTTAAGGTTAAGATTAAGGTTAAAAAAATTAAGATGAAGGTGAAGGTTAAACTTAAGATTAAGGTTTAAGTATTAAGGTTGATGTTAAGGTTTAAGATTTAAGTTAATGTTAAACTTAAGCTTAAGGTTAAGGTGAATATCAAAGGTTCGATGTTTAAGTTTTAAGGTGTAAGGTTTAAGGTTAAGTATAAGTATAAGGATAAGGTTAAGGTTAAGGTTAAGGTTAAGGTTAAGGTTAAGGTTAAGGTTAAGGCTAAGGCTAAGGCTAAGGCTAAGGCTAAGGTTAAGGTTATGGTTATGGTTATGGTTAAGGTTAAGGTTGAGGTTGGTTAATGTTGAGGTTGAGGTTGAGGTCAAAGATAAAATTAAGGTTAATTTTAAATTTAAATTTAAAGTTAAAATTAAAATTTAACTTGTAAGATTTAAGGTCAAGGTCTAATAAGATATATGGTTTTAGGTCGAATATTACCGCAATGGTTCTTCATTTGGTTAAGGTTAAGGTGAAGGTTAAGATGATTGTTAAGGTTAAGTTTTAAAGTTCAAGGTATAAAATGAATTTTAAGGCTAAACTTTAAGGTTATATAGGCTGTGGTTGAATTTAAGGTTAAGGTTATGGTTTAAGGTTTAAAGCTTAAAGTTTAGGTTGAAGGTTGAGGTTAACTTTTAACTTTAAACTTAAGGTTAAGGTTGTAATAATTAAGATGAAGGTGAAAGATTTTTTTTTTTTGATACATAGAAGGTGAAAGTTAATATTAAGGTTAAGGTTTAAGGTTAATGTTAAGGATTAAGGTTTAAGTTAAGGTGAAACTTAAACCTAATGTTAAGGCTAAGGTAAATATTAAAGGTTAAAGGTGTAAGGTTTAAGGGTTAAGGTTGAGTTAAAGTGTTGAGGTTGAGGCTGAGGTTAAGGTTAGGTTACAGTTAAAGATAGGGTTAAGGATATGGTTAAGGTTGATAGTTAAGTGGTTGAGGTTAAGTTTAAGGGTTAAGAGTTATGGTTAAGGTTAACTTTAAGGTTAACTTTAAGGTTACGGTTAAGATTAAGGTTAAGGTTATGATTATGGTTAAAGTTAAGGCTAAGGCTAGGGCTAAGGATAAGGATAGAGATAAGGATAAGGCTAAGGATAAGGATAATGCTAAGGATAAGGATAAGGATAAGTCTAAGGCTAAGGCTAAGGCTAAAGCTAACTCTAAGTCTAAGGCTAAGGCTAAGGCTAAGGCTAGTGCTAAGGCTAAAGCTAGGGTTAAGACTACGATTAAGTTTAAGGTTAAGGTTAAGGTTAAAGTTAAGGTTAAGTTTAAGGTTAAGGTTAAGATTTAGGTGCAGGTTAAGGTAGAGCCGGTCCTGGGCAGGTGCAACACGGATGACCGCACAGGGCCCAAAATTTGTAAGGGCCCAGTTATTTTATATTGTATATCTCTATAATATATAATGGTAAAGGCTTATATATCATTATTAGTTAAACAACGTGTTATCTTTTTTCTACATAAACCCAATTCCAAAATCAGATAACTCTTCCTTTTCTAAAATATTAGTTGTCGGTTCTTTCTTGATTATTAAAATAATTATTATAATTATTAATTGTATGGAAAACGACAAAGAACTGGCTATATATACAATAGTGTTATTCAAAGATTTTCACGTTTCAATTTCATCTTCCTTTACTCTTACAGGTAATTTTAATTCTAATTTCTAAATTATATTTTTATTGCTCTTTTATAATTAAATATTATAATTTCTAATTATAACAATTTTATAATTTATTAAATCAATATTGATTGAAAGAGGATTGATTTTCTTTTTTATTTAATTTTAAAGATCACATATTTTTTACCACAAAAATCTTTTTTTCAACCCTTGCAGAAACTTTTGTTGGCGGAATAATTTTGTAATGACGAATAATTTTTTATGGCAGAACTTTTTTGTCTGAACAAATTTTATTTTTGTTTGAAAACATTTGTAGAATTTTTTATTTATTTGCAAGCACTTGCTTGCAAAATTTTGCAATAGAATTGTCGATTGAACAATTATTATTTTATTTTGAAAACGTAACACTTGAAATTTCCAAATGCGGACTGTATTATTTGTATTTGTTTGCACTTAATAATTATTTACAGTTTGCAAGCACTTGGTCAAGAATGTGTTTTTTGTCAACTTTTTGTCAGTATAGTGGTCCAATTTTGTAAATTTCTGTTTAGGTATTTTTAATTATTAATACAGATAAAAAATAAATATTTATATACTGTAATACTTATGTATTAATTTTTTTGCTAATGAATACAAATTTAAAAGTATTGTAATATGGAGTATTTTGCTTTCTTTTTTATTGAGGTTTTTCTCATAACAAATTTTAAACTATGTTATATAATATTATAATTTAATAAAAAATTACTTTTAAATAAAGAATTTTGATTTAAATGATTACAATCTTATAAAAAATATTGTATATTATAAATTGTTTGTTATATCAAGGCCTAATTTAAAACTTTCGCTCAAGGTCTTAAATTCAACCGGACCGGCTCTGGGTTAAGGTTAATATTAGGATTAAGGTTAATGTTTTGGCTTAAGGTTAAGGTTAAGTCTAAGGGTTAAGATTAAGGGTTAAGGTCAAGGTTTGGGTGAAGGATAAGGTTAAGTTTAAGGTCAAGAGTAAAGGTAAGTTTAAGGTTAAGTGTAAGGTTAAGGTCAAGGGTAAGGTTAAGGTTAAGGTTAAAGTTAAGGTTGGGATTCAGATTTAGATTTAAGTTAAAGTTAATGTTAAGTTTAATATTAAGATTAAGGTCAAAATTTTGGGTAAAAGTTAAGGGTTAAAGTCAAAGTTTAGGTGAAGGGTATCGTTAAGGTTAAGGTTAATTTTAAGGATGAGAAATTAACAAAAAATTTAAAAGGATTGCTTTTTAAAATAAATAAATTTAGAATATATGGCTGTATTTTCATTATAATATAAAATTTAAAAAATATTTTATTAATTCAGATAATATAAACATGGGTGATTTACTATTAGAGTCCATAGACTATAGTTAGTTGCCCATCAGGTTCAACCCACCCAAAAGTCTGAATTACCCTCCTCATACCATTGACTGTCTGTTGAGTTACCATAACAAAAATCTCTGATTTCATGCAAAACTCATAAAACAACATTAATGAAAAAAATAAACAAAGCGCCAAAACAAAAATTAAAAATTAAACACCCCATCGTCTCCCTCCCTGTAACCCAGCATCCCCTACCCACGAATATGTACACCACCGGAAACAAATCAATGTCGAAGACGAAGTTACCACAGCAACCCACTGACGTTGAAGAAGGATTGGTTCAAAGGAAGAAAAAGAAGATGACCCGACTAACCAATGATGTAGGTCAGAGCAGCGTTAAAAAAAAGAAAAAAAAAATAAGGTACAAAGAGACGATGATTATGAAGAAACTGTTCGGTTGAATACGACGAAGAAGAAAACCCAAGTTGCTGATGGTAAAGGGATGCCATGATGACAACGGTTAGTCCTGTGAAGAAGAAAAAAATCGTTGTTGTTGATGGAGAAGCTGAAGTCATTGTCTTTCGATGCATATACATTGATTAAATCGACCGCCATAGGAGATTAACATGCGGGTTGAGTCAGAGTCGAAGGCCTTTTAGGGACTCGATTGTTAAGGAGAAGGGAAAACTCCGTTTTTCGTAGGAACACGGAAAACTCTTAGGCAACAAAGTGACAATCGGATTAAGAAGGTAGGGGAGCATCGTACTCTTCCATCGGTAGTTCACAAGCCGCAAAGAGGAACAAACTTCTAGGCTAAGGATTTGAATAACCTCTGCCTTTTGGTTATGCTTATTCGGGCCTTGTAGAACTTCTTATAACCTTGGTTTAATGCGTAACCTCAGGCCTTAAAACCTCTATCTCTAGAAACCCGAGCGTAACGCCTTCCTCTTCTGCAATCCGTAGTGAACTATCTCATTTACAACTTGATATGGATAAGAGTACAACACATGGGTTATTGCATAAATATGAAGGTGCAGATGAGTGCAATAATTGGAATGTGTATTTTAGTGAAAATATGCTTTGTCGGTGGTGTGTACGAGTAATCTTGGTGGGTTATGTGAACATATTGGTGGGTACATGTAAACAGTTGTATAACAATAGTGGTGTGTACATGTATAATAGGTGGGTTGAATGAAGTATTTGATGGGTTGTTTTAGATTCAGTTTTGATGCAAAAGAGAAACGTGGTAGACTATACCAAATGTTTGTTTTTGTGCAAGTTGCAGCGAGAGAATCGACTTGAGATTGTAGCTGAATGACTGAATAACTTCAAACATGGAAGACTATAACAAATTTACCATATTAATTAGCTATGATTATGTGATATTATTTGATATGCGATAAAAAAGGAATACGTTACCAAGTGATAAATATGGCAGAATCTATTAGAATCATTTAATGTAGGGGTAAGTGGTAACGATGATATAAGCAAAAAAAATCAAACTCTTACAAAAAAAGAAATTTGTAGACTCAATAAAGATGGGTTATTGAGATTTTGGATTTAATTGACTAATATCTCTATAAACAACTTTGTAATATTTGTAATAAAACAAATCGATCAATTGTGTTAGCAAATTGTTCTTTAAAAAATCAATGATATTTTAGACAAATAAATATGTCAAATTCAAAGGTCAACGTAATTAGTTAATATATTGTTTTCATTATTCTTATGAACGAAACTATCGAAGTATATATTTCAAGATCTTATCTATTACATTAACTTTTGGTGATATTTTAATGCTAAGGTGAAGAAAGTACATATACTTTTTATTTTTTCTAATTCTAAACATGCGTATGTAATTATTCTCTATAAATGAAAAAATAAGAAGAATGAGAAATTTTTAAAATCCCATTTGATTCATGAAAATAATAAGTATTTTATGTCTTTATTCTCTATATTTTTTAAACTACTAATAAAATCGTGTTGGGAAAACAATTTTTTAGAAAATTAAATGGAAACCTTGTTATCTTGGAGAACGCGACATCGACGTTTTTTATATTTTTTGAGAACATTGAAAAAAACAAAAATCATTTTCTAGAAATTGTATTTTGAAAACGAAAACAAAAAATATTTTCAAAAACCAAACAAGATCTTAATAGAGAGTTAGGTGTATCATGCTTTATTATATATATATTTTTAAATATTTTTTAATTATATTTTTATTTATCTTAATATTCTGGATTTTTCTAAAAATTTACACAAAAATAAAGTTAAAAACTATATAACTTAAAACTTGAAAAATAATGAAGCAGAAACCTAAAACTCATCTCTTAGACATGATACCAATCAAAATCATAGTTAAAAAATGGGACCATAACAAATATTCAACGTTTTAGGTTTTATACGTTTTTTAATCTGAAAAACTTATACTTTTTTTTTATTATTTGAATTTTGATTGCCTATTCTTGTTGATGATGGTGAAGATAGTTGGTAACAAGGATTGTTAGCGATGGTGAAGGGATTAAGTCCGAGTCTATATGTGTCATTAGCTTTCAACATTTTCGGTTATATATGTTTTTCAACAAATACAATATCTGAAAATTCGATGGATGATCTTGGTGAAACTTGTTGGTGGTTCCTTGTGCGTTATAAAATAAATGCTAAGAATAGAGGAACCACTAACTGTAAATGTACAGTTGTCCCAAGTAATATATGATAATCAAGTTCGCAGGGAGATAATAGGTTGATTCTAATGTTATCAAATAGTGGAATAATTGCAAATACGGAAAAGTAAAAGATATGATATTTGTTTTGGTTTTCTAAAACTAAGGTGCAAATAATTTAAATAGTAAATTAATTAAACTAGAATGGAAATAAAGCAAGTAATAAAGGTAGACGCAAGAGTAAAGTAGTACTTGAGTCACGCTAGGGTTTCACCACAAACTTCCTTAATTATTGTCTTCCTTTAAGGTTTAAATTACTATTATTACGCTAGTCGGGATTCTAATGTCTCTTAGCCCCCGTCAGGGTGGACCTAAAAGCTCTCCTACGGTCTTCAAAACCTCGTCAGGGTGAGTAAAACCACTTTCGGATAATTAAAACTTACCACTTTGGCTATTGGCTAGTCAAGCCTGTTAAGGTCATTGGCGGATACCAACGGCAATTACCTAGTTCTGTATCTAACTCCCTGTCAAGGTGATCAATACGCCACTATACTAAAACTTATCCCTAGTTCATGACGCTAAAGATAATAAATAATCACAAAATGAAAGCCAACGTAAAATACTAATTCAAATTAAATTCTTAAAATCCTAAATTGGAAAAACAATAATTAAACTAGTTTGGGTTCGACCCATGTTGCGATCCTCAAGAACAAAAGAAATTTAGCTCATAATTAAAGTAAAAGCAAAAGAAATACAATTAGACGAACTCATGTTTTACAGAAAGAAAATAAAATAAAAGACCTAATTAGGAGGTTGTATTTGGCTGTTGATTTGGAGAAGGTGAATTCTCCAACTCTTGACTTCTTCCTTTTCCTAACTTCTGCTCTTTTCTCTGAAGCTCTGACTTTTTGTAAAATAAATTGTATGTAGAAAATAAAGTCAAAAGCCTATTTATCCTAAATAATTCGGACTTGGGCTATTTTAAGTGAATAGATGAAATAATTAATGGCAAAAGTCCACTCTTCAAGTCCAAATCCCGTAACTGTTGTACACCTTCCACTAAAACGGCGGTAGCTTTCTCAATTTAACTCCGAATTGACTCATTCAACTTGCTGATTCTTAGTAACTGTGTATTATAATTTTTTTTTAATTAATTTAAAAAGAAAATTTTTAATACATAAAAAGATGAATTAACATTTTTGTTTGTTTTGATCTGCGCCAAAACTGGGTTTTTTGGACTAAAAAATTTATACTACAGTATATGAAAAAAAATTAAAGACCTTACTTATAAAAATTGAAGGAGGCCAAGAACATGGGTTTTTTGGCCTCTCTTGGACCAGCCGTGTCCTAAATAAATCCCCATAAAGAAAAAAAAGTTACTAACAACTAACAAGTGAAAGGGATGAATTTTTAGTCTTTTAGCCTCACGTTTATAAAGGACTTAAGTCTAACGAGATACCAAAACCTTTTGACAAAAAAAAAAGAAAAAAATACCAAAACCTTATGGACAACTCAAAACCTAGCAAAATATAATGCCTATGCCAATTTATACAAATACTTCCATTAAAACTACAGTTTAGGGACTTCCTCCCCATCTCAATTTATTCTTTCCATACTGAAGAATACTAAGGATCCGATTGGTACACATTAATGATATGAGGAATGGAATTTGATTCCTTATTAAATTTTATACCTATGCTTGGTAGGTGTTTAAAAGAATAGGATTTTTATTACCATAGACATTTCAATCCCACAAAAATGGTAATATCCATTCCATCCCCTCCCCATGGTATTAGCCCATTCCATTTAGATTAGGAATCAAAATTTATTGTAGACGGACTAATTTATCCTTGTCAATCTTATAAATATACTATCTTCTTATTTTAATTTTGTAATTTTACCAAAAGTATTCCTAATTTTTATGTTATAATATTTTTACCAATTATGAAAATGGAACTATTTTATTTATTCCCACTTTTAATCCTATTGTATATCAAACATGGTACAATAATTACTAAGATTATTTGATTCTCACGGTATTTTAATTACTTTACTTATTCCATTCTTGTCTAAATCAATTAATGCGTACTAATCGGACCCTAACTGTTTCTTGTGCGTGGAAACTTCGCATTCATAAATGTGAGTTATTTTTAATTGTTTCAAGTGTCACAAATCAAACACCGAAGCGATATCTAGGACTGGATTAGATTAACTATGACCAAAAGCAAGAATATCATGTTTTAAGCGACATAAGTTTACTAAAGATATAGATAAATTAAATCTCCAATTTTGATCAATAAATTTATATCTTAAAAAGAGTAATACTTTAACTTTACATCCGAAATGTAAATATATAAGTTAGACTACAGACACAAACCCAAAATTGTAAACCAAGTAATAAAACTTATCTTTTGAAAAATTATTCGTGAACCAAATACTAGTTTGTTATGCCAAGTTACCTTCATTCTTCATTCGGGAAGAATGTATACGATCCCAAACTAAATTTAGAGCCACCATCGAAAGTCCTCATCTATAAGTTAAATACTGTTGCATTTTTTTCACTAGCTCAATTTTCGCCACCATCGAAAGTCCTCTTCTATAAGTTAAATATCGTTGCATTTTTTCACTAGCTCACTTTTCTTATGAATGGGTTTCACCTTGCAACTTTAATTTGTAAAGTTATAATTGTACCAATTGATCGGTATGCTAATGATCCTAGAAAGGACTTGAGTAGCCAATTAATCAAATAAGAAGCCCTGAAAAGCACGTTATATTTTATTTGAAACCCATAATATCTTCGATCGACTAAAAAACCAATAATATCTCTCTATTCAGATATTTTAGCAATAAGACAAACCAAATACTCCTTAGGGGTCCATAGGATATTATAAAGAGATAATTACACCTAGGGTCTTGACTACACCCCTCTCTTCAAGGGGGATCCGGCCTAGAGCCTCTTTTTACTAAAGACCTCAGGAAGTTTTTAACACATGAAGCCAAAAACCCCAATTACTAGAATACCCCCTTTTGTTTTTTTTATTCCTATATATACTAAATTAGAAAATTATACATTTCCATTCACGTTATTCTCTCTTCTCTCATATCTCTCTCCCCCACTTCCTCTCTCATACCCCACCTCCCTCCCAAACCGCCACCACCACCACCACCACCATAACAAATAATGTAACAAATAAAGAAACAATCAGTTTCAACACCTTAGTTTAGTATAAACGAGTCAAAGCAATGATATGTAAGACTCTACCTTTTGCTCCTTTTTGGAAACATTTTCAGAATTTGAACCAAAAATAAGCTTTCCACAACGCTTACGTGAAGATCTGAACCAAAAACAAGCTTTCCATTAGCCTCGATCTAAGGTGGTGGTTTCCGACATGCCATGGCTGCAGATCTGAACTCATCTCGCTGGTTGGTGGTGTTGGTTCGTCCTCTTCATCTCGTTTGACCAGATCTGGTGAGAGAGCTGTTCGTGGATGGTGAAGCTCGGAGCTCGGAGGTGAGGTCTCGCCGGTGGGTTTCGCGACTTCAGGTGAGAGAGCTGTTCGTGGATGGTGAAGCTCGGAGCTCGGAGGTGAGGGCTCGCCGGTGGTTTTCGCGACTTCAAGCTCGAAAACGCTCAAGATCTGGTGGTGTTCATGATGTCGAGCTCGAGCTCCGACGCGTGAAGAAGAGATCCCGTTTTTTTTTTCTTTGTAAATGGTTGACCAGATCTAGATCTGGTCAAACCAGTAGGTTTTTTTTTTTACCTTGTAATAAAATGTGTAATAATTGTGCTTTTTTAAATAATACACAATATTTTTATTGTTTTAGCATTTTCGATTTTGTGTTTTTAATAGTACCCCCAAATTTAAAGAGCACTCATAGAATTTCTTAGAGTACTCCGAGAATTTCTTAGAGTACTCCGAGTTTTTCTTAGAGTACTCCGAGTTTTATCAGAGTACTCTACATTTTTATACAATACTCTGCATTTTTCTGGCAGCCGGAGGTAGGTGGTCGAATTTTCAGAATATTCATTAAAATATATAGAGTACTTTACGTTTTTCTCGGAGTACTCTATGTTTTCTCCGAGTACTCTATGTTTTATCGGAGTACTCTATGTTTTTCTCAGAGTACTCTATGTTTTCTCCGGTGACCGGTGACTGGTGGTCGGAGGTCGGTGCCGGAGATCGGTGGTCGGTGGTCGGTGGTCGGTGGTCGGTG
The DNA here is from genome assembly GCA_029959085.1 of Nemophila menziesii. Classification (NCBI taxonomy): domain Eukaryota; kingdom Viridiplantae; phylum Streptophyta; class Magnoliopsida; order Boraginales; family Hydrophyllaceae; genus Nemophila; species Nemophila menziesii. The sequence continues at coordinate 2,142,773 of JARWIR010000064.1, read as the reverse complement.
GCCGGAGTTCGGAGATGGGTGGTAGAAGGGTAGGTGGTAGGTGGTAGGTGGGTAGTGATAGAGGAGAGAGAAACAGTGACATCATACTATTTTGTCTTTTAGTGTTAGTAAGGGTAGGAAAGACTATTGTAAAAAATGAGGTCCCTAAGAATAACAACTTTCAAAACACTACTCTATAGAGAAAAAATAGTGCTCCTAAGACCCTATAGATAATTCACCCTATTATAAAAGGAAAAGTAGGAATATAAGTACTATTTTATTGTTTTATTATTTAGCTCGACATATATGGTAGACTAATAATAATGATATATATCATCTAAAATTATACTATCTAATTAATATTTATAACATGACATGAATTGATTGCTAATAAATTATTAATTATATCAAGAAAATAAATAGATTAATTATTTATAGCCAACCAATTCACGCCACATCATGAATGGTGTAATTGGGTGGTATGATTTTGTATGGTATGTATCATTACTCATAGAGTAAACACCAATTTCTTTTAAACTTAGCATATTTACCACAGACAATAACAACTACCCTCTACGAAGTTATTTGAAGTTTAACGTCTTGGTCACGATTCGACCACTACCTTAATTAAAAGCGGTTAATGATAGATTTTTGTTAAACTTCTGTTTTAAGAGAAAGACGGTTATTCGATAACCATCTTTCACCTAATCTATTTACTCAAACAAAGATGGTCATTTCATGACCACTTCCTTTGTAAACACGAATTTTTTTATAGGTGGTCATTCGATAACCGTCTTTTTTATAAATACGGTGTAAAGTAAGAGAAATCTACAAATTAGAGCCCAAATTCCACCCAACTTAGTTTTTAAAGCCTAGTTAGAAAATACTTCTAAAAAAGGCCTAGTTTTATTTTTTTTGGTTGGATTTTTTCCAAATTTACCCTTGTTTTTTCTTTTCAGTAATTTGTTTTTTTATTCTTGTTGTTCTTTTCATTAATACGATGGATCCGACCATCTATACCCATGTGTACGGACCTATGTTCGTTTTCAGTTTTTTAAATTGTGTGAAGTGATTTTTATTTTAATTGCATTATAAGTCCTCATATTTTTTTTTGTTGTCCATGTCAAGGTATTAGAGGGTCCGATTTTCGTCCATGTCAAACTTTTGTGAAATAAATTATTCGGAAACCATTAGTTGTACCCTAGGGTACAGACCCTCGAGTTTGTACCCTACCACATTTAGAAGTCTCGCACACACGCATAGGAACAAAAACCAATTAAAACAAAACACGTATGGACCCAAGGGGCTATACAATACAAAAGATCCAAAATGGACTGTAACAAATACACACATAATGTTTTTCAAAATGACTACCCCAAAATGTCTTGGACACTAAATAAAAAGAAACCAAAGTGGTTGTTGACCCTAATGGGCTGGACCCAAAGTTTTTTTGTGTTCCAAAAAAAATTGACTATCTCGGTTTGGAAAAAATGTACAACCCAAACGGGCTGGACCCTAATGGGCTGAACCCAAACATGTCTGGACTTAAACAATGTCCAGCGAACGGAGTTGATAATTGAAAAAAAACTATAACAGCGGAAAACGAAGGAGGCCAGATCTGAGACTCTTGCACTAGAGGAGATGGTGATGGTGGAAAACGAAGGTGATGTGGTGATGTTGCAGAGGAGCAGCGGTCTTGTGCAGGAGCGGCAGTGGGAAGTTGAGATCTCGAACGTGAAGAGGCGGCGAGAGGTGATGGCCGAATCTGTAAACAAAAAGAGGCGACAATGGTTCGAACAAAGGCGGCGAGAATGGCACGTACAGTGGTGGAGATCTGGACAGGAGCGAATGGTAGTGGAGATGGTCATGAAGGGAGGCGCTGATCTGCTCCACGACGGGACTCTTGGTGGCGAAGGTGGACATGATGGCCGACGAGCATGGAAGAGAACGGGATTCTGCAGATCTGTGTTGGTAGCGACGACTTTCTTGGAGATCTGGAAGAAAGGTAAAAAGAAAGGGCTTCGATGCTGAGCAGGGCTTCGGTGGTGGTTGTAGTCTTCTTATCCAGGGAGCGAAGATGGTGAGATGGTGGAGCAGGCCGACCTTGTGGAGATGGAGATGGTGGAACGTGTTTTCTTGTGCGTTGAGGAGAGAGAGGGTGGGTAGAGAGAGGGTGTGTACAGAGAGAAGAGGGAAGCTAATTGGGTTCGGTGGGTGAACTGATTATATGGGGGTTTTGTTTTGTTTTTTGGTTATTCACTGATGGAAGGGGGTGTTTTGGGTTTTTACCCTATAGTAGTTAGGTTGTAAATATAAGTTTGGGGTTGGACTTTTATTTGTTAAGCCTCATGTTGTGGGGCTTTAATAAATAATTCCCCCGTAAAGTAAATGCAGACATTATATGAGCATCTTTAAAAGAATCGGAATATGGGGTAAACCTTCCTTATTTTAACTTATCTTTTTACCTTTTTTTTTGTGCCTGTTTAGAAATGTTTTTCTTTTACAAAAATACTTAAAAGTGCATCTAGATCTTTAAAAATATTTTAAACCTTGAAAAACACTTTTAGGAGAAACACCTTCATGTGCTTCTTAAAAAAAACATCTAAAGTAATTTTAGATTTCAAAATCATTTATAATTTTTGTAAAATAGTTTAATTTTATTCTAAAAGTATTTTTTTTTAAATCTAAAGTAAACCCTTCAAAATAGGCCCTTCACCTCCCACCCCACCAACCAAAATCCTATTCAAAATTTTCCATTTTAACCTCAATTTTTTAACAAATTTTTGTGTATTACATTTTAAATGTAATTTTAATGTTCCTTTGTATATATCTTGCAAAAATCAAGCTTAATGGATAAATTTTAAATTGGGTATATTATGATTTTAATATAAAAAAATGATAAGTTGGGTAATATTTATTAAGGTAAGCCATATAACAATATATATTTGGAATTAGGTTTAGACACCAATATTAATTCTTACTATATGTTTTATTTGCAATATTTTTTTTAAATTTGGGTGATTGACACATAGGGACTTGAAAACTAGTTTTTTTCCTATAGAAATTAGTTTGAATCTTACTTTTTTAAAGAGACCTTAAGGATGACCAAATATTAAAACACCCTTACTAACATTAAAAGACAAAAAGGAGGGATGTCACTATTACCCAATTACCCAATACCCAATTACCCAACTATCTCCACTACCCAATTACCCAACTATCTCCGACCACCGACCACCGACAACCGACCTCCGGTCACCGCAAAAAATATAGAGTTTCGAAAAAATTGATGAGTTTTAAAAAAAATGATGAGTATTCTACAAAAAATGATGAGTACTCTACACAAATTGATGAGTTTTCAACAAAAGTTGATGAGTTTTCTACAAAAACTGAAGAGTATACTATTTAAAAAAGCAGAGTACTTGATAAAAAACTGAGTATTATTAAAAAAAGACGAGTATCACTTTTACAACCCATTTTCTACAACAGAACACAAAAACTAAATTCCAACAACTATTGAACAAAAGAAAAAAAAGCTTAAACTTAAGAATTTTCAACAAAAAAAATTTAAAAAACTAACTAAAATATTTGCTTTGACCAGATCTTAAAAAACAAAGAAAATGGCGCTCTTCTCAATCGGTCGAGCGAGCATCGAGGCTCTCTATACCGTAGTTGGAGCCTGAAGATTCGCAGAGCCTCTCGAAAACCGTCATCGGAGCCTAAACATTTGCAAAGCAGAAGACCAGCACTTGCAATGGCGTCGAAGATAATTTGAAGCTCAGTGAAGAGAGCTTGAAGCTTCATAGAGCGATGGGGAGTTCGCTCCTTCGTAGATCTTTGCTCCTTCGTAGCAGATCTCGAACGAGCCATGGTGGTGAGCTCGTCTTCAACACCGCTCGTCTTCAACATTAAGATCTAGAATGTCGTCAGAAAAAAGTGAGGCTGGTGAACGAGTGCTCACCTTTTCTGGATCTCACCGGCGTAGATTTGTGCTCAGGAGAAGAGCTTTTAGCCTGGAACTTGTTGGTTCATAGCTCCATGGTCGTTCTCTTTCGTGGTTTCAATGGATGACACAAAATCATCAATTTGTGTCATGGGATTAGTTTGCTAGGGCATTGTAAGTTTGTTTTGGTCCACCAGAGTTTGAAGATCCTCAAGGGGATTTGGCTAAGTTGATGCAAACATCGAGTGTGGAGGCTTACCAGACATATTTCGAAGCTTTGGCAGATCGGACGTTGGGTTTATCTTCATCATTTATTTCCAGTTGCTATGTTGCTGGTCTTCGTCCAGATATCCGGGCAGAATTTTTAGCATTTCATCCAATATCTTTGTCTCACGCTATGGTGATTGGCTCGGTTGCAAGAGGCTAAATTGGCGGAGCAACGTAAGCTGATACACCGAAGCGACATATCGTATTCTTTTGGGCCGTCGCCACCAAAATTAATTTATTTGGTGCAACCCTCTTATCAGGTTGTTCCCACACAATTTACGGTACATCGTTTATTGCCTCGCGAAATGCAATTACGCCATGAGAAGGGACTTTTCTACAATTGTGATGAAAAGTATGTACCTGGTCTCCTTTGTAAAACAAAACCTTAGTTATTTGTCTTGGATACTTGGTTTGTGACCGTGGAAGCCTTCGTTGATGGGGAAATGCCTTCAGAAGAATGTTATCGCCAGAGATATCTTTAAATGATCTCTCAGGTAATCACTCTCCAACTACTCTTTGCTTTCAAGGTAATTGTTCAAGAGTGGCGATCCAAGCGTTGGTAGATGGAGTAATTACTCCCAATTTTATCCAGTCTTGGGTAACGCATTATTTAAAGTAACTAGTTGAAACTACACCAGATGTTGCGGGCGCGGTTGGTAATGGGCAAGTTTTAATAAGTGAATGGTGTGTAAAAAGTGCTACACTTATGATTCAGGGATATTAAATCGTTACCGATTTATACGTGTTGCCTATAGTGGGGGTCTGATATTGTGTTGGGTGTGTGATGGTTAGCGACTTTGGGACCTGTTGTTCACCATTGTCTAGATCTCACAATGAAGTTCAAATCAAATGACAAAGAAGTACTTTTACGAGGAACACGAGATCGCTCAATTTCAGAGATTTAGTACAAAAGAGTGTGTCGATTGACATTAACAAGATCCGTTGCATTACTCTTCAGTTTGTCTGTTTGTGAGTGCTCTGACCAAAAAAAATAATACTTTCAATATTGTTTTGCAGCCATTATTGCAAGAATATAAGAATATTGTTTTTGTGCCAACTCCTCTACCACCTCAAAGACAACATAATTATGTTATTCCGCTACAACCAGGACCAACTCCTGCAAATGTCAAGCCTTACAGGTATCCATACTATCAAAAACCGATATTTAAAAATTGGTGGCAGAAATGATGGATACAGGTACAATTCAACCCAATATTAGTCCATTTTCATCTTTTGTGTTGCTGGTTAAAAGAAAGATGGCACGTGGAGATTTTGTACAGATTATAGGGCTCTAAATGCTATTACAATAAAAGATCATTTTCCAATTCCTACGGTTGACGAGTTACTCGAGGAATTACATGGTGCTACTATTTTTCAAAGCTGGATTTACGTTCGGGGTACCACCAAATTCAGGTTTGTGCTGAAAATGTTCATAAGACTGCTTTCCGCACCCATGAAGGCCATTATGAATTTATTTTGATGACGTTTGGTTCTATCTTATTTTGATAAATAATAACAAGCCATCAGATTTGGTGGCTATATATATATATATATATATATATATATATATATATATATTATACATGGTACCTTTTGGATTTAATAATAAAATAAAATTAAAATAATATTGCATCATAATTTACAATCAGATATATGGTGGTATCACTATCAAGGGTGGATATGGCATGGGTTGTATCCACCACGGTTCCCGGATAGTGCGACTTTGACAAAATAAAATAGGAAAAATGTTAAGAAAATAATGCATTAATTTCTGACTTAAATGTTAGCTCTATTTGACCCAAATATATCACTTTTAACCCATATCAAACTAGAAATTAATCCCCAAAATAATCTCCACTGATTAAATCTAGACCTCTCTTTACCATTCTCCCAACATCATCAAGAATATTCAAATAGTTGACTCCTAAAAAAGGACGGAAGTAGCCAAGTGATCAAAGCTAGAGGACTGCAATTATATATACTTTCAAATGATAACCAAAGCTAGACAAATCTGTATTAACATCCTTCACCTCGTATTATCTCATGGAGATTGGTCTGAAAACTCTAAAGATATTAGAAAATATATAGTTGATCACTTTTCCAATATTCTTTAGGCATTAGGGGACCAGGACTTTTTCAATGTCCTAAGTTATGTTGTCTCAAAGGTTAATGACAAGATGAATGCCAAACTGCTGAAAACTATTACAATTGGAAGAAATTGAAAAGGACGTTTGGAAGATATAATATAATAAAGCCTCGGGTCCGAATGGAGTTGCTGGATTTGTCTTCCAAAAAGGATGGGATATGATAACATTCGATGTTTAAAGGTTTGTCTAGTACCTTATGATGAAAAATATCTATTTAAGTCTCATAAATTGCTCGATCATTACTTTGACCCTAAAATAAGAAACTATGAAGAATGGCAGTCATTTAAGACCTATAAGTTGTGTTAATTTCATCTATAAGGTTATGGTGGTGATATTCTTATCCACGCATAAACCTATAATTAACCATTGCGTAGCTGAAACACTGTACGTTTTCATTCCAGGGCGTTTTGTTCATGAAACCATCCTTCTAGCTCATGAAGTGGTTCATCACCTCATGAATAATAGGACTACTAATCAATATCATGTTGATATTATAACTATATTTCTAAAGCCTATGAAAGGGTTCAATCAGATTTTCATGAAGCTTTGCTTTACAAGACGTTTCCATGAGAGATGGATGAAATGGACCATGAATTGTGTTCAAAGTGTATCTTATGAGGGTTTGTTTAATGGTGTAGCATGTCTCAACTTGAAACTGACTAGAGGCCTTCGCCAAGACAACCCATTATCACCTTATTTATTCAGCATTGAATCACATGCATTATCCGATATTATTCAGGTGAAGGATAAAGAAAGATTACTTAATGGTTAAACTCTCCCTTAGTAACCCATGTCATGTTTGTCATTGATATCCTTTCTTTTCTCGAAGCGGATGTAAACAATTTTCTTACGTTTAGTAATATTTTTTTTTGTCAATATGGATTGGCTTTTGGGGCAGGTTGTTAACTGAAATAAAATTGGAGTTTTTCGTAAGAAAATACCAAGTAATATATATATATATATATATATATATATATATATATATATATATATATATATATATATATATATATATATATCAACCTCTCTAATGAACATAACTACTCTGGTAAATACTTGGGACTTCCCAGCGAAAGGTCCAAAGTTAAAGCTCTGGATTAGTTAATTGAAAGAGTGGGGAAAAGAATGGTGACATGACGAGACGTGATTCGTTTCTTTCCAAAAAAGGCAAGAAAGATTTATTGAAGACAGTCGTAAACAATATTCCTAATCACCTTTTTATGGTATTCCTAATGCTGGCACAAGTAACTAATCATCTTGCCTCGTTTATTGCTTATTTCTATTGGGATAATAAGAATTGAGCGAAAATTAATTGCACTTCTTCGGATGTTCTTTCCAAACATAAGTAAAGTGGGGGGGGGGGGGGGGGGGGTTATGTCTTAAGTATTTTTAGCTTATGAATATAGCGCTCCTCGCCTTTAATGTGTGTAATATCCTCCACTGTCGAAACTACATTATTTTTCAAGTGTTAGGAGGTAAATACTTTAATAACTCCAACTTCCTTGAAGTAGGGATTCGAAACAATGCCTCATTGGGTTAGAGGAGACTCCTTATTAGTATAGATATTTTAAAAAACACCATTAGATGGGCGATAGGATATGGTCGTTCCATTTGTATATGGGAGGATATCTGGATCTCTAGAGGAAAAAAACTTGTTAATTCAACTAATAGTGAATTACTATTTGTCCATGAACTTATCAATTTGAATGGGAAGGCCTGGAACACGAATGCCATTTGTGATATCATACCACCTCTGATGTCTCCTCATTTGTGATAGATTTATATTAGGATGAGACATCATTTTTAGTGATTTAGAAGTCATTATAGTCGATTTTCTTGAGAAATGCTACACTTTCCTATTTTGAGTCTTGATTTAGTAAAATAATATTTTTAGAGCATATTGGGTTTAATTTATTTAGTGTGAAGCTTTAAAGATAATTATGGAGATTAATTAGATTCCAAGTCAAAGACTACAAGATATGGAAAGAGATAGACATGGTAATTGGAGATAAGGAAATAAAAGCTAAAAACATGGAAAAGGAAAACCTGCCTTAATCCTGAATTTCTGCACCTACGACCGCAAATCAGCTTATAACTCAAAAACGGTGAGGAATTTGGAGAAACGGTCAAGAGCAAAGTTGAAGAGCTTTCCGAGACGATCAATTTGGTATATTCACACGCGTCAAACGGATGAATATCGAAGCTGTTAGAGCCAAAAGAAGATCGGACCTGATTTCATGTTTTTAGGGTTACGAATTTGAGTTGGGCTTGGAGTCCACTACTTACTTCTCCTTCAAGAAAACGAATTAGGGCTTCCAAGATACCTATAAATACACCCTCTTATCATTGTAAACATGTACTTGCTCAGTTCTAAACATTAGCTTAAATTATAAACAATAGCTTAGTCCTTTACAGTAATATTCATCCTTAGAATCAAGCTATTCATTCAAGAAGCAAGCTGACCTGTAGAGGAAGACAAGAAGAAGAAGATTGGAGACTGACAAACTCCTCTTCTACATCTCACCTTCTCTATATTTAGGGTATTTAGCTATAGATTTATGCTCAACCATATTTCTAAGCTTTTATTCTGTAAGTTTACTTTTAATTGTTGGATTATTATTTTGTCTTTAAATACTATTTGTTATTTTAATTGATTGAGCTTGGCGTATATTGTTATTATGTGTTTTGACTTATTGTTACACCTGAGATTTGGCCAATCTTAGGATTATTCTTAGTTATTGACAACACCACATAATCGTCTAGTTTTGATACCTTGCTTAACTAGATAGCCATTAAGGTTTGATTTAATCACCAATCATTACTTAGGAATCCTTAGTAGTGGAGAGGTTGCTCCTAAGCCTAGAGAAGGCTAGGTAGAATTTAGAATCCTGGTTAATATATAATGCTTAATCTGTGACAGGTTAGAATAACGATTTAGTAATAGACTCATATTAGTAATCCTAATCTATTAGACTTACATTCATATTTAGTTATTTGTTTTGTTTATTTGTTTTAATTATTTAATTGCGTAGATTGTTATTTCATCTTTTTATATTTTTATTTAAAACATCTAATTCATCTACGCTTGTTAAACATAATTAGATCTAACGGATACAATCCCTGCGAACGAACTTGACTTATCATTAAAACTTGCATACGATCTGTGATACTTGCAGTGAGTTCCGTGGTTCTCAAGGGTGTGTGCTCTTTATTATTATTCTTATTTATCTATTTATTTATCACACATTTGCCCCCACCAAGTTTTTGGCGCCGCTGCCGGGGATTTATCTTTAAGTTTTTGGCGCCGCTGCCGGGGATTTATCTTTAAGTTAAATCTATTTTGTGTTTATTTAGTGTAGAAGTTTTTATTTGTTTTCAGTTTTACGCTTTCTTTTTGTTTTAGTCTTTCTCAGGATTTTAGATTGATAATCAACGGTTAGAGCTAGGTCTTCCTAGTAAATTTCGAGTTCAACGCATTGGGATTCACGTCCCAACTATCCAAGTCGTTAGATTTAAGCCTGATCCTGATTTAATTAATCAATTCGCGAGCTATGGGAAATTTAATGGTGATACAAATCAAGATCCGGTCAGATCTGTTCAAAAATTCATGCAATTTTGTGATGCCTACATTAATGAAGGTGTTACACAAGAACAGATGTATTATTTAATGTTTCAATTTTTCTTGACCGGGAAAGCAAGCGATTGGTTCGATGATCAACCTCCCGAGCTAATAACCGATTGGGACAAGCTTCAAGAAAGATTCCTTGATAAATTTTATCCTACAAGTATGCGAGTGAAGGAACTCTTGGAGCCTACAAATTTCTTACAAGAAGCCGGAGAGAGTGTTGGTGAAGCATGGACGAGATTTCAAAAGATGTTGGCAAGATGTCCACTACATGGATACACGCCACAATTACAATTATCCATGTTCTATAATGGACTCGATAGAGAGTCAAGGCTGAGAGCAGATAATATGGGTCGTGGAAATTTTGTCTCTATGGATCCAAAAGAAGCAAAAAGTGGTATGGAAACAATCATTGAGAACAACATGAGTTGGCCACAGGGAAAAACTCCTACCACTAACGAAGAAGAAGATGCGAGGATTTCAAGGTTGCACGATCAAATACAACAACTCGCTATAACTGTTAAGGAAAGCATCCCAAAGCCACCTCAACAGTTATACCTACAAGAGCAAGCCTATGAAAATCAAGCTGATCAACCACCGAGCTATACTGTGCATAATGTTAGTCAAGCTCAATCACGTCCTCGAGAAGAGATTACTGAGTTAAAAAAGACTATTAGTCAATTCATCAACTTCTCGAAGGAAAATATGAGCAGACTTGAATCAAAGATCGATGCATCAGTAGTGCAAAGCCTGCAACAACAGAACCAAGATCTTAAACAACATAATCAACTTTTAGAGAAGAATGTGATGCAGCTCACTACAATCATAGAACAGATGCAAAGTCAACTCCTACAATTGACCCAAGATACAACTACTAACATGAAGAAGATCCAATACGTTGACGAAAAGGTTAAGACTATTAGTCTTCAAGCTCAAAAGATAAAAGAACACGGTGAGATAATCACCGAAGCGCTACCATCTCCCTCAAAAGGGGATGTTCTACCAAACAAGTCAAACGTAAGTCGGATGAACTTAGATGAGATAATTGTTGAGGATTGGGTTGAAGAAGTTGAACATGATAAGATTAAGAAGCCTAGAGTGGTTGATGAACCAAGAATTGAAGAGAGAAGTAGAGCAAAAAAAACACCCATACATTGCCATTATCCCACGGAGCAACATCAGAAGTGTATAGAGGCGTTAAAACAAGTGAACATTAACGTCCCTCTACTCAAAGCTATGGAAGGAAGGAGAAACTATGATCGATTCTTTCTGGAGGCACTCTCTAATAAGAAAAGATTCACAAGAGCCAAGTCTGTAGCAATCAACGAAGGGGTATCAGCACGAGTTCAACGAAGATTACCACCGAAGCGTAAAGATCCGGGAAGTTTCAATCTCCTAATCAAAATAGGTGGTATATTTCATGGAAAAGCCATGTGTGATTTAGGGGCAAGTGTGAATATCATGCCCAAAAGTGTATTCAAGAAGATTGGTATTAGTGAAGCGAAACCGACATCCGTAGTCTTACAACTTGCGGATCACTCTACAGTTAAGCCGTGGGGAGTAATAGAGGATGTACTCGTTCAAGTAGGTAACCTTGTTATTCCAACGGACTTTAGTATTCTTGACTACAAAGCAGATAAGAACGTCCCATTCATTCTTGGGCGTCCATTCCTAGCCACCAGCGATACTATAGTGAATGTGAATGAAGGAACCGTGACTCTTAGTATCAAAGATAACGCTGAAACATTCTATGTTTCGGGAAAGAAGAGGAAAAAGAAGTCAAAGGAACTATATCCAATCAGAGCAGTAACCAAGAAGCCAGAACCTGAAAGTCTCCAAGAAACCATAGAGAAAAATATTGAGTTTGGGGTAGGAGACGAGGTGGCATGGAAACCTCCCAACCCTAAACAGAGCAGTTCTTGGAAGGGACCTTATGTTATCACGCAAATTTTCTCAGAAGGAGTGGTCGAAATCAAGGCTATCGAAGGTTGCAAGCTCAATTTGGTAAGTGTTAATCACCTCACTCACTGCTGGGGAGGCTATAAAAAGAAATAACCGAGGTAACTCGTCTAACTTTGAAAGACGTTAAACAAAAGTGCCCTTTGGGAGACATCCCATAGTAATTTTTATGTTTTTATGTTTTAGTTTTAGTTTAGTTTAGTTAATATTGCATATTTGAGGAAGGTATTAGTGTTTTTGATGATTAGGTATTGGAGAAATCGAGTTAGGGAAGCGAACAAAATTTTTTCGGACAGAAACTTCGGCAAGTCATATCTTTGCGCTCGGATGTCGGAATCAGGTGATTTTTGAGCCTAAACTGCATAACTTTTCGAGATCTAGCTGTTGGGGAGGTTTTTGCTAGGTGCGGTACACCGGACCTCCGCCGCGGTGCACCGCAAGGTAAAAACCCGTACCACGGGGTAGAGCTACGGGTTTTATCCAGAAACGAAAAAAATATAGCTGATGGGTCCGGTATACCGGACCCTATACCGCGCCATGCACCGCACAAACACGTGCTACGGGGTCCTACCACGGGTTTTTTGACGTAGGAGGCGCGGAGCATCCCCGCGGTACACCGGACCATGGTCCGCAGCTCAAAAACCCGTACCACGGGGTCCTACCACGGGTTTTATCCAGAAGCTAAAATTTTTTTATCATCCGATGTTCCGGTATACCGGAGGATATGCCCGGTATACCGCGCCACGCCGCCAGAGAGAGAAAGTTACGGATTGAGCTTATAAAAGAGATATAGAGCTATTAATTCCGAATTTCATAAACCTCAAGCCTCTTTCTCTTCTCCAAAACTCTCCTAACTCCATTAAAGCTCATAAAAACCTTCACCTAACATCCAAACACTACCAAATCACCATCCAAATCCTTCCCTACATCATTACAAAGAAGATTCAAGCACCCGAATCATATCAAAACACCTAGAAACGGAGAATCGAAGCCATGAATTTCAAAATCTTTTCCCAAAATTCCTTAAACCCATATCACCAAAGCTTGGTTCAATCATACCCACATGGAGAATTGTCATCCTAACCAAAATAAAGCTTGTTCCACCTATGATCATAAAGTACAAATTTCAAGAGTGTTCAAAGCTTTGAGTTGGGGGTCAAAAGAGATGATGAAGAGAATAAAGAAATTATCAAGTGTTACGGGATATGAAGAATCAAAGCAAGGTATTGGGTAAGATCTAGAAGATTTCAATTGAGATGGGTACTAGTTTGGGAATAAATTACAAGGTAAATCGGATCAAGAGAATAGAGGAAAGCTAGCTATGGTAAATTCAAAGAACAAAAAGGTTTTAACTTTCATAAGGAAGACACCACAACCTCTACAATCAATATCCATCTACCCAAGATGAACAAAAGCTTTTGGGACTCTAGTAGCTATGTTCAAAACATATTCTCGGATGAACAACTGTCACATGAGAGATTATTCAAGAACAAAGTTGGAAGAAGATAAACAAGATATTTCTAGAGTGTGATTGATTGGGATGGAGCATAAGAAGGGAATGCGAAATTGGTGATGCATAGAAGTTTTCATACATGGAAAGCACTGCACCCTATTCCGGGTATTGATCAGGCGAGGTAAATAGCCTCGAAGAGTATGTTTTCTTTCTTCCTTACCTTTTCTTTAATGTGCAATATGTGCTAAAATTTTAATTTCTTTTATTTTATTTTCGAGTCTTTCGAGTCGTGGGGACACGGCTCATTTTTGAGTTGGGGGTGTGGGGATTCGTTGTCTCTCATCTCCATTTTTCTGTTTTTTAGGTAAAATTAAATTTTTTGAGAAGGTTTAGATGTATGTAGAGTGTGTTTAATAGCTTGAAAGCATAAACTCAGTAAGTTAATGATAGAAAGTAGAATGTTTATGAGCTATTTTATTTTGTATGCTTTGAAGTATTTGCAGGAAAACACACATTGATAGTAAAGAAAAGATTAGTGAGCAATGCGATAGAAAGTATGTTCGATCTCAGGGAACCTTGAGAAGTGTGTAGGCCGTGAGATCCAAGCTAGTGACAAAAACCATTTGATGAAAGTGCTAAAGGTAAGAAAATAACGAAATTGCATAGTGTAGAAAGTGATTAAGGCGGTTCTTTCATATTGAAGCCCTTGAAGCCTTTTTATACCTTCTCACCTTGTGATTTTTTATTTTATATGCTATATCCTTCTCAGCCCCTTCTAGCCTTTCTAAAGCCTTTTTATTTAAACACATTATAAGCCATATCCCTTTAGATTATAGGACTTTTCCATATGACCCGCACTCGAATCGCGATGCATAGACAGTTGTTTTAGAGCTTGAGTTTGGGGTGGTGGGTCCACCATTATGGGAATTGTTATTGGGTTGGGATTTTTGAGCTTATTAATTGTGCTCTGTTATTTATATTGATGATGATTCACAAGATTATATTGTAACCCTTTGCCGGGGTAATAGTGAATGAAAAAGAAGCTACGAGCTAAATTTGCCAATAAGGGCATAAAAATATATATATGAAAAAATAGCGTGATATCTCATCATTAAAAAGAGTCATAGCTAAAGAAATTGATTTGAAAAGAAAATATATATATTCGGACCGGCAAAGTGGAATTTTTAAGTGAACATCTTATGCTTCAATTGGGTTATTGGGGATGCTAAATTGTGCATCAAAGAAATCATTGGGTTGAGTGAGAAACGTTTTATGAGAGTAACTCAAGCTCTAGGGCGATTCGTTGATGGCTAGTGAGGAGAGAGCCAAAAGCTCACTCTAAATTATCCAAATATACTTATCATACCGTCCCTAAGCCTACATTACAACCTTAAAGACCTTTTGATTCTTTGCTATGTAATCGAGAAGTGATTGAGCCAATAGAGAGTAGTTAAGTGGAGCTTTGGATACTAGTAAAGGTCGATGAACAATCTATAGCTTCCTTGGTGAACTGAGTAAAGTTCCTCTCCTTCTTACATTGCGAAACTAATCTGATCTTGAATTCAAGCCGTGCTGACTGTGGATATGAGAAGTGTACAGGTATGTAGTTTGTGAATATTATTACATGAAATTTTCTGAGTAGTTGCTTTGAGTCTATTCTCCATATTCTGCTATCTTCTTCCTTTTGTGCTTAATTGACCTAGGTGTGTATTTAGAGACTTCCCTTTGTTTTTATTTTTATTGTATCGGGACGATACAACTTTGAGTTGGGGGTCTTGATGTCTCCTCATTTGTGATAGATTTATATTAGGATGAGACATCATTTTTAGTGATTTAGAAGTCATTATAGTCGATTTTCTTGAGAAATGCTACACTTTCCTATTTTGAGTCTTGATTTAGTAAAATAATATTTTTAGAGCATATTGGGTTTAATTATTTATTTAGTGTGAAGCTTTAAAGATAATTATGGAGATTAATTAGATTCCAAGTCAAAGACTACAAGATATGGAAAGAGATAGACATGGTAATTGGAGATAAGGAAATAAAAGCTAAAAACATGGAAAAGGAAAACCTGCCTTAATCCTGAATTTCTGCACCTACGACCACAAATCAGCTTATATCTCAAAAACGGTGAGGAATTTGGAGAAACGGTCAAGAGCAAAGTTGAAGAGCTTTCCGAGACGATCAATTTGGTATATTCACACGCGTCAAACGGATGAATATCGAAGCTGTTAGAGCCAAAAGAAGATCGGACCTGATTTCATGTTTTTAGGGTTACGAATTTGAGTTGGGCTTGGAGTCCACCACTTACTTCTCCTTCAAGAAAACGAATTAGGGCTTCCAAGATACCTATAAATACACCCTCTTATCATTTTAAACATGTCCTTGCTCAGTTCTAAACATTAGCTTAAATTATAAACAATAGCTTAGTCCTTTACAGTAATATTCATCCTTAGAATCAAGCTATTCATTCAAGAAGCAAGCTGACCTGTAGAGGAAGACAAGAAGAAGAAGATTGGAGACTGACAAACTCCTCTTCTACATCTCACCTTCTCTATATTTAGGGTATTTAGCTATAGATTTATGCTCAACCATATTTCTAAGCTTTTATTCTGTAAGTTTACTTTTAATTGTTGGATTATTATTTTGTCTTTAAATACTATTTGTTATTTTAATTGATTGAGCTTGGCGTATATTGTTATTATGTGTTTTGACTTATTGTTACACCTGAGATTTGGCCAATCTTAGGATTATTCTTAGTTATTGACAACACCACATAATCGTCTAGTTTTGATACCTTGCTTAACTAGATAGCCATTAAGGTTTGATTTAATCACCAATCATTACTTAGGAATCCTTAGTAGTGGAGAGGTTGCTCCTAAGCCTAGAGAAGGCTAGGTAGAATTTAGAATCCTGGTTAATATATAATGCTTAATCTGTGACAGGTTAGAATAACGATTTAGTAATAGACTCATATTAGTAATCCTAATCTATTAGACTTACATTCATATTTAGTTATTTGTTTTGTTTATTTGTTTTAATTATTTAATTGCGTAGATTGTTATTTCATCTTTTTATATTTTTATTTAAAATATCTAATTCATCTACGCTTGTTAAACATAATTAGATCTAACGGATACAATCCCTGCGAACGAACTTGACTTATCACTAAAACTTGCATACGATCTGTGATACTTGCAGTGAGTTCCGTGGTTCTCAAGGGTGTGTGCTCTTTATTATTATTCTTATTTATCTATTTATTTATCACACCTTTGCCCCCACCAACCTCCTCTTGTGAATGCCATAACTCATATTCATATACCTCTTTTGAGAGAAAGAGATAACTCAAGCTGGACTCGATTAGAATCAGGTCAAGTAACAATTAAAGAATTCTATAAGTTCCTCCTACTTTAAAGGTATTTTTATAAGAGAAGTATTATTAAGAAAATGGAAACCATACACAAATAATTCCTGATAACCTATAGAATTTAATTTGGGCCTTAATGTTATTCCAAAAGTTTGATACTTTCTCTGGAGGATGGATAATGCGTTGCCAACCAATGTTAATAGAGTTTAAAGGAAAATAACAACCATAGCTCCATGTGAAGTTGGTAATGAATAAGATGAGTTGGTTGAGCACTTATTCTTTTATTGTCACCACACTAGAGCGACATGGATGGCTAGCCCACTTAACAACACTTAATGGAGATATGTCAAGTATTTACGAATAGTTATGCGTCCTCTTGAGTAAATGAAAGCATCTAATGGAAAAATAAAGGCCTTGAAGCGATATGATTTGCGACATTCCTTGTTTGGCATATTTGTCTTACACAGAAACAATGCTATCTTTAGAAATTTAAAACCTGGCATACTAGTTTCAGTGAATAATGTATCCCGATCTTATGACAAAATGGTTAAGACTCTAGCCTCTTCATTTGAGGATAATAAGGCCAATATTTTAAAATGTTATATAAATACCCTTATTGGAGAGAAATTTGAAGGTTTCCCATCCTACTTAACCAACTAAGGAAAAACATAATACAAAGTTAAATAGGAAAATATTGCAGTAACTAGTTATCTTTGTTTGGGCCCCCTTTAGATAACCATGGTGTTGATAACAACCAAGGGCATTTCGTGAGCTCTTTGATAAACAAAAATTATAATAAAAAAAAGGAAATAGCATAAAGGCCCCCCGGCTCGAACCCAAGGTTTTTTTATAAGCCTACTATCTATTTTCGTAACAGACCTACTTCTGCGTCCAAAGGAACTCTGAATATATATGTTGATAATTTTAAATTAAGTAACATGGGAATGATGAGACTACCCTTGATCCCGGTTGGACCTTAACACGAGTTAAAATTGTTATAAAATTAATTGTGATGTGGCCTAGAATTTAACTAATGATGACAACAGTGGGATATATTGTTAGGAATATAGATGTAAAATTGATCGATGGTAAATGTTGGAGGTTTAGTGTACGATTACCAGTCGAAGGGGAGACCTTAGGTGTAATATTTGCATGCAATGCCGAACAATTACTTGTTAAAAACCATTATCTTTGAAAATGATTGCAATAACATCGTATAAGTTGTTTTGGACTCAAACTTTAATTTTAGTAGAAAATTATATAATAGCATAGATGAGATTAATTATAAAAATATGTGTAATATAGGTTTTGTTTTTGTTTAAAAAAGAAAAACAAAATAAACAATTAAGTGGCAAAATAAAAGATATATAATTTTTTGTTAGCAATACAGCAAAAGATATTTTCTATCCCAATTAACTAAACATTTATCCTATAATGCTATAAGATGATACATTTGCATTGATGGTTTCTTTTATGTAACTTCGATTATAGAAATATAAACATCAAAGTCTCTTATCATATTATTATTTTATGTGACATCGACAATGTTTTTCTATTTAGATACTTTCGGAGTAATGCCACTGTGACTTAGCAGCTCCACATATGATAGATCCTATGGGTCCATAAAATCTTGGAATTGAGAAACAAAAGACACACGTGTACTCTTTAGACTTTACTACGCTGCTTTGTTCAAAAGAAAAACAAAACAAATGAGTTTTTTTTTGTTTTAACCCTATTTTTATAAGTAATTGGCGATTTGGCCTAACTGAGAAAAGTTTTGCAAGTTTAACACCTGAGCGGTAGCCCGATTACCGCCCCTCCAGTTGGGCGGTTTTCTGGGCTCCGCCCTTACTTAATTTTTGGATTATGAAGTGGGCGGTCCTTCGTTGACCGCCCCTAGTACAATTTAAAAAAAAAATCGTTGCTGGATCTGCTCGGAGATGGGGAAGAACGGAGGTGGAGTGGCGGCGTAGCAGTGCAGTGGTAATGGGTTGGGTTAGCAGAGGTCGATGTAACGATGGTTGTGTTGTGATATGGAAGAACGGGCTTGGGCTTGTGTACGGAACAGCGCCCGATCCGCCACCATCACTGCGAGTCAACAACCCATCACCACCGCACTGATACGCCGCCACTACACCTCTGTTTTCGAGTAGACAGCAGCGAGCCATGATTCCGTCCTTCTCCATCAACGAGCAGCCATTCTCCACCTCCGAACAACACCACCATAATCGACATCAACAAATCAAAACAGCCTCCTTCCATTTCTTTCGAGCGACACCACTTCAACCCTTAATCAAAATCTAATCCAAAAATTACGTAAGGGCGGAGCCCAGAAAACCGCCCAACTGGAGGGGCGGTAATCGGGCTACCGCCCGGGTGTTAATCTTGCAAAACTTTTCCTAACTATGCCAAATTCCCAATTACTTATAAAAATAGGGTTAAACCCAAAAAAAACTCAAAACAAATATTGTAAGGTGCTTGCCCCACACCAAACAGCAACCTGGTACTAATTGTTAGTCAACTGTTTCGTATAATAAAGATGGATAATTGCTCTATTAATAAGTTAATTAATTAATTAATAAGTTTATGCAAAGAGAAGATCCTAAAGATGAATAAAGCTTTACTTCTAAAGATGGTTTGGAAAATAGTGGAAAATAAAAAATCACTTTGGATTAGGTGGATTCACGGTGAGTATTTTAATAGTAGTGGTTTTGGAAATGGATTCCTAAAAAAAGTAATTCCCCACTTTTGAAAAATATTTGGGAGCTAAAAGAAATTATACGTGGGTCCCTAGGTGAAGAAGGAAGAAAAGAAATATTAGCGCTATGGTTTGCTTCCATTAAGGCGCCCCGATCAACATATGAGGTAAATACAATAGAGATTTATGATGTATATAAATTCCCTTATGATTTATTTCGTCGTAAAGCTTTTATTAAACCTTGGGCAAATATTGTGTGGGATCCGAGTGTATTTCCGAAACATGCAATCATAGTATGGATGGCATTAAAAGAAAGACTTAAAACTAAGAATAGGATTACTTACATGGAACTTGATCCACTTTGTGATTTGTGTAAGGAAAATTTTGAATCAAATAAGCATTTATTTTTTGAATGCTCTTTTGCTAAGGCTATACGGGATGATATAAAAATGTGGCTTGGACTAGCCAAGGAAATGAACACTATTCTAAGCGCTTTGAAATGGCTTAAAAAATTAAAAGCTAGAGAGAATTGGAGAAGAAAGGCTTGGAAAGTGGGTTTTGGAGCTGTCGTGTATTGTATTTGGACGGCGAGAAATCACCTAGCCATGAGAGGTGCTTCCAAGACTAGAGAAATAGTAACCAATGAAATTAAATGGTGTGTTTATTCAATCTTATTTTCCTTGTTCCCTCGGCATTCTTTTTTGGATGTGAGTGGAAGGCTAGCTTGTATTAGTATAGTATGAGGTAGTTGATTCTATATTCCTTGTTGCTACCTTAAGCTTTCGAGTCTAGGTAGGTAACACCCATGTATAGTGTACAGTTTTGATATTTTAATACAACCGTTTACCCGACCCAAAAAAAAAAGATCCTAAAATTTAATTTTACGTTAATAAAGTGTTTTCCTACTCTAATGATGATTTCTTTTAGAATTAATGCCAACTTTTTTTAAGTTGAAATTAATTTCTTCTCGCTATATTTATAATTTTTTTACCTATATAATACCATGTATTTTCTTTTTTCTTTTTTTCCAATAGAAAATACAGTTTATATTATGAAATTTTTTTCAAAACTTAAATTTTAAACTATAGGAAATCCTAAAACTCAGATTTTAAGTTTTAAAAGAAGGGTAATTGACTGAAAGAATCCATAAACTATTGTTAGTTGACCATCAGGTCCATCCCACAGAAAATGTTTGGATTGCCCTTTTGATCCATTAATATTTTTTGACTTACCAAAACTAATTTCCTAATTATATGCAACCAATCAATTAATTACAAAACAAAAAAGAAAAAACATGAAATTAAAGTACAAAACAAAACAAATAAAACGAATAGAAATCAATGATTGTATATCTTTCTTTAATATTTGCGTAGTAATTAAAAAATAAATTGCACCAGAAATTACAAACCACCGATATTAACTAGCACACCACTGATATTCCACACGTAACCCATCAGTATAAACCACCGATATTAACTAGCACACCACTAATATTCCACACGTAATCCATCAAAAACCACCGATATTAACTAGCACACCACTGATATTCCACATGTAACCCATCAAAAAACAGAAAATTATATATTTCATGTGCAGTGTGTATACCCTTTGTTTTTGCCTGTTACACCATCACAAGTTAAAAGCAACCCATCAAGACCAGAGTATGAACAATGTCCAACAAAATTCATACAGTTTCAACGAAAAAAATAGATTCTTTAGGGAAAATCTCAAAAAAAAAAAAAACTGGATTTAATCGTTTGAAGCTAAGATTCCATTAAAAAATAAAATATAAAACACTTGATTATGAATTTTAGGGTTTCAATTGGAAAAAAATTGGATTTTTTCCTTAAAAATTGTTTATTTTTTGGAGAATATCTTCTAGTCGATGGTGCAGCAGTGTTGGACGGTGGTGGAGAATGTCCTCCAGTGGCCGCGGTCTTGGTCTTGTGCTTCCATGGGTCGAATGGTTTATTGGGCCAGCCGATTTGATGATGGTGGAGAATGTCCTCCAGTGGCGGCGGTCTTTTTATGCAGGAGAGCGACTTGGTGGGGAGATGAGTATGATTAATTTTGTGCAGGAGAGCGGCTTGGTGGGGAGATGGTGGAGAATGTCCCCTAGTGGCGGCAGTCTTTTTGTGCAGGAGGGCGGCTTTGTGCAGGAAATATTTCTTTTTTTTAAGATGCTATAATTAAAGGATTTATTAGATACACTACCTATATGGAATTAGTTACAAAAGATAAAAATGGTAAAAATCAATTAAGATAATTAAAGTAGGGGTATGGATGGAAGATATATTTTAAAGTTGGACCTTTTAAGGGAGAAATATGGTGTTGGACTTGACGGTGGTGGATTAATGGGTTTGTGGACTTAATTAGAAAATAAATCTTAAAAGAAAACTCAAGATATCTTAAGAAGGTAAAAAAAACAATACCTTTTACGTGATAGTAGACAAGACTATAGGAATTTATTGAACATTAACTCTTCTTTTTATCATAATCAAATAATTCTAGAATCCAAATTTTATTGAATCAACAATTTAAAATTTAAAATCATTTTACATATATACATATATTTCAAATTATTTTATTATATTAAAACCTTTTATTTTGGTGATTGATTCAAAAATATTATATAATAAATAAATTATTCAATAATGTTCTCATGAGATTTAGATAGAATACAGAACATTGTTATAAACATACGCAACTTATATACCTATTAAATAAATTCATAATCCATTAAAAAAACACAATAACTCATTAACAATTGATCCAAAAATAAATAAATAAACTTTAGAGAAATTATTTTAAAGTTGTTGACCTTTTGTGTAATAATTTTTTGTAAAATTATGTTTGATAAAACATGTCCCAAGACTACTACATTATTTGAAAGTATAACAATTCTATACAAATTTTAAAATTTTCTTGGACTCGGTTTATTTAATTTTTTTTAATTACAAGGGAGGTCAAAAGACCATGATTAAATGAAGTTAAACGCAAATCATATTCATTATATCCGGAGAGTAGATCAGTCTAGAGTACTTCCATCCCATTTTGTCCTTAGTGAGAACTTTCTAAATGCCCTTTGAAGGCTCCAAAACAAGTTATATTCTTCCCTTTGTCTCGCGCCCAAATTAGTTAGCCAATCCGCACAAGAATTTGCCTCCTTAAATATAGTTTCCAGCTTAAATCTCACATTTCTCGCCAAGATTTTCCTAATCCTGAACACCCAGCCGGCAGCTGGACCTCTATTATTGTCCGTTTGATAAATGGGTGCCAATGCATCCTTGGAGTCAATTTCAATTTACAGATCCTCCACCCACATAGTCTCATCCATTACCAATCCTTCGTAGAGCGCCACTAACTCAGCGAATACAACTAATGAACATGAGACTTTTCATCGAGTATCCCTTCACCCAATTACCCTCTTCGTCCCTTATCAATCCTCCCGCTCCTGCTACAACTTGACCCTTCCTCAGACTGCCATCTGTGTTAATCTTAAAGCCATTACGAGGTTTGCACCACACAACAAACTCCACGTGATTCTTGTGCTTTAAACTTTGAAATGGATGCGATCTCCAGGCCTTGACATAATCGCTGGCTATGAGCTTCGCCCTCTTGATTAGATCATCTACCCTCTCAGCCCATCGATCCTTGAACACCATTTCATTCATGTGCATCCAAATTACACCAATTAGAGCCGTAAAAAATACATTACCTAATATACTGATTAGGTAATGTTAAAATTTTCACAAGTTGATAACATTATGCTCATCATGTCTTCTCTCAAATTAACACAGCCATAATATCCAAATAACACGGTGACCTTTACTGTCCTAAGCAAGTCGACCATGGTGTCGGTTACGATGATGGACAACACAGTTACACTTCAATCCGATGAGGTCATAGGAAGAGCGGGGGGATGTGACTCACTTCCCGTCTCTATGTGGCCTAAGAACATACTAGACTTCCGAAAATGGCTAGATAACAAGCCTCAATCTTCTTAAGTCCCCAAGTGTCGGTTTTCAGCTTCAGACACGTGCGACAACACCAACTATGCCCTTGAAAAAGACTATAAGATGGAATATTTCTATATTAAAAGGCTCAACATGGTTCTCCTTATGATGGTGGATAACATCGAGGAACAAAAATAGGTTGACGATGAGGAAGGAACATACTTTGTTTTTTTGGTTGTCCTTAGTGGTAGATGATGAATTTATAGAAAACTGCGAATTGCTCGAGTTGTTTTATCGAAGGAGAAAATTATTAAAGAAAACAAAATATGATGCAACACAACCGTGGTGAGGTTGTTAAGATATAAGGTAAGGTATATCTACATGTCATCCAAACTGCAACAATTTTGAAACCTCAATGTATATTTGAACTAGCAAATTTTAAAACCTAAATATATATTTAAACTACCAGATGTTTGTTATCGCTAGTTCATACTTTAGTTTAAAAATAGGGGGATTTTAGTTTTGCTTTTTCGGGGAGATCTTAGAAATTCTTGATCGTCATTGGGGAATAAGGTAATGGACACAATATTTTAAGACACATCTAGCATCGACTGCCGCATGGGTTCCTATATCGAAGGTAGGCATGTATACTTACTTCTCGAATCCTGAGAAAGATTAGAAATCAAAATATAAATAACTATGAGAATCGACATGTTTACAAGTCTTGAACAAAAGGGACTATACTAAGTTGGCAATTGAAATTGCCTTAGCAAACCACTTGATTCCATGCTTCACATAGGGAGTAAAACGTGCAAAGTTGAGCACAATGTCGATGTGGAAAAACTTTTAGCTATATTTGTGAAGAAATAGATAGTATTGATGTCTCCCTATTTGTGACATAATAATCTAGGTTGGAGACATCATTTTAGGTGTATTTGAGTAATTAATTATATGTTTTTATTCATATTTTAGTATTTTCTTATTTTTTGTCTTGATTTGATGATTTATTATATTTAGAGCATATTGGGTTTAATTTGTTTGTTTAATGTGAAACTCTAAAGATATATGAAAATTAATTAGATTCCAAATCAATTCTAAAGAGTTAAGGAAAGAAGATATAGATGGAAATTGGAGATAAAAGGAAGTAGAGATAAAATAGGAAAGGAAAAGTTGCCAAGTAAATCTAAAATTCTGCAGCCACGTCCTCTAAAGTAAAGATAACTAAAAATAGGTTGAAAAGTTAGAGGAGAAACCAAAAGATAAAGTGTAGATCTTTTCGACTCAGTCGTTTCGATATAAAGTAGCCAAAAATTTGACTAATAACGAAGGAGTTACAACCCGAAAAAGACAGCATCAATTTATCCCTTCTCCTATATTTTAGGAAACGAATTTGAGTTGGACTTTGACTCAAATTACTTGCCTCTACTCCAAGATTTCTATCTAGGATTTGGAAAACCCTATAAATACACCACATTGTCATTATAAAATCATCCTTGGTCAAATCTTAAGCCAAGAGAAGAGACGTTTGAAAGGAGTTAAACATCAAATTATGCTATCACAAGCCTTCAAATTTGTAATTGTTTTATTTTCTTTCTCTAGTATGAACTAAATTTATTCTAACTTGAGATTAGCATATGTGTATGAACCCTAGACTTGTTTTACATCTATTTTAATTTGAGATGTTCGCATTTAAATGGATATTCGTGTTTTATTCTCCGTTTTATGTGTTTTGATTTATTGCCTGTAGTTCTTGCGGTGTGCAACGTATCGGTTTACTTTAATAGTAGTTAGATGGTCACCCGGAAGGGGTGTCTAATTATTGAAACACCACATAAACGTCTAGTGTGCGATAGTGATCTGGAAGAGCTTGCCTAACAAGATAGTCATTAGGGTTTGAGTTTTAATCACCGATCATTATACAGGGCCCCCTTACCCAAGTCCCCTGATAATTGTTAGGTCACCTCTTAAGTTCGCCCGGAAGGGAGTTAGGAGGAATATAAAATCTTGACTATTGCATATCACACAATTCTCCCTTACATGTTTAAAATAAATAACGCTACTAGGGGTTACTTGCTAAATCTCAAGCTAAACTCTCATACTATCTGTTCTTCTTATTTATTTTCTGTCTTTAATTTACCTATTTATTCATTTTATTTCAAAAACCAAACAAAACTTCTATTCGTCTTTTATTTTTAAGAGAAAATTACCATCTAAGTCATAAATTTAACAATAATAGCCCTCCAGCATCTTTCATTTTAAATTGTCTATAAAAGTCCTGTAAAAAAATTTGTGTACCGAATATACCCTTATTTTAATTTTAATTAATCTACCCAAACCAATTACTTCTTCTCGGTCGTCCCTTCTCTCCATTGCTCCGATCTCCTATTTCTTCTTAACCACCACCACGTCTCAATTAAAGCGTTAACCACCGCACCAATCATCACCACCGTCATCACCTATTTCTTCTGCGGTAGCGACGACAATCATTTGGTCTCAGTGGATGAAATTGGGTGTTATTGATCGAATACATCCTTACAATTCATCCCTGATCAATGATCGAATTACCCTAAACAAGCTTATTTGCATATGGGTAATTATGCATTTGTATTAAACCAATCCCGGTTTTGTAGCTGCTTAGTGAAAATGCAAGTGAAGAATTTCTACATGACTTAAGCAACTACTATGCACTTCAGGTTAGCTAAGATCACTCATAATCCTACTCTGTTATTTTCTCTGAAGATTTTTCGATTCCTTTCTAGGGTATTGTGATGGATCAATTTGGCTAAGTGCTGATTGCTCGTGCCATATAAGAAGAAATCGAGGTTTCAAAACCAATGGAAATTAAAACCAATGGAAATTATGATTTTCAATATGCGTATAAAGGTAGCAAGCGAATTGAAATTATTTTACTTCTAAGTGTTTGATGTTTTGCTTCTGAGAGTTTCTAATCTTCATTGAGTATTATTACTGACCAATCATGTTAACAGGACAGAGCTAGAAGGGCAAACTAATGATTTCTTAAGGGATATAGTTGAGTTAAAGAAGAGGCGAAAATATGGAATTGTGATTAAGAAAAGAAAGGTTGTGGAAGAACCGAATGAGGATAAAGATGGAGGAGGCGGAGATGAAGATATGAGTGGTGATGGTGAATTTTCATGTGGGTTGGATTGTGATAAGGATTTGAAGAGAATGAAATCCAATTTTGAGGAGTTGTGTGATGAAGATAAGATTTTGGTGTTTTTTTAAGAAATTATTGATTGAGTGGAACAGGAGCTCTGTTCTTGCAGTGTTACTTTCATCTTCAGTTGATAAAACTGTACGTTTATGGCGTGTGGGATGTAATGAATGTCTCAGAGTGTATCCTCATAATAATTATGGTACGAACTTTGACTTTGAAGTAATTTCTTTCTAAATCCTAAGTTGATTGATTTTATAGTATTATTTGATTTTGATATGACGTAATGACATGTGTACAATTTAATCCTGTAAATGATGATTATTTTATGAGCGGTTCAATTGATGGAAAAGTTCAGAATTGGGGAATTAATGATTATCAAGTTGCAAGGTATCGAATTGTTAATCAAATTGTGAATTTTTGTTTTATTTTATCATTTTATGATGTTATGGCTTACGGAAAGAGGTTTAATTAGTTTTGGGCGACATATTTTTTGTTACAATTCAGTGAAGTTGATGATCAGAAATGGTAATTAAAGGCAAAATTAAGGGTTTAACTGTATCTCACAGTAGATACAAGATTATTTAATCTTTGTCCAGCCAAGACTTGCTTTTTACATGCAAAATTGGTACTTGTGCATTTGAGTGTTCTAAATTGCCTCATAATGAGTTAAGGCTGAGGTTAGACCCAAAATTAACTCAAGACCTTGAGTAGATAAAATGAATCACTTAGTACAGAAGAGTTGAGTGAAGATATGATGTTATTTTATTTAATATATATTTTAATCATGCTGTACACGGGAATAGAAATTCTTTAGTCTTCAATTGTTGACTTACTTACTTCTACAGCATTTGCAAGTGATTCACGTATAACAAAACTCTTGTTTAAGGAATAGCATCATTATTCTATTTGATAATTATATAAACATGGATTAGTTCCTGAAAGAGTAATTTATTACTCAATAATTAAATAAAAGAAATAATTTGGTGGGATTTTTCCCACCAAATAACACATAAAAATTTGGTGGGAAAAAAATTGACCGAAAAAATTTGGTGGGAAAAAAAATTAATCGGAAAAATTTGGTGGAAAAAAATGGCCGGAAAAATTTGGTGGGAAAAAAATGGCCGGAAAAATTTGGTGGGAAAAAAAATTGGCCGGAAATATTTGGTGGGAAAAAAATTTGGCCGGAAAAATTTGGTGGGAATAAATTTGGCCGGAAAAATTTGGCGGGAAAAAATTTGGCCGGAAAAGTTGGTCGGAATTTTTTTGGCGGGAAAATTTAGTTTGGTGGGAAAATTATGTTTGGTGGGAATATTTAGAAGGGTATTATTGTCTAATTATGTTTTTTATATTAGACATGACTTTTATGGGTAATATCCCTACCTCCTAGGGTGTATATGGTAAATAGCTCTATTTTTAACGTAATATTTATTTAGCTTTTTTAATATTTGCATAAGTTCTTTCTAATTTTTGTAAAGCCTGAGAACGAATTTCATTTATCATTAAAACTTGCAAATGACCTGTGATACTTGCAATCACTAATATGTTTAGGTTAGAGTATTAATTACATTATTTATATCCTATTTTTATTACACTGATATCAAATATTCAAAGAGACTTTATTTGAATTTTTTACCTGACAAGGATAATTTCTTGGATAGCATGGGACATGCTGTGCAACTCGAAAAGAGATCGTGAGATGGGTTTCCAAGCAACATAAAAAAGATGAATAAAAGCGATATTAGGTAAGTTGGGCAAAAAATTTATTTCAATTTGAGAATCAATAATGCAACACCAAGACAAAAGGCGATAAATTCTCAGATATACTAATCAATCGAGAAAGGTAATGTCGTAACTAAACAAAATTCAAATAATACATATTGGAGATGATGTTCGGACTTAAACGTATGAAAGGGTCATGTGCCGCTAAATAAGATCGCGGTACAGTCGATTGAAAGTAACCTTCAAAATTAACCTATTGTACTTCTTTTACCCAAAAATGAAACGTATCTTAGATATTTTGAATGCCACCTGACTAGGTATTCAAACATGTGTCATGAAAGATATACATTGCGAAGCCACCACGGACAACCAAGTGGCAGATGGTGAAGCACATGTCAAGATAGAAAGGCACCACGTATAACCCAGCAGCTCCACAAACATATATTAGATAGAGCATCCCTATACTTGGCTCCACAAGTCACAAGATTGAAGATGCTATAGAAGGAAGAAAACAAAAGTAACATCCGCACTCGTTAGTCGTTACTAATCGATAATACCTCCACATAATTAAATTAATATTAACACCTTCACATAAGAAAGGTAACAGTACATGTACATCTAAAAGCGAGATAGATAGTTGGCCTAGTGGTTAGGCTACTCCGCAGAGACCAAGAGGTCCTGGGATCGAATCTCATTGGAGTCGAAATGACTCCGAGCCCAAAGTGGCTCTCTCATGTACTCAAAAAAAAAAAAAAAAGTGAGATTTGGAATAAAAATATATATACAAATACTCTTATTTTATAGACGGATGTTTTCTTTAAAGATAATTTTAAAAGGTAATTAGAGATAAATTTCTTTTTAATTAAGTCTTTAATTTTTTTAAGTTTTTAATTTTTTTATTTAGAAATAAATACCTAATAGACAATTATTTATTGAAAACATTCCCTTTATATTTTTTATACCAATACTATTCTTATTATTAAATATATTATTTTATTTTTAATACAATATTTATTTTTATATATTAAACAAATAATAAGGTACATCTACCACCACCACTACCACCACCACAACCATCACCACCTCCACCATCACAACCACCATCACCACCACTACAACCACCACCACCATCACCACCTCCACCACCACAACCACCACCACCTACTACTAATTTTATCAGACGCACGCGTCCGTGAATTTTTTTAAAATCGCCATAACTAATTCAAAAAAAATCTAGAAAATTAAAAAATTTGCATTTTTGGATAAATCAAATTAATATTTACGTCTATGATTTTTTTTAAAAATTTTGAAATTTTTGATCTTTTTAATTTTTTTTTTCCGCGGACACGAAATTCCATGTTTTAAACAGTGAATTTCGTGTCTGCGGAAAACAAATTCCTTATTTCAAAACATGGAATTCCGTGTCTGCGAATTAAAAAATTCAAAAAATTCAAAAAAAAATCATAGACGTAAATATTAATTTGCTTTATCCAAATATATAAATTTTTTATTTTTTTGATTTTTTTAGAATTAGTTATGACTATTTTAAAAAAAATTCACGGACGCGCGCGTTTATTAGTTTTTGTTTTGTTTTTTTATAATTTCTTTTTTTTAATTGTTAAATATAAGAGTTAGTTTGGGATGAGGTTGTTTTCTTTAAAGTATCTTATTCTAGGCACCTTTTTTTAAATAATTTTTTTAATAGGCATTAATCTATAATTGACTCTAATTTTAATGCTTTATCTACTTGTGTTTATTTATTATAATAATAAATTTATCCATGGTCATGCATGGTCCTTTTTTTGTCACATCTCTATAGAAATCGAGTTAATTGGAGTACACAATAGATTAAGCTCAGCAATCAACTTCCATCGACAAAATGTTAAAGTGCTATGTAACAACAAGTTAGTGGTAGAGTTGCTAAAACTTCTCAAAGCTCCTCCAAATGCAAGACTCAAGACTTTCTACCTAGATATTAAGAAATTGATTTGTAATAGAATAGTATCGTTCTGTTTTATTAGTAGAATAGACAATATGTTTGCGGATTGGGTCGCAAGGCAAAAGCTATTGGGCTCGTTGTCTTGTGATTGAGTTTCTAACCTTCCTCACCAATTTTCTTGGTTTCTGTTTAACCCCCTTCTCCTAGTAAGATTGGTGAGATTATCTGTTTTTTGTAAGAACTATTATTTCGTTTTATATTTAAGTACTTTGACAACAAAAAATTAGCTTCATTCGACTTTAAACTTAATCGTCACAAAATTATGGACACTAGTATTACTAATTTCTAATTTCATATTATTAGATTGAAAAATTGATGAACACTATTTATAAAATAAGAAAAGTCGTGATATTATGTGATTTTGATTAGAAAAAATTGTGTGACCACACTTGTGTTCATTGGGTTTAATTTTTTGGGATATTTGATGTGGAGGTTAGTTGTTTAACTAGTTTTTTTTTGTCGGATTTAAAAACTAACTATCTAAAGTCTCATCTTATTACAATCTTGTTGAAATTTCCAATCATAATAGTAGTCGTAGAAGGATTACCCTAGATAGCCCTATGACTAGACTTATTTGCAAACTTGTCCACTTGGGTGTTCATCTTCCAGGGTATATGTGAACTTAATTGGCCCAAGTTCCCCAGTCATCTAGTAAATACACACACAATGATCGACTGTGTGTACAACTTGCTGGAGACACCTTGTATAATTTTAAGGTTATATGTAAGAATGGTCTTACCTTCTTTGAAAAATATCTACATTCGGATGTTGCCTTCATAACTGCTATTGTTTTTTCTTTCAGTATTGAATCACATCTTGTTACACTTTGTATTTTCACTCGCCATTCTATATTTTTACGAACATGTAATATTCGTATTCCTATATCTTCATACTTGTTGATAAAATATGCATCACATAAAAAAATAATGGAACTTTTTACATCTTTGTTTGGTAAAACTGTACGCGTGTTATTCCTAATTCATTCTTCATTGGGGACTGTGTAGTTTCTTCATCAGATATTTGGTTGAAAAAATTACCTTATCACTGTCTATTTGGTAATCCTCATGTATAGCCTTTATTTTCTCTTTCTAAATATTTCACATCGTAATCATTAGATAATCGGCTAACTTTGATTTTTCCTATCTAGTTTCTGTGTAAGAGTTTGTAACTTTTAAAATCCAGTTATCTATGTCCATTTGGTCTTTCTGGTTTATACAATTTTGCAAAGATGAGCATACCCAGATGACTTTACTTACTTGGCACTTATATAGAATATGTTCAATTGTTTCTATCATGGGCGGATCCAGGAATTTTCGTTAGGGGGTTCGGGGGAAACGTACCCGAATTTTTTTTTTGCCTTACATTTCTTTATAAGTCTATATTATGTAAAATTGCAAAATAGGTCCTTATATTATGCAAAATAGCCCTATAAATCCTTATATTTTGTAAATATTGAAATATAAGTCTCGTTATTATTATTATTATTTTTATTTTATTACTCTATAAGTTTTTTTTTATAAAAATAACATATATTATATGTAAAAAAACTTAAAAATCATATAATTAAAGTAATTTATAACCTAATAAAATAAATTTTAAAAATTAGAGGGGACCAAATGTAGATTTTACAAAAATTTGGGAATTATTTACTTATATATATAATTTTTATAATGTTAGGTATATATATATTTTTTTAGAAAATTCAGGGGCGGGGGGGGGGGGGGGGGGGGGCATCGACCCCCCTCAACCTCCTGCCTCCGCCCCTGGTTTCTATGATATTTTGGCACCAGATACAATTTAGTGAATCCGCACAATTCCGTTTGTCTAGATTTTATTTTGTTGGAATTGCATTATTTGGTTAACTTGTTTCATTTCTATGTTCGTTTTGTTAGATCGCTCTTTATTTATTTCTTATACCTAGTTCGATATATGTTTAATGTATTTTTTTCAAAGTTATTCTTTTAATATTTTTTTCTTTCCATCTTTGTTGGTCATCTTTTAAAAATAAAAAATAATTGTTTAATATTGTTATTGAAACAAAAAAAATATATCATTCGTTCGTTTACATGGAAAGCTTGCCGCAACATCTTACCTTCAAAGCAGAACCTTTATTTCCATCACTGTAGTGAAACAAAAAACTGCCTATGGTGTGATAACGTTACTGATACTGTGGTGCACTTGCTATTATCTTGTAACTTTTCTAAACAGGTATGGGAAGGAACCACAATGCAGATCCGAGTCCCCGAAGAGGACCCAAATTCAATTGGAGACTGGATTACGGACCTGTGTGATTCACTTGACATTAAAGTGTGGGATCCACAGATTTTCATGACATATATTCAACTGACAATTTGGAACATCTGGAAAGCTAAAATTAAAATGGTACACGAAAATGTCTACACTGATCCAAAAAACGTTGTTTTATCTATCTTTACAGGTATGAAAGACTTATATGGACAGAATTGGGATCCTATCCCACTGGCGCCAATGGTAGGCCCTGGTATACCGGAACACAATCCGTGGGCTGATACTGAATTTGGAGGCACTAGCTTTATTTATACATGTGATGCATCGTTTAAAGATAAGACAGAGATAAGTGTAATCGGTATAGGTAAACGTGCGACTCTTTTTGGACAGAGGGTGACTTTTTCTAAATCCATCTGGACAGATTCGGCAGCTGAAGGGGAAGCAGTAGCAGTGTTGGAAGCTGCTCAGCTGAGCCTAGCCCATCCGGGTAGTAAGGCTGTCATCTGTTCAGACAACCTTGATCTTATTCAAGGTATCAAGTCGTTGCCAGCTGTGTGGTGGAAAGTCCGGCCTTATGTCAAGCGGATCAAACAGATTGCCAATACTCATGGGAATCTGTTTTTCAGACATCTCCCGCGAAGACATAATGGTCTGGCAGACCGTGTTGCGCGTAACCTAGGCAAGCGGCATTCAATGCGGAAGAGCATTTTGACTTTACTGGATTTTTTACTAGATTAGGAATCGGTTAAATCTTGTAATCGGCAACAGTAGACGGAATAACCGACCAAAAAAGATTATAATAGTACGAATTTATATTTCAAATATTTCTCAATACTTTTATTTATATTTTATATTTTCATTAAAGATATATTATAATAAATAATTTTATAACTCTTATTACAATTTTTTTTATAACTATAAAGTTATTGAATAATTTTTTAATTCATTTACACTAAAAAAAACTATTAATCATGGTTAGTGAGAATTTTGTTATAAAGCTATTGGCTTAACTATTCCATAGAAATATAAGTTTTATCTTAAATATCTACGTCTTTTTACAACATCGTCATTGACAACGACAAACATGTCGTTGCTAGTGTATGTTTAATTGAGACAAAAGAAAATTCGCGAGACTCTCCCAGTTTCACAAATTAATTGCGACGAATCTGTGTCGTCGCTAGTAACATTATTGGCGACGATATGTGTAATGATAAAATAAAAGTACAAAAATAATTCAAAAGTCGCCGTTAGTGATTATCTATGACAATATTAATATCTTCGCTGGTATTGAACATGAGCGACAAAATATTGATCATTTGCGACAACTTTTGTCATCGCCAATAATGTACGCGTATTTAATGTTGTAGTTGGACGGAAACTTCATAAAAACTCCATTAAATTCTTTTCAATCCCCCTTTTATCAAACCCTATGCCCTAATTGATACAAGGACCTCTCTAATTCGCAACCCATTCTCTGTCACGTCATTAACCAAGCTTTACAACACCATCTTACATGTGTGTGTCCTAGTTCAACTTCAAAATCTCCACTAAATTGGCCAAAAGTAGGTATATTCAAAAATTCATTTTTTTTAAATTTATTTTGTTAAGTACGTGTTTAACTATTATTTGATTATGTGAATAAAATGTATATTATTGTGGTATTTTTAAGTGTTATAACTTTTTTATCATCAAATCAAATTTTTATTAATGATAAGGGTCAAAATACCATTATCCTTACAAACTTTCGGGTAGAAACTGAAACTTTTAAGAAACTACTTTAGTAACATGCTAAAATTCTAAGGACTAAAAGAACAATTACATAAAGTTGAATTAATCCCTAAGCTATTTATACCCAATTTGAAGCTAAAATAGAGCTGGTTTTTCCTTCAAATTTTCTTCGCTACACTTTAATTGAGATAAGGGAATTAATACGATTTATAAGTTGATCTTCTCCCATTGATTTTTCCCCATGAACACGACTATTCCTCTCAGCCCATATACAATAAGCATAAGTTGTGAAACGCAATCCTAGAAGAAGACTCATCTATTTACTCACACACCTGTCAAGTATAATCTTTAAGAGTTCTTTCCAATCACTCGGAAGATCATTTATCAAGCAGCTATTTAATATTATAATTAGAATTTGTTTAGAGAAAGGGCAAGCAACCAATAAGTGGTCCAAGTCTTCAGCTCCATTAGCACAAAATTCAAAGATTTTAAAATTCCCCACTCCATCATTCTTTGTTTAGTAGCTAGCCTATTATGACAAGCTAGCCAAGTAACAAATGAACATCGTGGTATATTACTTTTAGCCTAAGTAATTATACTCCAATCAACCCAATTTACACTTTCATTGATTTTTTTAAGAGTTTTGCTAAAGGAAAATTTGAGTTTGACCGATTCACTACAAAAGACCTGATCCTTTTTATCATTAAGCTTAATATGTTGTATATGAGGAAGAGCTGCTCCTATAATTGGAGGGAGGTGCCATCTATTATTCCTAAAACAATCATGAACAGTTTTGTTGCAGTTAAGACCAGATTTATTGATGTCTTTATTGAGAACTGATGAAATATCATTTGTATTAATCCACTTGTACCACACAATAGAAAGGTTTCCTTCCATAATTTACTTTATGATGTATAAATTTGAAAGCTATTTTGCCGATTTTAAGCAGTTGCTTCCACATCAAGGACTGAGGTTATTTTTCAACAATACTCCATATACAACTATGTTTAATATAGCGTGCTCTTGTCCATCTACTCCATATATTGTGCTCACTAGAGTACATCCTCCAAAAAGTGAATAGGAGACATACAATATTGAGGTTAAGTAAATTAGGAATACTTAAACCACCTGTCTCTTTTGTTGAGCATACTTTTTCCCAAGATAATTTTGCTCCTTGTGCCTTCAAGGTTACCCTTCCATAAAAAGCTAGAAAGCTTTTGATTAAGTTTATAAATCACTTATTTTGGGAGAAGATAAACCCTACACCAACATAGAATCTTGCTAATTAAAACCACTTTTATCAACTCAGTCCTGCCAGTATATGGTAGTAATTTAGAGCTCCAAGCATTTATATTGCTACAAACTTTTTCAACCAGTTTGTTCCATCAGAGACACTGAGCTTTTCTGAGTTAAGTGGTATTCCTAAATACCTAACTGGTAGTGAAACAATTTTGATATTCAGAATAGCTGAGATAGAGTTTTGAATAAGCTGAGAAGTGCCTCCAAAGTAGAGCTCACTTTTTTGATAATTGATCTTTAATCCAGAGATTCTCGAGAACAAACCCAAACCTTCCTTAACTACAGTGGAGTTAATGCCAGCTTTCATAAATATTAGCTGGTCATCAGCAAAAATCATATAATTTAGCTTCAGAGCTTCACAACTATGATGAAAAGTAAAGCCTTTCTTATCTGCTATGTGTTGAAATATACCTGTAAATACTTGCATACAAATTGTGAATAGGTAGGGAGAATGAGGATCTCCCTGCCTGAGACCTCTTCTCCCTATGAAAAAACTATTTACACTGCCATTAATATAGATTGAATAATAGGGAGAGCATAAGCACATTATTATCCATCTAATATACTCCTCAGGAAAGTTAAGAGCAATAAGAGAGTTAATAAGAAAACTTCAGTTTACACTATCAAGGGCTTTCTGCAAATAAAGATTAATAGTGCACCTAGGAGATAGGATTTTTTACTGTATCCCATCACTAAGTCTTGTGCAACAAGAATATTATCACACAAATACCTTCCCTAAACATAAGAAGATTGATTAATATCAATGATAGAATTAAGCACCTTCTTGAGTCTATTTTCCAATAATTTAGAAATAATTTTATATATAAGTATTAACACAGGCAATTGGCCTGAATTTTTAACACTAGAAAGGTTTTTCTCTTTAGGAATGAGCACAATATTTGTAGCAATTACTTGAGTAAGCAATTCCCTATTCTGGAAAGATTGGTTGATAGCTTTACATAGGTCATCTCCAATTATACTCCAAGCAGTTTTATAGAAACAAGCATTCATTCCATCTGGTCTAGGACTCTTTTGATCATTAATTGAGAATAAATCACTCTTTATTTCATCCTTAGTAAAAGAAGCAATAAGATTTTCACTTTGTTCCTCAGAAATTCCTGTATTGAGGAATTTCTTTTAGGATCCTACTAGAACAGGTCTCTTTATGAGGATCTGTAGTCCCAAGAAAATCCTTATAATAAACAACAAATTCATCATAATTCATGTCAGAATCAGTAAATATAGAATCATCCTCTTTAATAATTGTTGAAACAGAGTTCCTAGCAGTTTTTCCTTTAATCATTCTATAGAAATAGATTGATCTGCAGTCACAGTCATTTACATGCATAGCTTTTGATTTTGCTTAAGAATTTCATATTCAGTCAGAACAGCTTCTTCAAGAGATTTTACAAGTAACTTCTCCTCAGCAAGAATATCTGAATCATGATTGCTAGTCATGATTTTATTTTGTACCTCAACAAGTCTCTTTCTCATTTCATTGACAATTTGAGAGTTTCTCTTGAAATACTTATTATTTAAAGCTTTAAATGCAATTTTAAATTATTTTTGTCTTTTACAGAACTGAAACATATAGTTTTAATTTACCTCAATACTCCAAGCTTTCTTGACAATATCTAGGTACTCAGGGTGAGTAGTCCAGATGTTAAAGAATCTAAATGAGCCACGACCAGTTTTTTTATCAACTCCAATAGTTACCTTAAGAGCACAGTGATCAAAAGTTGAAGGAGGAGTAATTAAGACACTTGATTGCATTGAATCCATCCATTTAGCATTGATGAAGACTCTATCAATTTTGCTTGACCTGAAACATTTATATTAGTCCAGGTGTATAATTGACCACCATAATTATGTTCATAAAGATTTGACTCATCTATACAATCATTAATAAGTATAGAAGAGTTTGAAAGTGAATCACAATTTAGTCTATCCTCTATTTTTCAGGATGTCATTGAAATCTCTAAGGATGATAAACTTTTTTTGTTAATAAGTGTTACTCTTTCTCTTATAAACTTATTCCATCATCATCATCATTATTGCTAGAATTTATAAAACATGCAATGAAAGAGCATCCACTAGCTTTAATCTGCACTTCCATTAGCATAGATTGGAAGGTAGAGTGTATAAGGCTAACATCAACATACTTTTGATCCCAAAGTATCCAAATTCTACCAGAATCATCATTATTATAATTGTTAATCATTTATAAATGGGGAAAATGATAATTTTTGTATGCTCAAGCAATTGGTTTCCCTGACTTTTGTTTCCAATAGCCCAAGAAGCTTGATATTATTCGCATAAAGGAAATTATATACATCCAGTTGTCTAAGGAGCTTGTTAAATCCCCTTACATTCCACGCAGCTAAATTCATAAATTAGGTGGTCTGGTACCCTCTTGTTCACCACTATCTTTATTACTAAACATTAACACATCCTGTTTAAAGTCATTAAGTTTAGGATTTTGTAAATTATCAAAGACATTTTGACTCAGAACGGAGTTATTCTTAGCTTGATCTACTACATGGGTTTTTTGATTTTTTCCACCTATACTAGTCCAATTCTCCACTGTTTTCCCTTTATCCTTATTATTCTTTTCCAAATCAGGAAATTTCTCTTTCCAAACCCGAGTTACAATCCTACACTTAGCATCAATGTGACCTAATTTGCTGCATTTAAAACATACAATAGGTTTCCAGTCATACTCCACTATACACTTTCTCAGGCGAAGGCTCCTTTGTGTCAATTTTAACACAAACCCGAGCGTAACCAAGCCTAGATTTTGACTCAGTTATAGAGTCCATTTGTATAGGTATTCCAACACAACTAGCCACATAACCCAACCCCGATGTGGTCCATAGAGCCATTGGTACATTTCTTAATTTAACCCAAAAAGGAACTTTAGAAACATCAACCTTCTCGAATTTCATATTAGGTTTCCATAATCTTAACAATAAAGGTTTTCCACTTACATGCCATATCTGCTCAAGAGCACGATTGTAAAGTTGATCATTCTCAAATTTGAAAACAAAAATACCATCATTACTCGATTTGACCTCAACCTTACCAAGCTTACTCCATTGATACTTAACAAAGTTTAAGACCGCGTAAAATAGCAGAGGGTTATCAAGGAATTGACCCACCAAACAATTTTCCCACATCTTAGCTCCTTCATCAATTATATGAGGGGGAGGAGTGATAATTTTCTTACCATTCTGTAGAACCGGCTTATGAACTCAAGCTGAAATTGCTCTTTGGAATAGAACAAATTTGACCATGGATGATTTTCATATTTGAGATTTTGGGTTCCGATTTCAGCTTTTCCTACTTGAACACTTGAAGAACATACTTCGAATCACCAAATTGCAGGTTGGAAAGGGTCTATTGGCCCGATCCACCCACCGTGACCGATTTAGAGTTAGATCCATGACTTTACGGAGGGAAGTTTACTGGAGTACTGACCAAGTTATCTTCATCCGAAGGAGAGAATATGTTGTTGGTAATATCCCTAAATCTGGCCTTGTGTTTGTTATCCTTCTTGTTGTTAAGAGACGGCGAATTAACTTTTGTTGAGTTATAATATCTGTTTTTAATATAACTGATCTATTTAAAATATATTTTTTATTTGGTTATAATTATATGTTTTTTTCAATTTAGACGATGGAACCGATTATTCTGAAGAATTGAGTTAAATCAAATAATTTGGTTGAGATTTATTAATTTTGAAAAAAAATATGTGAATAGTACAAGTTACATATTTTGTCTGTGTAGTCATTGTTTTAATGATTGAAAATTTCCTATACATGATGTTAGAGCGGATATTTTAAGATATGGGTTTTTGTCAACATATGAGGTTTGGACAAAATACGGTGAAAAAGAAGAAATTATCATGAATAACCCTACCCCGATCATATTTGATGAAATGTTGAATGAGTATGATAATTTGAGACCCTCTTTGGATGTTGGGGGTCACTTCGGTGACACCGAGATGAGTGATGAGAATCTTACTAGCCAAAAGTTTGGTTGTTTTGACACGTTGTTCGAGAAAATAGAGAAAAATTTG
Organism: Nemophila menziesii; assembly: GCA_029959085.1. Lineage (NCBI taxonomy): Eukaryota > Viridiplantae > Streptophyta > Magnoliopsida > Boraginales > Hydrophyllaceae > Nemophila > Nemophila menziesii. Next base: position 2,103,131 of record JARWIR010000064.1, on the reverse strand, counting down.
TACCCCTATTCTACTATGATATGTCACTTGAATTTCATAACCACATTAATTCACATCAAAGTGAAAAACAAGTGGGCAAACACCTCTTTCACTGAACTTCTTCAATTGTTGTGTCGTGATTTTCCAGAAGGTCATACTTCGCCTTCTTCGTATGAGAACTGCAACAAAAAGCTAATTTTTTTGGGTATGGGATACATTAAGATCGATGTCTGTTTGAACGATTTTGTATTTGTATTATAGAGAGAATGAATAACTAGAGAAGTTCCCAATATGTGGTCAATCTAGGTGATACGAATCGAAGCTCAAGCCCGAACTACATATTTCCTTATTGTGCCAAGGTTGCATAGAATGTACACATCGAGTTACACTGCCAACGACATGATTTGGCACCATACCAGAACTAGTATAGATGAAGATGTATTACGTCACCCAATTAATGGTACTAGTTGGAAAACGTTTGATGAGCTGAATATTGAGTTTGCTATGAACCGCGAAATGTACGTCTTGGTTTGGGCATTTCTGATTTTTGTCCTTTCTTTATGCAAAACAACTCATATAGCATGTTTCCAGTTATATCGGCAATCTACAACTTGGTGTTTGTGATTATGCATGAAGGAATCAACATTTATGCTTACTATATTGATTCCAGGTCTACGTTCACTTGGAAATTATATGAATTTATTTCTCTGTTCTGTTATAGATGAGTTAGAAATGTTGTGGGATATTGGGATCCTTACTTACGATGCTAATATGAACGAAGAATTTGTTATGAAGGTTGTTTGTAGTTCATGATTAATGATTACCTGACTAGATCATACACTTCAGGATGCTCGGGTCAAGGTTACTTAGCATGCCCCAAATGCATGGATTCTAAACCGTCCTTGCACGTGAATAAAGGTGTGGTTTATTTTTAGCATAAACGGTGTATACCTATTTATCATCAGTTTAGAAGAGACGTATCCTCGTACGTTAATTTTGAGCATAGGGCCCCGCCCAGGAAACATCACACCGCATATATTCAAACCCAGTTAGATGGGTTGACTATTGTGTTTTCCTGATAAAACACAAGGACTTTGGTAGTAAGGCAAGAAATCAAATAGGCTGTCGAGAGTTTAATTAGAATAAAAAGAGTATTCTCTACCGTTTACCGTATTGGTTGAAAAACTTATTGAAACATAACACCAACGCTATGCATTGTGAGAGAATGTGTGTGATAGTCTGCTCGGTAATGCAGTTGGCCTAGATGAGAAAATTAACAGAAATAATGTGAAAGCGAGAAATGATTTGAAAGATACGGGTATCAGGAAGTAGTCGTTATAGTTCGAGGATAGAAGTAGAGTGATGCTACCGCGCACAGAAAATGCGATGCCCCAGGACAAAAAATATATGTGTTTGGATTGGTTGAAGGTGTAGAAGTTTCTGGTGGTTTTGCGTATAGTTTGAGGAGTAACATTCATAGTGTTTGGGAAAGATGATCAGTATAAAATCCTATGATTGTCACATAATGATTTGGTTTCTTTTTGTGACTAATATACCTAGACTTATCGATGATACATCCATTAGCAATCCAATCATTGGATTGTGCAACATTTTTAGAAATATTTGTAAAAGGAACCTAAGAAAGAACTGGAAGCAGGAAAAATTGAAGTGGGTGTGCTTATGTGCAAGCTTGAGATGATTTTTCCTCTCGTTTTTTTTGACATAATGGTCAACCTAGTCATACATTTATACGATAAAGAAAAATTAGGTGGACTGGTTCAAATGATTTGGATGTATCCTTCGGAAGGTATTTGAAGAAGCTAGGGGAATATATTTGGAATGCGGCTAGGTCCGAGAATTCAATCGCAAAGGGATACGTTGTAAAAGTGACATTGACACTTATATCACGTTATCTTTAAGCAGAAACAACAAAGTTCAACAATATAGGTATATATGGTGAGACCCTCCCTGAACCTAAACAATTATCCATGTCTAGGATCCGATGCAGCCGGTTGATAAAAAAGAGTTTTATGCTTTACCATACAAAGAGAATAATAAAAGCAATTGGTACATCATCCATAATTGCGACAAGATCCAACCCTATATAATGTAAGTAATATTAAAATTCAATTTATCTTCTTTAAAATTGTTTACACTATTCTTTATGTGTAGTGAACACAAGTCCATACTACGACTCCCTGATATAGAAAAAAATCACCGAGAGAAGTTTCATCGATGGTTTTTGGAGAAGGTATTTAAGTTCTCAATTTTTAGAATTAATTCATTTCTATTATAACTAATAAGTGGTGATGAAATTGCTACAGATGAAATTATTATGTTGGCCAACATGTCTAATGGTCCCGTATATAGATTTGATTCATGTGTTATAAACAGGTTCAAATGGGATTCTCGTGGCAATAAAGAAAAGAGAGCGACTCAAGATTATGGATTTTGTACTATCACAGATAGAATAACTTATTATTGTTAGTTAGTCAAATCGTGAAGGTGGAATTTGGTGGTGGTTGTTCAGATGTGGTGTTTGAGTGTAAGTGGTATAGCACCGACCATATAACAAAAAAGAGAAAGTCAGAACACGAGGCATCAATTATTTTTGAGGGGGTAAAAAGCTCTAAATATGAGCCACTCAAGCAAAAAAAGTCTTTTATATCGATGAAATTAATGCAAACAAGTCGCAAAAAGGATGGAAAGTTGTGTAAGAAGTAAACGATCGACACAGATGGAACCCGATTTACGGGGTGCCGAATCGATATCGCCTGGTGCACAGCTGATCACAAATCCTTTAGGTGGGATGAACTTGGACACGTAATACTCCTTAATAAGTTTGACTAAGGTGAAAAGATAGATATTGGTTGTTCCTTGTTGGGACTCTAGTCCTTGATTGAAGATGATGATGAAGTAGAGGACGACGCATTGAATAAGTACGGAGATGATCAATCTGAGGAGACTATATATAGCGATAATGATGATGATATGATAAGCATTAACAATTAATACTTTTAGGGGCTATAGTGTAATTTTTTAACATATAGGGGTAGTAGTTTAAAATTTATAAGGGCCTTAGTACAGTTCCCCTAATTTTAAGTGCATATGGAATACGTAATGCACGGGATCCCACTTGTAAACCCAATCTAGCTCGCATGGGTTTAATGCCCTAGCTATACGCTATTTTATAGATGATTTTTTTATTATAGTATGTTAAATTAATTGTGTACTAATACTAGAAAGGAAAATAAAAAACCAAGGGGTTGGGCTACCCTTCAGTATGCATATAAAACAGTCCGGGAGGTTGGGGGTCATCTTTCAATTGATTTATGTGTGTTCGATAAAACATGGATTCTGATGAGTAAATACGGAAAGCATGTGGTCCAGGTTATTGGGTGATAGTAAAGGAAAAAGTCTCTTATTGCTTCAAGAGTTAAATTCAAGTACCACTAGAGATGGTGCAACAAGTTCTTGATCGCCTGAGGGTAATAATCTTTGCGAATTCATTTTTTTCATAACTAATGTTTAAGGGGTACAATAGTTTAATGTATTGATATTTTTTGTTACATGATTTATTTTGTATTGATGATTGGAGGGGGAGTCCGGAATAGAATGATATATCGGGTTGCCTTGATTTTATTTGTGTCGAGAGGTACAACGACTAGAAGTGACGAGTGAAAAGAATTACTACATGAAGGGCCTAAAGCCCGATGACGTGACCGATGAGATTTGGGAGTAGAGCTGCAACAACTAGGATGAAGTTAATACCCAGCTCCAACGACTACAAATATCTGAATATATTTTATGTATTTTTTTTTTACGAAAAACTTAACTAGGCTGCAACAAGCAAGGCAAACAGGGTAAAGCAAAAATGCCCGAGTGGAGCTGGGTTGAAGACTTACTCCTGAGTGCGGGAGGATTTATTTGAGGTAAATATTTTAAGTAATTAAATTTTGTTGTTGATAATGGTGCTAATAATTGGACAATCGAATTAAACAGACAGAGGATAAGAATCAACAGGTGATCACGAAACTTGTTGATAGAGATGACGTGGATGTGCCCCTTCCACCCATGGCTTAAATCTTCGCCAAGATCGGCTATAACCATCGGAAAAATGTGTGGATGACTAAGTGTTATGAGAAATCCGATGTAAGTGTTTCATTACATAATTTAAATTTATTTATATCACGTTTGATGTTTAATAATGGCTACGTATTTATTTCATCTAACATGCCAAGTTGAGAGCCCTAATGCATGCACGAGTCAGGCAATCACAAACACAGTTTGGCTCTTCCCTATCTTTATCCACCATTTCTTCTTTGACGTGGAAGGATCAAGTAGAAGCAGTGATGGGTGTATCAAGAAAAGGGATGGGTACGGCTACACAGAGTTAGGTGGCAGAATTTAGAACCCCTATGAAGGCCAAAAGTTCAAGGACTGGCGACACCACAACAACACCTTAAATGGTCAGGAATCTTAGCAGAATGATGAAGGCCATCAACGATTACCTGCTTTCCAATGGCCAGCCGCCATACGTTCCAAAGGGCGACCAGTCCACGATCTTGACAGCTAGCATGCACAACACTTATACTTTCGATGAACCTTGTGGAGCAATGGCATGTGTTATCAGATCAGGTCAACCGAGGACTATCGACTTGCGATCCCACTCGACCTCCTAGTACATCTTCTGCTTCCAATCCTTCTAGTGGTTAATTTGCCAGTCCTCGTCAATGACGACTCGAAAAGGAAGATGATACGAACCTCTTTGGAAATTAATTTTATCTCCGACACTCTTTTATTATTATTCTTATATATGACTTACAGACTCTATGTTTATTATTATTATTCTTGTACTCTTTTCTTTTAACCCTCATTTTGATTTTAACAATCTAAAACGTATTCTAATTTTGTTCGACGTATATTTTGGATTTCGATACATTTGTCGTTAGTATATGATCGCCTTATAAAATACAAACAAAAAAGTCGTCCAATTAAAATATTTTTTCAAATGATAACAAAACAATAGCGACGACTTTTTCGTCGCTAGTGATAATTTATTTTTCACAAACATTTTGTCGCAAATGATGCAAACTAGCAATGAAGAAATTTGTCATGAAAGCACTATTTATTACAATGAACAAATTTCGTTGCTGATAATATAGAGTCGTCGTTAATAAACATATCTCTGGCGATGACAAGTTGTGTTGCAAAAGATAGCTTGTCATTCAGGGGAATAAACCTTTGTTGTCGCTGCTAGGTGTCTTTAACGCTGATCTACTGGAGACGAATTATTCGTGGCAATATGATATAGATCATTGGCGACAAAAGAGAATATCTTTTGCGACGACAAAATCTCGTCTCCGAAGAAGGTAACTGTAGAAGTGCATATTGTTTTAGTAGAATAAATTAGATTTATCTTTCATCACAAGATAAAAATAATAATTTAAATATTTATAAAATAATTAATCAAAATTATATTTTAGATAAAATTAATTATGCTAAAATTATAAATAGTTAAAAAAAAGTAGTAAAATTACACATTTCACAAAAATTTGTTAAAAAATGTGTTACATATTTTAATAATTTTCTAACATTGCAGAGACTTAAAAAATTTAATAACAACTTTTCTTCTTTACCGTCTAAATATCTTTAACATCAATCATATTATAACCCGATTGACAAAAACCAAAGGTATAGTTGTAGAATAAATTGATAAAAATCAAAAGTATAGTTGTGGTGAATTTATTTTTACGGTTAGAGGTTTAAATCTTTTGAGAAACAAAATATCTAAGATTACTAATGACAAATCATGGACCCTGATTGATTGAAACATAATCTGCGATTTGTCACACTTACATTCCTAAGGACAGGGGCATAGAAGACCTTAACAGAAGGATCTCCACCATTTTATTAGGGCAAACAATTAGAATACATAGCCTACCTAATACCATATCATGAGCTGAAAAATTTGCAATATGATGGATCCATCGTACTAGTTTTTCTTTGACAATTTCAGGAATAAAAGTCAAATATACACAAATTTGAAGGAATGTTAAAGGGGAAATGGTCAATAAAAATGATTGTCATATTGCACATAAGTTCATCCAATTGTCAAAATATCTTAATAAAAACCAGTCAGTTGCAAAGGTAACAAAAAATTAGAACGTCTTTGACGATGACAAATGTCGTCTTCAAAGGAGATAATTGTAGAAGTGTATATTGTTTTAGTAGGATAAATTAGATTTATCTTTCATCATAAGATAAAAATTATAAATTAAAATATTTATAAAATAATTAATTAAAATGATATTTTAGATAGAACTAATTACATTAAAATTATAGATAGTTAAAAGAAGTATTAAAATTTCATATTTCACAAATTATAAAATTTGTTAAAATTGTGCTAAATATTTTAATAATTTTCTAAAATTGCATGATCTAAAAAATTTAATAACAACTTTTCTCCTTTCACGTCTAAAAATATCTAAGATTACTAGTGACAAATCTTGAACCCTGGTTCATAGAAGCATAATATGCGATTTGACACTCTTACATTCCCAAAGACATTGGCATAGAGGACTTCACGGTGGGGGTTCCACCATTTTATTAAGGCAAACAATTAAAATACATAGCCTACCCAATACCATCTCATGAGATGAAAAATTTGCAATATGATGAGATCCATCGTAATAGTTTTTCTTTGACAATTTTAGGAGTAGAAATCCAATATACACAAATTTGAAAGAATGTTAAGAGGAAAATGACCAATAAAAATGATAGTTATATGAGATTATGACCCAATGATATTTCCTACAATAAATATAAATTTATGAAATTACACTCTTACCCATATTTAGACATATATTTTTATATTAATTCACTTTGTAACTAAATATGTATTTTTTAAAATTCTTAATAATAAATTATAAAAAATTGTACTTAAAGTAAATGTTATCAAAGAAAGAATTACGAACCGTAAAAGAAGGAATTACTGACTGCTAAAGAAGGAATTACGAACCGTTCAAGAATTAAAGAAGGAACACAAACTGTTAAAGAAGAACTTACGAACTGTAAAAGAAGCAATTACGAACCATGAAAGAAGGAATTATGAACCATTAAAGAAGGAATTACGAAGTGTTAATAAAGGTTTTACCACCCGTTAAAGAAGGAATTACGAACCGCAAAAGAAGGAATTACGAAGGGTTAATGAAGAAATTACGAATCGTTAAAGATGGAATTACGAACCGTTAATGAAGGAATTGCGAAGTGTTAAAGAAGGAATTACGAATCGTTAAAGAAGGAATTACGAACGGTTAATGAAGAAATTACGAACTGTTAAAGAAGGAATTACGAACCGTTTAAGAAGGAATTACGAACTATTAAAGAAGAAATTACGAACCGTTAAAGAAATAATTACAAACCAATAAAGAAGGAATTACGAACTGTTAATGAAGGAATTACAAAGCGTTAAAGAAGGAATTACGAACCGTATAAGAAGGAATTACAAACGGTTAATGAAGGAATTACGAACTGTTAATGAAGGAATGACAAACTGTTAATGAAGGAATTACGAACCGTTAAAAAAGAATTACGAACCGTTAATGAAGGAATTACGAACCAATAAAGAAGGAATTACGAACTGTTAATGAAGGAATTACAAACTGTTAATAAAGGAATTACGAAGTGTTAAATTAAGGAATTACGAACTGTTAAAGAAGGAATTCTGAATTGTCAAAGAAGGAATTACGAACCGTTATAGAAAGAATTACGAACCAATGAAGAAGGAATTAAGAATAGTTAATGAAGGAATTACAAAGTGTTAAAGAAGGAATTACGAAGCGTATAAGAAGGAATTGCGAACGATTAACGAAGGAGTTATGAACTGTTAATGAAGGAATTACGAACCGTTAATGAAGGAATTACAAACCGTTAATGAAGGAATTACGAACCGTTAAAAAGGAATTACAAACCGTTAATGAAGGAATTACGAACTGTTAAAGAAGGAATTACGAACTGTTAATGAAGGAATTAAAAATCGTTAACGAAGGAATTACGAAGTGTTAAAGAAGGAATTACGAACCGTTAATTTACAGAATTATGAAGTGTTGAAGAAGGAATTACGAACCGTTAAAGAAGGAATTACAAACTGTTGATGAAGGAATTACGAACCGTTAAAGAATGAATTATGAACAGTTAATGAAGGAATTACAAACTGTTAAACAAGGAATTACGAACTGTTAAAGAAAGAATAACGAACCGTTAAAGAAAGAATTATGAACTGTTAAAGAAGGAACTACGAACGGTTAATGAAAGAATTACGAACCGTTAAAGAAGGAATTACGAACTGTTAATGAAGGAATTACGAACTGTTAAAGAAGAAATTACGAACTGTTAAAGAAAGAAATACGAACCGTTAAAGAAGGAATCACGGACTGTTAATGAAGGAATTATGAAGTGTTAAAGAAGAAACTGCGAACCGTTAATGAAGGAATTACGAACTGGTAATGAAGGAATTACGAACCGTTAAAGAAGAAATTACGAATCGTTAATGAAGGAATTACGAACCGTTAATGAAGGAATTACAAACCCTTAAAGAAGGAATTACGAACGGTTAAGGAAGGAATTACGAATCGTGAAAGAATCATTTACGAGCCGTGAAAGAATCAATTACAAACTGTCAAAGAATGAATTACGAACTGTTAAAGAAGGATCTACGAACCGTTAAAGAAGGAATTACAAACCGTTAAAGAAGGAATTACGAACCGTTAAAGAAGGAATTACGAACCATAAAAGAAGAACTTACGAACTGTGAAAGAAGGAATTACGAACTGTGAAAGACGAAATAACAAACTGACAAAGAAGGAATTACAAACTGTTAAAGACGGAATTACGAACTGTTATCTATTAAAGAAGGAATTACGAACTGTAAAAGAAGGTAGTACGAACTGTAAAAGAAAGAATTACGAATTGTAAAAGAAGGTAGTACGGTCTGTAAAAGAAAGAATTACGAACTGTTAAATAAGGCATTACAAATTGTAAAAGAAGGAATTACGAACTATTAAAAATAGAATTACAAATGGTTAAAGAAGGAATTACAAACCGTAAAAAAAGGAATTACGATCCGTAAAAGAAGCAAACTGTAAAAATAGGAATTATGAACCGTAAAAGAAAGAATTACAAACCGTAAAGAAGGAATTACTAACTGTAAAATAAGGAATTATGAATTGTGTGAGTTTAAAATTTGATACTCCAATCAATTCAATGAGATGTAAGTTATGAATCAGCCTTACTGAATAGAATCTGGAAGATGACAGTGACACGCTTTTCTTTTAGGTTTTGTAAACAAAATTATAAATTTGCAGGAAAGAGGATGCTTCTTTTATGAAGAATCTTTAATTTTTTGGATTAAAATAACAAAACCTTAGCTCTCTGCAGATTTATTTTCCCGAATATTTTTCATCTACGGTACAGACTTTTTCTTATTTTTTGTTAAAATGCTTCTGCAGTTAAGTGTGGGTGGATGGAGAATTATATTCTATTTTCATTTTATTTTTTATTTATTTTTATTTTTACTTAGTTATTAATATTTATTTATAATTTTATAATATAATTAATTAAAAGATCAATTTTTAGTTTAATGGTTAGGTTACTTCGAAGAGAACAAAAGGTTTTGAGATCAAATCTTTTTAACTAAATATTATATAAAAAGAAAGAAAATATATATAAAAAGATCAAATATTAAAAAAAATGTAATATAACGTACGATAGAAGAGTGACTCGTTGTATTAACGATTCTACTAACAAAAGAATGTTTTTTATTATATTTTACTAAAATGAGAAAAAGATACTTTTTTTGAAAATTATAGTATAAAAATGACATGTTTTTCTAAAGATACGACTTATATTTACGTAGATTGTATGACGTAAAATGACCTGTTACATTTTAATGATACTATCAGCTTTTTCAACAAAAATTATGCTTCAGAACACGTGTCGAGATAGTTGACCCCGCCCATGTGGCACACACACAGGGCTTACCCCACTCTTGTCGAAAAAAATCTTGCAAAAAGCATCAGTTAGGTAACGTCTGAGCTTCATTACTTGCAGTTAGCGCGTAAGCTTGATTTTCTTGCAAAATAAAATAATAGTAGCGGCTAAGGTTTAATGTTTTGGCAAATAGTAGTAATATAGAGCGCGTAAGTTTAGACAAATTGTTGCCCTTCATTCTTTCCTATATAAAAAAGACAGTTATGCCTCTTTGTTTTTCAAAAATAAATTTTGCCACTCATTTTATCTACACTTTTTTCTTTACATAGACATGGAAGTTATTAAAAGCTATATTTCTGAAACAAATGATCAATGTGTCCCAAATCTTGAGTCAGAATCTGAACAATTTTCATCAACATCTGATCACACAAATTTTTGCGATGAAGAAGTAGTTTATATATTAGCTTCAGACAATCCCAAAAAACCTTCAGGGAGGAAGAAATTTAAGGAAACTAGGCATCCAATATATCGAGGTATAAGAAGAAGAAATTCTAATAAATGGGGTTGTGAAATAAGAGAGCCAAACAAGAAATCGAGGCTTTGGCTTGGAACATTCCCAACTGCAGAAATGGCTGCACGTGCTCATGATGTGGCTGCGATTGCTCTAAAAGGCCGCTCTGCCTGTCTGAATTTTGCTGACTCGACTTGGCGGCTACCTATTCCGGCATCATCGGACACCAAGGATATTCTGAAGGCTGCGACTGAGGCTGCTGAGGCTTTTCGGCCAATTAATACTGAATTTGTAGTGCCGATTATCACTGAAGAAGAGGAAGTAGTAGTGCCGAATTTTACCGAAGAAGAGGAAAAAATAGTAGTGCCGATTATTACTCAAGTAGAGGAAGTAGTAGTGCCGATTTTTACTGAAGAAGAGGAAGAAATAGTAGTGCCTATTACTGAAGAAGAGTTAATAATAGTAGTGCCGATTATTGATGAAGTGAAATTAGATGAATGGACAGTACCATCAACTGAAATTCTGTTCTTAATGGAGGAAGAGGTGTTTTCCGGCATGCCTGGATTGCTTGCTAATATGGCTGAAGGTTTGATGATGCCTTTACCTAATTGGGTACACGAAGAAACTGATGGGGCAGTTGATGTTTTTTTATGGTAGTGTCATAAGTATTAAGAAATGTTGTAGCCAGTGGCGGATCTCTCGCCCGGTGTAAATTTAATAATATGTTTTATGATAAGTAAATATTGTTTTGAAAAATATTTATGTAAAAGATTGCTAAATAAAATACAAGTTAATGTATTTTAATGGTTTAATATCTTTGTATTTTAAATTGGAATAATGGTTAGAGATTTAAAATAAAAATGATTTAATTTTAATAATAAGTTCAAATAATAATAAGAAAAAGATTTTAATTTTATTTTTGTACTTAATTAAATGTTATCACAAAAAAGTTTTTATTCTTTAATATACAAGATTTAAGTTATAAATTTATCGATTTTTATTAAATCTGATAAATTATATATTGCAATCTTATATAAAAGGTTCTATTTTGAGTTTAAGAATAGTAGTATTTAATAGTTATTATTTATATTATTCACATAAAATTATTATGTTACCTTTTTTTTTATGATATAATCCTCAAATTTTAAATTTGAATATTAATATTACATATGGCATAATAATATAATATTAATAATACTATATAAATTAAGTGTAAATGTGTAATGGTATTGGTTTGTATATTTTTTAGATAAATACTAATTGATAAATTTATGTGTTAAAATATTTAGAAATGTAATGGTGTTGGATTCTTATATTTGTATTTTAACATGGGTAATTATATATTATGTATACTAGTTTCAGTTTAAAATATTTTGGGAAGTATTGAATTTGAAATTTTCGTATATTTTTAGCCCCCATTTAGTTTATTCTCTGGATTCGTTCCTAGTTTTATAACATTTTAATATGTATTAATTTTTTAAATAGTATTCTAGTAGCGTCCAAAAAAAAAAAATAGTATTCTAGTACATATGTATGTAGGTGAGATTGTAAAGAATTATCTTGTTTTAAATTTATAAATAATAAATCCATATATATTAATCTATAAGGAAGAAGGGGTTAGAAGTTGAAGAAAACATATTTGGTATATGTTAAAATCATGGAGAGTTTATGTAATATTTGAATTTTCTGGGAGAGTTTGAGAATCACCTCAAAATTTATGAAAAAAATTGTATTTTTGTGGTGTTTAATGTTAGATGTTTTTTTCAGGATCACCTCGTTAAGGAGATTGACCTTGATATAGGTTATTATCAATATATTTTGAATAATAAGAGTTTTAAATTTTGATAGATATGTACTAATAATTTTAATTTTGATAATGTCATATTTAAATTTTCAATATTATTTAATTTTTAGTATATGTAGTTAAATACCCATTAAATGCTAATGTGACATAATATCTCTTATTAAAACTTCAAACTTTATAAAAATATAAATCTAATCCTATAATATAAAAAATTATTTTACTAATAAACCATAACTTTAAAAAAATTCACAACAATCTCTCCTCTCTACCACTCACCTTTTACCTTCGGTACTTTCGAAAATGATAATCTTTTCTCTAAAAATTGCATTTATCTCCCGATACCAAAATACTACCATCGCCTTTACCACCACCCTCAAAAACTTTTTCCTTTTTTGCTTTCTTTGGATTAGCACAACTAAAATTACTTTTCAACTATAGTGCCCTCCTCCTTAACCTGGTTTCAACCTTCTTTTACGTTTTTCTTTTAACCTCTATTTTCTTCTTTCATCCTATGTCTTGCCTTTTTATGGCATTTTTTGCTCTAAATCACACAAGCAATAAGCAAGGCAGCTTAACATTGTCTTCAATTAATAATACTTAGTATCCAAGAGTGGAAAAAGTAAACCTTAGTGTTAAGTTTCTTAACTGCAAAAGCTTGAATTTCATCTTCATCCGTAATCACATAAATATACATTAGGTTTAAGTAGTACAGTGCAGACTCGAAAAAATTTACTATATTGAGTTATTAATCAAATTCAACAACCATGAAGACAAAAAATTTGTTTTAGAAAAATGACCTTGGACATTAATGGGTAAGCATCTCGACTTAAATGACCCTACAAGCTCACTTACTAATCAGGTATGAGGTACCTCTATTTGGATTCTAGTGTACGACTTACCTTTAAACCTCATCAACAAGGTTGGTATCACTGAATTCAGCAATAATATAGGGAAGGTGCACAAAATAACTCTTTGTTTAGGAAAAACAATAAACAAACACTCTTTCTCTCAAGTTTTCATGGATTGGGATTTGTCTAAGCCATTTATACCGGGTTTAGGAAATTGAGAAGAAGTTCTATTGGATCAAATTCAAGTGAGAAAATATAGGAAAAAATTGTTATGTGTGGTTATTTTGATCACGAAGAGAGTGAATGTGATTCAACAACAAATCATGCAAAAAACACGAAATCAAAACGTACCTTAAATGTTGGATATTATGTTTGATTCAGCAACAAATCATGCAAAAAACACGAAATCAATAAAAAAAATAGGTGTTAGTTTATTTTTGAGAATAAAGTTTTTCAATTTCTGAAATTAGTGTGTAGGCGATGGAATTGATACCTGATTGATGTTGTTATGGGTGAAATGGAAGAGCCCTGATCTTCACATCTTTGTTTTTGCTGGTGTGCTTTATTGCTGAAATGAAATCCGTTTATTGTTTTTAATACAGTTTGTCATTAACAACGACATGATGTCGTTGCTATCGATTGAATTTCGTTACAAGTAGTAAGGTCAAACCTCAAGCGGGTATGGCCTCAAAAATTGTAAAGTATTACTGGAGACGACAATTTTTGTCGCTAGTAATATTATTCCATTTTCAAAAGTATATAAATAAAATAAACTGTCATTTGTGATGAAATATTTTGTCGCGTTTGACAACAATATCTTGTGATGGGTTCTTCGGTATGATCTCATCACAATTGATCCTTATCTCTATCAACGGGTTCTTAAGTCACTCACGACAACAAAGTCATCGCAAAAATGATAAACAAAATTTCCCCTTTTTTCCTTAAAAAATACTTACCCCAAAATTTTCCTGTCTATTTACACTTTACCAATACTAAAATATATAACAATCTAATGTGAAAACAACATTAACATAAACAATTCAAAATCATAATCATAATTTTTCAAAAGTAATAATATTCTAAAATAATTACAAAAAGATAAAGACAACTCATAATGTCTAGTCTGTCTCATAACCGTTAATGCTTATGATATTGTCATCATTATCGATGCATATAGTCTCCTCACATGGATCATCTCCGTACTCTTCAAACATGTCATCCTGTACTTAATCATCATCTTCTATCAAGGACCCGAGTCCAAACAGGGCAGGCTTAATCTATGTCCATTCACCAGTAGTCAAACGTAATAAGGAATACTCAGTGTCCATGTTAATCCCAACCAAAGGAATGGTGATCGGATTGCACCAGTGGATATCGATTTTGCACCCCATGAATCGAGGATCCAACTGTATCGGGCATTTACATCCCATATAAATTTCCACCCCTTTTGCATCTTCTTTGCATTAATTTCATCAATATAATAGAACTTTTTTTGCTTTAGTGGCTAATATGTAGAGCTCTTCACTCCACCAAAAAGAACTTGTGTTGATCATGGCTAGCTCGCTTTTTGACTTCCTCTTTTTTATTCTCTCGTCGTTGATGGTATACCAATTACACTTGAACAACACGACTGAACAACCACCACTAAATTCCACCTTCATAATTTCTACTAACTCACTGTAAAAGGTTATTCCATCTCTAATGTTTCAAAATCCATAAACATGAGTCTCCCATTGATGGATCTTTTAGTGGATGCAAATCAATCTGGATTCACACCTGATAGAATTATCTAAGAAAACATACTAATTTCTCATGAAATGATAACCTTCATAAAGATAAAAAAGAACACAAAAAGTTATTATCAGACTATCAACGCGGATGACAAAAAACCTTATCAATATATTAAAAAGGGACGACATCCATGTCGTCTCTAAAGGTTATGCGCGTTCTAATACTGTAATGCTCTTCCATATAGTAATTAATGGGGATTGAAAAATATCCTAATAAGAAAATATTGTGTTACTAAAAATATTGACTCATAAAAAAAAAGTAATATAATATTAATACTTGGAAGTAAATATAAAATTAGAACTTTCTAAAGTTTAAGAAACCGTAACATTACAAAATTAAGACCATTACTTAGTTTTGGAAAAGACTTCTATCCAATATTGGATAGTCCAATATATAAATTAGAATTGTTGAATATAATAACAAGGCATATGTCTATAAATTAGTTTATGGAATTCTATAAATAAAGGCCATATATCATAATACAAATGGCTAATTCTAATATTAGTCTATCTAATATTGAATTGAAGAATTTTCTTTATTTTTATGTCATCTTCTCATTAAAATAAATTCTATCTAGCATTCACATGAATCAATACATTATTTTCTCTTTCTTAATTGTTGTAATGATTTGATTGTAAAGATCTTTAAACTTTTATAAAAATCTATTTTTTTTTCTCAGGTCTAAAATCTATTACTTAGCCAATGTTCACACTAAATTTAATAGCCTCTCTTTTTAAACAAAAAAATTAGCATAATAAGATTTTGATTCCTCAAAAAAAAAAAAGTTTTTGATTATCAAATATGCTCCTTTTTCAACCTTTTTATTCTAACAAAAGTCAATATAAACAATATAAGTAGAACTTTCAAGACAAATTTGATTAAAAAATTTCATTTTCTAGTAATTTTAAATATTTTATTGCTTTTAATAGAAAAGATGATCTATTCCAACAATTATATACTGAATTCAGAATATATATTCTCAAAAAAAAAAAAACATAATTAGTGTCATTAGTTTATTATTTTATTTTTATTATTAGAGGGTTACTAATCTGGAATTATAACTGTTCTAAGGTCTTTTTAAAAAAAGTAATGATATATACCATCTAAATTTATTCCACCCAAATGTCACCCAATGACATGGCGTGAATAGGTTGGTTACAAATTGCTCTTTTGAAATATTTAAAATTACTCTTTTAAAAAATACATCTATTTTTTTACAATAAAAATACTAAAAGAATTACATGAAAAATCGTATGAAAAGAAGAACATTGGCTAAATGAAACTTTTAGAACTATGTTTGATAAATCTTGTTAAAACAAAAAGCATGCATACTAAATAAATCCCGACAAAAAAAAGTTACTAAACAAAAAAAAAATAGTTTTTTAGCCTCACGTTTGAAAAGTCCTAAAAACTAAATGAGATACCGAAACCTTACCGGACAACTCAAAACCTAGCAAAATATAATTGATCCCTATTGCCAATTTATACAAGTAGTTCCATGAATTAAAACTAGTAAACTACCGTTTGGGAAACTTTCTACCCATATCAATTTATTCTTTCGATCATTAAGAATATTAGGAGTAATTGTTTCCTGTTCGTGGAAACTTAGCATTTACTATATACTACGTGAGATATTTTTATTTGTTTCAAATGTCATAAATCAAACACGTACGGCGAAATAATATCCAGGGCTGAATAACATTATCCATAACTAAAGAACCTATGAAAATAAAGAATATTATTATATTAAGCGACATAATTAAGGTTATATTAAAGACATAGATAAATCAAATCTCCAAATTTGATCAATAAATTTAGATCTGAAAAAGAGTAATACATAATTTTACCCTAAATGATTCAAAATATAAGTTAGCCTCAAGATCCATTAATTGTACATTTAATAATAATACTTTCAAAATTAATTGTAAACCAAGTAATAAAACTTATCTTTTGAAAAATTATTCTTGAATACCTTCATTCTTCATTCGGGAAGAATGTATACGATCCCAAACTAAAGTTAGAGACACCATGGAAAGTCCTCTTCTATAGGTTAAACTACTGTTGCATGTTTTTGACTCACTTTTCTTATGATGGGTTTCCCCTTGCAACTTTAGTTTGCAAAGTTATAATTTTACCAATTGATCAGTATGCCAATGATCTAGAAAGGACTTGAGTAGCCAAATGATCAAATAAGAAGCATTGAAAAGTACATTATATGTTTATTTGAAACCAATAATATCTTCAATCGACTAAAAAACCCAATAATATCTCTGTACCGAGATATTTTAGCAATATTTGACAAAAAAAAGAAGAAGATATTTTAGCAATAAGTCCTCAAACGTCGGTAAGATATTATAAAAGAAAAAGTCAAAGGGAATATAAGTACTTTGTTGTCTTTTAGTATTTTTTTTTTTGTTCAAACTTTGTTGTCTTTTAGTAACTAGCTCGACATATATGGTAGACTAAACTTTTTTTTTAGTCAACCAAGCTTGTATTAAAAAGAACAATTAACCAAGAGGGAAGAAAACCACTCCAGTTGATGCGGGAAACCCCAGTACATTACAAACAATCAGAAAAGACATAAAAAACAAGCACGAAATACAAACACCAAACAAAGGAAACAAAGGAAAAGCAATCGCAAACCCAGCAGTCGAAATGATAGCCGTCCTTCTAATCCCAAAATAGAAATGTGTGTGGGATCTAACCATACTCTTAAGATCAACAAGGATAGGCAAGCTCTTCAAGGAGCAGCACGGGCTTGGAGATCGTATAGGCTGAAGACTGGCTGCGGCATTCGTAACAAACGAAATGCAAAGTGGAGCAGAATGTAGAGTGAGACATAAATCACTATGAATCAACTTTGTATCTGCAACCAAACTGGATAAACTGAGGTCAATCTGATCAAGATCATGAGAAACATCGCCCTTCCAATTACGAAAAACTGCGGGAACGACTGCAATTCCAATTTCATACACAAGCTGCTCCTCCACCATCACCAGACAAACGCGAGCCAGATAAGACAAACAAACAAATTCCAAGCACAAGAGACCCCAAATGAACGGCAAACATTCGAATCTACTCAAACCGGAATAAATTGAATGAAGAATCAAGGCTACAAATGACTCACCACCTGCGAATGTAGGGTAATAACAAAATGCGGAGAAACAAAAAAAGCACAGAAAAAACCACCCAATCTGCCATTCTAACCAAGAGCAGGTCAAGCAACCAGAACAGTCAGAATTCGAGAAGCTAAAGCCACGAGTGAACGGCAAACACCCCCAATTCCAAAACTCGAAAACGATTGGATTAGTTACAGCAACCCAAGGTGTATCACCACCGTCCCTCAGAAAGTGATAACAGAGAAAATGGTCAAAGACAGCTAACCACAAACAAAACCCTACCGAAATAGTCTCCACCCAATCCATCAGAACACTCATCCAAGAAGAAAAGCCCAACAGGCCACCAAGTCCAACCCACCAGAACACAAAGATCAAAAAGATGGAGCACCCAATTATACCTGTAAGGGAACCGACCAAACTAGCAATTTTCCATTTAAGCACAGATCCGGTGAGAAAGTTCCTGATTCCAAAGAATACCAAGAGAGCAAAGTCGGCAACGAAGAAAAAAGTATTGGGCCCACAAAGCCCAAGCCATCCACGGCAGGCGAGAAACACAGGTTGCACGAACACCAATCTTCCAAACATAATTCTTCAGCAATCAAAAGAGAGTGAAAAGAAGGAGCAAGAGACAGGAAGGATACCGGTAGGGAACAAAGGGAACAAACTACCAGATAAAGAACAACAAAGAAACTGAAACAAGAAAGGAAAGACTAAGCAGGAAAAATGAAACAGAAAGAGGGGTCGCCGCCGTCGATCAAGAAGAAGAAAGGAAAGGGGCTGGAAGATCGACGGCGGCGGAAAGGAAAAAGGGTTTTATGAAGATGGGCTTCTTACTAGAGAGAAAAAAGGGTTTCGTTTTGATGGGAGATCCAATCAACACTTTGGGAGGATGCAAAAAAAAAAAAAAACAGGTTAACTTCTAAATATTATGGTAGACTAAACATCGTCCATTAACCGTTGCTGTCAAACTTTTCATAAAATTAAAACATCCACTATCATGATTGATTTTGATTGTCTTTTTTTTAATACACGAGAGAACCACTTTGGATTCGAAGTAAATGACTCTAATAAGATTCTATCATGATTGATTTTGATTGTCTTTTTTTTTAATACATGAGAGAGCCACTTTGGACTCGAAGTAACTGACTCCAATAAGATTCGATCCCAAGACCTTTTGATCTCTGCGGAGTAACCTAACCACTAAGCCAACTATTGATCTCAATTTTGATTGTTTTTCATTAAATTTTTTTTGAATTTTTTTTTCCGCATACATACTTGTTATTTCAAATTTTAACAAATAAGCTATGTTATAAAATTTGTCTTAAGTGGCTCTTAAGCACTCAAAAATATCAAATTTTCTAGAAATGTCTTAGACGAACTCCAAACAGTCCCAAAAGATCATAGACGGGTCTAAGCGTCCACCTGGACGGGCTTAGACTAAAAAAAATCCAATTTTTACACAAAAAAATAAAAATTCTATTTTTTAACACAATAAATTATATATCCAAAGATTTTTCTTTTGTTACATAGAAGAGCCACTTCGGATTTGAAGTCATTGACTTGGTTCAAACCTGCACAACTAGATTGGATGACCAAGGCCCTGGCCAGTGAGCTAATTCTAACTGGTTGAAAAAAATATATTTAAATATAATCAATATCATTCACCTAAACTATATAATAAGAAGTTTAAGATATACTATATAATTTTGTGAGTTTTTTTCACATATATTTTCTTATTCTTTCTAATATATTGCGAGGATTTAAAAATAAATAAACTAATAATATATAATATTCATAAATAAAATTCAAAACCGCCTAGGACGAACGAAAACGCCTAGGCCTCTAGTCTCTCGAAGGTGGCCGATCGCCCGCCTAGCATATTTTTGAACATTGCAAATAAGTACCCAAGTTTACAAAAGTGACATATAGGCACCCAACGTTCTACTTTTTGTCTTCCGTTAGTATCCGTCGTGAAGTTTGTCATTAAATTCCACGTGTCAATGATGTGACTATCTTTTCCTTCCAAAATGAAGTACCCAATTTAACAAAAATGGACAAACAGGTAGCCAACGTTCTTTATTTACAATAGGGAGCTTGTGTTATTTTCAATGCTGCATAAAACTGACGAAAAATTTGAAGAAACCCTTTTATATCAAGAAAGTTCTTTGAATTACGGTCGTGTGGCCACTAATTTTGAGTGATTTGGTGTTGTAACGAAGGAGTTATGATTTTTACAAACTCTATGGGCCAACCAGTTCAATTTTTAAAGAAAACAAGTTTGAGTTAGATTATGACTCCAAAACCTAGTCCATGACTTGTTTTTGTCCAACATTTATATATTATTATTTTGTGACATTCTAAATCTATCCTTGCTTGTACTTAGATCCATAGTCTTCAAGAAATTCATCAAAGAAAACAAGTTGACGTATAGAGGAAGACAAGAAACTGGAGAGTCACAATCTTCTTTTCTCCATTCGATCCTTTTACCTTTAGGGTAATTTGTACTTATATTCTTAGTTTAACTATGTTTCCAATCTCTTTACTCTTTAAGTTTTATTTCTTTTAGAGGTATGACTTTTTTCTCATAACTTGGGTTTGCAATACGTTTAATCCTTGATTTCTATCTTCCTGATCAATGTTATTTTGGGATTATATTTAATGGATTTGAATTTTTAATTTATAATTTTATTTTTTGTTTGCCTTGTTCCAACCCTAACCTTGACCACGTTAGGATTGTCCTTAATAGTTTGATTGTTACCCTGGCGGATGATTCAATTATAGAAAAAAAACACATAATTGTCTGGTGAGCGATATTGATCTTAACGGGCGTACCTAACTAGATAGTCAATAGAGTTTTGGTTTCATCATCGGTCTCTACGCAAGGTCCCCTTACCCAAGTCCCTTGGTAGTGTTGAGGTTGCCTTCTAAGATACCCAGATGAGAGTTAGTATGATTGTAGAATCCCGGTTACTTATATATGCTCAATTCACTCTTATAATTAGAATAGTAATTTAGGAAGATAAGTGCATACTAGAAACCCTTTAGCTATATTCTTATCCATATTTTTTTAGTTTGTTCTATTTGCATTAGTTTAATTATTGCTTTTACATTCTTATTTAGAAAACCAAATAAATATTATCTCTGTTTTTAGTTTAAGAAATTAATATCTTCTACACTTCTTATCTAAACACGAGTTTGAGCTAACTAATAAATCCATGAAAACGAATCAACTATAACTTGCAAAGGATATGTGCACTTGTAGTGAGTTTCTCATAGTGGTTGAGGTGTCCATTCCTTTGTATCTTTATTTATTCATTATTTTATCACACATTTGCCACGACCAAGTTTTTAGCGTCGCTGCCAAGGGTTTTATAGTTAGTTATTGTGTTTATTTAGTGTAGTTTTTTTTCCAGTTTTTTGCGTTTTTTTGTTTAGTCACTTTTCGGGTTCCTTAGGTATGAAGAATTTTCAGACGCAAATGAATACAAATCTGCATATGAACACTTATCAATATTCTTATGAAGGAGGTCCGAGCAATCAAGTTTAAGTTTCACCACATCCCATGTATAATCAGCAAAAAGGCTTCAATAATGAGCTTTTACAAACCATGCAATAATTCCTCAAAATAAAGGAAGAGAACAAAAGAGGTTACGAAAAGAGGCACTTTTATGCGATAAAAATATTGGGAAATAAAATATCTCAAGTTGATGAGAAAGTATCCCAATATTTCAACCTTATTTCAAATCCTCATAAAGAGGATCAAGCTCCGATGGCACTGCCATCTCATCCTAAAGAAGGTACAAATGAATGTAAAAATACTCCTGAAGCGAAGATTGGTGCTACTTTATCATTATTGCAGGTCACACACCAACAATATATTTTTGTGTATCTTAGGAACACATAAAAGTGAACATCAAAATTTAAAATTAAAAAAGTCGTTGATGCAGATATGAACTTGCCACGTCTAAAAATGCAATTTTTAAATTTTTCTGATTTGTTTGAAACTCATTATAGAATTTAAAAAAAAAACTAACGGACGCGCGTGTGTGGTGGAATTGGTAGTCTAACAACACATAAAACAGAATATCCTAATTAACAAAAATCATAGACATAAATATTAATTTATCTCGTTAAAAATGCGTTTTTTTAATTTTTTTTAATTTTTTTTAGAAATAGTTATGAGTTTTTAAAAAAAAAATTACGGACGCGCGCATGTGATAGATTAGTTAGTGGTGATTGGTGGTGACAGCGGTGGCGGAACTTGTTGGTGGTGGTTATGGGCGAAGATGATGGTGGTCGGTAGAGAATAATAATGGAGATGGTGGTGGTGCATGTGGTGGATGCATGTGGTTGTGGTGGTAGTGGATGCATGAGGCGGTGGTGGTAGTGGATGCATGTGTTTGTGGTGGTGGTGGTGGTGGTGGTGGATGCATATGGGATGGTGATGGATGCATGAGGTAGTGGTGGTGGTAGTGGATGCATGAGGTTCTACTGGTGGGTGCATGAGGTGGTGGTGGTGGTGGTGTTGCTGGATGCATGAGGTGGTGGTGGTTGTGGTGGAGGATGCATGAGGTGGTGGTGGTTATGGATGAAGGTGGTGGTAGTGGTGGTCGGTGGAGAATGTATGAAAAAGTGATAATAGTCGGTAGTAAATGCATGAGGTGGTGGTGTTTGTCGGCGGCGGTGGCCGAATTTTAGAATAAAAAAATTAAATAAAAAAATTATATAATATAAATATTATATAAAAAATAATAAAAATGATATTAAAAATAATAATGGAAGGAAAATATATAAACATATTTTATTGAGAATTAAGTCTTTTTTTTAATCAATGAGTGAGTATGTGTTCATTTTTTTTTTTTAAAATGAAATTTGAGGTATTGTAATTATCTGGAATCATCTCTTAAATTATTCACCATAAAAGATATAAATATATTAATTTAAAATTTTAAAAATAAATTCAAAACAAACTAAACCCAGCCCAATAAATTTTTTTTTTGTCACGAAACCTAACCCACCAAAGCCCAGTAAAGAAACTGTAATATAAAATCTCATGTCTAGTACTAAAATCATTATCTTCTCAAACCCTAATGTAAATCTACAACCCACAATCCAAACCGCGCCACTGCCAAAGCCACCGCCATTAGCACCTAACCACCGCACTCTATTTTCTTCATACCAAAAATCTAACCCAACACCCATCAATCACTGCCCAAGCAACACTTATACACATCCCTAAATAAAATCCATAAATAATATCGTGCGCCATCAATCTTCTATGCCCAGTCTATATTCAATAAAAAATTGTAAGTATCCCTCGTCTTCAAACAATTTATATTAGAGATGCACTAAAATCATACATTTTTTTCTGATTCTGCCTGATTTTTAAAAATGATTTGGGCTTGTTTTTTTTGATGATTTTTATGTGTATTCTATAAATATTAAATTGATGTATAGAAAGAAAATTTCAGGAAAGAGTCGTTGCTAATTTTATTGATTTTGTATATATATTTAAAAATAAATAGCGATAAAAGGACAAAGGAGTCGTTGGTGATATTGTGATGTGGAATTAAATTATTCATATTTGTATTAAAAAATAAATTTGCCAAAAGAATAGTGTTTTCGCATTTTTGCAAAAAAAAATTAGAAAAATATGAAGGAAATTTAATTTTACAGGATCTTATAACAAATAACTAGAGTATTAATGATTTTTGTGTTTTCGCATTTTTGCAAAAAAAAATTAGAAAAATATGAAGGAAATTTAATTTTACAGGATCTTATAACAAATAACTAGAGTATTAATGATTTTTGGGGACCTTTTTTTGCAGATACATGCCATTTGCACTATCTGCCAGAGTTTCGCTAGAGTTTCTTAAAAGATTTTAAGCATTTTAAATTATAATTAAATTTAAATATTTGAGTTTAGCAAATTTATTTAAAAATATTGATTATGATAATACTTACAAATTCTATCATAATTTCTTTAGAAAATATTACAATATAAATCACGTGAATTACTAAATTTTTTTTACAATAATCATTTTTCAACCGTAGTAAAAAAAACTTTTTTTTGAGTAAATAACTATTTTATTGGTCATCCGACCCTGTAAATATAACCAGATACCATTCTAAAACAACCATATTTTCCTCTTTCGGTGATTACCAAACCATTTCTCTCAAACCCCTAGAAGAAACTAAAAATATTTTTTTCTCATTTTAATTATTCTCTTCTCTATTAACAATCTTATTTATCCTTTCTCGTTTTTTACTGATCATCTTGTAACAAAAAATAGCTCATTAGATTATTTAAACAAGTTTGTCAAGTACCTTTTAATTTATTTTTTAATATTGCCTTGAATTTGTTAAAACAAGATTGTTTTTGTTTTATTTTGTAACTGAACTTTCTTATTTCTTACTTTTTTAAGTTGTGATGGATTATAGAAGAATAACACAGTCTTCACAGACTAGGAGGCCTCCTTGAGGTAAGAATTGATCTTTTATGGTTTTTATTGTTAATTTCATGCATATGTATTAGGAATTCATCTTGCGACTAAAAACAAGTATTAGGAATTCATTAAATTGTGTAATAAAATGATGAATTCCTAATACTTTTTTAGTCGAAAGATAATTCCTAATACATATGCATGAAATTAAAGAATAAAAAACTAGAAAAGATATCTCGAGGAGGCCTCCTAGTCTGTGAAGACTGTGATATTCTTCTATACTCCATCACAGCTTAACAAAATAAAAGGTTCAGTTACAAAATAAAAGAAAAAACAATTTGGTTTTAACAAGTTCAAAGAAATATCAAAAAATAAATTAAAGATACCTGACAAATTTTTTTAAATAACGAGATGAGCTATTCTTTGTTACAAATCAAATGATCAGTAAAAGCTGAGAAAGGATAAGTAAGACTGTTGTCAAAGAAGAGAATGATCAAATTGAGAAAAAAATGTTTTTTGTTTCTTCTGAGTGTTTTAGAAAAGTGGTGTAGTAATTAACGGACGAGACAATTTGGGTTGTTTTAGGATGGTATCGGGTTATATTTATAAGGCCGGATGGGCAGTAAAATAGTTTATTTGTTGTCAAAAAGGGGTTTCTAGATTTTTTTCGGAAAAAAAGGTTGTTGTAAGAAAAAAGAATTTTAGTCATTCACATGATTTATTATTGTGATATTTCCTAAGAAATTTATGATAGATATTGTAAGCAATCTTATATGGGTCAATGACCCAAAAAATCAAAATAATATTATACTTGCCCCAAAGAATCATCCATTAACTTACTGATTATAAGATTACATGTTTACCCGTCAAGGACGATTCCCGTCAAGGACGATTCCCGTCAAGGACGATTCCCATCAAGGACGATTCCCGTCAAGGACGATTCCCATCAAGGACGATTCCCGTCAAGGACGATTCCCGTCAAGGACGATTTCCATCAAGGACAAAATTTAGTTAATGATGTTATTGGGAAGAAATTTTGTCATTGATGTTATTGGGCTGAAAATAATATTATTTTGATTTTTTGGGTCATTTTCCCATCTTATATTCAATATGTTTTAATCAATTTTCTAAAGGCAGATATTTAAATTTAGAGTAATGCTGGATATCACCCCAAATCACATCACCCTTTCATCGCCTCCTATGTGGACCAATCATAATAGAGAGAGAAAATGATAAATCTAGAAAGAGAAATTATATGATTAGTCCATTTAGAATCCACATAGGAGGCGATGAAAGGGTGATGTGATTTGGGGTGATATCCAGCATTACTCTTAAATTTAATTATAATTCGTATGTTCAAAATCTGCTAATGCTCACTCAAAAGAATGTGATATCTTTTAGCTATTTAATTTAATTTAATCATTTGTAAATTACATGTATCTAGTTATTTGGTAAAGGTTTTTATTAAAAGCAGACATGGGAATCAATCTCGCTTTCGATTTTAAAGAATCCCCTAAGAATGACAAGAAAGATGCATGTAGCTAGTGTGGATTTTTGGGTGATTGACATATAGGGTCTTATTTTGGTCTAAAGAAACTAGTAGAACTAATGGTCCTCCAAAAGGACCTCAAAATTACAAAATGTCGAATCTACCCTTGGTAGTATAAATACTCATCAAAAACACATTTCAGCCTTTTCGCCTCCTCATTTTGCAGATCTTCTTTCTCTCTCCTCTCTCTCTCCTATCTCTCACCAAACTCTCATTTTTCTCTCTCGACGAACTCACAGACGACAACACTCAATAAAATCTAGTCGGAGAAGACAAAAACAGAGGTTGAATCTACCAATACTCAGCATTATTCTAGTAACAATCTCAAATACTGTCCTATTTAAGTGATTTCTAGTGGTTCGAAACACTAACTCTACTCTTTCTCTCTCGACAAACTCACCGACGGCGATACTCGACAAAATCTAGCCGGAGAAGAAGAAGACGGAGGTCGATTATACTAATATCAGGTAATAAACGTGAATACCATTCTATACCAGTTGATTCTAGAGTTTCAAAACCCTATCTCTGCTCTTTCTCTCGCGATGAACTCACTGACGACGAAACTCTTCATAAATTAGGTCGGTGAACAACAAAAAGGAGTTCGAATCAACTAATACTACATATTACAAAGGTAACAATTGTGAATACCCTTCTATTTAAGTGATTTACAGTGTTTTGAGGTCGCACTACGAATTGATACGCAAATAGTGAACACGCGAACACTAAAATAGTGTACTTAACGGAGTTTATGAGTATCAGTACTCCGTATATTTAGTTGGGTGTTTCATGTTTGGTGCTTAATAGACCGTATTTTTATAGATATGCATTAGATTCTATGATTTCAATAGATTTGGTCTTTAATAAAACTCAGCAATTCATGTTTTGTCCCCATATTTTCTTATATGCATTGTATTTGGTGTTTATGCACCAGATTTGGTATTTAACTACATATATTATTTTGTGTGTAGCGATTCTAGTTAATCATACTAGGGAGTAATAGTGGAAAAAGATGGAAAAAGTGTCTTGATATTCTAAGTGGACAAACATTTCGAAACTACATTTTTAGTAAGTGGACAAACATTTTGAAACGGAGGGAGTAATAAAGTTTGAATAAAATAGGAAAATGTTCGAATAAAAGTCTGGATAATGATAAAGCCAGTGGGGGAGAGTTCTATCAGGAGACTAGGTCGCGTCATCGTCATCCTCATGTCTGAGTTTTGCACGTCTTGAAGATAATCCTTCCGTGCGTGGATTACTCGGTTATGATGGACCGGTTGGGATAATATTCAACGATGCCTTACCCATCTGTAACATGAGCTTTTTTCATTTATCCAACCAATTGCAAATAGTTCTCGGGAGTAAAGACTAGAGTAATTGGGGTGGCTGGGGTAGGGACATCGACTCCTGATCCTAGGCTCTGGCAGGGGTTGCAGTGTGAGGAGAATCATTCATGGCCTCGACTATTTGCGAGAAGGTATCGATCATCCATTTCATAGTCATGTACATATCCAGGTGTTAGCTCTGCATCTGCCTCTAGCTTTAGGTTGGAATGATTAGTCCAACTTCGAGCTTCCAAACATTCTATGCGGCACCCCAACGGTTTTGTGCCACCTCTATCAAAGTCCGAACTGATTTTCCCGAATCAATGACTGTGCCAGTGTGGTTGAGGACCTGGAGCTCTACCTAAAGACTCGAAATCCTTATCGATCCTTGCTCTCAAGTCAACGTGTAAGTAGAAAAAGCTGTTAATCGCAAAAATTATAATTATTAAATTACACACAATATTATAACTTACATTGCGCTAACGGAAGCGCGCATCTCTCTAATCTTGTCTTATTCTGCCAAATTTTGTTGTAAAATTCAACTATTATGGGCTTCTTCTTTGGACTCTGAATTGAGGGTGTAGACAAAGAGCGTCGGTAGCGAATGTCTCTAGTTGAAACTAGAGTTTTCCTCCTCGGTAAAACAATAAATCACGAGTTAATAATATTAATATTTCTTTTGCAAAGTAAACAATGAAAAAGTATTAAAAAACATTACCTTTACCAGCCGATGCGGGTTTGCATAAGGGTGGTCGAGCCATGACTACTACCGGGGCTCTGCTTCTCTCTATTCATTTTCCCCGTAATCGATCTCGATGTTTAAATTAATTTTATTTAATACATACATAAAATAGTAAATATTCAATAATTTTTACCTTGAACTCTTAACTACCCCACATTTGCAACATCAACTTAAACTTGTCTGGACTCATATCCTTCGAAGGTTGACATGTCAGGAGTCAATCCATGCGTATTGTCCCCTTGATCATTGTATCTAGTGAAACAATGTTGGTGGGCGTGCAACTGTATTTTTGAATAGTCCAAACTATCTCTCCAATCCTTCACAGAAAATATTGCTACAAAAAAAAATATAAATTAATCAAAAAAATTCGTTTAACAAAAAAAATGAACTTAGTTTAAGGTGAGACCAAATAATATCGTGCTTAGTGGGAGGCGATTCCACTCGAGATAATGTTTAGGGATATGATCCTGAATTGTGTTCCTTATAACCTATGCCACGTGATGTGTTGTATCCCCAACGGGGTTCCACATATTTTGACTTAGCCTTCTTAGTTGTCGAAGAACGCTCTTACACTCTTCTTAAAAATCTGTTTTCCTGTTCAATAAAGAACTAACCAATTACGTAAACAAATATTATACAAGGTAAATTTTAAAAATAACCAATTACGTTTTACCTTGACTATTACGTTCTGAAACAAGATCAGTAGGACCTCTCGATGGGTCATTACCCTTATTATCACCACCATATAGCTGAGATACAACGCCAACCATAATAATTTGTCACTCAATTGATCAATCGAAAGCTTAATGAAGAAGTTTTATATGGTTTATTTATTTTTAGTGGTATATTTGTAAATTTAATTATTTATAGGGACTTATATATAATTTAAATAAATTATAGATTTTAATTTAGGGTTTAATTAAATAAAACTTATCATTACAAGTCCCTGCGGTATAGTATAGACATATAAAAAATTATAAATTTTACAATATATGACATACAAAAAGTATAACAATTATACATTTAATATATACAAAAATTAAAAATTATACATCAGATACAATTATACAGTAAATAAATACAAAAAATTAACGATTATACAGTAAATACAAAAAAAATATAGCCCTTGCATCTAAATAATGCATTATAACACATATATCTCCAAATAATTGCTTTATAGACTTATATTTCCAAATAATTGCATTATAGCCCTTTTATATAAATTAAATTGAGTTTTACCCCCAAACTTTGGTTATAAAGGATTTATCCCCTAAGCTTTTGAAATTAATGTTTTAACCCCCAATCTTTTGGAAATTAGCATTTAATCCCCCTACTACTTTTGAAAAACAACTTTAGCCCCTATTATTTTTGAAAAATAAACTTTACCCCCAAACTTTAGACATAAAGGATTTAGCCCCTAAGTTTTATAAATTAATGTTGTAACCTCCAACCTTTTGAAAATTAGCATTTAACCCTCCCCCTTCCCTTTATACTTTTGAAAATCAACTTTGACCCCTAATGCTTTCTAAAGCAGACTTTTAAATTCCCAAACTTTACATATATAAAGTTTAACCCCCCAAAATTGATAAAAATTAATTTTAACCCCCAAACTATTTAATTATTAACTAAAACCCCCAAACTATTTAATTATTAACTAAAAACCCTCAAACTATCAAAAATTTAACTTTAACATCTCAAACTTTCAAAAAAATCACTAATTAACCAAAATCTCATTTTGACCCCCAAAATTTTGAAAATATCACTTTAATCCCCCCAAAAAGTTTCAAAAAAAAATCAATATCCCTTAACAATTTAACCTTCCAAACTTGTCAAAGTTTGACTTTGAAACTAAAAACTATCAACTTTTTTAATTTAACCTACCAAAAATTTTAAAATTTTACCTTCTACCACGTCCTTATACTTTTGGAAGTAAAATTTGATCCCTGATACTTGCTAAAATTTAAATTCTCCACCCCTAGACATTCAAAATCAATGCTTTTAACCACTAAACTATCAAAATAATCACAACACTATACAAACTTTATAATAACCTTCCCCCTCCCCTAAACATTTGACATTTAAGAATTTACCCCCTAAACTTACACAAAATTCAATACCCTATTCAAAATATACCTTTAACCCCCAAACTATTAAATTAAAAATTAACCACCTATACTTTCTAAAATCAACATAAACCATTACAAATACAGTGAAGTACTACTACAAGTCCCTAATTTTTGTAGACTCTCGGTAAAACAGCCTTAATATTTGAAATTTGCAAATAACCCTTACCGTTCAAAATTTCCCTAAAATTACAACTATATAAAACAATTACACTATTATTTCACAACAATTCACCATTTGAACCACTAAATATTCAAAATCAATCTGTCCTAGTATATATATAAGCATTGTTTACTTGCTTTTACAAAAAGGTGGCAGAAGTAAACTCTGATGGGGGAGAACGGGGGGAAGAAAACTGGGCGGCGAAATAAAAGTGGGCGGCGACGGGGACGAAACTTCCTCGGATAAAGGAGCACTGGGGGTGAGGGGGTGGAGGAAATTCATAAGAAACGAGTAAAATGAATTGGGAACCTGTTGTTGGGTTTTATAATGTTTTAACCTTCTAACGACCACCTAGGTGGTTGCTAGAAGTAAACCAAATGGTGTGTAAAGACACGAAATTAAAACGGACGGGTAAGTTTAGCCCGCCAAATAATTGTTTGAGTCTTTTACCGGCCAATCAAGTGTTGTTAAAAGTATTAAACCACTAACGACCACTCAGTGGTGCTAGAAGTTTGGCTTTAGAGACAACTTACCACGTTTGGTGTT
The DNA here is from genome assembly GCA_029959085.1 of Nemophila menziesii. Taxonomy (NCBI): domain Eukaryota; kingdom Viridiplantae; phylum Streptophyta; class Magnoliopsida; order Boraginales; family Hydrophyllaceae; genus Nemophila; species Nemophila menziesii. The sequence continues at coordinate 2,072,201 of JARWIR010000064.1, read as the reverse complement.
TGGTTAGAGATTTTACCGGTCAATCAACTGGTCGATAAAAGTATTAGACCACTAGAAACCACTTCTTTTATCGGTGGAGGTTCCCTTTAATTTTTTTAATTGAAAATTTACCTCTGACGAACACTTGATGGTCGTTAAAAGGTTTTCTCTAATTACTACTAAATACGGTTGCTAGAAATCTGGTTGCTAGAAGCTTGAACAATAGTAGTCTAATATCTTTATTTCATTGATCCAGCATTGCCCCATAGCCCTCAGTCACGACTCTCACTATTTAACAGAGTTTTCACCTCACTTGAGCCTACATCTACCCATAACCTTAACACTCTTTCTCAAATTATTTATTACATATTTTACTTTGCAAAATTAATATTAGTGTTTCTAATAATATAGTTCAAAGTTCTTTTTACTTCAAAAATTCAAATTCATTCAATGTAAGTTTAAAAGTTTAACAAATTGTTTGGATTGAGGGACTTGAACGGAGAGAAAGCTAATAAAGAATTCTAAAAATCTTTAATTTTGTTTGAAGTCAGAAATTATATAAGAGGGAAATTGGAGGGAATGAATTAAAATGCAACTAAATTATTATATCTTCCTTTGTTATTTGAAAAGTGGATAGTGGTAGAGGATTAGCGGCTATATGGGTTTAACGGATTCGTGAAATCCTTGCTATAGATATTTTGATCTACAAGGTGTTTTTAGAGAGGCGAATGAGTGTGTTGATTGACTGGCCCGCACAGGTCTGACATAGGAAGAAATTTATTGTTCGCACACGGATCCTTCGGATGGTATATGGAGAACACTTACGCGTGATAAAATGAGATGGAAAACCTCGAGGATGGTATACAGTCTAGAACTAAGCGATGATGATTTAAATTAGTTTAGCCCAAGGTCCTTCTGGATCTTCTTTGTAAAAAAAAACTAGGAGATTGAATTCCATGCCCAGTTGATCACAACAGGACTATTTTCTTTTGTACGTTCTTCAAACAAGCAAAAATATTAAAAGATTGATTTAATAGACAGTAGAATTGGTGGAAGCGTATATAAAAGCATGACGTAACTGATTATCAAACAAAACTGTGGAGAAAGAAACGAAAATTTCTGAGAAAAGACACATTATTCTACAGGATTGTATTACGGTTTCGGTACATAAACTCGGCTCTCTCAGTTGCATCTGCTAAGAATAAGATAGTTTTAGTAATTGAAGTGTCTTGTTTCATGTAGCCTTTTTGTCAATGAGAAGCTACCAATTCAAGCTGCCAGTACATAATATATATATAAACCGATTTGAAATACTATAAGTTAAAGCTTTTAGTCATAGAGACGTCGGATACCTGCACAAAGTGAGACACTGTGCACTTTCCTTAGCGTGGTTGATCTTAGTTAACGCTTATTGAATGTGATAATTACAAATGTTGTGAATTTGGACATGATAAGGTTCCATTTTCAATACTATACTTATACTCGTGGGTGAGTTTATTGGGTGCTATATATTTTGTTGATATTTGGTAAAGTCAAAGTATTAGGTCAAATGCCGAGTTGGCAGTGATATACCAACTCTTTTTTTCCTACCCCCGATTAATTAGTTGTTAAAAAAACATCAATTCACGCCACGTCATTGGGTGACATTTGGATGGTATGAATTTAGGTGGTATATATCATTACTCATTCTATATTTAAGCACTTTCTTTGATAGGAGTAGTCTATTACTACAAACAATTTCCTACCCACCATCAATAATAGTGGACTATGGATATCAAAAAAATATTCTCAACCACACTTACGGTAGTATTCACCCTTATATTTCAAAATGACAAAGAAAAAACATAATTAACTACAAAAATAAATAGAAATATTTTTAATTTATAAAAACTGGAAAAAAAAAGAAAATTCATAATTAATAAATAAAAATCCAAATCTATTCAAAAACATAATATAAAAATTACTTAAATGTTTTTAAAATTCATAAATATTTTAAAAAATATTGAAAATGTTTAATAATTATTTAAAGACAATAATTAGTATAATTTTTTGTAAAAAAATTATTTAAAAATCAATATACCCATAAATATACGAATATACACAGGATAGTAGCATCAGTTTGGCCTTAATATATTCCTTTACCTGTCTTTAATCAATTAATTCTGTTTACTTTCTTTCCACCGTCTCTGCTAAAACCACCGCCCCTCCACATCCCAACTCATACATTTTCCCTCGGGAATGTCCAAAAGATTAGAAATTGAATTCCGCCACTTTTACCACTACTACCCGGCGCCGCTAGCTCCGCCGTGAATCCTTCCCTTTTCTTTCTCCTCCTTCCTGTGAAATCTTTTTCTTCTCCTTTCAGTAAGTCTCGCTCTCACAGATACACACTTATAATATATGTTTATATGTTCATATGCATCAATTATGTATCTATATGCAATGCATAAGCCGTATGATACCAACTCCACCGACGTATTCAGCACTCCGTCTCTATCTGATCACTGCTTCACCAGCGGCACCACCTCAATTGTATCAGAACCACTCCACTTCGGCCACCAGCAGTAAAAAAACACTCTGCTACTTTCCAATTGCATCGGGCAAGAAGAATCATTACTCAGGTTATGTATTATATCAGTTTGATTTTTGCATTAATCATGACTGTATCTTTTTTTACTCTGAAATTTTTTGTCCTTAAGAACCTCATCCTCTGTTTTTTGTTTAATTAATAGGATTTTTAACTTTATCATGTTTGTATGATTCATGTCCTAATTTAGATTGGATTACATTGAAGTTCACAGCTTGCACTCTAGGTGTTTGATTTTTTGTCTAACTTACTCTAATTTGCTGCTTCTGTTACTATCTGAAACAAGTATGTCAATCTCTCCTCTTGTAGTGTCTATAGTTTAGATATTGTCATTTTGTTTACAGTGCTGCTTTATTCTGTAGAGATCAATATTTATACAAATGATTTATATGCCTCAATCTGTAAGTACATTGTTAATAAATAGGCATATAAATATTGTATGTACTTCAATGGTGGTGAGTAGGAGGTCAGTCAAGTGTTTGCAATGTGAATACAATAATGGTTTGTGATCCTAAAGTCTTTCAGTTGCTTATGCGAATATTTATATTTAATACTGTTTGTAAAATTGATATGTATTGCAGTTATAGTAAAAAGGGAACTTTTGGAATTATCCATGATCGTAGTCCTGTTGTTGATGATTTCTCCAAGGAATGCAAATCAACTCTTACTCACTCTAGAGAGATGCAGAACTTGATGCTAAAATAGCTTATCCTCTTTTCCAAAATATGCTAGATGAGGTATTTGTAGAGATTTAAGTTTTGAGCTGCGAAAAGTTGGAATTATTTTATCTGATTTGAGTTTGTGAGTTGTTGTATTTTTAAGCTTTGTTTTGTTTTGTTGTTTGCATGATATATTTATAGGTTATTTTGCATAAATAGGACTTTTTAAGATGAAGATGAAAAACTCCTAGCTAGTTGATAGACCACATAAACCTGCCAGAATTCTCATTAAATATACAAGTAGATTGAAAATAAGTTTTGTTTCTGATTATTTGGCTTTAAGATTGGTAAAGGAAATTTAATTAAACATTGTAATAGTTATGTGGCAACATATGATTTTAATTTCATTTCACGTATGATGGTACAATTTCAGATAAGAGTTCATTGATGGATTTGGTACGAGCAGTTGCTGATAAAAGATCGGCTTGTTCAGAAATTTCGGTTTACTTTAATGGTTTCTAATCCACGAAAAAACGGAGACTTAAAAACCATGAGTTAATTTGAAATCTTCTTGATCAAAATTTAATTAAAGTTTTGAATTTTACGTAGATATTGATGAATGTAAAGTAAAGAAAGCTTGTCAATGTCCGGAATGAATCTACTCTCATACTTGGGGGCTGGGGCAGTTATGAATGTACTTGTAATGCAGATCTTTTATATATACAGAATCATGATACTTGCATAAGTAAGTTTACTTACCCAAGCTTGATATACTTATACATAGGGACCTATAGTGCAATTAACTCAAATAATATAATATACATTCAAGAGAACTTCTGAAGATAAATTTGCTTGGTCGGCCATTTCTTCCCTCTTTGGATGCCGTAAGTTTCTTCCATTTTTCTATTTATTTCAATTCAACTGATTTTGACTCTCATTATATAGAATAAAAATGTATTACGAATATATATAATTAAATATTGAATATTAAACTTTATTGGTGCAAGGATTTCTTGTTGATCATAAAAGGGCTGGATTGAACTTTTAACCCTACATCATATTTTCCTTTCCGGTAAGAAAATTACACTTAACTTATATACTATCGTGAATTTTTCTTGCTTTTATGTTGATACAGTTTAAATTTTTTTTGTTCTTGCAAGGTTGATGTGAATGTTGGTCAAGTTGCGGTGAGAGTAAGGTGGGTCCCATTGGATCCTTTACCTGAGGGTGTTCATATACATCTTTTAAACTCGTAAGTTTTCCATATGAGCTAGTTAGTTGTATATATTATTATATAACGTAAATTAAAATTTTCCCTTTTAGCTACCATTGATGGATTCAATCCTAAAGTTAATCATTTCTGAACAGATGAATTCAAGATTATATGAAAACTCAGTTGTAATCAATCATGCTAGACAATTGCTATAATTTTCTGATTGTTTCTTTAGAAAGTGTAATTACTTTGATCATGTAGTATTTTCTATAGTCTATAGTAATTCATAAAATGGTTAATTATGTTTGTTTATGTACAGGTATTATGTGGGTCATATTAAGTCTTTTGATTTTGCAAAGAGGAAGCATAAGGTAAGTTCATTTCTTCTCCCAAAAGAAATAGAAACATAAAAAAAAGGTATTAATTAGCAAATATACTATGATGAACCAGGTGTCATATACTGATGGAGATATAGAGATATTAAATCTCAGGAAAGAAAAGGGAGATTTTGTTAATGATGATTCTTCACTCCATGTGGTGTGTGCCTAAGTTTTTTACTGTTATTACTACATATTCTGTTTCATCTTTTTACTAATACAGGAGCCTGAAGCTGACCTGCAACAAACGATTTTTCCCTCTGATATGTATGTATTTCTTTTGCTAATTTCATGTTACTTTAAACATAAATGGTAGAGTTTTGTATTTTTTGGAAACTAGGCATCAATTTGGATAACTTCAATTTTTCACAATATAGGGACCTATAGCGCAATTACCTGAACATTTTGAAATATCCCACATAGCTAATCTCAGTGCCTTGGTTGACCTCTGATATGTATGTATTTCTGGCCTGAGACCATGTATTCTCTCTCACTTCACTCTATCTTCATATATCTTTCAGTTCTAATTATTGGTTTCTTATTCAATTTTCTGACATGTTTAAAAGGGCATGGATTTGTTCAAGATGAGGGGCCAATTTGACGGGCTTAATAGTTCAGGGTACTGGGACACAGTAGCAAATAAGGATGGTTAGGCTTTGTCCCCTTTTTATGCTCAATTTGACAGTTTATTTAGTTATCTTCAACAAATCTGACATTTTAGTCCCTTAACTATACAATATTTTATAGTTTAGACCATTTTCATGCTCATACTGACTATTTACTTCCTTATCTATGCATATTTTGATGGTTTAATTCTAAATTTGTAGGGTAAAAAATGAATGGTTGAATATAGGGAGCAGACCCGTAGCAGAGACTCAGAAAAGGCAATAGGCAACTCTTTTTAAGAACATCAGGAAAAGTAATAGGCTACACTGTTTTTTATTGTAAAGGGGTCGTGAAAGGTAATAGACTACCCTATTTTCCATTTTTAAAGCGGTCGTGAAAGTAATAGGCAACCCTTGTCAAAGTGTCGGGAAAGGTATTAGGCTACTCTATTTTCCATTATAAAGGGGTCGTGAAAGGTAATAGACTACTCTATTTAGCTATTATAAAGGGGTCGTGAAAAGAAATAGGCTACGCTATATTAGAAGGGTCGTCATAGGTAATAGGCTACCCTATTTTAGAAAGGGTTGTAAAAGGTAATAGGCTACCTTATTTTAGAAGGGAGTTGTGAAAGGTGAGTATCAATACCCTACTCTTTTAATGAGGTGTAGTCATAACATTGGCAACACGAGTATAGGCCACTATGCTAAGTAGTGCAGGGAAATATATGCCAACACTTCAAAAGGGTCGTCGTCAAAAGACCAAAATGAAGTCGCCAAAAACTGATTTTCTTGTTGTGGAAGTGGATTACTTTCTCGGGTTTAACTTTACACCGACTTAACTACATGGCCAAATAATACGCGTTGATGGATTAATAACTTGGACGGCTCAGATTAAAACCCTTATATGGTCATATAAAAGACCCAAGTCTTCATACTTGGTCATTCTTACTCTCTCGTCTTTTGACTCTTCGCTCTCTTCTTTCTCATATTCTTCAGATATTATTTTAGGGTTTCTTGTACATTAACAATCTAATCTATAAAGATTGTTAATTAGAATAGATTAGATCAAGCCTATTGCTTGAAGATTGAGTAGATTTCTCGATTGTTTCTTAGGGTTTCACGCTGAAACTCTTGTGGTGTACTATTCTTGTAATCCTGTAACCTGTAACTGATCTGAAGTTGTAACCGTGTTCTAATAGTGTGCGAAGCATCATCTGAGGGTGGCTTCATCGTGGATGTAGGCATTATTGCTGAACCACGATATATCATGTGTTCTTTATTTTCTGCAATTTCTTTTTCTGGGTTTGATTAGTTTTTCAACCTTAGATCTATTTGATCTATTTTCCCCAAAGATTAATTACGTTTTACTAAGTGTTTTTACAACATATTTGTATGCATATAATTTCTTAGTGTGTATGTGATTTTAAGTTATTTGTGAGCGACTTTAAAATACTTGTAGTTTATATCTTGATTAGCTGAAAGAAAAGTAATATTCGTTTTATGTGATTAGCAGATAATTTTATATTATAATGAGAAAACATAGAGCAATTGGAGAATCACTATATTGAGCCGCCGCCTCCAGGAGTTGAGCCATCGGAAAAATTTAAAGTTTGCATTGCAATATATATACTATTCTATCTGTATCTAAGATATTGTCACGATTGTTTTTTTTTTCTTACAAAGCGTGTCCTAAGACGGTGGATTCACTAATCAATTACACGTGCAATAGCTTCTCAATGTCCGAGGTGAAGATCCTTCTTGAAATCTTCTATGCACATACGTTCTCGTGAGTACGCACCAGAGCTGGCCAAGGTCCAAGATAGCCAAAGCGGTCGTCTTAGAATCTACATTCTTAGGGTCCCAAAAAAAAAATATAGTATAGTTATATTTTATATGTCGTTAGACTTAGCGTATTGTTGAACATTGAAGTCTAGTTTAGGGGAAATGGGAGTATTTGTGATCGACTTGGTCCAGGTTTGTATCACAGTATCTACCTTTCTTTTTGGACGTTTAAGAAATTACATATAAGTACATCTAGAATTAACCTATCCCTAGCCTAGAGAATTGACATAACAATTTTGCCAAGTGTTCATGTTCCCTTAATGCCCCGTGTCTGGCTTTTTTTGCTAGAATGTCTGCTCGCCCATTAAACCTTCGTGGGATATGGTTAAAGAACACAGGGCCAACCTCTGTTGCCAGCTTCTTGATTTGTCTGATCCATGATCTGAGCCTCCATCTAGCTGCCAACACCTGCTTTATACCTTAAATTATTTCAAGGTCATCAGAGAAGATAGTTGTCTCCTCTTGCGGTTTGTGTCTTCTTGTGTCTAATATATAAATTATCTCCTGCGCTTCTCCTTCTGTATAAAAATCGCAATTGATAATCGTCGAGAAATCGGTTCAAGATCCTGTACTTTTATTAATCTGGATAACTCCTATCCCTGTGGGTCTGTGTGGCTGGTCAAAAGATACATCACATGTGAATATTATATTTGTTTGGAACTCAAGACCACCATCTATATCATTTCCATTATTCGTATTTGTAATTTTTCCTTGTTCAGTTGTAGCCTAATCTCGGCCGAAGTAATGATCCATATTTTTATTGGTAAATCGGATGATCTTGTCGGGCTCTATTTTAAAGAAGCTATGCCTCTGCTTTTTATTTTTTATTTCCATAAATTCCAAATGATTAGCAATATGTAATATTTATAGCTTGGGTAGTGGGTTTGGGATTTTATATTTTTGTGGGCCGCTTTGAAAATTGGGCTATCAATATATACGGGTACTAATCAACATGATTTAAATAATACCCATATTCTTCCATAACCTAAAACAACTAAAGCTAGGCTTTTATGCCTCTTATGTATGAAAAAAAACAACTAAAGCTAATTAAATTTCTTTTAAAAGACAAATTTTGTTTTATGTAAAACTTATTTTTTATTTGACATTTTTTTTTACCAAAATAGACAATACTACCACCAGTAAATATATCTCCTAACTATATATTGTATATCTTATTAATCTTAACCACCACAAACACCCCCCCCCCCCCCCCTCCCTTCTCCAACCTAAAAAGCAAATCACGGTCATCCAAATAAAAGTTTCATCACTAGAGTCGGAGTATCACTACTACGAGATCACAAATAGCTATTATTACAAAGATATATCTTCTCCACCGCCAATCTCTTCCTATGAACAACAACACTGAGTTCGAGCGATGTTTGGCCTGAGTTTTTGTTCATTCTCAAATCAACCGCTATATTGGTCAGGTGTTCGCTTCTTGCAATCTTTTTGGTACACATTCCTTCTCGTACTCTTTTTTAGTTTTTTTTTCTAAAATATCCACCAACTTTCTAATATTTGCCTTATACATTTAGTTGAGTAGTTACCTATTTTTTATTTGTAGTTCTTCTTATGTGTTCTTTTGATTTTGTATGTGGAAGTTATTACTAAGGTGTCTACCATGGCAAAAGATAAAATGTCAACAAGTTTTTTACAACCATGTTTCATGCCCTACACCTGTTTATTCGTTTATAAAGTATCAACTTGATACTCTAGCACATCTAAAAAAAAGAAGCTAAAAGTTTATTTAAATATAGGTCTTTTATATACAGGTGGAACCAGGTTACACCTCTATTTGCAGGGGTCCTAAAAAATTTCACCCTTCGAAAATATTAATATTATGGTCCCCAAATTTTTTAGAAACAAATATCTTACATTCGAGAAATATATATTCGAGATGCATACTTGCAGTCGTTTCTCCACTTATGATATGAGAAATGTTATATATCGTCCATTTTAGTTTCACCCTTATATCACTTCTTATTTGTCACCATATGTGGCATTAAACAAAAGATAGAGAAAATTAATAATTAGGAGCGAGCAACGATTTTACTAATATTTTAAACTTTTACAAAGGAGGTGATATAAGAGTGAAAAAAAAGGTGATATATATCATTACTCTAAAGATACATAACTGGGAAATATGGGAAATATGACTGATGATATTATAGACATGAGGGAAGATATGATGGAACACCTTAAACAAACACGTGAGCTAAAATTGTCACATGTTCCAACTTCTAATTAGGAATATGCATGTTAAGTAAGAGCTCACATAAAAAAATTTACCTTGAAAGCGAACATTTGCTAATTAACCGGTCAAATTAAACATTTTATTGTAAATATATATTTTTTTGTTTTTTCCATTGATCCATAGGTCTCGTGTTTTTAGGTATATCTTCATGTTAGTTCACTATCAATACAACAGTTCCCATAAGAGTAGAAGTAGATGTCTGGGTGTTGCTCATATTTGATTTCGAACCATTAGGAGACAATTTGATTGTGTAATATAAATTTTATTCAATACGATTTGTCAATTTTGTTATCGTTAGATATGTAATTATTGAGGTTGTAGATTTTGTTGTGATGTGTATAGTTTCTATTTGTTCGGACAAAACTGTAGTTGTACAACTACAAAGGTGTAATCAAATTATATGGTAACTACAATATTATAGTTGTAGTTTGGTACAACTCTTCACCGCAGGTGAGAAAGTTTAAATATATAGAAAAAAAATTTAAAATCACAACGATAAATTTTTGTACAAAAATTATAAAAAAACTCGACAGAGTGGACCAATATTGACTGTTGAAAGTGACTAACGGACATTACAAGAAAAAGCTTGTTATAGTTGACCCTCGTTGATCTTCGGAGTTGACTTGGCTACGGTAGTGGTGATAATATAAATAATTAATATATATAATATTATTATAAATTAAGAAAAAACGTATTAAAGATATTTAATAAGACATTGACCTTTAATGGGAAGAAAGATATTTAGTTTTGATGTTTCGTAGGAAGTGAGATCATTCAAGGAAGAATGGTTTTGAGGTGGAAAAAGTTCATTATCCCTTTGTGTTTTTCATTTAGAGATAATTGCTAATAAAAATCTAAACTTAACAAATCACGCTCTAACAGGTCCACCTATCTAGTTTGTCTTATTAAAGTTCAAAATAATTTATAAATATTATAACTTGTTCATCGTACATGTATACTCATCATTCATTAGCAGACCAAAAATAAAAAAGAATTAAATAGCTAGACACGATTTTGTTCCTTAATATACACTAATAACATAATTAGACCGTGAACATAACGGCCTTGGAGGATTTAAGGAGAAAATCATTCATCAATTAGGTAGTCGCGTAAACTAGTACGAATTCACAACAGCCCGGACAATATTCTCACAAACAACTGCATTCCACACTTAAGCAATTATCTTTTCAAAACATTTCTTATTTGGTGGTTGTGTATTATTATTTGGTGGGTTGTATTTTATTATTTGGTGTGTTGTGTGTAATTAGTAGGTGGGTTGTATATCCGATTTGGTGGGCAGTGCGTTATTATTTTTGTCAATGAGCTCTCGCTTTCTCGTTCTGTCAAACCGTCAACTGGGGTTTTTGGATTGTACTGGGATGTATGCCTAGGTAGGATATTACCCTTAAATATGGGCTTCGTTGGAAAAGTATTTTTCATCGGGGGTTTTACCTTTTTCTTCATCTTGGTAGACTTTGTTGACAATCCATTTCACTGAGCTCTCGCGTTCTAGTTTCGTCGACTCACTGAATACTTTATTATAGTCATTCTAATTGGATACTTTACTCTGGTTGCACCTTTCAAATGTGTCCTATTGTTGAACCATTTCATAATATTGTTGAGATTAATAATGAAACTGTATACATAGGAAATTATCAAACATGTGATGTTATGGGGGTAGGAAAGATATGTTTAAGTGTGAATAATGGGAAAAGGTTATATTAACTAATGTGAGTTGTATAGCCGATTTGAAAAGAAATGTAATTTCCTTAGGAGCCTCATATGATCAGGTGTGTGTGTGTGTGCGTCTAAGGTCTCAAATGGATGTATCATGTGTATAAATATTCAAAATTGTTAATTATTGGTACTAAGCATGCTGGTTATATGTGTTAGATAGTTGTCACTGATCTGTTTTGTGAATACTATGACAAACATTTCTTAGAAGCTTGTTACTCATAAGTGGTAGTTTATGCTTAGGCATATGAATCATCAAGGACTCACTTTGCTAAGTAAACAAGGTATTTAAGTAAGGATGAGGTCAAAAGGTATGATGCTCATTGCAACTTTAAATATATTATGTCTTTAGCTGATGACTTTAGTAGAAGGGTTTGGACTATTTATTGAGAACAAAAGATTAAACTTTTGCTAAGATAATACAATGAAAATATTTTGAGGAAAAACAATATGGCTTAAACTTAAAAGTCCGTAGTATTGATAATGGTTTGGAATTTTGTAATGAGGAGTTCGATACTTATTGCAAGCTTAATGGTATATTAAGACATAGAACTGTTAGGGATACCCCTCAGCAAAATGGGGTAGCTGGGAGAATGAATAGGACTTTGCTTTAAAGGTAAGATGCATGTTATTCCCTTCTGGATTGTCTAAAGTTTTCAGGAGGTCTCTTAAACAACGCTACTTTTTTTATACATAGAAACCCTAACAAGTCTATTGGTTTCAAATCCTCTATGGAAATATGGAAGGGCCAGAAACCTGACCTATCCTAACTCAAAGTTTTTGGTTGTGCAGCTTATGCTCACATTAAATATGGTAATCTTGGCCCTAAATCACTTAAATTCATTATGATTGGTTATAAAAAATGACATGGGGTTAAAGGATAAATATTAAAGGCAAAAGAATCTATAGGGATAAAAAATTATTGTTGCTAGAGATATTATTTTTGGTGAACTAACATTTCCTTGCAAGAATATCCATAATTCATTCCATGATGCTTTGGATTAACCATCTGGTGAAACTCAATCAATGGGAATTGAGCTTGAGGTGGAGCCTCAAGTAGATGAAGCAGACCCATTTTGAATTTTTCATCTATCCATCCACAATAACATGATGAAGGTGATCGACCTGGACCTGATGAAGATACAAGTGTCCAGTTGGATGAGTCATCACTAGAGCAGATTCAAGGTTATCATTTGTTCAATAGATAAATGAGGGTAATTAGAGTACCTTCAAGGTATTCAACATATGCATAATTGATATACACATTACAGTACCTTAAGTATCACAGTCGAGGTAAAATACATTGAACCTACTTCATATGTGGATAAGTTAGAATCTGATAAGTGTAAATTCTAGATTGAGGCTATGAAGAATGAAATGTTAAAACTACCTTTTTTCATGGGGAGATGAGACTATTTATATGAGACGTCTAAGGGGCTTACTGATAAACATCACCCTGATTATGTGTGTTTACTTAAGAAGTCTCTTTATAGTCCAAAACAATCCCAAAGACAGTGGTATACAAGTTTCGATTCATTTATCCTAAAAGTTGGTTTTAAAGGGTCTGGATTTAATTCTTGTTACTATTTCATTATAAAATCTGAAGACGGTATATTTGTCTTGCTATATGTTGATGATATGCTTTTGATAAGTAAGTCTTTATCTAAAATTAATCAACTGAGACGTTCCTTAAAGAAGGAATATAATATGAAAGACTTGGGACCTGCTAAAATGACACTTGATATGATTGTAGATAGAAACAAAAAATCATGCATGTTAAAACTTCACCAAGAACCTTACTTGAGGAAAATTGTTTCAAAGTTTGGATTTGAATTGCAAGAATGTATTGAATCCTTTGGCTGGCCACAACATTTTATCTAAACTTCATTGCCCCAAAACTAAGTCAGAAATAGCTAACATGAGTTATGTGTTTCATGCTAATGTGATTGGTTCTTTAATGTATGGTTTGATAAGAACTAGACCTGGATTGTATTTTTCTATTTCTATATTAAGTAGGTACATGTTAAATCCTATAACTGAGCATTGGATTACTGGTGGTCCTTTGTGTGTTCTAGAAAAATGCAAATAAGGATAAGAGAACCACAACCGCAAGTGTACGGTTGTCCCAAGTAATATAAGTGGTAAAACAGATTCGTTCTCAGGGACGGAATGGCTGACTCTAATGCTTATCAAATAGTAGTTAATTGCACGTGAAAACAGGTAAATGATTTTTACAATTGTTTGTTTGGTTTTCTAATGCTAAGACAATGAATTAAAATACTAAATTAATGCAAGTGATTAACTAGACGCAAGAAAATAAAGTGTTTACGCAAGATGAGAAGGTAGTACTTGAGAGACGCAAGGATTTCACCTAATTATCATTCATTTCATACATTGTTTAAGTGACAAATTGGTAAATTTGTATTGTTCGGGATTCGTACTTCTCCTTACCCCCGTCAGGGTGGACTAAAGAGCTACTCTCAAGTGCTACAAACCCCGTCAGGGCGATTATAGTCCACTCTCAAGTGATTAAGTTTACTTACCCAATAGGCCATAGGTTTAATTAAGCTCTTCAGAGTCTCTAATTTCTAACCTATATTCTTTAACTAGTTCTGTACCCAGACCCCCCGTCAAGGTGATCAAATCTCCACTAATTGGAATAGCCTAGATACTAAGTCCCATTATTAATTGATCAGGTCAATAATAGTAAATAAAATGCAAATTAAATAAAAATACAATTTACCCAATTTGATTTAAATAATAATTATCCCAAATCCAAACATATGAAACGAAATCAAATTGGGATTAACTAATTATGCGTTCTCAAACACTTAATGAAATTAGCTCATGCTAATGCGAAAAACTAAATTAAAAGAAATAAAAGTATTCATATTGTTTTACAGAAAGAACTAAAAGAAAAACCTAATTTCGGAATTAGATTAGCTGTGATTTGGAGATATAGTCCGTCTCCAGCTCTGTAGCTTTCTCCTCTTCCTTACCTTGACTTCTCTCTGATGGTTTCTTTTGTAAAAAGTGAATTGTGTGAAAAATAGAAGTCAAAACCCTTATTTATACTCCAAAATTCGGACTTGGACCTTAGGCTAAATTTAAATGAAATAATAAAGGCCCAAGTCCATTATCTTAGCCCAAAATTCTGTAATTGCTGCACCACCTCCACTAAAACAACTCTAACTGACTCGTTTTTACTCGGATTGACCTCATTCCAGTTGATAAAGTTGGGTAACTCAATGGGGCATGTTTTCTCTTCACAAGTCAGCGGCTAAATCTACTCTTAGGTGGCTCGAAATCAGCAATCTTTGGAAACTTTCCAGATTTGCAGCTCTAAAATATCAATTCTTTCGGGATTTGTCTTCATGCTTTGACTCCATATCACGATCTTTGACTTTATCCTTGGATTCCTCTTCTAGATAATATTCCAAACCTACAAACTTTTCACTAAAATACCCAATATTACGCGCAAAAGTTTAATAAATTAAAAATGCTGGAAATAAAAGAGGAAATTCGGATTATTGCATATTTAGTCCAAAAGTCTATCAAAATAAACGAACAAACACAAAAAACGATGTCTCCCAAGGACATAAAATTAGAACATTTAGGGAGACATCAATTACTTTAAAACATGTCATGGTAACCATAATATTCTTTTTTAGTTAGTTGGATATGTGGATTCTGATTTTGCAGGTAATAGAGATTCCAGGAAATCCAATACTACTTACTGTTTATCACTGGGTAGAAACTGTGTTTCATGGAAATCTAAATTGCAATCCCTAGTTGCATTATTAACTACTGGGGCTGGGTATGTGGCTATTAATGATTCTGTAAAGGAAGCTATTTGGTTACACAATTTGCTAAGAGAAGCTAAAATGGTTAAAGGTAAGGTTTTACTTTATTCTGACAGTCAAAGACTCAAAGTACAATTTAACTTAGCAAGAATCCAGTTTATCATGAAAGAAATAAACACAGTGGTGTTAAGTTTCATTATATTAGAGATGGTCTTCCTGATGATGATGTTAAGTTGTTAAAAATAACAATTGGGGATAAATCCACATATTTTGGAACTAAAATTGTTAATAATATCAAGCTTAAGCCTTGCTAGACTTGTTATTTTTTTTACTGATGTTTTTGCAGGTAGTTTTTAAGTTGAGAAGATGATGAGATGACATATCAGTAGAGTGCTAATGAATATGCTAGTTATCTAAAGGAGAATAACACTTCGAGGTGGAGATTGTGGTTATATATGTGATCTAAATCTATTAGTGAAGTGTTATTTGGCTAAGTATTGTTATGACAAGTTAATTGACATAAGTTTGGACCCCCTAACAAAACGATGTCATATTGTTGAGACGGTGATCCACATGGTCTATTCTCGTTCCTTGATCTTGCGAGACTTTAAAGACTCGGGTAGGATGATGACTATGTCTGATATAAATAACTTATCATTACTCCTTCAGCACGTTCATTCTTAACCTTCTTTGGGCATAACTTCTCTCTACAAACCCTAGAAAAGAAACATGTTGTTTTTACTTACCTTCACTTAAATCGTTGATGGTATCATTGTAATAGCTAGCAAATTTGTAATATCTGAATCATCTTGATTCTTTAGATAGTTCTTCAACATTGGTTGGTAGACTAGGTTAGAATTGTGGTGCGCTTTTGAGTTTTATACTTTTAGTGTGATGTGAAGTATTGTAGGTTTGTGATTGTAACCTATAATTTGAATAATTTGAAGTATTCTAGTGATCGAGCTACTCTTATCGAAGCTCAAAGTGAATGTATGTCATTCTTGACTAAACCACGAAAAATCAGTTGTATTTTTTACTTTTCGCAATTTTCATTTTGTTGAATCTTTTCTACGGTAACTATAATCTCTTTCTATATTAGATTGAATCGACTTGGTAAACTAATCGCAATATGTGTGTGTTATAAGTGTTACATGTTTGTAGAATTCGTTAATGATCTCTCGTGATAACAAATGTAAGATAATGATTGTTATGTTATATTGTGAAAATTAATGATTTATGAGAGAAAATATGTAAGATAATAATAATTAATAAATAATAATTAATAATTTATGAGAGAAAATTAATAATTTGTTCTAAATCATATATTCATATTTAAAGTCATATAATAATATGTAATCTAATTCACGAGATCCTCTAGAAATCATACACAGTCAAAGATGGAAAGGTTAAGTGGAACAAATGTTACATAGTCACTTGATGATGTAGACACACACATATAAACAAAGGTTAACCTGGAGAAAAACAAAAACAGTACTGGTGGATGGTGGGAGGTCCTGGTGACATAGTTCGTGTTATAATATGTCTTTATTACTAACTCAAACTTCAAGTGGGTCCATTATCATTGTCTATGTTGTGTTTTGATTTGTGTTTTGTGAAAGGGGCATTTCAACCTTCAACTCATGTGACACAAATGAAATACTATTAAAGTTAAAACAAACAATTATATATTTTATATTTACTTGAATCGAGTTTAGAATTTCTTAATAGTCTTAAGTTCATAGTTAGATCTATAAATTATTTACAGGTCAGTTTGACTAAAAATTTTATAAAACAAGATCAATATAACATAGGAAAAAACCATTTGTTGTCCAAAAAAAACAAACCATTTTTATTTGGTTTATATTATATTTTTATCAGTTCATAGTTATATACCGAATATTTTCAGACTAAGTGAACTAGATTCTTCGACCGAAAGTTGAATTTCCGGTCAACCGCAAATTGAGAAACTTTCAGAAATAAAGGTTTGATATTTCATAGAATTTTAAACATATATGCATATATATAACTACCTGACATGTTATTTAGTAACTAAACTAAATTAATATTGCTTACTGGATCATGGATTTTTGAGTTTGAATAACTTATCTGACAATCATGATCCTGCAATAATGAATAGTATCACCAAAGAATAATATGACATAAATATTAAATTAAAATCCATAATAAAAACAATCCTAAAAACAATGAATGTCACGAGCTAATATAAAGTTTTCTTCAATTGTCAGTACTCCCATTTCTTAGTTTCTTACTTCATTAATGATATGAAAATTTAATTAGTGAAATCTGATCAATAGAAACGTTCTTGTTAATCTCTCATATCAACATTCTTGACGCACATTTGACGCAACAGCTCTAGCCCAGTACTTGATTTGTGCTTTCATATCTTCTGCTGATTTTTTGCCACCATTGTTACGAGTTGTAGGTGACATTGAATTTCTTGCATATGATCTCCTCGTTTTGTTTTCGCCTTCGGTATTTTTATTCTTTTCTTGTGAATCTGGAGTGATGGAAATTATACCTGGTTTCAATTCAATTTTGTTAGATTTTAAGTTTAATTCCTTAAAACCATTGACTAGTTCAGATTCAGAATTAGCTAAGTTATTTTCTTGCTTTGTTTGATTGACCGGCACATGTTGTTTTTTCCTCTCATCGGACAACCCCTTTGCCTTGATTTCTTGGTCTTGTTTTTTTCGTGGACGATGTCTAGGGACAATTGTAGGTATAGCAATCTGAAAAAAAATAGTTCCGGGTATATAAGAATAAAATGTTTTGATTGGAAAAAGAGACCAAAATTTAATCAAAATACAAATAAATACAATTTATTCAATTTTAAAAGTTTAAATTATATTTATCATAGATATATTATTATCCTCAACACGAGCTTTATAAATGTTACTACAAATTTTTGGTGAAGCGGTCTAAAATGCTTTGTTGATGTTACTAGAAAAATTTGAGATTTCATTATTCATAAAAAATGGAAAGGTAATTGTTGGTGAATCATATGTCTGCTAGAAAAAGTGTCTAGGTCATACCGTGGGAATCTGTAATAAAAACATAAAAAAATACTTAAAATTATACATTTATTCTCCAAAACTAAAAATTCTCCATCAATCTAAATATTAACCATTTTCATATTAGAAATTAGATATTTAACTCTCCGAACTCTACATATCCTTTGATAGGAAAAAAAAAGAAGTAAATTTCTACAGAAAAATAATTAACATAATAGAAGACATCAACTTATACGAGAAAAATATTTAACCCTTCTTTGAAATATAATTCCTTATTGGTGATTTTAAATTCTTATTGAGTAACTTCTATATAAAAATGAATATCTAATATTTAAATTAATCTAATTTAATCTTTTAATTGTTAGTTTCTATTAAAAAAATTATAAATATATTTTCGTTATTATTCATTAAATACGCTCTAGAAAACCAGAAAGAACGAATATAAATAAATATCAACGAGACGTAATGTTGGTGGTGGGGCCACCTTTATAAAAAAATTATATTCTTATCTTATCGTCCTCAAATTTTCATCTTTTTCCTAATTCCATCTTGTAAATTATTTCATATTATGCTTTATGTTTATTTTATTTATAAAAATATTGTTTCTTCTATTATAAAATATAAGCCTTAATGTATATATTTAATAAAAATATTGAGGCCTATAATGAACTTTTTGCATTATACGAGGACCTTTATTGTAATTAATTCGGAAAAAATTGGGAATGTTAAGTGAGGTAAGGTGGAGCCAGAATTTTCTGTTTCGGGGTCATAAGAAGATTGACTGACATGTTCTATTTCATGTTAATGCTTGACAAATCAAGCATTCAAGGCCAAAACGTATATCAAAGATGCATAATTTCACATGATAAATCATCATAGAATATTCTTGCCTAATCAAAACGTCTATCACTAGAAATTTAGTTGATTTACCTTATTAAAATAAAAAGGTTGTACCTTTGACCAAAAGGAAAGGAATAGAAAGGTTGTACCTTTGGAGTAGCAATAGTAGTAAAACGGCGTGGAGGCAACATATTAGAACGGCCTAAAGATGCTTGCCTAATCAATTTACCCATGGAAAATTCACTTTCTTCATCTTCATCATCTTCATTGTCTCTAATATCAAATGGCAACGATGGTGTGCGCTGCAGAAATTTACAGAAACGATCGTTTTCCGGTGATAACATCGATGAAGATGACGATGATACATTAGTAGGCATAGATGGTGCTTTAATCAAACTTCGATGACTAAATTCATCCCCATTTTTCTCTAGAACAGTCTTCTTGATTGATGAAAATGTTTCTTCATATGATTGTCCAACGTTAAAGATTCCTTGTACTCTGGTACTTGTTTTTGAAGTAGGACAAGGATCGGAAAAACATCTAGACATCGACGTTGTTTTTGGCTTAAATAAGTTACCAAAAAACCAATTTTCCTCGAAAAGTTCTCCAGCTTCTAAAGGTGTTTTTTCATCTCCAAGATCCATTTTTTTAATGTTCTTTTTCTGGAGAGTAACATGAGATTTGTGGGTATTGGGTTTTTATATGATTCAGTATATTATGTACTTATATTATATATAATTTTATATATATTTTATTAATGACGTGGAAATCTAATTTATATAATTTTTTTAATCACGTAGAAATCTAATTGAAAAAGCGTGCTTATCTAGAGTATCAATCTTAAAAAATAAAATATATTACTTTAAACGATTTGTTTGATTTTTTTTTGAAATATAAATTTTTTTGTTTAAAGTAATTCAAACATTTTAATATAATTTTTTTTTAGGTAAAATAACTATATTCGATCATTTGGAAAGGTCAACCACCCTTTGATTCAACTCTTACGCGTGATTCTAGGGGAGAAGGAATGATACTGGGTTTGACGATCGACGTTCACAAAACGTTGATAAAATAATATTCGAAAAAATAAAAATTTAACGAAAACTTAATAAACCAAATTTTCACCTTTCTTTTTCTTTACCCAAGTCTAAAAATCGCTTTCCAAACAAAAAATTTGGCCCCACAAACCAAAATTACTTAAAAGAAATTAAAACGATCGTTTCAAGGATCACTATCTTTTCGCCCTATCTTCCTCCAGAAATCAATCATGGATCCTCAAAAGGAAAAAGTATAATTTAAATTTATACAAATAAATGGTGAAAACATGAATATAACACTATAAGATATAAATATAAGTAATTTTTATATTATTTTTTCCTATTATTCAGTATTGTGTATATGAAATATAATTACAAAAATATAATATATTTCAAATTTTACTGAAATATAATTAGAAAAATATAATATATTTCAAATTTTACTGAACGTTCTAACTTCTAATTTTTACTGAAATAATATATATGTTTGTCTTTTCCTTTAGTGTAATGTTACAATTCAATCCATTAAGAATTATATTTTGATAAATTATGTGTGATTGTCTCTTCCTTGAGTGTAAGGTTACATTTCAATCAATTAAAAATATATTTGATTAATTATGTGAATCAAATTCAAGAATATAGGAATAAGAATTATATTTGTTTTACTATTAGGCTATTCACGAAAAATGTATGACTGATTTATGTAAAGAGAGAAATAAAACTGAAAAAAGTTGGGTTCTTTTTTGGACGAAGAAAAAAGGTGTTGAATTGGCTAGTTACGAAAAATCCATGTGAGATTGAAAACCATGTGCTAAAACATTGGTCGACACTTAAATTATATATATGCAGGTATTAGATTGAGTAACATGTTTAATTACCTTACGAGCTGACAGAAATAATTACATATATGTATGGAGATAATGTGCCCGTTTGGGATTGTTTTTTTAAAATGATCACTTAAAGTGATTTTAGATCTATAACAATATTTTAGACTCTAAAAGTCACTTTTAGAAAAAACACTATAAGGCCTTTTGGGATTGCTTTTTAAAATAATCACTTGAAATGATTTTAAATCCATAAAAGCACTTTAGAACTTTAAAATCACTTTTAAGAAAAGCACTAGATAGGTGATTATTAAAATAATCACTTAAAGTGATTTTAGATGTCTAAATATTTTTAAATATTTTTTACAAATAATTTAATATTAATCGAAAAGCACTTTTAATTCTAAAATAATCAATCCCAAACGGGCACTAGATTAGTGATTATTAAAATAATCACTTAAAGTGATTTTAGATGTCAAAATATTTTTTAATATTTTTTACAAATATTTTAATTTTAATCAAAAAGAGCTTTTAGTTCCAAAATAATCAATCCCAAACGGGCACAATGTAATGTTGTTTAAGTCAATCACAATGTGCAATATTTATTGTTATGGTTAGAAGTTCGATCCTTTCTCTAGTGGTTGAAGTACTGCAGTGACTAATAGGTAGGGGTGAGCATGGTTCGGTTCGTCTTGGTTTTTGGCCAAAACCGGAATCGAACCGAATATTTCGGTTTTTTATAATTAATAACCAAATCGGGTGGTTCGTATTTGGTTCCACATTCGGTTTTTGGTTCCGAATTAGTTCGTTTTGGTTCGGTTTTGGTTCGCTTCGTATTCGGATGCTTGGTCAATAATATTTTCACCCAATTTTTTGAAATACATTGTCCAATAGAGACTAATATTTCAATACAATGATAGTACTATTACTTGTCTATGTGGGCTATTAATATATCAATTGAATATAAACTTATAATCTAACAATAATTAACTTAATTTACAATACTACATTAAATTTAAATCTATTACTTTCTACTTCATACAATCATGATTTATAAAATCAATCAAGTAATGAATACTTATAATTTTAAGTGATATAAAAAATCACTAATAGCACCATCGAATAGTATAACTAAAATTTCATGTAGATGATAAATTCTCAACAAAAGTTTCTCCCACATAATTCTTATAATAAAAGTTCACACATTCCCTACTTTTTCCTTCTTGAGTTCGGTTTTCGAACCAAAAATATCGGTTTTTGAAAAATTAAAAATTGAACCATTTGGTTTTTGGTTTTTTTGGTTCGGTTTTTTTCTGGTTTTTTGGTTCGGTTTGGTTTTCTGGTTCTCATTTGCTCACCCCTACTAATAGGTTTTGAAATTAAATTTTACAAAGTGAAAATAGTTTTGAATCTAAAATAACTTTTATATATATATAAAAAAAATCTTAACTAAATGGTCCCCCAAATAATATAGATATATATATACCTAATAAGTTTTTAAAAAATTTGGGGGAAAGGGGGGCACCCCCCCCCCCCCCCCCTAAGGATAAGGTAGATCTGTACATGGATACAAGTTGTTGGTAAAACGGTAACATTGATCGAATAAAATGATTTTAACAATATATAATCTTAAATTGAAAAGTTACAACAATTACCTGAAATTGAAATATAAAATAGAATTTACAAGATAGCCAGAATTCTGAGTGATAATATTGTAATGCTTGTGTTAAAAAATATATTACGGTTACGACTGATATATACAAACTACTCTATCAATACTCTATGCTCTGAAAATATCTCTAGCATTACTCTTTGCTCGAAAAATATTTAAGACGAGAGAGAGTTTTGAGAGGTTTTGTGGCGTTGGTACACCTGCTTGTATATTTGCAAATGTCTCAAGACTCTTTATATAGTAGATGCAACCTTCTAGACTATGTTCATACTTGATGGTTGGTTAATAAACTTTTGTCATAGAGGTAGACGTTTCAAACGTTACAACAGTTTGAAAGTCTAGTATGAACATGGACACTCTCCTTGCAGCAGGTTGAAGTACGAATTTGGACAACCTCTTGTAACGTCTTTAATTGTTGAGTCATTATTCTAGGAGTTTCCGAACGTTGGGGATGAGGTCATTTAAGTCTATGTGTTTTGTCTTTTGACATCTTTTACAAACACGGCCAAAGAATAATATAAATACCGGTTTTAAAGCTGGAGTTATTTTTATTTTTTTATTTCCCAAGACTCCCCTAAGACCACGCCACTGCCACCACCGTCGTCGTCGTCTGGCCGAGGGACGGGGGTTGGTGGTGCTCGCATGTGGGGCTCGTGTGTGGGGTATTCACATTTCTCATTTTGTCTCCATAATTCTAAGCCTTTTGAAATGTATAAAAGGATAAAATATTGAGGAAAATCTATTTTTAGACCATTACATATGGCCTAAAAATACTTTTAGATCAAATATTTCAAAAGCATCATTTTTAGGCCAAACGTATTTAAAAGTACCATTTTTAGGCCATTTCACTAATTTAGTGAAATATTTCATATATTTTAAAAGGAATTTGGGCATTTCAAATAAACTATATCTTTATTAGACCATATCACAACTAGTAAATCTATTTGAGGTGTCCAAATTGCTTTTAAAATCTATGAAATATCTCACTGAGATTAGTGAAATGGCGTAAAAATTTTACTTTTGAATACGTTTGGCCTAAAAATGGTATTTTTGAATACGTTTGGCCTAAAAATGTTTTTAAATATTATAAACCAGAAATTTTTCCCATCTCTATTTTCGAAGTAGGACTTTGCAAGGAAAAAGACTCTTGTTTTTTTATTTTCCCAAGAGCATGAAAACACCATTAAAAGTCTTTAATTTTCATAAATCCCTTATCCAGGCCTTGGGACAAATGTGAACAAGTTTCTATGCATACCAACGTTGGGTGAATTGTATTTAAGTGACAATATCTTTCGATGGTATTGACACGTTGTGAAGTGAGGCAACCACCAAACCTTGTTAAGTGAATGTACTCTTGAACTTGACGGTCTTCGATCGAGACACTCATAACACATTATCTACCCGCTACATATAGGTGATCTCCAGTAATGTCTACCCACATTAGTCGATCCTTCTCGGATCTTGAGATCATTAAGAGCAATAAAGCTCAGTCTCATCACGTGTCTCTCAAATTCATCGGGTCCTTTTCAATAGGAACACCACTCATGGCTATGATTTAATAGTTGATCTATGAACTCATATTAACAGGATCGTCAAGGATGTCTCCTTGACGTCATATTATGAATAATGTATCTAAATCTCATCAGTGAATTCATCAAGTCTTTCTCAAAAGGACCACCATTTAATGAGTATGAATTTATTAACAGTTATAAACTCATCCTCAAGGTGTTTTAGCAACAACCCTCAACCCTATTAGTGAATTCATCAAGTTCTTATCAATAGGACTGACACTGATGTCTATGAATTTCTTAACAGTTATAATGTCATGTTTGCACAGTTTACGCCATAGTGATGGGATGATAGTGTATCATATGGACTCATCAGCCATATATTTCCTTCAATGGGATTTTATTAATCCCTCTCGATGTTTCCAGGATTACTCCTCTCGTTAAGCATTTAGTAATTGGATTAACTAGATCCTTCTCAGAGCGTACGTATGCCAATTCTATCAAACCATTCTTCAATACCTATTTTATTGAGCTATTTTTTATGCGAATATGTCTTCTATTTCCATTGTGAATGCTATGAGTGACTCTAATCTCTTCTTACAAAGAATAATGTATACGTACTTGTTCGACACTTCCTTCCCATAGTGGCACATCCGTTACGAGACTTCTCAAGTACTCAGCTTCTTGCCTTGCCAAATCTAGTGTTATGAATTCATACTCCATGTAGGATTGCGCTATACAAGTATGTAAAGGATACATCAAATATATATATCACTTCCTTCTGAGGATAACACTTAGCCATTTGTGGACCTTACTTAATCATTATTTGGGATCCAATTTGCATCACAAAAAATTTCAGGAGTTGTAGAAAACTTGTTAAAGTGCAGACCTACATCAATGGTACCTCTCAAGTACTTTTAATGAGTGGCGAAGAGTAACCCAGTGGTCACTACTCGGGTGGTGAGTATAACGACTAGGTCTATTTACAGCATAGGCAGTATCTAGTTGATTATAGGTCATTAAGAACATCACACTTCCTATAATTTTAACATATTCATAAATGGATATAACACCCCCTTCCCTTCCCCCATACAATAGTTTTCACATCAATGAATACTATAATTATAAGGAGTTTTACCAGGCACTACAAAAAGAGTGAAGTAATTTCAACTTCTTTTTCATATAGTGTAGCTAACTAATAGAAATGTCATGACTACCTCTAAATTTTTTTATCCTTAGGATCACATCAGCTTCCCCATATATTTTATTCACAACTAAAAGATTGTAAGCATTTAGTCTCATGAATAAAAGTACCAAAAGATGAGCATGTCATACACATATCGGCAAAAGGTAACACAACTCATCTTATTATTTTATATTAAGCACAAGGATCAAAGGTATTAACTACAAATTCATCTTTTATCAAGGTATTATCTCATTGTTCATACCATTAGTAAGGTGCATGTTAAAAACCATACAACTTCCTATGTTTTCACACTCTTTCTCCTTGACCCTAAACCACAAACCCTTCAAGTTGCATCATATAGACCTCTTTACCTAGATTTTCATTCAAACATAGTTTCAACATTCAAATTATGTAAAACTTGTTCATGAATGACAAGTAGTGCAATAAGGGTCTAAAAATGGTTATGCAAGGGAGTAGGGGTCAAAGTAATCTAAAATTTTATTTTTAGGTGGAACTCCTAATAACAACTCTAGCTATAATTTTATCTATTGAACCATCAGGATTCAATTTCTCCTTAAAATCCACTTTCTACTAACTAGGTTGCTACCCTTAGGAAGGTCGGTTAATTCACATGTTTGTTTTAATATATTAATCTTCACTATTAAAGGTATCTTTGCAGAAACTAGCGTTTACTAACACAATATCTTTATTTTTAGGATCTTCCTTCACAGGAGAGAAAGTTACTACCTTTTCACTTAGCATGTTTATGTGAAAACCCTTAGTATTAAGAGTAGTGATACAGTCGAGTCCAAACCTTGACTCGGTCTTATGCCTCTTACTTATCCTAGGTTCATCCTCGAGAATGCTACTAGGACTCACAGAAGTTAAACAGTGCGAGTAATTATCACTTATAGGAACATCAGTATTTTAGCAATAAGATATTCAACATGCAAAAAGGTTTATTACATCATTCACTTTTTAAAGGATATAAGAATACAACACATCTAGATTCACACAAAATGATCATCTAGCAATAATATTTTATATGTTGCACACATCTCACTATTTCCTATGAAACTTGAATCTAAGGTCTTGGGTCTGGTGTTTACTTCTAAGAAGTTGGTAGCCCTGTCTTGGTCAAACACCCATCAAAATTTTAATTATTCAGGTTAAGTGGAAAACTCTTCCCACGGACCATAATGGGTCTTGTCTAAATTTTCACTAGTACCTTATTAAGTACTAAGCAGACAAGACAACTCCCCTCACCCACAATTTGTTTGGGTAAACCTGAACTAATTAGTTAAGGCATTTATCATTTCTTTAATGGTTCCATGATTTAGCCAACTTGAAGGGGGTAATATATTGGGCACTAATTTTTTGATTTATTCTGTCAATTTCACAAAAAAATTTAAGGGAAGATGAACTATATTTACTACCCTTGTCGGACCTAAACATATTGATTACTGCCAAGATTATTTACTATATCATCTTTATACATATATGATCCGCTTTAATTTCACAAGGTAGGTTATAGTGAACCTAGAGAAAGACATCTATACAGGTTATAACGTCTATCTCACTTCCTCTACTAGCGGTATTTTAAAGCTAAGCCGGAATGCATTAGGTTTTATAGTATAGTCTTTTTAGTGGTCACAGATTAAAGGGTTTTAGAAGTTTGGACTTTACACATATTTGACCTTTAACAAAATCGTCAATATTGTGAACATGGATTAGTTTGTCTATCGTTAACCTTTTAAAAGATTAAACAATAAGAACTATTAATCTACCATGTCACGGTTATATAGATTTAATATTGTACACATAGGTAATATGCATTCATATTCACACATACAGTGATTAACAAAACTCCATTAAGGTACCCTTACCCAATAAAGTCATCAATTTAAATTTATAACTGATGTCTCCTCATTTGTGATAGATTTATGTTAAGATGAGACATCATTTTTAGTGTTTTAGAAGTCAATAATGTCGATTTTCTTGAGTTTTAGTGCACTTTCCTATTTTGTGTCTTGATTTGTAGAATTAATATTTTTAGAGCATATTGGGTTTAATTGTTTATTTAGTGTGTAGCTTTAAAGATAATTATGGAGTTTAATTAGAGTCCAAGTCAAAGACAACAACTTATGGAAGGAGATATGCATGGTAATTGGAGATAAGGAAAGAATTGCTAAAAAGATGGAAAAGGAAAAGCTGCCTAAATCTGGAATTCTGCAAAGATAGGCGTTTTTACCTAATAAAGAGGCCGAATTTGGTAGATTACTCCTAAAGGGCGTAGGAAATTCTGTTGCGATTCTTTTGGTATCTTGTGGAGCAAAATCGGACCAATAATAAAGAAGTTATGACCAAAACAACGCAGCAGTGTTTATCTTTATTTCCATACGAATTTGAGTTGGGCTAGAAGTCCATTACCTTAACTCTTCCTCAAGAAAACGAATTAGGTCTTCTAAACACCTATAAATACACCCTTATATCACTTGTAAATCATCCTTGCCTCATAGTAATTAGTTCTTAAGGTTTTATTCTTCCAGTTTATTATAGAGAGCAAGATGATGTCTTTTATTATTTCTTTTAGTTTATTTCCTTCAGGTATGAACTAAACTTCCCATAGCTTGGGTTTTGCATATGTATAATCTATGAATTCTAATTCTTCTATCTAAGTTTCTTTGGGAATTATATGTTTTAATCTGATATTAGCTTCTTACTTTATATTTGCTTATGTGTTTTGATTTATTGTCTTTCCTAGAACTGATCACTTTAGGATTGTTTTAAGAGTAGTTAGATGGTCACCTTGTAAGGGTGTTTAACTATTGAACCACCACATAATGTCTAGTGTCGATAGCAGTTCTGACAAAACATACTTCTAACTAGATAGTCATTAAGGTTTGTTTTAACCACCGTATCACCAAGACTTGCAGTATTTGCTTAGGGCCTTAGTGGCGTTTGATAACCCTATTTTAAATCACTTCTTGGTTGTGACGTAGCCCCCTTAGTCGCTCTCAAGGTCTAAGGTAGTGGAATTTAGAATCCTGACTAAGTATTACCAAGAGCTAATATTCTCCCTTATGAACTAGATGTATAGATAGAATTAGAAGGATTAGTGCATACTAGCAAAACCTAAGCTATACTTCTCATCTCATATTCTTAATCTTTTACTTTATTGTCTTTATTTTCCTAGCTTTAATTTAGTTTTAATTCATAAATTCGAAAATCCAAATATTTAATTTTCTGTTTTCTAGTTATTTACTTTTACTCGTTATCTGTTCCTACGCGTTTAACACACTTAAGTCCCTGAGAACGAACTCTACTTATCATTAAAACTTGCATACATCCTGTAATACTTGCAGTACTGTGCCTGTCTAGGGTGAGAGTGCGTAGTTTTCCATACTTAAATTGATCTTATTTTTATCATACCCTAGGCGACACCAAGTTTTTGGCGCCGCTGCCGGGGACTTGTGTCTCGTTAGCGTGTGGGTTATCTATTTCGAGTTTTAGTTTTTAATTAGTTTTTACTTTTCAGTTTTTAGTTTAGTTTTATTCTTTATTTTTCCAGATTTACGCTTGGGTTGCTTTATTCTTTTTCAGGTTTTCACAGTGTTTAATTATTGGCCTCCCTTACCGGAGCCTGAGAGGAGCTTCAGAGCTTATAACAAACGAATTCGTGAGGAAAGAACCTTGAGGAGAGTTATGGCAGAACAAGTTTATGATCCGGAGTTAGTTTACTTTGCACCAGGAGGACCTCCTGCGTTTGTTCCACCTGGTGTACAACTGCCAGTAGGAGGAGGTAATCTCAATAATCAACAGAACCGAGTTGAACAAGATCTACCTGGCCTTAACGTACCATTCCATGTCCAACCCATCGGTTACCGCCCTCCTGAGATTCCGAATATCAAATTTAGACCCGATCCGGGTATGCTTAGTCAATTTCAAAGTTTCGGACTCTATACTGGTACAGCTATACAAGATCCGGTAAAAGCGATTCAGAAGTTTATGCAGATTTGTGATGCCTACATTACTCCAGGTATTACACGCGAGCAACTGTATTGTCATATGTTTTCGTTTTTCTTGACCGGAAGAGCTAGCGATTGGCTAGAAAGACAACCACATGGAACCATTCATTCGTGGAGAGAACTTCAAGCCGCATTCTTTAACCGATTTTATCCGAAGAGCATGAGACTTAAAGATCAAACCGAGCTTGCAAGATTCTCTCAAGAGAATGGAGAAACAGTGGGAGAAGCATGGACAAGGTTTCAACAAAAATTAGCTAGATGTCCGCTCCATGGTTATACACCCGCTCTACAACTTGCTATATTCTATGAAGGTCTTGATGATAAAGGTAGAGAAAAGGTGGATAACATTGGAAAGGGTAATTTTGTGTCCATGAATCACAATGAAGCTTCCGATGTGTTAGAAAATATTATGGAACAAGAAAGAAGTTGGCCTTCAACGCGAGCTTCTGTAGCAAAGACCCGCGGAACGCTTCGTTTAGATGCAGAAACTGCGAACTCAGCTCAAATATCCTCACTAGAAAATCAAATCAAGGAGCTGAGAATCGCGATGGATAAAAATTTAGCTGCTACAAAGGTAGTTCAAGAGGCACAAGGTTGTCAACAATGTGGAGTTAACGATCATTCATGGGAAGAGTGCGAAACAAATCCGCAATCTGTTTACTTTATATCTAATCGATGGGGCAACCGCAACCATCCGGGTATGCAGTATTCAAATCCACAAGGGGCCGCTAATCCTGGTCAATATCAATCGCGACCCCAGAACAACTCTTACCAACAGAGAGGTCAGTACCAAAACCAATATCAGAATCGACCTACTCCTCCACAACAACCCGCTCAAGACGCCTATACCGATGCTTTAGATCAAAAAGCTTTACCTCAGTATCCGCAAGAAGGATCTATGGACAATACACAGATAGTACAAGCTCTAGAACGTTTGAACACAACTGTAAACGCTCAAGAAGAAAAGGTCAGAGGACACGATGCCATACTTCAGATGCTAAATACTCAATTAACTCAAATAAACAAACATCTAACAGAACAAAAGGAAGTAAAGGCAATCGAAGGAGGTGAAAACAATGTTGGGTTCGAAGCTTGCAAGGCTATATGCCTTGAAATCGAAAAAGAAAAGGAGGAAGCACCACATGCTGCCATTAGTGCCGTGGAAGTTCCCAGTGTTGAAGAAGAACCAACCGAGTCTAACCCCGAGGAGTCCGATTGTCTAGAAGTTTATCATCTGGAAAGCGATGAAGAAAGAGACGAGTTCATAGAGCTACTAAGAAAGGTGCAAGAGGAGATGCGATCAATGGTAGAGTATGCAGCAGAGTTAGCAAGAGAGAAAGAGGAAGAAGCCTCAAAAGAAGAATCGAAGAGAGATGAAGTGGCACCTGCTGTGCTAGAGGAGAAAGAAGAAGAGAAGGTGGAATCGCCACCTAGTGTTCAACCAGTGTCATCAACTACTCCTGATACAAATCCTAACAATGACACTATTCTCAAGACATTTGTAGAGGCGTACCAACCTAAAAATATCAACGCCCAAATGCTTGAGATTGCGAAGAAAGGACTTACACCGCAACAAGTTTATACGCAAGTTATTCCTGAAAAAGAAGCGAGTGTAGAGATCCCAAGAGAGAACCTGAGGGTTTCGAGAAGAAGTGAGAAAGAGCTACCTACTAAGCTTAAAGATCCGGGAAGTTTCAACCTTCCTATTCAATTGCATGGTAGGCTCAAAGTGAAAGCAATGTACGATGTGGGTTCTGATGTAAATCTTATGCCTAAGTCCGTGTTCGAGAGGCTTGGACTTCAAAAATCCGAGAAAACTCCAGTGAAGTTGCAGTTTGCTGACAACTCAGTGAAGAGGACATGGGGAACAGTGGAGGACGTCTTAGTCCGAGCAGGTAATATCGCCATCCCTACTGACTTTGTTATTCTTGAGTTTGATGCAGATAAGCAGGTTCCGATCATACTTGGACGGCCCTTCATGGCCACAAGTCAAAGTATGATCAACTTCCAAGATGGGACCATCACCCTTCATGCTAAAAATACATCCGAGACCTTCTATGTCTTGGGTAAGAAACCGAGGAAGTTGGATTCCACCGTGCCTATCATCCACAGCCTTTCGCATCACAAAGTCCCTCCTGAGGAAATCCACTTAAAACCTGTGGATACTGAGCCAAACATTGAGTTTGGGGTTGGCCATGAAGTCCTATGGAAAGCCCACAAACGCGAGAACAGGCCACGAAGTTTCAAAGACTCGTGGATGGGACCATTCATTGTCACGAAGGTTGTTTCAGCCAAGGTGATAGAAATTCGCCCCAAAACTGGGGTCAAGCGCAGATTAGTTGACGTTCATAGCCTTACTCGTTGTTGGGGAGGCTATATTCGCAAATCTTGACAGAGGTAACACGTCTAACTTTGAAAGACGTTAAACAAAAGTGCTGTTCGGGAGACAACCCGAAGTTTTTTTTATGTTTTCATGTCTTTTACATTCTTAGTTTAAGTTTATTTTAGTTGTTTTTAGTGGATAATGCATATTTGAGAAAGGTATTAGTGTTTTTGGTGTGTAGGAATCAGAGAAAGCGAGTTAGGGAACGCGAGGAAAATTTTTGGAGCGCAAGAAGGCACCCCGCTGACTACCCCCACGGACTACCCCATGGTCCGCAGGGATGGTCCGCGAGGTCAAAACCCGTACCACGGGTTGCTACCACGGGTTTAGGTCAGAAACACGAAAAAAATTCCACGGACCACCCCGCGGTGCACCGTGCCATGGTCCGCGCCCCAAAAACCCGTACCACGGGGTGAGTACCACGGGTATTTTGACGGAGTTGACAACAGAAGCCGCGGTGTACCCTCCGGTACACCGGACCCTAGTCCGCGAGCCAAAAACCCGTACCACGGGGTCCTACCACGGGTTTAGGTCAGTGAGCAAAAATTTTCGAGCATCAGATGTCACGGACTACCCTGCGGTGCACCCCATGGTCCGCAGGGGTAGTCCGCAGCGCCGCCAGAGGAGAGAGAAAGTTACGGGATTAAGTTATAAAGGAGGTATTGAGCCTATTATTCCGAATTTATTAAACCTTAACCCTCTCTTTCTTCTCCACAACTCTCCTAACTCCATTGAAGCTCATCAAAACCTTCACCAATCACCAAAACACTACCCAATAATCAAGGAAAACACATCAAACCTTCTCTCCACATCATTACAAGAGAGAATCAAGCTACCAATCATCACCAAATTCATTCAAATTGAAGAATCAAAGAGCCAAATTTCACAAATTCATCACACAATTTCTAAAATCCAAGCCTTCCCATTACAAATCATCCTCACCCACATAGAGATTCATCACCAATTCACCCATCCTAGGCCAAATCAAGCTTATTCATCCATTAATTCAAGAGTTAAAATTCAAGGGTTGCTAAAGCTTTGAGTTGGGGGTTAATTGAAGATGACTAATAGAACAACAATCTTATCTAGCAAGAGGGAGGTGAAGAGTAACAAGGGATTGGATTTAAACAAGAAGAAATCAATTGACAAAGGCGCTAGTTCTAAATCAAAGGGTAAAGATCAATTGAAGAGTGGGAAACCTTCGTATGATAGTAATGGTAAAAAGCTTTATTTTTATGCAAAGGAGAGAACACAACCTCAACCAGATCCTATACCTATAGAGAAAGTGGATACTTCAAAGGCCTTGAAGATTTCTGCGGAGAAACAATTAAAAGAACTACCCTTTGCCTATGAGAAAGTATTCAAGGAGGAAATTAGAGATGGAGAATACAAGAGATTCTTTGAGCTTGGTGAGAAGTTGGGTTGGTCTACGTTCATGGTAAGCCGTTCTGAATTATGTCCTGAATTAGTTTTGGAGTTCTATCTAGGCCTCTTTAACCGAGATAGTGATTATGTTCCGATTAGAGGAAAGTTAGTTCCTTTTACAGTTGAGGAGATTAGGAACCACTTCAAGTTTCAGAATTTGAAAGGTTTTTGCAAATTTGAGGAAGCAGTTGCTAAACGAAAAATCTTTGATAAGGAATTACTTTTTGAGCATGTTTTAGATAAGGAGAAAGTGCAATTACATAAGGTAGAATTGAAGGCACCTTGGCCTTACAAATATCTTCAAGCAGATGCTAGAATTTGGCACAATTTCCTTATCCCTAATGTCTTTAGAAACACACGAACTTTGGATGTGACTATGAAGAACGCGCTACTGTTGGACTGTATTTTGAGAGGAGAAGAAGTTGATGTGGCACAGTTGATCTATGAGGTGGTGATACAATTCTCGGTCTCTCCTAAATCGGTTTATAACGTTAAATTTCCAACTATGATCACGTGTCTTGTGCGAAAAGTGAATGTAGTATTGGGTGAAGAAGAGAAACTCGAGTTCAAAACGAGTTATATTGATAATGCATGGATCAAGGACAGCCTTAGAAAAGTGGGTTCTACTCGAGTCCCGAAGGAAGAAAAGGAGCAATCTTGGCAAGAGAAGATGGAGGAGCGTTTAACGAAATGTGAAGCAGCTCAAACTTCCTTAGTCAATGATGTGGCACAAATCAACGTTCATCAAGTGCACATCATGAAACTCCTTGAGCAATTAACGAAAGGTCCAGCAATTCCAACCTTGGATATCAATGATACGAGGCAATAGCCTCGAGAGTATGTTCTCTTTCTTCCTTACCATTTCTGTAAATATGTCTATCTGCTAATTTTAATTTCTGTTTTCGAGTCTTTTTCGAGTCGTGGGGACACGGCTCATTTTTGAGTTGGGGTGTGGGGATTCGTTGTCTCTCATCTCCATTTTTTCTGTTTTTGGGTGAAATTAAAATTTTTGATACATGGGAATTAGAGGTAGAGTGTGTTTAATAGCCTGATAGCATAAGCTCAGTAGATTAATGATAGTAAGTGATATGTTTATGAGCTATGTATTTGTATGCTTTGAGTATTTGCAGGAAAACACACATTGATAGTAAAGAAAAGATTAGTGAGCAATGCGATAGAAAGTATGTTCGATCTCAGGGAACCTTGAGAAGTGTGTAGGCCGTGAGATCCAAGCTAGTTGAAAAACCATTTGATGAAAGTGCTAAAGGTAAGAAATTTTCTGAATTACATAGTGTAGAAAGTGATCAAGGCGGTTCTTTCATATTTTTAAGCCTTTGAAGCCTTTTTATACCTTCTCACCTTGTGATTTTTGAGTTTAAAAGTTATATCCTTCTTAGCCCCTTCTAGCCTTTCTAAAGCCTTTTTATTGAAACACATTATAAGCCATATCCTTTAGATTTTAGGACTTTTCCATATGACCCGCACTCGAATCGCGATGCTTAGACAGTTGTTTTAGAGCTTGAGTTTGGGGTGGTGGGTCCACCAGTATGGGAATTGTTATTATGTTGGGAATTTTGAGCTTATAAATTGTGCTTTGTGCTTTATATTGATGATGTTTCACAGAGTTGTATTGTAACCCTTTGCCGGGGTAATAGTGAATGAAAAAGAAGCTTCGAGCTAATATTGCCAACAAGGGCATTAAAAGAAAAAAATATATATATGAGAAAATTAGCGTGATATCTCAACATTAAAAGAGAGTCATAGCTATAGAAAAGAGAATTTATTTGAAAAGAAAAGAAAATATATATATTCGGACCGGCAAAGTGGATTTTTATGTGAACATCTTAAGCTTTAATTGGGTTATTAGGATGCTAAATTGTGCATCAAGGAATTCATTGGGTTGAGTGAGAAACGTTTATGAGAGTAACTCAAGCTCTAGGGCAATTAGTTGATGGCTAGTGAGGAGAGAGCCAAAAGCTCACTCCAAATTATCCAAATATACTATCACACCGTCCCTAAGCCTACATTACAACCTTAAAGACCTTGTGATTCTTTGTTATGTAATTAAGAAGAGATTGAGCCATTAGAGATTAGTTAAGTGGATTCTTGGATACTAGTAAGGGTTGATGAACAATCTATAGCTCTCAAGGGGAACTGAGTAAAGTCCCAATCCTTCTTACATTGCGAAACTAATCTGATCTTGAATTCAAGCCGTGTTGACTGTGGATATGAGAAGTATACAGGTATGTAGTTTATGAATATTATTGCATGAAATTTTCTGAGTTATGTGCTTTAGGTTTATTCTATATATTCTGCTATGCTTTTCCCTTGTGGTGAGAATTTTATAAGTGTGTATTTCTAGACTTCCCTATGTTTTTATCTTTTATTGTATCGGGACGATACAACTTTGAGTTGGGGGTCTTGATGTCTCCTCATTTGTGATAGATTTATGTTAAGATGAGACATCATTTTTAGTGTTTTAGAAGTCAATAATGTCGATTTTCTTGAGTTTTAGTGCACTTTCCTATTTTGTGTCTTGATTTGTAGAATTAATATTTTTAGAGCATATTGGGTTTAATTGTTTATTTAGTGTGTAGCTTTAAAGATAATTATGGAGTTTAATTAGAGTCCAAGTCAAAGACAACAACTTATGGAAGGAGATATGCATGGTAATTGGAGATAAGGAAAGAATTGCTAAAAAGATGGAAAAGGAAAAGCTGCCTAAATCTGGAATTCTGCAAAGATAGGCGTTTTTACCTAATAAAGAGGCCGAATTTGGTAGATTACTCCTAAAGGGCGTAGGAAATTCTGTTGCGATTCTTTTGGTATCTTGTGGAGCAAAATCGGACCAATAATAAAGAAGTTATGACCAAAACAACGCAGCAGTGTTTATCTTTATTTCCATACGAATTTGAGTTGGGCTAGAAGTCCATTACCTTAACTCTTCCTCAAGAAAACGAATTAGGTCTTCTAAACACCTATAAATACACCCTTATATCACTTGTAAATCATCCTTGCCTCATAGTAATTAGTTCTTAAGGTTTTATTCTTCCAGTTTATTATAGAGAGCAAGATGATGTCTTTTATTATTTCTTTTAGTTTATTTCCTTCAGGTATGAACTAAACTTCCCATAGCTTGGGTTTTGCATATGTATAATCTATGAATTCTAATTCTTCTATCTAAGTTTCTTTGGGAATTATATGTTTTAATCTGATATTAGCTTCTTACTTTATATTTGCTTATGTGTTTTGATTTATTGTCTTTCCTAGAACTGATCACTTTAGGATTGTTTTAAGAGTAGTTAGATGGTCACCTTGTAAGGGTGTTTAACTATTGAACCACCACATAATGTCTAGTGTCGATAGCAGTTCTGACAAAACATACTTCTAACTAGATAGTCATTAAGGTTTGTTTTAACCACCGTATCACCAAGACTTGCAGTATTTGCTTAGGGCCTTAGTGGCGTTTGATAACCCTATTTTAAATCACTTCTTGGTTGTGACGTAGCCCCCTTAGTCGCTCTCAAGGTCTAAGGTAGTGGAATTTAGAATCCTGACTAAGTATTACCAAGAGCTAATATTCTCCCTTATGAACTAGATGTATAGATAGAATTAGAAGGATTAGTGCATACTAGCAAAACCTAAGCTATACTTCTCATCTCATATTCTTAATCTTTTACTTTATTGTCTTTATTTTCCTAGCTTTAATTTAGTTTTAATTCATAAATTCGAAAATCCAAATATTTAATTTTCTGTTTTCTAGTTATTTACTTTTACTCGTTATCTGTTCCTACGCGTTTAACACACTTAAGTCCCTGAGAACGAACTCTACTTATCATTAAAACTTGCATACATCCTGTAATACTTGCAGTACTGTGCCTGTCTAGGGTGAGAGTGCGTAGTTTTCCATACTTAAATTGATCTTATTTTTATCATACCCTAGGCGACACCAAGTTTTTGGCGCCGCTGCCGGGGACTTGTGTCTCGTTAGCGTGTGGGTTATCTATTTCGAGTTTTAGTTTTTAATTAGTTTTTACTTTTCAGTTTTTAGTTTAGTTTTATTCTTTATTTTTCCAGATTTACGCTTGGGTTGCTTTATTCTTTTTCAGGTTTTCACAGTGTTTAATTATTGGCCTCCCTTACCGGAGCCTGAGAGGAGCTTCAGAGCTTATAACAAACGAATTCGTGAGGAAAGAACCTTGAGGAGAGTTATGGCAGAACAAGTTTATGATCCGGAGTTAGTTTACTTTGCACCAGGAGGACCTCCTGCGTTTGTTCCACCTGGTGTACAACTGCCAGTAGGAGGAGGTAATCTCAATAATCAACAGAACCGAGTTGAACAAGATCTACCTGGCCTTAACGTACCATTCCATGTCCAACCCATCGGTTACCGCCCTCCTGAGATTCCGAATATCAAATTTAGACCCGATCCGGGTATGCTTAGTCAATTTCAAAGTTTCGGACTCTATACTGGTACAGCTATACAAGATCCGGTAAAAGCGATTCAGAAGTTTATGCAGATTTGTGATGCCTACATTACTCCAGGTATTACACGCGAGCAACTGTATTGTCATATGTTTTCGTTTTTCTTGACCGGAAGAGCTAGCGATTGGCTAGAAAGACAACCACATGGAACCATTCATTCGTGGAGAGAACTTCAAGCCGCATTCTTTAACCGATTTTATCCGAAGAGCATGAGACTTAAAGATCAAACCGAGCTTGCAAGATTCTCTCAAGAGAATGGAGAAACAGTGGGAGAAGCATGGACAAGGTTTCAACAAAAATTAGCTAGATGTCCGCTCCATGGTTATACACCCGCTCTACAACTTGCTATATTCTATGAAGGTCTTGATGATAAAGGTAGAGAAAAGGTGGATAACATTGGAAAGGGTAATTTTGTGTCCATGAATCACAATGAAGCTTCCGATGTGTTAGAAAATATTATGGAACAAGAAAGAAGTTGGCCTTCAACGCGAGCTTCTGTAGCAAAGACCCGCGGAACGCTTCGTTTAGATGCAGAAACTGCGAACTCAGCTCAAATATCCTCACTAGAAAATCAAATCAAGGAGCTGAGAATCGCGATGGATAAAAATTTAGCTGCTACAAAGGTAGTTCAAGAGGCACAAGGTTGTCAACAATGTGGAGTTAACGATCATTCATGGGAAGAGTGCGAAACAAATCCGCAATCTGTTTACTTTATATCTAATCGATGGGGCAACCGCAACCATCCGGGTATGCAGTATTCAAATCCACAAGGGGCCGCTAATCCTGGTCAATATCAATCGCGACCCCAGAACAACTCTTACCAACAGAGAGGTCAGTACCAAAACCAATATCAGAATCGACCTACTCCTCCACAACAACCCGCTCAAGACGCCTATACCGATGCTTTAGATCAAAAAGCTTTACCTCAGTATCCGCAAGAAGGATCTATGGACAATACACAGATAGTACAAGCTCTAGAACGTTTGAACACAACTGTAAACGCTCAAGAAGAAAAGGTCAGAGGACACGATGCCATACTTCAGATGCTAAATACTCAATTAACTCAAATAAACAAACATCTAACAGAACAAAAGGAAGTAAAGGCAATCGAAGGAGGTGAAAACAATGTTGGGTTCGAAGCTTGCAAGGCTATATGCCTTGAAATCGAAAAAGAAAAGGAGGAAGCACCACATGCTGCCATTAGTGCCGTGGAAGTTCCCAGTGTTGAAGAAGAACCAACCGAGTCTAACCCCGAGGAGTCCGATTGTCTAGAAGTTTATCATCTGGAAAGCGATGAAGAAAGAGACGAGTTCATAGAGCTACTAAGAAAGGTGCAAGAGGAGATGCGATCAATGGTAGAGTATGCAGCAGAGTTAGCAAGAGAGAAAGAGGAAGAAGCCTCAAAAGAAGAATCGAAGAGAGATGAAGTGGCACCTGCTGTGCTAGAGGAGAAAGAAGAAGAGAAGGTGGAATCGCCACCTAGTGTTCAACCAGTGTCATCAACTACTCCTGATACAAATCCTAACAATGACACTATTCTCAAGACATTTGTAGAGGCGTACCAACCTAAAAATATCAACGCCCAAATGCTTGAGATTGCGAAGAAAGGACTTACACCGCAACAAGTTTATACGCAAGTTATTCCTGAAAAAGAAGCGAGTGTAGAGATCCCAAGAGAGAACCTGAGGGTTTCGAGAAGAAGTGAGAAAGAGCTACCTACTAAGCTTAAAGATCCGGGAAGTTTCAACCTTCCTATTCAATTGCATGGTAGGCTCAAAGTGAAAGCAATGTACGATGTGGGTTCTGATGTAAATCTTATGCCTAAGTCCGTGTTCGAGAGGCTTGGACTTCAAAAATCCGAGAAAACTCCAGTGAAGTTGCAGTTTGCTGACAACTCAGTGAAGAGGACATGGGGAACAGTGGAGGACGTCTTAGTCCGAGCAGGTAATATCGCCATCCCTACTGACTTTGTTATTCTTGAGTTTGATGCAGATAAGCAGGTTCCGATCATACTTGGACGGCCCTTCATGGCCACAAGTCAAAGTATGATCAACTTCCAAGATGGGACCATCACCCTTCATGCTAAAAATACATCCGAGACCTTCTATGTCTTGGGTAAGAAACCGAGGAAGTTGGATTCCACCGTGCCTATCATCCACAGCCTTTCGCATCACAAAGTCCCTCCTGAGGAAATCCACTTAAAACCTGTGGATACTGAGCCAAACATTGAGTTTGGGGTTGGCCATGAAGTCCTATGGAAAGCCCACAAACGCGAGAACAGGCCACGAAGTTTCAAAGACTCGTGGATGGGACCATTCATTGTCACGAAGGTTGTTTCAGCCAAGGTGATAGAAATTCGCCCCAAAACTGGGGTCAAGCGCAGATTAGTTGACGTTCATAGCCTTACTCGTTGTTGGGGAGGCTATATTCGCAAATCTTGACAGAGGTAACACGTCTAACTTTGAAAGACGTTAAACAAAAGTGCTGTTCGGGAGACAACCCGAAGTTTTTTTTATGTTTTCATGTCTTTTACATTCTTAGTTTAAGTTTATTTTAGTTGTTTTTAGTGGATAATGCATATTTGAGAAAGGTATTAGTGTTTTTGGTGTGTAGGAATCAGAGAAAGCGAGTTAGGGAACGCGAGGAAAATTTTTGGAGCGCAAGAAGGCACCCCGCGGACTACCCCCACGGACTACCCCATGGTCCGCAGGGATGGTCCGCGAGGTCAAAACCCGTACCACGGGTTGCTACCACGGGTTTAGGTCAGAAACACGAAAAAAATTCCACGGACCACCCCGCGGTGCACCGTGCCATGGTCCGCGCCCCAAAAACCCGTACCACGGGGTGAGTACCACGGGTATTTTGACGGAGTTGACAACAGAAGCCGCGGTGTACCCTCCGGTACACCGGACCCTAGTCCGCGAGCCAAAAACCCGTACCACGGGGTCCTACCACGGGTTTAGGTCAGTGAGCAAAAAATTTCGAGCATCAGATGTCACGGACTACCCTGCGGTGCACCCCATGGTCCGCAGGGGTAGTCCGCAGCGCCGCCAGAGGAGAGAGAAAGTTACGGGATTAAGTTATAAAGGAGGTATTGAGCCTATTATTCCGAATTTATTAAACCTTAACCCTCTCTTTCTTCTCCACAACTCTCCTAACTCTATTGAAGCTCATCAAAACCTTCACCAATCACCAAAACACTACCCAATAATCAAGGAAAACACATCAAACCTTCTCTCCACATCATTACAAGAGAGAATCAAGCTACCAATCATCACCAAATTCATTCAAATTGAAGAATCAAAGAGCCAAATTTCACAAATTCATCACACAATTTCTAAAATCCAAGCCTTCCCATTACAAATCATCCTCACCCACATAGAGATTCATCACCAATTCACCCATCCTAGGCCAAATCAAGCTTATTCATCCATTAATTCAAGAGTTAAAATTCAAGGGTTGCTAAAGCTTTGAGTTGGGGGTTAATTGAAGATGACTAATAGAACAACAATCTTATCTAGCAAGAGGGAGGTGAAGAGTAACAAGGGATTGGATTTAAACAAGAAGAAATCAATTGACAAAGGCGCTAGTTCTAAATCAAAGGGTAAAGATCAATTGAAGAGTGGGAAACCTTCGTATGATAGTAATGGTAAAAAGCTTTATTTTTATGCAAAGGAGAGAACACAACCTCAACCAGATCCTATACCTATAGAGAAAGTGGATACTTCAAAGGCCTTGAAGATTTCTGCGGAGAAACAATTAAAAGAACTACCCTTTGCCTATGAGAAAGTATTCAAGGAGGAAATTAGAGATGGAGAATACAAGAGATTCTTTGAGCTTGGTGAGAAGTTGGGTTGGTCTACGTTCATGGTAAGCCGTTCTGAATTATGTCCTGAATTAGTTTTGGAGTTCTATCTAGGCCTCTTTAACCGAGATAGTGATTATGTTCCGATTAGAGGAAAGTTAGTTCCTTTTACAGTTGAGGAGATTAGGAACCACTTCAAGTTTCAGAATTTGAAAGGTTTTTGCAAATTTGAGGAAGCAGTTGCTAAACGAAAAATCTTTGATAAGGAATTACTTTTTGAGCATGTTTTAGATAAGGAGAAAGTGCAATTACATAAGGTAGAATTGAAGGCACCTTGGCCTTACAAATATCTTCAAGCAGATGCTAGAATTTGGCACAATTTCCTTATCCCTAATGTCTTTAGAAACACACGAACTTTGGATGTGACTATGAAGAACGCGCTACTGTTGGACTGTATTTTGAGAGGAGAAGAAGTTGATGTGGCACAGTTGATCTATGAGGAGGTGATACGATTCTCGGTCTCTCCTAAATCGGTTTATAACGTTAAATTTCCAACTATGATCACGTGTCTTGTGCGAAAAGTGAATGTAGTATTGGGTGAAGAAGAGAAACTCGAGTTCAAAACGAGTTATATTGATAATGCATGGATCAAGGACAGCCTTAGAAAAGTGGGTTCTACTCGAGTCCCGAAGGAAGAAAAGGAGCAATCTTGGCAAGAGAAGATGGAGGAGCGTTTAACGAAATGTGAAGCAGCTCAAACTTCCTTAGTCAATGATGTGGCACAAATCAACGTTCATCAAGTGCACATCATGAAACTCCTTGAGCAATTAACGAAAGGTCCAGCAATTCCAACCTTGGATATCAATGATACGAGGCAATAGCCTCGAGAGTATGTTCTCTTTCTTCCTTACCATTTCTGTAAATATGTCTATCTGCTAATTTTAATTTCTGTTTTCGAGTCTTTTTCGAGTCGTGGGGACACGGCTCATTTTTGAGTTGGGGGTGTGGGGATTCGTTGTCTCTCATCTCCATTTTTTCTGTTTTTGGGTGAAATTAAAATTTTTGATACATGGGAATTAGAGGTAGAGTGTGTTTAATAGCCTGATAGCATAAGCTCAGTAGATTAATGATAGTAAGTGATATGTTTATGAGCTATGTATTTGTATGCTTTGAGTATTTGCAGGAAAACACACATTGATAGTAAAGAAAAGATTAGTGAGCAATGCGATAGAAAGTATGTTCGATCTCAGGGAACCTTGAGAAGTGTGTAGGCCGTGAGATCCAAGCTAGTTGAAAAACCATTTAATGAAAGTGCTAAAGGTAAGAAATTTTCTGAATTACATAGTGTAGAAAGTGATCAAGGCGGTTCTTTCATATTTTTAAGCCTTTGAATCCTTTTTATACCTTCTCACCTTGTGATTTTTGAGTTTAAAAGTTATATCCTTCTTAGCCCCTTCTAGCCTTTCTAAAGCCTTTTTATTGAAACACATTATAAGCCATATCCTTTAGATTTTAGGACTTTTCCATATGACCCGCACTCGAATCGCGATGCTTAGACAGTTGTTTTAGAGCTTGAGTTTGGGGTGGTGGGTCCACCAGTATGGGAATTGTTATTATGTTGGGAATCTTGAGCTTATAAATTGTGCTTTGTGCTTTATATTGATGATGTTTCACAGAGTTGTATTGTAACCCTTTGCCGGGGTAATAGTGAATGAAAAAGAAGCTTCGAGCTAATATTGCCAACAAGGGCATTAAAAGAAAAAAATATATATATGAGAAAATTAGCGTGATATCTCAACATTAAAAGAGAGTCATAGCTATAGAAAAGAGAATTTATTTGAAAAGAAAATATATATATTCGGACCGGCAAAGTGGATTTTTATGTGAACATCTTAAGCTTTAATTGGGTTATTAGGATGCTAAATTGTGCATCAAGGAATTCATTGGGTTGAGTGAGAAACGTTTATGAGAGTAACTCAAGCTCTAGGGCAATTAGTTGATGGCTAGTGAGGAGAGAGCCAAAAGCTCACTCCAAATTATCCAAATATACTATCACACCGTCCCTAAGCCTACATTACAACCTTAAAGACCTTGTGATTCTTTGTTATGTAATTAAGAAGAGATTGAGCCATTAGAGATTAGTTAAGTGGATTCTTGGATACTAGTAAGGGTTGATGAACAATCTATAGCTCTCAAGGGGAACTGAGTAAAGTCCCAATCCTTCTTACATTGCGAAACTAATCTGATCTTGAATTCAAGCCGTGTTGACTG
Source organism: Nemophila menziesii (assembly GCA_029959085.1). NCBI lineage: Eukaryota > Viridiplantae > Streptophyta > Magnoliopsida > Boraginales > Hydrophyllaceae > Nemophila > Nemophila menziesii. The sequence goes on along the minus strand of JARWIR010000064.1, from coordinate 2,028,652 downwards.
TGGATATGAGAAGTATACAGGTATGTAGTTTATGAATATTATTGCATGAAATTTTCTGAGTTATGTGCTTTAGGTTTATTCTATATATTCTGCTATGCTTTTCCCTTGTGGTGAGAATTTTATAAGTGTGTATTTCTAGACTTCCCTATGTTTTTATCTTTTATTGTATCGGGACGATACAACTTTGAGTTGGGGGTCTTGATGTCTCCTCATTTGTGATAGATTTATGTTAAGATGAGACATCATTTTTAGTGTTTTAGAAGTCAATAATGTCGATTTTCTTGAGTTTTAGTGCACTTTCCTATTTTGTGTCTTGATTTGTAGAATTAATATTTTTAGAGCATATTGGGTTTAATTGTTTATTTAGTGTGTAGCTTTAAAGATAATTATGGAGTTTAATTAGAGTCCAAGTCAAAGACAACAACTTATGGAAGGAGATATGCATGGTAATTGGAGATAAGGAAAGAATTGCTAAAAAGATGGAAAAGGAAAAGCTGCCTAAATCTGGGATTCTGCAAAGATAGGCGTTTTTACCTAATAAAGAGGCCTAATTTGGTAGATTACTCCTAAAGGGCGTAGGAAATTCTGTTGCGATTCTTTTGGTATCTTGTGGAGCAAAATCGGACCAATAATAAAGAAGTTATGACCAAAACAACGCAGCAGTGTTTATCTTTATTTCCATACGAATTTGAGTTGGGCTAGAAGTCCATTACCTTAACTCTTCCTCAAGAAAACGAATTAGGTCTTCTAAACACCTATAAATACACCCTTATATCACTTGTAAATCATCCTTGCCTCATAGTAATTAGTTCTTAAGGTTTTATTCTTCCAGTTTATTGTAGAGAGCAAGATGATGTCTTTTATTATTTCTTTTAGTTTATTTCCTTCAGGTATGAACTAAACTTCCCATAGCTTGGGTTTTGCATATGTATAATCTATGAATTCTAATTCTTCTATCTAAGTTTCTTTGGGAATTATATGTTTTAATCTGATATTAGCTTCTTACTTTATATTTGCTTATGTGTTTTGATTTATTGTCTTTCCTAGAACTGATCACTTTAGGATTGTTTTAAGAGTAGTTAGATGGTCACCTTGTAAGGGTGTTTAACTATTGAACCACCACATAATGTCTAGTGTCGATAGCAGTTCTGACAAAACATACTTCTAACTAGATAGTCATTAAGGTTTGTTTTAACCACCGTATCACCAAGACTTGCAGTATTTGCTTAGGGCCTTAGTGGCGTTTGATAACCCTATTTTAAATCACTTCTTGGTTGTGACGTAGCCCCCTTAGTCGCTCTCAAGGTCTAAGGTAGTGGAATTTAGAATCCTGACTAAGTATTACCAAGAGCTAATATTCTCCCTTATGAACTAGATGTATAGATAGAATTAGAAGGATTAGTGCATACTAGCAAAACCTAAGCTATACTTCTCATCTCATATTCTTAATCTTTTACTTTATTGTCTTTATTTTCCTAGCTTTAATTTAGTTTTAATTCATAAATTCGAAAATCCAAATATTTAATTTTCTGTTTTCTAGTTATTTACTTTTACTCGTTATCTGTTCCTACGCGTTTAACACACTTAAGTCCCTGAGAACGAACTCTACTTATCATTAAAACTTGCATACGTCCTGTAATACTTGCAGTACTGTGCCTGTCTAGGGTGAGAGTGCGTAGTTTTCCATACTTAAATTGATCTTATTTTTATCACACCCTAGGCGACACCAATAACTATTTTTCCTACCCACAAAAACTAGTTAAAGGCCAATTTGATGAAACTAGTAAGGAACCACATAGAACATCAATTAACTCGAAGTGATTACTGCGGTAAGTTTTAAAGAAACCTGTTCTTTTTCTGAGAATAACGACAATGGTTGAGTTTCCCTTGCATGCTCGTTCTCCATCATCCACCTCCTCAAACTTCTCGACCATGAGTGTCTGGATGTTCTAGTATCGAGATTCCATTTTCTCTTCTTTTCCATTGGATCTACCTCAACAATGACAACAAAATTAACCTGGGCGACCTCAATTAGGTCGCCGACACGTATTGGAGCTTGATCCTTTTTTCTTGTTATGTAGGTGGGCCTTGTGGTCTTCTTTCAAATAGCTAATAGAACGGACCTTTGGACCTGGTTTTATATGACCAAAATTCATAGCTAGACTAGTATTAACAAAATATAAATACTTATCTTTCAGGTGATTTAAATCTTTGACTTGCAAATTACTAATCATTCTTTGAAGGATCTTCTTTTGAAGTGTCTCCCAAATGATTTTAAGGACTCGTCTTTAGTGAATGATTTGAGAACCAAGTTCTTCATGTTGTTTAGGAGCCATACTCTAGCTACCGAGATACTCATTTTATACTTGCCTCGAGGACGAGATGCCTTGCCAATTCTGTTTCAGTGGCTATTAAATTGTTCATAAGAGACAACTCCTTAAACTAGACTAAATCAAGATCAAACTAGTCAAACACGATTATAAGTTCCTTTTTAGGCGTTAGTAGTTTGGACCATTCACATATTCCAACTTTAGCATGTCGGGAAATGCTTTTGCATTCAAAAGTGAAGCAACAACGGAAAAATGGAAAGTCGTTTCTGATCAATATTATGGTAATAAATATCTTTTTAAAATTGTTGGTAAAATGGTAAACACTAGTCGGATAAAATGGTTTTAGCAATATATATTCCAAAATTGGAAAATTACAACAATTACACGAAATTAAAATTTAAAACAAAACTTAAACGGTAGCTAGAGATTCAAGTGATAAATCTGTAATGCATGTGTAAAAAAAGATATTTTAATTACGACCAGTATCTTTAAACTGATTCTATCAATACTCTATGCTTTTAAAATATCTCCGGCACTACTCTATGCTCGAAAACAATTTAATATGAGAGAGAGGGAGTTTTGAGAGGTTTTATGGCGTTGGTAATTCTGACTTATATATTTGCAAATAACTCAAGACACTTTATATAGGAGATGCGACCTTCTACAAAACGTTCATACCTGATCGTTGTTCAATAAACGTATGAACGTTCATACTTGGGTGTTTTGTGTTCGAATGGCTTTTACAAATGTGGCCAGTAAATACATTTCTCAAAATTGGGTTTTTTTAAATCCTCCAACACTCCCCATGACTACTGATATCTACATATTTGTGATAGATTAATATAGCCACGAGACATCATTTTAGGGTTGTATTGTGCTTAGTTGAGGGAGTTTTCCCTAATTATTGATAATTTCTCACTTTTTGTCTAGTTTTGGAAAATTGTTACATTTAGAGCTATTTTTGTGTAATTTGTACATTAAGTGTGCATCTATTAGGTACTTGGATGATATTAGATACCAAGACAAGGATAAGAAGACGATAATGGGAGATTAAACCCAAGTCAATGATTAAAAGGAAGATTCGACCACTTTTGGAAAGTGAGAGTAGTCGTCAGCCAGATTTAGAAAGTGAATTGTTCGAGTTTCCATGCGGGATTGATGAAGATTATGGAGGATCCCTTTGGTTTTTAGATAGTAATTGGAGTCATTTATGCATAAGAACTGATGGTTCGTGATTCAGAGTTGAATTGAGAAAGTTATTAAATTTGCGGTTGTTGTGATTCAAACCAGTCCACTCTTTAGTAAAATATTTTTGGGTTGGATTAGGTTACATAAAAGAGGACCACACCCCATAAAATGATGGGCCTTATATATATATATATATATATATATATATATATATATATATATATATATATATATATATATATATCAGCTTTTAACATTAGAAAGGGTCCCCAATAATAATCAAATTCTATAAATCGTCTAGAGCAGAGAGAAGAAGAGAAAAAGAAGCTTGGAAAAAGCTCATGCCATTCCACTTCATTCATCCATCATCCATCTTCAATTATTTGTGTAACTTTATTCTGCTTTATAATCTGAACATGAATATTACATTTCTAATTGCTAGTTTTTATTTCCTTAGTATGAACTTAACTTTAATGACTTGAGAACAACAATGATGTATGAATTCTAGTTTTATTTTATGAATTTATTGGAATTAGGAGATTACCTTTACATTGAATTGTGATTTTAATTGTTTTATATTATGTATTTTCCATATATTCCAGACTTTGCTCTGGCCAAGTATAGGGTTGTCTTTAGTAATTAGGATTGTCACCCTAACGGGGGGACTCAGTTACTTAAAACGATAAATAGCCTTTTAGTGTGTGGTAGTGATCCTGACGGGCTTGCCTAGCTAGATAGTCAATAGGGTTAGAATTTATCCACTGATCATTACGTAGGGTAACCTCACCCCGAGTCCCCTGGTAATGATGAAGTATTCTCCTAAGCTACCCTGGCGGGAGTTAAGAAGAAATTAGAATCCCGACTATTGCATGTTTACACAGTTCGTCCTTTAACAATAAAACGTAAAATCGATATTAGTGGTATTACTTGCGAGTTCTCGAGCTATATTCTCATTTTCTCTCCTTCGATTAATCTTGATTTTCTAGTTAATCATCTTTATTGCATATGAGCTTTATAAATTAAATAAGCATCTATAACTTTCCTAGTTAATTGAACAACTCAATTCTAGTACACTTTTTAAGAACATTAGTCAAATATTAACTTTTGTAGTCTTTGTGGAGACAATACTCTACTTACTTACTTTATTACTGGTCAACAATCTATATACTTGTGAAAAGCCTCGTTCCCTTGAGGTATGTGTTTTACTTGCATTATTTTATAACACCTTGAGAGACGACAACCACGCCACCATCGTCGCCGGTGTCAGGTCGGGCCGGGCATAGGGTAGTAGAGGTAATGGTGTGTGCATGTGGGATATTCGCATATCTCCTTTTCTCTCAAGAGTTCTAAATCTTTTGAAAAATATAAAATCATAAAATATTAAAATTAATATTTTTTCCATTTTCATTATGTGATTTTTTATTTTTAAAACTCTTGTTTTTTCCCCCAAGAATATGTAAATACCCTTAAAAACCTTTTATAAGTATTGCTAATTGCGAGACATTAATGTTTTGACAAAAAACAAAAAAAATTGACAACAAAAAAGCGAGACATTAATGTACAGTATACCACTTTTCAATGAACTCAAAACAAAGACTTGCAAAGAACGGTTTTTCCGTAAATTGAGATTTTCTTACAAGTAATAGAATTGTAAAATTCGATCACTAGCCTATAAATTGTTTATGGCCAAATTTTTCATAAAACTCAAGCTGTGATTGGTCATAACGTGTTAGTAGTCTCAGTTCTTAGGAAAACGAGTTAGTGTGATTTGGTAAAGTAATTGTGCGTCCAAGTAATGATTTAGGGTTCAAAATCAATTTCTTCCGGTTTATATGCCTTAATTCAGTGCATTATAGTACATAAAATATAAAAATAGTATAGATATTATTAGTACTAATAGTAACGTAAAGTATATGACTTCCCTATTTATAGAAAATAATTGACAAAGAGTTGTTTTTAGTAAATTTTGAATTTTTAACATTGCAAATAAAATACGATTATTCGTATTTCGGGTAAAAAGTCTCCATAAAATTCAAGGGATACTTGATCTTATTTTGTTAATAATGGTAGGAATCTCGCAAGGAAAAAAAGTTTATATGAGTCGATAAGATTTATCAATTGGAAATGTGTATGTCAAGGTAAGTCTTGTTTCAAAATTACTTTCTTCTAATTTATACACCTTTTAAGTCTTGTTTTAAAATTACTTTCTTCTAATTTATACACCTTTAATTCAATTAGATCATATATTAGAGTAGGTCAATCTATCATATATTTGAAGTTGGTATTTTTAAGAAAAAAGAGTTCGGTAGTAATATTATTTAGTTAACCAAAGTATACATCTTTCATATTGATGATAAACGTAAGTCTTGGGTGTTTAATGATTAATTAGACGAGTGTGATAATCTTTACCTATTATAAATACAAACGCATCTATTGTTTTTTGTCAAATATAGCAGAAAAACAATCCTAACAAAATCTTGACTTTTGATCAAAATGACTATAAACAACCTAAAGGCTTTAAGGAATGATATCCACTATCAATTGGAAACTTACAAACATCATTTGAATATCGTTAACAAATGATAAATACATGATCACATTCACTAGACTGGAATGATTGGTTTTTATTTTGCATACTTACAAAACATTTGATGTAATTTTTTCTTTTTTAGTCTTGGGATTTAAGTCGACTAAAAAGAAGCTTTGGGATTTGAATCATATATTCCCTTTTTTTTTGTCAATTAAACCGAAAAAGCCGACTAAATTTTACAAAGATTATTCAGCGTTCTATCTAAATCCACTAAGGAGCAGTTCATCCAGTTAGGAATAACGATATTTCTTCTTATACACTTAGCTAGTGCGTCCGCTGTCGTGTTGTAGCATCTATTGATATGCTTGACCTCCCATCTTGGGTACCGACCAATCCAACTTTCGATTTCCGAAAGAATGGGTTTTAGGCTCCAGTGAAGCCCGGTCTTCTTTTTAATTCCTTGAATCAATTCAAGGTTGTCAGAGTAGAATGAAACTCTCTGACTATTGATGATCTCATGGCCAACAGTAATGCCCAAGCTTCTCCTTCAATAACTTTTTTGATTTTGCATCTCAGACTTATCTTTCGTTCAATGCGTCTACTTGTATTTATCCCAATGCCCGCGATACCTAAATGACTATTCCCGTTTATAAAAGAGGTGTCACACATCCAGATCATATCAGCCGTATCATCAATCGCTGGATTATCCGTACTCATAACTCTCAATTCTTTCATCTGTAGTGTTGTGCCAAAAATTACTTTTTTTTCCCAAATAACCTCTGCATCGAGTCTTTAACCCTATAGAATATATCTTCAATTGACCACATTTTCCCCTCATGAAAACATCTCACTCTTTCCTTCCAAATATTCCACATAATGGATAAAATATACGCCGTAACCACTTTTTTGTCCCACCCGTTAATCGAAAAGCTTTGAATTGTTTTAAGTAACCATTCTGCTATGTTTTCCTGACAAGATACATCAATTCTAATTTGCAATGGTGACTTAGACCACACCTCTCTACTAAAGGGGCATCTTAAAATGAGATGAGTCACATTTCCCCCTTCCATCTCACACCACTCGCAAACATCTTCCTTTAAACATCTTCTTCTCACCAAATTATTTTTTGTTGGGATTGCATTATTGAAAATTTTCCATCCAAAATTTTTAACTTTTGATTGAACATTTGCTCCCTATATGCTATTCCACTGTTCACTTTTTAAAATCTCACCATTCCTCGATGTTTGAGCCTCATTAACAATCTCTTCATTAATAATAGCAGGATATCCGGATTTAGTACAATATTCACCATTCTTTGAAAAAGGCCAAATGATTTTATCAGCCTTATTATCTTTGAAAATTGGAATTTCTTGGATATATGAAACAATCTCATTTGAGAATAGGGATCTGAGCTTGTCGAGGTCCCAGTTATAGCCATAATAATTAAATAATTCACTAACCTTTTCGACTGGACAATTATCCGGTTTTGGTGCATAAAATCCTTCTTTTATCCAGCAGTGTTTCCATATATTAATTTGTGTCCCCTTCCCTACTTTCCCGATACAATGTTTTTTTAAGAATTGAAGCCCCTTATATAAGCTACACCAACTCCATGATCTTTTCTTATAAAGTTTAGCATCCCACATCTCAGAGTCAGGAAAATAAATAGCTTTTAAAACTCTTGAAGCAAATGACTCCGGCTTATGTAATATTCTCCAGGCTTGTGCGGCCAACATTGCAACGTTTATTTTATGAAAGTCCCTAAATCCAAGACCGCCAATTTTCTTTGATCTCGCTATTCTATTCCATGCAACCCAGTGAATTCTTTTCTTATGTGCCGTGTCCCACCATAAATTAGCTACAATACTTGACATTTTCTTACAAAGTGTTTTCGAAAAATAAAGATCGACATAGCGTAATTAGGTATAGCTTGTAATACAGCTTTGATAAGAACCTCTTTACCTCCATCAGAAAGAAGATTCGCCATCCAGCTTCGAGATTTGTTAAGAAGACGATCTTTAATATAATTAAAATTTTGACTTTTTGCCCTTTTAATAGTCAGTGGAATCCCCAAGTACTTACCTAAGTCATTAGTATTCTCGATATTAAGTAAATTAGAAACGTTATTTCGAACTTCATTAGGAGTATTTTTGCTAAAGAAAACTGATGATTTATGAATGTTGATACGTTGTCCTGGCGCCATACAATATTTCTTCATGACCTCTTGAAATGACTCAATTTCCTTTTGGTTGACGTTAATAAAGAAAAGCGCATCATCCGTATATAATAAATGTGTAATAGTCGGGCACTGTCTAGTAATATTTATACCTTTGATATCCCCTTCCCGGCAATGAAAATTGATAAGACTAATAAGACTTTCCGTAAGAAGAGAAAAAAGAAGTGGAGATAAAGGGTCTCCTTGTCTCAGACCTTGAGATGGATAGAATTTCTTTAACCTTTGTCTGTTAACTTTGACTTGAAATGACACCGAGGTAACGCAATTCATAATCCATCCAACCCATTTCTCACAGAATCCCAGAGCTAAAAGAGTTTTGGCAAGAAAAATCCAATTTACCTGATCGTATGCTTTTTCCATATCTAATTTGATCGCCGCATAATATTTTTTTGTTGACCTTTTATTATTGAGAAAGAAAGCAATCTCCTGAGCGACAAGAATATTATCATGTATACATCTTCCTTTAATAAAAGTTGTTTGTGTAGGAGACACCAACTCGTCCATGTAACCTTGTAATCTTGAAGCCAAAATTTTAGCTATGATTTTGTAACAAAAATTGGCACAAGCAGTTGGTCTATAACCTTTCACATTCTCCTGAGAAGATCCTTTCGGGATGAGAGTAATAACCGGGTCATTAATTTTCTTTAGATCCAAATTAGACTCAAAGAAATCCTTGACCAGATTAAAAATATCATGTTTAATAGTTTCCCAGAATTCGTGATAAAATTTACCTGGTAAACCGTCTGGCCCAGGAGCTTTTGACCCCGACATATTAAAAGCATCCCTTGTGACTTCCTCCATTAATGGTAATCTCGTAAGTTCTTCATTCATTGCATAAGTAACTTTCGAAGGAATATATTGTTTAATATTTGCATTATCCTCCGTCGGGTTTTCTTTAAATAGATTTTGATAGTAAGAATTGATAGTACTTTTAATCTCTTTCGGTTTCTCCGTCCATTCCCCATCACTCTTTTTAATCATATCAATTCTATTAATCTTCCTTCTACTCATTGTTTTAGCAAAGAAATATCTAGTATTTTTTGTCACCTTTTTTAATGTGTAAATCTCTCGCTCTATCTTCCCAGAACATTTCTTCAATTCTCCACAATTCTTCAATTTCTTTCCTTATCATATGTTCTTTATCAACCATTTTTTCATGAAATTGACAGTTATTAAGTTCGATTAGCTCTTTTTGTAATAGTTCAATCCTTCTTCTATTGTTATAGAACGTTCCTTTACTCCACCCTTGTAAAGAAAGGCAAGTAGCATCACGCTTGTTACAAAAGTCCATAATACTATTGGATTTAGTATTCGACTTCCAATTATCTCTGATAATATCTTTACATTGAGAGTGTTCGGTCCATCTTGATTCAAAAGTAAAGTATTTTTCATTTTTATCACACTTTTTAAATCGTTTAAGAATAAGCGGTGAATGATCCGATCCAACCGCCGGAGGGACAATAATAGATGCATCTGGAAAGGTCGCATACCAATCCATACTTGCAAGAGCACGATCGATTGTTTCTTTAATATTTTCTTGATCTTTTCTATGATTATCCCAAGTAAAATAACAACCTTTGCTCGGAATATCCACAAGATGATTATGGTTGATAAACTCGTTAAATTTAAGAACTCGTTCAAAACTTGGTGCTTTCTTACCTTTTTTTTCATCGAAGTTAGCTATGTCATTAAAATCTCCAATGATAATATAAGGCTTATCCATAGATTTAATCTTCTTATTGAGAGATTGCCAAAACTTAGCTTTCTCTTCCTCCTTACTAAGCGCATAAACACAACACAAAACCCAAGAAACTTCATTCGATTCATTAACTTCCAACATTACAATATTAGATGACTTAAACAAAACAGAAATAGAGATAGACTCCTTCCAAACCACTACAATCCCTCCGGACCTATAGGCTCTTCCTCCGGGGTCGATCACAAGATTATTATCAAAAACTTTGAGATGAGAACAAGATTTGAAATCTTTCTTCCTCAAGCGACTTTCAAGTAAACAAGCTAGAGAAATATTATTTTTCCTAATCAAGGACTTAAACGAGCTTCTCGTCAGGGGCGCCCTAACTCCCTAACAGTTCCACACCATAAAACTATCCATCACGCCCAGCCGCTTTGTAGGACCGGCTGACGTCCGCAATCGATACAAGAGGAGGGTTTTCCTTCACGGGATACCCCTGAGAACTCCCCCCCTCATCCGAGATGCTAGAATCCGACGAACTATCTTCTAAATGACCATCACAGACATCGCCACCACAGAAGAATAACTTTTGTTTATCTTCAAACTCTTCCATCAACACCAAATCCTCTCCATTACACACGCATTTTTCGTTCACCATCTTATTTTTTACCTCATAAAAGCTATCGCATAATTCGTCAATGAAACCTTGCATACCAAGAATCCTTTTCTCCATATTAGTAAAATCTTCCTTCGTAAACTTCTGTTGCTTCGCGTTACCCATCTCTCCACTAGGTCCTGTCTTCCTTTTAAGTGTTTTAGGCCACGTGAATTTGCGTTGAGGAACAAGCGATCGACTTCTAGGATTTGCATTCCATCCTTCATAGTTGTTATCATCCATATCAAAAGTCTGAGCATTCAACACAAAGTATAATTTTTGTTTGTCTGAAAATTCTTCCATAAGTACTAATTCCTTTCCCACACACCCACCTCCTCTCGGAACCAAAGGGTGTAACCCACTCCTTTTATAATAAACCAGAAGATGCAGCAAACAAATAATAACAACTAAGAGAAGCAAGTAGTTAAAAGGATCAAGGTGCGTACTTGGTATTATATATGCGATACAATTAATAATAACCCAAGAAAATAAAGTAGCATCCGTAGATACAACTTGAGATCTATTTGCCTCGGAATCCAAAACCAAAGGATTGATATTTAAGATAAGCAGATAAGGAGATATACTACAGAGCCACGAATCATCAATTTCCCAAAATCCATGAGAAAAGGTAACATGCATATCTCTATTAAATAGCCACCAGGATAAATTAGAAAAGCTATCGGAGGATTTCAGTAAGTAAACCATAGTGATATTAATAAGAATAAAAGGCCCCAAAATCAGAATAACCTGAGAGTTATAAAAAGACAGACAAATCTTCTCTAAAATAAACCGAGCAAAAATCATTTGCATGTGATAACAGATGTCATAATTATCCATTATAAAAACATTAACGAAGTCTTCACCTTTAACCTATGTGATAGGGGGTCGAAAAACCTGTTGCATGTGTGCAATTGATTGAACAAAATTGTTCACAGCAAAGACCGTGGTCAAATATAACCAAAAACGAATTAGAGGGTCTGGAATATGAGGGAAGTGATCACTCCTCATCAAGTTGTATATTGTGCTACACGATTCACGAAAAAACTCTTTAATTACCACCTCATTATCATTATAGTATGAATTAATTCCATCACTTGTCCATATGAAAAGATCATTAGAAGTAACTGGGATCTCTTTATTCTCAAACCCATTCCATCATCCAAGCTTAATATCTGGGAATTCACATACCTTTTTCCACCAGACCTTACGCATTCTTATCCAAAAGATATTGCTGAACTTCGAGATCCTCACCAAGCCACCATAAGTATAATCCGCCCAATGCATAGCCATGCAGACCGATCTACACACCAAAATTAGAAAAGCAACATACCACGACACGCTATCAACACATAAAAAGCTATCGGTAGAGTCAACAGAAAGAAAATAAACTGTCACAGCTAAACCAATAAAGTAGATTAGATTAACCGGTCTTATGGCCCACTCCAAGACACACCTACAAACAATCACGGTTTGTATGATCCAATTAACACCCACGGCCATTTGATTGAAGAGATTATTAATGAAAAAACAATTGACCATCACATACAGCGGGCCCGGATCGAAATTATGAAGAAACCCAAAAATAGAAATGGAGAAAAATAAACTGCTATACATCAAAAAAGTAGATCCAATAGAAGATAATTACATAAACATCAATAAAGTATTGAGGAGATACGGATTTCAGAAGAGGAAAAAATAGAGTGAAAATAAAATTTAATATTAAAAACGGAGAGAAGTTAACATCAATTGACTAATTATAATCTATTTTTCAACAGAGATTGAAGGATGAAATTGAAGAAAGAAGGAAGAAGAAGAAAATAACTTTATCTTAGGCCATCGATCTTTTTTTGATGAAGAGAATTTTTTAGAGAGAGAAAGTTAGAAAGATAAAAGTTCCTTAGTCAATCATATATTCCCTTCGTTTTATAAAATTTGTCTACTTACAAAAAAATAATATTTTAAATATATTATTTATTTAAAATTTCAAGACATTTTTTTCTACTTTTTCCCTTATTAAGAGTAGTTTTGTAATAGTAGATGCAATTATTATGTTTTTTAATATGTATGAAAAGTTAAGTGGAAAAATTTTGTAGAACAAAGGAAGTACTTGATTTGAGTTTTAGAGTAACATCAAAAATTCTAATCTAGAGTGTACTGATGATTTTTTCGTGTAATATATATACTACCTCCATTCCATAATAATAGTCTCTTTAGTTAGAAAAAAATATTGTTCCATAATATCTGTCACATTTAGAGTTCCAGCACATAGTCAATGATCTCTTTCTCATTCTACCCTCTTTCTAAAATCTCTCACTAACTAAATATTTAATTTTCTCTCTCTTATAATTAGGGATATGTTGGTCATTTCAAACTAACTTTTTTCTACTTTTTAGGTTCCTTAATAAGTGTGAAAACCTCTAAAGAGACTATTATTATGGAATAGAGGTAGTATATATCAAGGCTCTAGTTGGTTCGTGAATTTTTTATCTATTTTCGTTTTTAAAATTTATTTTAGAAAAATAATTTTTGTTTTATATATTTTCAAAAAATATGAAAAACGTAATTTTACGTTTTCAGTATAGCAGTGTTTTTATTTAATTTATCAAAAAAAAATGTTTCCATTTACTCTAACCAAACACGTTTTTATTAATATTTTGAATATATATAAAATAAAAACAGAAAATACTCATTATTTTAACAAACCAAACGGAATCTGAGTTTTTTTAAGCATAGCAAATTTGCTACAAATAATGGGCAAACAAACACCCCCTACAAAGTAAATTGATGTCTGGCACCCAAACTGCGGTTCAGCCACCGTCTTTCATCTAACCCAGTTCGCTAAGCAAAGACGGTCATTAGATGAGGGCTTTCTTTGCAAATCCGGTTTTAGATATAGACAATTTTTTGATTGTCGTCTTTCATTGAAAGACGGTTATTTGACGCCCACCATTAAATGTTGTTGATTTTGTTTCTCGGACTGCAAAATGTATTGGGTAAAGGCGACAATCAGAGGGACGTCTTTCTATGAAAAGCGGTATCCCAAGGACCGCCTTTCCTGTAAAAAAATGCAAAACACGTTCATTTTAATTGCATTTGGCTAGACGTTAAGAAATCTTGTATGATTAAAAACGATTTTACCTAGATATAATTAAAAACAATTGTACCTAGATATAATTAAAAACAATTGTACCTAGATCTAATTAAAAACTACACAAAAAAGACATTCAATCGACCAAAAAGAAAGTAAATGCTCTTTAGAATAATAATAAACTTTAACTCAATCGTTTATATTCAAAACATAATTAATAAAAACAACCTAAAAACATCTAGTCTCGTTCCCCTCTTTGTCTTCTGGATGACCTACTTGAAGATGGAACTAGCCCGGTATCTAGTGTGACGGTCTAATTATCAATTTGGTCGATTAGCTCTTTTTCTCCCGCGTATTCCAACATCATCCTCATATAATTCGTCATATCATCCATCATTATGCTTGGATCGGATGCACGGTAGGCTGCGTCGATAGTGACATAAATTTTCATCATTACATTTATGTGATTTATATATCGTTATTACTATTTAAAGAAACGCACGAGAGACAATTTAAATCATATCAGTTTTTGGAGTTGTCTTCCACGAGGGTGAAACTCTTCTTCAACATCAATGCCCATATTTTGTGTTTGTGAGTGGGAGGGGTGATGAATAACCTTGCATTATTTCGATACCATGACTCATATCCGGAGTACATGAAATGTCGTACCATGAACTCGTCCGGATTATACCACATACCTATTTCTTTGGCATATTTTCTTCACCAATTTTCACTGGCCTTCCCTTTTATATTCATTGTAGTATGATACCAATCCTAATTTTGATCGATTGGGGTCGTAACATCTTACACGGAACCAAATTGTATCATAAAACGATCTAGGCGGTAACTCTCTACGTTGTTGAAATGTATCAACGATACTACACACAAATATACTTCGTTCCATTCCTAACAAGTAAGGACAGCTACTGTGATTCGGTCTTCCCTGTATGGCGTCCAATTAACTTGTAATGATGGAAGAAAACAAAATATTACACTAGATTAACAAAATCAAATGTTTGAAAAAAAATATACTTCCCTTTAATAATAAGTATATTTGTAACGCACCTGCTCGGCTTTTTGAACATCTAAATCATCCTGATAAAATCTTAGGGTCCTACCGCCATTTTCTGCCAAATTTTTTGCTCCATTTCAACTAATAAAATAATAATACATTAATATCGATACCATAAGAAGAATATTAAAAATTATGACATTTAGCACACATACTTACTATGCACTAACAGGACCGTAAGGAACTGGTACATGATAGTTTTTCACATAGGGTCTACAATGTAAATAGTCCTAACACCATATCAATATACGGGTTTATAAAAAAATAGTGAGTTTATAACATTTACTAAATATTTCGAGGATTAGTCTTATAAAATATACATGTAGAAGGATTCCACAACCCCTGAGTGTTATCATATCTCTCTCACAAGCTTGACATAATATGTTATACAAGTAAGATAGGGTGGCTAAACCCCAACTATAAATACGTGTCTCCGTCAAATCCATCAATAGTGGAAAATACATCGTGGACACGTAATTCTATTTCCCAAAGGAAAAAGAAAACTACCGATCATGTGGAAAATATAGGTCGCTGCATCGTGGCGTAAAACCTCATCTTTAGCGTCAACTGGTGGCGAACCTGGAAAGTAAAGTTTGTTACAATTATCAATACTTTCATATTAAATTATAAACCCAAAATTAATTAAATTATTTAAACTCACGAGTAAATGTATTATTTAACCAAGCAACTTTAATAATATTCTGCCCTTCGTCCAAATCAGCCTGTACTCTAAACCCTTTTGATCCTTTTGTCCCTGAACCGCCTGTGGCTAACCTCTACATGGTGGTGGTGGTGGTGGAGGTGGTGGTACCATGTCAAATAGGTGAACGCATGTAGCATCAAAAACAAAATTAGCAAGTTTCTCATCTGTGACAACACGACCCGCAATCAGTAGTCCCAGTATCAGCGACACAACACGTAATGTGACGACCATTTTACCAACAGACATGTGGAAAGTATGAGTCTCACGTCGCCACAGTTCTATCATTTGCGAAAATTGTAGTATGGTCCAAAACTATTTTTTCAATTCAATGAATTTCCCAAACCCCGTCTGGTTAACAAATAGGAGGACACGTGGGTCCAATTTCTACGGTGCGGAAGCAAGAGGTTTCACCATAATTCTTGCTAAGTCGTCCTATAACAAAAACCCAAAAATAAATATTAACAATAATTTAAAAAAGTGTTAGTTTTTATAATAAAAAACTTACATCGTCCCAAACTTTTTGACTTTTGTGGTTGAACCTCGTTTTTCTCCATAAAAGGGAAGACATATTTGGGTTGCTAATTGATGTTGTTATAGTCTATAAAAAATAAAGATCAAAGTGCAATTAAAATATAAATATATATTCAATTTGTTTCAATATACTATAATACAAGGACCAATAGTGAAATTAATTAATACAAGGAGTTATGTACAATGAAGTAATACAAGGACCAATGGTGTCATTATATACCATGACTAATTATACAATTAATTAAAAAAATACAAAATAATAAAACTATCTTAAAATAAAAAAAAATAAACATGACAAAACATATTAACTAACATATTAACTACTAAAAAATAATGTGTAAATAACTTATACAAGGACCAATAGTACGATTATATACAAGAATCAATTGTGTAATTAACTAAAAAAATACAAAATTAGAAATAATTTCATAAAAACTAAGCATAATAACACTAAGCTTAGTAATCTAACACATTCCTACTATATAATCTAACAACAAATCTTATTTACAAAATTAAAAGAAAAACAAAATAAATGGATATAAGAATCTTAACGTTGATTTGTGTGGCGGATGGAAGAAGTTGATGAAGTAGTATGGTGGTGCAAGCAATTTCGATGAAGTAGGAGTAAAAAGTGGCGACGACACAGGGAGGTGATGGTGATCGTTGTGGAATGAGTTCAAGTTTTGTTAAATGAAGATGAGGGTTTCGACCCCTATTTGATCTGTTAAAGGCAGTCATCTAATGACCACCTTTACTTTCATACAAAAGGCGATCTTCAAATGACCGCCTAGATCTAAAACCTGATTTGCAAGAAGGCAGTCATGAAATAACCGTCTTTACTTAGTGAACTGGATTAGGTGAAAGAAGATCATTCGACGACCGCTTTTCTCTTAAAACGGAAAATTAACGACAGAAAGGTTAGGGTGTCAAACTTTAATTTACTTTGTGCGGGATGCTTGTCTGCTTATTGTTTGTGGCAAATATATCATGCTTAGACTTTAAAAATCTTTTGAGTAATGTTAGGTATCACCAAAAAATAATCACTTAATCATCACCCATAATGTGATTAAGTGGTCTAATAATGTTATTTTCTTTTTCATGTATACTTATTTTTTATAATTAAACCACTTAATTGTTACATTAGACGATGATATTTAGGTTTTCTTTAAATGATATCTAAATTAACTCAAGCCTTTTATAGGAGTTTTTTTTATTTGTGACCTATTTTTAAAAAATAATTGTATAAAAAACTTATTTGAAAAAATAATTGCAAAACTAACTTGCAGGCGCTCCTCCGAGGAGCGCCTCTATCTGTTACTCAGCCCATTAACGTTTTAGCCCATTAATTAACATAAGTAGCAGGCGCTCCTCGGAAGAGCGCCTCTATCTGTTACTCAGCCCATTACCGTTTTAGCCCATTAATTAACATAGGAGCGCTTTCACTTATAACAGAAAATGACTGGCCAACGATCTTTTATTGTATTTTTTACTTAATTAAGAATTGTAGTGTTGCATCAGATGCTTATTTTATTCTATTAGACTTTTTTCTTACAAAGAAGACAGATTATTCAGGTAAGCAAAAAGCTTAATATTCATGATCACGTTTTAATAAAAAATCCTGCTTGTTTCGGTAAATCTATGCCTAATTGATAAGGCATCTTCTCTGTATTATAATACTCTGTACACAGTTCCTGCAAAAGTAAAGGCTGAAGATCGTTGGCCAGCCATTTTCTATTATAAGTAAAGGCGCTTTTCAGATTAGCGCCTCACACTTAAGTTAATAAATGGACTATTAAGTTAATGGGCTGGGTAAATGATAAAGGCGCTCCTCGGAGGAGCGCCTTCGTGTTAGTTTTGCAATTATTTTTTCATATAAGTTTTTTGTATAATTATTTTTTAAAAGTAGGTCACAAATTAAAAAAACTCCTTTTATAGGGTCAAAATAAGTTTTGCTCAAAATAAGTTTTGATGATACCTTTTATTCTTTATGTGGATTAGTATAAGGACTTGAAGAGTTATTTTTAATATGTTTGGATTTTTAGCCTTACGAATAAAATTGAACATGGTAGTATCTTTTACTATTTAAGCCGTGACTGAATTCGTAAGATTCGAACTGTATAGTTGTATATTCCATATAAGGACAAGTTGATTGATTATATGTGAATTTATTTGGAACCACTAAGAAATATAGAAATGATTTTATACGTTGGCCAAGCTCGAAGGCGGGAGGGCCAAGCTCATGCCAGCACTACCCCATGTGATAATTTACTGTTTATCGTCACTGCAATACAAATAAATACTTTCATATTGATTTTTATATAATAGTGTGATAGTAAGGATCTCCCATTATTAATAATGTGACAATGATTTATATATAATAGAGCATTTCATATATAATTTTTTTGTTTTTTTACTATTTTTATTTTATGTATAATTTTCTTATTTTTCTTATATACATTCCAACTCCCACTTTCTAATCCATTAATTCAAAAATATCAATATCATTAATAAAAAATAAAATAATAATGATTATGAACAATAACTTTTTTTATCATCTTTTCTTTACAAAATCTTATAAACCATACAAATATTTTACTATAAATGATTTTCTAATTACATAGAAATTCAATCTCAATCATGATCATAAAATTAAAGAAAAAGGATAAACTATATTAATGATTTATGGAATAGGACTAAATAAGTATTACATCATAATTGCACTTTTTTTTTTCTTTGTTTTATTACAAGATTATTTATATTATGTGAACTAATAAAATATTTAAAAAAAAATCGATATTAATATATATAAAAACAACCGTATACCCTTAATATATAAAAATAAACAAATCCTTTCAAAAACTTTCTAAATTTCTCAACCTTATACTTAACCTTAATCTTACCCTTGACCTTAACTTTTAGACTTATCCTTAACCTTAACCCAAAATTTTAACCTTAACCTAAACATCAACCTTAAACTTAACTGGTGGTCCTTTGTGTGTTAAAAATAAATGCAAAAAGTAATCGAACCACAACCGCAAGTGTACGGTTGTCCCAAGTAATACTAGTGATAATACAGATTCGTTCCAAGGACGGGATGGTTGATCACAATGCTTATCAAGTAATGATTGGTTGCACTTATGAAAGTAATATGATTGATTGTTTGTTTTGTATTAATCCTAAGTATGAAAGACTAATGCGAAAATGTAAATAAATAACTAAGACGCAAATAAATAAAAGTAAAATGCAAGTATGAGCAGGCAGTACTTGAGAGACGCAAGGGTTTTCCTAACTATCATTCATTTCATACATTGTTTAAGGGACAAATTGGTAAATTTGTATTGGTCGGGATTCTATATTCTCCTTACCCCCGTCAGGGTGGACTAAGAAGCAACTCTCAAATGCTACAAACCCCGTCAGGGTGATTATAGTCCACTCTCAAGTGTTTAAGTTTAAATTACCCAATAGGCCATAGGTTTAATTAAGCTTGTCAGAGTCAAATAATTTCTAACCTACATTCGTTAACTAGTTCGATACCTAAACCCCCCGTCAAGGTGATCCAATCGCCACTAATTGGAATAGCTTAGATACTAAGTCCTATTATTAATTGATCAGGTCAATAATAGTAATTAAAGTGCAAATTAAAGAAAAATACAATTTACCCAATTTGATTTAAATAATAATTATCCCAAATTCAATCATATGAAATGAAATCAAATTGGGTTTAACCCATTATGCGTTCTCAAGCACTAATAAATGTTTAGCTCATACTAATTAAAACGAAAACTAAATTAAATGTAAAGGAATTCATATTGTCTTACAAATAAAAGATAAAAGAAACCTAATTTCCGGAATAAGAATGACTGAGAACGGAGATATAGACCCTCTCCAACTCTTGCAGCTTCTTCTTTCTTCCTTCTGTTGCTTCTCTCTGATGTTTTTAATTGTAAATAATGAATTCCATGAAAAATAGAAGTCAAGGCCTCCTTTTATAAGTAGAAAAACGGATTAGGGCTTGGACCTAATAATAAAACACTAATTAAATGTCCAAGCCCAAATTCTAAGCCCAAAATCCCGTAACTGCTGATACACCTTCACTAAAACGGCTTTTCCCGCTTCGTTATGACTCCGATTGACCTAATTCCACTTGCTAAAGTTCCGTAACTCGATAAGGAACGTTTTCTCTTCAAAGGTCAGCGGCTAAATAATCTATTAAGCACCTCGAAATCAGCAATCTATGGCCTGAAAAATAGATTTTCAGCTCTAAAAATAATATCTTCGGGATTTATCTTCAAGTCTTGACTCCATATCATGATCTTTGACTTTCTCCTCGGATTTCTCTTCTAGCTAACATCCAAAACCTGTAAACTTTTCACTAAAAATACCAATATTACGCGCAAAAGCTTAATAAATTAAAAATGCTAGAAATAAAAGAGGAAAATCATATTATTGCATATTTAGTCCAAAAGTCTATCAAATTAATTAAATAAACACCAAAAATGATGTCTCCTAAGGGTCGAAAATAAGAACAATTAAGGAGACATCATTAACCCTAACAATAACATTAACCTTTACCATAGCCTTAGCCCTAGCCTTAGTCATAGCCTAAGCCTTAGCCTTATCCTTAGTCGTAGCCTTAGTTGTAGCCTTAGCCTTAGTCGTAGCCTTAGCCTTAGTCTAAAAGTCAAACTTAACCTTAACCCTAACCTTAACCTTAACCATAACCTTAACCATAACCTTAACCTTAACCTTAACCTTAACCTTTACCTTAACCTTAACCTTAACCTCAACCTTAACCTTAACCTTAACCTTAACCTTAACCTTAACCTTAACCTTAACCTTAACCTTCACCTTAACCTTAACCTTAACCTTAACCTTAACCTTAACCGTAACCTTAACCTTAACCTCAACCTTAACCTTAACCTTAACCTTAACCTTAACCTTAACCTTAACCTTAACCTTAACCTTAACCTTAACCTTAGCCTTAGCCTTAGCCTTAGCCTTAGCCTTAACCTTAACCTTAACCTTAACCTTAACCTTAACCTTAACCTTAACCTTAACCTTAACCTTAACCTTAACCTTAACCTTAACCTTAACCTTAACCTTAACCTTAACCTTAACCTTAACCTTAGCCTTAGCCTTAGCCTTAGCCTTAGCCTTAGCCTTAGCCTTAGCCTTAACCTTAACCTTAACCTTAACCTTAACCTTAACCTTAACCTTAACCTTAACCTTAACCTTAACCTTAACCTTAACCTTAACCTTAACCTTAACCTTAACCTTAACCTTAACCTTAACCTTAACCTTAACCTTAACCTTAACCTTAACCTTAACCTTAACCTTAACCTTAACCTTAACCTTAACCTTAACCTTAACCTTAACCTTAACCTTAACCTTAACCTTAACCTTAACCTTAACCTTAACCTTAACCTTAACCTTAACCTTAACCTTAACCTTAACCTTAACCTTAACCTTAACCTTAACCTTAACCTTAACCTTAATCTTAACCTTAACCTTAACCTTAACCTTAACCTTAACCTTAACCTTAACCTTGACCTTGACCTTAACCTTAACCTTGACCTTGACCTTAACCTTAATCTTAACCTTGACCTTAACCTTAACCTTAACCTTGACCTTGACCTTAACCTTAATCTTAACCTTGACCTTAACCTTAACCTTAACCTTGACCTTAACCTTAACCTTGACCTTAAACTTAAACTTAAATTTAACCTTAACCTTAATCTTGACCTTAACCTTAACTCTAACCCTTAACCCCTTAACCTTAACCTTAACTTTAAACATAACCTAAACCTTAACCTTAACATTAACCTTATCCTTAACCTTAACCTTAACCTTAACTTTAACCTTAACCTTTACCTTAACTTTAACCTTTACCTTAACCTTAACCTTAATCTCGACCTTAACCTTAACCATAGCCCTTAACCCCTTAAAATTATTCTTAACCTTAGCCTTAACCATAACCTTTGATCCCTTAACCTTAACATATATACACCATATAATGCTAAATATACACCACACATATATATATATATATATATATACATATGTGTGTGTGTGTGTGTGTGTGTGTGTGTGTATGTGTGTGCGTGTGTATGTGTGTGCATGAGATGTTTCAACGGTCATGTGCCAAGTGGAAATATTTGTTTTGAAATTAAGACAAATCGGCTACCCGGATTGGCCCCCCATCGTTAATAATCCATGTGGCTTGTCATATCTTCAATGACTATGAAGGGATCGTAATTCCGGCATTCAAAAAATGTCACCCCTGTTCAGTATCGGTACCCCTATGGTTGCTCAAAATCGGTTGCTTAATATACACCTGCTTCTCGGTTTACCAAAACAGACTTCCCAATTTGGCGACTGTATTGTGAGGGTGTTTCCGGATTGTTTTGGGCTTCTCGGGTCAGACTCGTGTGTTGAATCTTTCTCCACCTATCATATGCCATTTTGGGATAGAATGGGCCAGTTGCTAGTGTGCCAGTGTTTTGTATTGTAATCAGTCTGTCTTCCCAAACGTGATATGTGTGGTGATTTACTTAGGGTAGGGTTTTTTGGATTAGAGAAGGTCGGAAATATGATCCTTTGGTGTTTGAAGTTCATTTAAAACTTCTGTTTTTTGTACCTTTCTTGTTTGATTTTCATGGCTCGTATCTTTGTGGGATTTCAGAAGAAGCATTTTGTGTTTTGGGTTGCCAGTGTTTTTGGGAGGCTTGGCAAAATCAACTTTTTGTCTTTTCAGTGTGAAAGTGAAATTAGAGGGTGATTGCCGTTCACCTTCTATTCAAGTTCTTCTATTTTGGTGTTACAGTAAGTAGGTGGATGTTCCGTCTCATTAAATTGAAGTGTTCGCTGGTTGGGGTTTGTCGGGAGTGTTTGTTGTTTTAGAGCTTTCTTTATCGTTATGGGATGTTCCGTTCTCTCCTGCTTTGTTGTCTTATTGTTTTCTCTTTTTATCTCCACCCTTTACACGCTTTTCATCTCCACTCTTTACACACTTTAGTGTGGTGTACTTTCCACCCGTGATGGTGGTGCAATCTCTTGAGTGTGGTTGTTTACTTGTTTGGTTGCTTGCCTGCTTTACGGCGTTTATGCCGGTTTGTCAATTGCTTTGTATTTGTTTGGTTGGTCGATCTTGCAGCTCTTTTCTTACGGGATGATTGGAAAGAGTTTTGGAAATTATCCGGTAACCGATGTGGTAAATCGTTCTTCTACTTGGTGTTTGTTTGGTGTGCTCTTCGTGTTTATTTTCTTTGTATATTTTATTTGTATCGTTTTTCTGAGATTAGTTAGATAATCAATGTATTCAGTAATCTTTTTTAATCAATAATTCAATTTAAAAAAAGTAGATAAATCGTCAAAAAAAGAAAACTATCTATAAAGATGAGTTGGAGAGGCTCTGTTTTTTTTTTTAACCTTCATATATTATGAACATCAGACTTTACTTAATTTTGTATTTCTCACTTTTTTCAATTAAAAAATATAAAACTTCAAAAAATTGAAAAAGGAATTGACCAACACCTAAATAATACACCAAAAGGGATAATACAAAAAACTGAGAACAAAAAAAACTTAACGTAAAGGACGACCCAACAATAAGCCTAAATATAACATAATTTGACATAACCGAATCAAGACAAGAAACACTCTAACGAGCAACCAACCACAAAATTCATATCTGGGAAATACTTGATTGAGTCAAGGGAGCCATATCGAGGTATGCAGCTTTCTTTAGGTCTTAGTTTGTTAAAAATTCAAGCTTCTGTCAATATCATATCATAACACATTGTCACATTCCATGTATTCTCCCTCCCTCCCTCTGCCTCCTATTGACACTTGTGCCAGGTTCTTTGAACTTTATTTTTTATTCATCTAGAAATAATTCAACTTATAGCCACGACAATTACTAGTAAATTATTTAAATAAATATGCAATCTGGATTATTAAACATAGAGTTGTCAAAAAGTTGTGTCAATGCAATATGAGAACCTTCCATTATTTTTCAAAACCATTTCTAACAAATCTAATATATTTATTCTATTTATAACTGAATTAGCCAATTCATATTTTAGAAAAATCGACAATTATACTAGTAATGTGTGTTTTCATGGAAAATAATTCCTCGTCTAAATTTTTTAGCTAATTTAGTGTCAGACTTTGGTCCGCAAACCTTTGAACATAATGGAAAGTAATATGCGAGACTTTTTCCATCCGTTTCTTGATCATACGAACCACTTGACTAGCCTATCAGAAAACCAGTGACACCTCATTAATACCTCAAATAATCTCAAAGTTGTCTGAGTAGATTAAAGTGTTAATTCCGCAATTTTTGACTAGTTCAATAGTTGTTTTTAAAATTATAATTTGCTTACCCCTCCTCATGTATTTTTCGCTTCATAACTTCTCCCATGGAGACTTGATGTCATATTACCTTATCATTTTTTACTACCGCAATCCCAGTCAGCTAGTAGTTTTGACAAATGAGGTATCGCTGAATAACTTAATCTTCACATTGATAGATGGTATTGCCTAGGTTTAGGGTTTAGGATTTAGAGGAGATTGGTTATTTTCTATTTTTTCACATTTTATCAATATAACACTAAAATTATCTTTCCTAGACATCAGGTACCCTTAGGCCTCAGCCTTAGGTTTATTTGTGAAAGTTAGTTACCTTTGTACGATCTTCTAATTTATTTTATCACCATTCTTAAGTAGAATTTCAAGAAACTTTTTAGAATTTTCTACGTTAATGGTGTACAAATTTTTATTTGCTTGCAATGGTAAATCCTCATGTTAACTAGGGTTAATTTTTGTTGTATTGATTGGTTATGTGGTTGTTCGCTATCTACCTTAAATTATCCTTTAATTAAATTACTTAGAATTAGGACTTGTTTGGCCCTCACCTTGATTTAATCATTCTACATTATAGTTGCTTATAAAGCAATTTGTGATAAATTTGTTGTTATTGGTTCCATCAAGTCCTTAGCCTTTTAAAATTGATAATTGTTTTTTCCATTATAGTTGACAATGAAACAATGGTAGATAGTTTTTAACTTGTCGAAAATCATCGTCCAGCTACTTTTTTAGTTTCCGTTTCAATTTTGACCATCTATGTGGTTTATTTAAATTTACTTTTTGAACATGACATCTATTTGGTTGCTTCGAATTTACGTTAGTACGGAAAATATTAATTTTATCTTAATCTTCGAAAAGACATTCAATTAAGATATTTCTGGTTGCATTTTTAGTGATTTTTTTTGCATACATAAGAGGCTAAAAACAAGCCATTAAGAATAATAGATTACATCAAAAACAAAATACTTATTAACTATCTAGTACAATCCTAATAGTTGCACGATCACTTCTATCTCGTGTAATCATCCTCCAAAGGCTAAAATCATTTTTAGTGATTTTCCTTCTAATATGATAGATAACAATTTGTTGTAGATTTGCTTATTGGATGACAATATTTTTTATGTTTTTTATCTCATCTTATTTATTTTTCCTTAAATTTGATATATCAATCCACATGTAAACGTGTAGTTCAATTTTCACTAAATGTTTTTAATAAAAGTAAGTGGGTAATACTTCCATCCAATATTGGATGGTCCAATATTTATATCACAACCATTGATTTTTATAACAAAACAAATGTCATTAGATTAATAAATTAGTTACTTTTTTATAAGTTTAAAACATGGGTATGTGTATTAATATAATTAGTGTAGGATCATCCAATATTGGATTGAAGAATTTTCCAAAGTAATAATTCGCCAACTTAAATGAAAAAGAAACACATTATTTCTCGCACAATTATTTGTAGATCATTACACCTTCGAGTAGTTACACGTTAGCACCTTATATAAAATGGATATGAACCTCATAATGATTCTTCATTAAAATAATAAAAAATTATCACATCATCGATCATTTAAATTTTATAACATAAAATTAATAATTGTTCAAATGATTAGAACACTCTGATGTGAGTAACATCGTAGGATCAAATCATTAACTCTCCACTATATAATGTAAATAAGAAAAAGTAAAAAAAAAAATACAGATTAATTTGCATGAAAAGAAAAAAAATCCAAGACTATTTATTATCTTTTTTAAAAATTCTTTTTCAATCCTCTGTATAACAAAATTTTCCACACAAATCTTTCTAAACTAATCATTCTTTACTCATCACTATAATATCTATAAGTGAGCAAAGACATAAACTTTTAAAATTACAATGAGACACAACATTTAAATCCGTCCCTAAATTATTCATCAATAATACCCCATCTCTGAAAGTCAAACTTAAATCCACCTCCTTTGACTTAGTCAACTTTGACTTTGTATGACATCGACATTCCATAGATACTCCTCCCTCATTCTTCTTACAACAATATTTTGCACATTTAGTCCCTACATTCTTCAATTCAGACAAACACATCCTTCTTACACATGCATGTAGTTTACTAGATAACGATGATACAATATCATAAACTTCCTCAGCTCCTAAACAATTCCTTTTAACATTCAGAATCTCTTTAATCGTACGGCTCAGATTTATTAAACATTCTGAACAACAATTATACACACATTCACTTTGACTTTGACTTTGACTTTGACTTTTCTCGAGTATTATTTCTGAATCATTTACGATCGGAGCAATACTTTGTGGAGATATTTCATGTTCCTGAGTTGCTTTAGAAGGTAAATTCGTGTCTAAATCGAAAGATCTGTGAAAGTTAAGGAGTAATTTTAATATAAAAGGACTTAAAAGTAAATAAAATTTAACAATACCTTTGCAAAGTATGAATCCAACTAAAAACCAAATCTTCAAAATAAGCGATTTGAGAAGTTAATCTAATATAACAAACTTTATCTTTACCACCTTCAATTTTCTCATTAATTCTTTTCATAAAAAGTTCTAGAACATTCCGAACATTAAAAGCAACTTCTTTAAGTGAATTAAATTCACCTCGATAAGCTTTTAAACCAATAGCTATAAGTCCTCTAACTATACCAGAGCCCGAACTTAAGCCCGAAATAGGACGTACTATACAAGAATTAAACGGCCAGCCTTTCCACGGGCCTTGAATATTAGCTTCCGGGCCTTCTTTTAGTTTCGAAGTGACCCAACAAAGTTCGGAAAAATGTGGGTAAATTAATATTTGGTATCCGAAAGTTGAAATAGCTAATAATAAATCCGATTTTTTCCCTTTGGACGGAACGTGGGGCCCGGGCCCGCTTGGTTTGGGGATGGGAGTTGGGATGGCCACGTCAGGGTGGAGTTGAATGGTAGGGGTAGAATGGGTATGGAGTTGAACAGTAGGGGTAGAATGGGGATGATTTTTATTGTGGTGGATTTGAACAAAGTGTTTGGCTAAATCTTTTGTTAATTTGTTTGTGCATGAATTAAATACAGTATTATAATCGAATTTACCATCGATTTCTAGTAAAAACTGAGGTACTGAAAAATTACTGTTTGATTTTTCTGCCTTGAAAAATTCTTTTACTCTTGATGGGAGTTTCGAAAATTCTAGTTCTGAAGTTGCCTGTTTTTAACACAGAAAAAAAAAACAAAAAAAAAAGTTATTTTTTCTCATATTATTCACAAGTTCACAGGAAAATAAACATATTTTGACAATTTAGTCCCTTATATTACAATGTTGTGACAATGTAGACAAAGTTAGTCCTTTTTGGGTATTTCCATTGTGTTATGCGTGTTGTAATATTTTGGCATCCCAAATTTTAAGGGTATATTAGTCTTTTATCACATCAATGATATGGTGACACATAGATGGATTTAACGCTTACAAAAGAATTTACGTTGTCACAAAATTAAAAGACAGGACTAAATTGTTGCATTTACAAGATAAGGGACTAAAATGTCAAAAAAGGTCAATAAATTATTTAACACATACAGAACTATCAAAATGGTTTTTTCCTCGTATTATTCTCAAGTTCAGAGGAAAATAGACATATTTTTGACAGTTTAGTCCCTAATTTTGCAAAAGTGACATTTTGATCCCTTATTGTACAATTTTGTAAAATAAAACTTTAAAGGGTATTTTAGTCTTTTTGTCACATTATTGATATGGTGACACATGGATTTAACTTTAACGCATATAATGTAATGGATATACACAAAAGGATTAATCAATAGACGGGGGACTAAACTGTAAAATTTTACAAGAGAAAGGACTAAACGCAAAGATAAACAGGGAAAAAACTTACCAAAATCATCAAGGGTGAGTTAACACAGATAGAATCAACTTGTTCGATAAATGAGTTCCATAGAAAAGACGATTTAATTACATCCGCCGCCTCAGCATCTGAGTCATCCTTATCACTTGCCACATCATCATCATACTCTTTCAAAATCTCAATGGCCCACAAATCTATTCTCGGCATAAATATCATACAAGAACTCAAACTCGCACATCTCACTGCCAAATAAAAATCAAATTAATTTTTATTGCAATATAAGTCCCTATGCTAACTTTTTTCAAGTTAACCACACTCTAAGTCCTATATTATACCGTACAAACACCAAAAACATTCGAATAAGTTGGGGGGAAAAAGTGAAGGCTATAAGAATATGTAAAGGACTAAAAGGTAAATAAAATAAAATAAAACATACTCAATATTTGTGTTAGTCCCTGAACAGTATCACCATTTCCTTCTTGAGAAATAGTAGCTAAATCAACTTTTTGCACTTCAATATTTCCAATAAAATAATGCAAAAAACACGAAGCAATATGTCTTTGACCAAATCTCGGATTTCCCGAAATCAAAACCCTAAACCCTAATTTCTCTTTCGATCCAAAGCCCGTTTTAACATCCAAAAGCCCATCTTCAATACCTTCATCATCATTTCCAATTAACACCCCATCTTTTTTCAACCCCTTCTCTATTTCACTCATAACACATTTTTCCTTAACCAAATTTTTCACATGGGCCCACCAATTCTCACTCCCTAAACCCTTCTTCTCCAAATATAAAACAATCACACGCTTTATTATCTCACCACCTTTCAAAACACTCTTCGGTAATTTAACATTAACACGCTCATCTATAAAAACCGAAACAACTAATTCACAAAGTGGGCCCAATAAACAAGGCACTAAATAATCATGAAGTAACGCTGACGTCACATTATTCGCAGCATTTCCACTTTCTCGTTTCGAACAAGGTAAGGGCGAAACATTAAACGCCTCCAACCAATCATGTTCCTCCACTATAACCGGGCCTTGGCCTTGGCCCAGGCCCGGCCCGAAACCCGGACCCATGACTCGTTTTAACGCGATGATAACAGCTTGAGTACAAAGTGCTTGTAAATCCGCACCGGCAAAACCAACAGTTTTACTTGAAATGTGTTTTAAAAGGGACCCACTGATAGGTTTAACCCATTTTTTAGTGTAGAGTTTTAGAATTTCTTCACGATCTTTAACATTAGGTAAAGGGAAATAAATCTCACGATCGAATCTACCGGGCCTTCGTAAAGCGGGGTCCACAGCTTCGGGCCGATTAGTAGCACCTATAACTATAACAGATCCACGGTTTTTTAACCCATCCATTAAAGCTAATAAAGTCGAAACTACTGAACTATGAGTTTGATCTTGCGATTTAGTCCTTACAGGAGCTAAACCATCGATCTCATCAAAGAAAATAATCGACGGCTGAGATTTCTCCGCTACTTGAAACAATAATCTTAGCTGTCTTTCACTATCACCTACGTATTTACCCAAACAATCAGCCCCTTTTCTTGCAAAATACGCAATCCTTTTATCTCCACGTGCACACGATCCAATTAACGATCTAACGGTCAAGGTTTTACCAGTTCCAGGGTATCCATGTAATAACACACCTCTAGGTGGGGTCAATCCGAGATTATCGAAAAATTCAGGGTATAAAAGAGGTAAAATCACTACTTCTTTCATACATTGTATAACATTTTGTAAACCTGCTACAGCTTCCCAACCACCAAACTGGTGGTTCTTTAAATTTTCCGGTGAGTTAACACCGCCTATATAAACAGGAGCGATTCTTAATAAATCACGATTTAATCTTTTATTTTCACGTTTTAAAAACTCTTCATCTTCACCACAATTTTCTAACCATTTTTCTTCAGCTTCTGTGTCTTTACGAAAAGCTTCGTGTGAGTTTTTTTTTACGTCGAGTTTTATTTTTTTTAATTTCATTTTTTTTATTCGCTCTATTAGTTTAACTCCATCTGGTTGGAATAAATGTCTATGATCTGTACACGCTATAAGGAATTTTTTGTGATCGAATATACAGCTATTTGCACGTGCACAAGGCTGTTTTGATTAAAAAAAATTATATTAATGAAATTATAAAGTAAATAAATTTAAAAAAAAATTAAAAAATTACCAGGTGGTAAGTTTTTGGACATCTGTCAACTCTACAACCTATTGTGGCCCCTGGTTTTTCACATCTGCTACATTTTAAAGCCCTTCCTCTGCAAAGTGCTGCTCTTACATTTTTTAAACATCCTAAACCAGCAAAATAAACCTGAAAAAACATATATAAATACCTTAGGGACCTATAGTGCAATTAATGAACTAAAAAAAGGTGAAAAAAAGAAAAAAAAATGACCTCGGGGCTCCAAACAGCACATAATTGATGAACCCAAATACCAGCTATACCAAAACGATCATTAATCGGGCCTAAAAGACGTCCAAGCCAGCCCGTTTCTTCACCAAAACCATCCCATATATCATAAGTGGGCCCCTCAGAAGCTGAGGAGCCACTATACGCTTCTTCTTCACTATTAATCCCATCTCGAGTCATTTTTTTAGGTGGTTTTCCTTCGTTTCGGGTCCCACATAACCCACAATATCTCCCTTCTTTTGTTTTTAACTTCTCAAAGATCTTATTTACTCCATTTTCATCTCTTTGAGCTGTCAATTCATCATTTTCCATAGCTTTTTCTAACTTTTCACCTTCATTTTCACTCTTTTCTTTAGGTGTGTTATCTTCACTCACTTTTGTATCATCTGTATCTTTAGTTTCAAGAATCGAGACTAATGTAGCTTCTTTATCGCTCATTTCTTGTTCTTCACTACTCTGTTTATTATCATCATTATCCTCCATTAAAGCTTCTTCTTCCTTCTCATTCTCACTACTCTCTTTATCTTCATCTTCCATTAAAGCTTCTTCTTCCTTCTCACTCTCAATACTCTCTTTATCATCATCTTCAATGGAAGCTTCTTCTTCAATGGAAGCTACTTCTTCATTGGAAGCTTCTTCTTCAATGGAAGCTTCTTCTTCCTTCTCACTTTCACTACTCTCTGTATCATCATCATCATCTTCCATGGAAGCTTCTAGAACATTTGAAGCTTTAACTCTACCTGGTCTCTGTGATTTCACAACAGTTGATTTCTTAAGAACCTCCTCTTCTTCACTTTCCTCTGATTCCTCCTCTGATTCCTCAGCTCTGTCAAAAAGCTTACGTTTACCTTTAGGTGATAAATTCATCTTTTCATTTACTAAAGAATTAACACTTCTACTTTTAATCCTACCCATAGATCTCAACCTTGATTTCCATCCACTTGAATCTTCTTCTTCTTCTTCTTCATCTTCTCTCTTTACACTATCAATTCTTCGTCTCTTTTTCACAGGTGGAGGAGATGTATCAAGCATAATCGGAGCTTTACGAACCCTAGCACTTCTACGAGGCTCCATCTCATCTCCTTTAACTCTGTTATTTTCACTATGGCTTTTACTATAAGCTTTTTCACAAATTGCATCGAGCTTTTTATGCTTTACTTTACCCAATTTATTATCATTCCTCCTCCCCTGACCCAATTCAGACTGCCCTAATCGCATGATAAGACTCGAGAAATTGCTCCACGAAAGTAAAATTTATCAGTATGCACAAATGGGTAATCGATAATCTTATTATTTGCTCAATTGGGTACCTGGAAATTGTAAATTCAACTCAATGAATTCAGAGATATGTTTATATGAGCAAAAGGGGAATCAAATTTCTTGTAAAATATCAAATTGGGTGTCTGAAAAGGTGTAAATTAGACACAATGAGAGCAAAAGAACAAACTAACCTTCTATTGAATTGATCAAAAAAGAAACTGATGAAACCCTAGACAGCAATTTTAATTATTGTGAAGCTGAAGATATCGATATTATTCATATTTATTCAATCAAATTTGAGATATTTGGGGGGGTTTTTCTGCTACTCTGTTCATGGGTTTTTCTGTTTTCTGTATGGTTTTTGGTGTGTTTATAGAAGAGAGACTAGGGCGAGGTATTTGAGTGTTTGCACTGTTGAGACGTACTGATATTTGAGGGTTTATTGGTACGCGCTTGGAAGAAAGTGAATGCACGCTGCGATGTGAGGGTTGAGGTTTCTCGCGTGGATATTTTTGGTGTAGAGTTTGTATAACACGCGTGTTGGAAGAGAGGGTAGGAGTTGGGGAAATATATTAAAATTTGTAAATTTGTTTTTAGTACTTTTTTCCGTTTTTCCCACCAAGCTTGCCGCTGAAAATGTGTGAGTTTTTCATATTTTGTTGATTTGTATGTTAAAATTGTGGATTTGAATGTTGAAGACTTGAAGCTACACATGGTATCCACCAATCAAAAGAGAATATA
The DNA here is from genome assembly GCA_029959085.1 of Nemophila menziesii. Classification (NCBI taxonomy): domain Eukaryota; kingdom Viridiplantae; phylum Streptophyta; class Magnoliopsida; order Boraginales; family Hydrophyllaceae; genus Nemophila; species Nemophila menziesii. The sequence continues at coordinate 1,995,982 of JARWIR010000064.1, read as the reverse complement.
AGGCTCTAGTAGTCGTTGAACATTTTGAGTTAGGTTTTTTTTTTTTTTGGGCAGAATTTTATTAGTTAGTGTAAATTTATGATCTAATATGTAAAAATTGTTAATAAAGTTTAATATATCCGCCAATAGTTTTAAACTCGTTTCTTAATAAAATTCAAAGCGCTGAATATGATTGTGATCGGGTAGGGGTGAGGCTCGACCTATTTCCTTGTAAAGATACCAGGTAGGAATGGGGATCAACTCAATTTCTTGGTAAATTAATTAATAGTCATAAGAGAAAGTCAAACCCTAAGTACTAGGATGCAGGTTGGGTGGGGGTGGGACTCGATCACATTTTCTAGTAAAGTTATTCAAAGACTCGAAAAATGTAGTTATACAAGAAAGCGACCATTAATGCTAGTGTGGAGACCGGGTGACTCGGCAACCAATCCTTGTGTTGGACGAGTTTTTTTCTCATGCATCTCGGGTCGAGCTGAAGACCATACATGCGGTTGAGAAGGAATAACGCTTTAAGAGGCGACAAGCCATAAGATGATACCAGCCGTGTTGCCTAAGAAATAACCTAGAGGGGTAAATTAGACAATGTCCTGATAAAAATTATTCTCACCAAACACATGCTCCATTAATATAACTAGTGCAAGGATATGAAGTTATGAAATATGTTAGTTAAAAATTGTTAGCCTTATTCTTTATGATTTTTAAAACAATAAATCTTGTTTATTGTTATCAAATCATAGTCGATTTTTTTGAGGTGTGTTTAGCATAATTACATAAGATATGTGAGAAGAACGCATGCTTGAGTTATAGAGTTCAAACGGTCAAAGATCATACTTTATTGAAGAAATTCAAGAGATGATCGCAAGAGCATAGAGTGCTCAATAGAATAATCTTAAGTTGTCAAGATCAAGACTCAATGGAGATCAACAGAAAAGCTAAAGATGGTCAAAACTCAAGGGAGTTAGAAGAGATCAAGGTTGAAGACGTTAGAAGATCAAGACTTGAGAAATATCAAGAAACAAGCTAAATATGAACAAGACTGGGAGTTTATTGAAAGTGAAGTTAAAAGACTCACCGGGATGCTTGCTCATAGAAGATCAAGAAGCATGAACAAGATTGAGGATGTGATCATAGCAATTTGTGCATCAAGGGAAGGAGATTGGCAGCTAAGAGTGCCTCAGAGAAGTCGGTTTAGAACGTAAAGAAAACTTAGGAAATCAGCTTAGTCTGGCACCCCGATAAATAGTTTAGGTTCCCAAACAAACCATCCAACATCACTAGTATAAACCATGATCAAACTCCTGAAGAGTTGAAAAACATACAACCAAAAAATCCAGTTGAAGGCGTACTGAAAGAAGTTGAAGTTCAGACCTCTAAGTCATGTGAAATGCTAGAGTGCTTAAAGCCATGTGAGATTAAATATTGAGAAATAATAAGATCAGACCTCCACGCTATGAAACGGTGGGTAACCTTAAGGCATTCAAGAATGAAGGTTTGGAAATATTGAAGTCTGGACCTCTAAAGTGAAGAAAGGCTAGATTGTCAAATTGCATCAGATGGGGTCCAAGGAAGTTGAAGAACATACAACTAAATAAAGGCGCTAGGTATCCGATTTGCTTAATTATCAAATATGAAGACTTGACTCCAAGCCGATATGACGCCAGGCTCTTCCCGTACTATCTGAGCTACTTCTTTACAGTGAATAGCAAATTCTTTACCTATGGAGATAAAGGTGGGTACCCGATGAAAGAAAAGATAACGACTATAAAGAATGATTTTAGAGTAGTTGGTGTATGATATTTTGGAGTCATTAAAAAGAACAGAGAATAGTTTTCATCGATCATCTGACTATAAGGGTGTGGACATCCGACCAAAAGAAGTAATCATCCATCAAGAATATTTTCGTTTAATGAGAAGATGACACGTGTACATATTCGTTATGGATATTTTCCCTATAAATAGAGGCATTGATGATTTCCAAAAGTGGCTCTCTTCTACAACAATCTTGAAACTTTTCAAAGTATACATCCAAAGAGATCTTTATAGCAATTTATAGTCCATATATATATATATATATATATATATATATATATATATATATATATATATATATATATTGTTTTGTATTTAAACCAAACACTTGTATTTATCTACTCATCAAAGAGCACAGAGGCTAGGTAGAGTAGGCTTAATCATAAAACCAAGGTTTTACTCTTGGTCTAGTGAAGAAGTATATTTTTCCATAGACTAGAAAAGAGTCGTTTAGAACTTGTGTAGTGTAGACACAAAGCTTGAAATCTTCACATGTGTGAAGTGGTTTGGTGAGTATTGAAGGCATACTTGGGTTCTTGTGTATAAATATATAAGTGAAGGTTTCACGGGTGTGTAAAGTGATAGATCGTGAGTATTGCTTGAATAATTGATTTCTTATGTGGAGATACACAAGTGAAGGTTTCACAATTATGTGAAGTGGTATATCAAAAGTATATATTGTGTACTCGTACTTGTGTGGTGTTACACAAGGAAAGGTTTTACGGGCTTGTGAGATGACATTGTACCCTTAGTTTATTTGAAAGGATATTTTGAAGAGGTTGTACATGTTTGTGCTCTCACATGTAAGATATAGTGGAGTTCTAGTGGAAGATCTGGCCAAATCGTAAGGGTCGAATAGACCTTAGGTAGTGTACTAATCCTACGGGAGTCGAACAACTCTAAATCGTATGTACCGTATTATCTCCATTTATTCTTTACTTTATTGCATGCATTGTGTTTGGTTATTTTTCTTGCCCATATCTAGTTATCATGTCTTTCACACTAAGTGTCTGCTCATTTGCCTCAATCGTATTTGTCAAAATCCCTTTGCTAAAACTAGGTATCCCCCAAAAGTGTTTGACAAATGACCCAATGAGTTTTTAACTAAAAAATTTCAAAATTGCTTATCTGTGTATTAGTTAAATTGATTAAGCATGAGTTTAATGAAATTAATTTTTATTTTCCTAATAGGCTATTTACTAGGTTTCAATAACTTATAGGGCATTTTGTCTAACCCTCGGAGAATACCTACTTTTAGTAAAGGGTAAACAAACATTAAATTTATGGAAAGAAAATAGTGTGAGGATAGATAAGCGATACATACAATTTACAGCGGTTCAGCTTTCGGAGGCCTAAAACACTACCTAAGATCTGTTTGACCCTTAGGATTTGGCAAGATCTTTCACTAAACACCCGTGTCTCTTACAGGTGAGAGCACAAACCTTTACAACCTATTGTAAATTCCCTTCAAATAAAACCCTTACGTTATCACCAACAAAGTAAACCAAATGTACAATCTTACACGCACGATGTCGCTTCACAATCTCATGAAACCTTCACTTGTTAATCACTAAACAAGTACGAGTATACAATTTCTACTCATGGTATACAACTTCACATACCCGTGAGCCTTGTGTATCTCCATACAAGATACCAATCATTCAATCAATACTCACAATGCTACATCACAAGCCCGTGAAGCCTTTACTCGTGTATCTCCATATAAACACCGAGTATTCAATCAATACTCACAATTCTACTTCACAAGCCCGTGAAGCCTTCACATGTGTATCTCCACAAAGATCCCGAGTATGTCTTCGACGCTCACAAAACCACTTCACACACTTGTTAAGCATTTTCTTCGGGCTTGTGAAGCCCGAAGAAATTTATTAGTTAGTGTAAAATTAAGATCTAATATGTAAAAATTGTTAATAAAGTTTAACTATATTCGTCATGATTTTACATTCATTTCCTAAAATAATATTCAAAGCGTCGAATATGGTTGTGATCGGGTAAGTGTGGGGCTCAACCCCATTTCCTTGTAAAGTTATTCAAAGCTTTGAGAAGTAAAGTCACAAGAGAAAGTGAACCTTACTATCAGTAGATACCAAGTAGGAATGGAGCTCAACTCCATTTCTTGGTAAATTGATTAAATCTCCAAAAAGCATAGTCATAAGAGAAAGTCAAGCCCTAACTACTAGGAGGGAGGTTGGGTGGTGTGGGATTCGATCATATTTTATGTTAAAGTTATTCAATGCCTCGAAAATGTGGTTATAAAAGAAAGTGACGAAATGTGGGACTAGTTTTTTTCTCATGCAACTCGGGTCGAGTTGAAGACCATACATGCGATTGAGAATGAATAACGCTCTCAGACACGACAAGTCATGGGAGATACCAGTCGTGTCCTATATGGTTGAATTGGACAAAGTCTAGATAAAATCATTCTCACCAAACATATGCTCAAAAATTAACTTAACTAGTGCAATGCGTACTGGAAGTAGACAACCAAAAAAACCAGCTGAAGGCGTAGTGGAAGAAGTTGAAGTTTGGACCTCCGAGCTATGTGAAATGATAGAGTACCTAAAGCCATGGAGATTAAAGGTTTAGAAATAAAAAGATCAGACCTCCAAGCGATGAAAAGATGGGGTAAACCTTAAGGCATTCAAGAGTGAAGGTTGAGAAATGTTAAAGTCCATACCTCCGAAGTGAAGAAATGCTAGTCTGTCAAAGTGCGTTAGATAGGAGCCAAAGAAGTTGAAGACCATACAACTGAGCAAAGGCGCCAGTATCTGATTCGCTTAATTGTCAAATTTGAGGACTCGACTCCAAGCTGATACGTTATGGAGATAAAGGTGGGTACCTTATGAAAGAAAAGATAATGAATATAAAGAATGATTTTAGAGTAGTTGGTGTATGTATTTTGGAGTCATTAGAAAGAACATTGAATACTTTTCATCGGTCATCCGCCCATAAGGGTGCGGACATCCAACCAAAAGGAATAATCACTCGACATGAAGAATTCCAACGAATAAGAAGATGACACATGTACATATTTGTTATGGATATTTTTCTTACAAATACAGGTATTGAGAATATCCAAAAGTGGCTCTCTTCTACACCAAGCTTGAAAGTTTTCAAAGTATACCTCTAAAGAGATCTCCAAAACAATGCATAGTCTATATATCTATATAGTTTTTAGACCAAACACTTGTATTTATCTACTTATCAAAGATTCTAAAGGCTAGACTAGGTTAATCAGATTAACATTAATTATATAACCTAGGTTTAACTCTTGATCTAGTGAAGAAGTATATTTTTACATAGACTAGAAGAAAGTGGATTGGAACTTGTGTAATGTAGACACAAAACTTGAAATCTTCACGTGTGTGTAGTGGTTTGGCGAGTATTGAAGGCATACTTGGATTCTTGTTTAGAGATATACAAGTGAAGGTTTCAAGGGGGGTGTAAAGTGGTAAACCGTAAATATTGATTCAATAATTGATTTCTTGTGTAGAAATACACAAGTGAAGATTTCACGGTTATGTGAAGTGGTATAGCGCAAGTATATATTGAAATTAACTTTTTAATTAGTGGACAAAACTAAATGACCCATAGTATATGTATCTAGACAAATTTACTTGTCATAATTCGACAAATGTATCATAATAAGGGGGGTTTACTTTATAAGGCCCAAGGCATATGAGTCTTTATAATAAAAATCTCTACCATAACTACTTGGTTACAATAGGCTAAAGAGCAGAAGATGCCCTCCCCCCTTCAGTTCTTATTACGCTGAAAACCCAAAACCAAATCGGAAACCCCATTAGGGTTACGGGGAACCCAAAAAACATTTATTCCCTCTTCACTCTTCTCTCCCCTCTCCCCCTCTCTTCTTTACTGAACAAGAAAACCGCCTCCTGCATGGACCATTCTCCACCCAATTCTGCACACAAAAACCGCCCCCCAGCACCAACCCTCCCCTGCACAAAAACCGCCCTCATCATCACCACCAACAAACACTAGCCTCTCCCTTGCTCTCTTCACCTCCCCTCCACCTCCTCTATCTGCTTCCGTTCCCTACTCACGAAACTGTCGCCGCTTGGAACCCTACACCACCATCTCCACCAACATCATTACCACTCGGACCACCTTCCTACCGATGGCGTTAACCTGCTCACGAACATAGACGCTACCACCGTCTCCTGCTCACCATCTCTTCACCACCAACATCATCTTCACCACCATCATCTCCACCACCATCATCATCTTCACCACCATCGTCTCACCTTTCTGTCGAAGCTCTCCTGGAGAAGAAAACCACCATCACAGTGGCCCGTTCTCCACTATAAAATGAAATTGCCGTCTCCATCACCTATCAATAACTCGGGTGTCACCTTCCCGCCGAAGCTCTCCTGGAGAAGAAAATTGTCGTTCGTGGTCCAGGCTCCGCCATGGTCGTCGCCTCCATGGACCAGATCCCGTCATCTCTCCAATGCCTTTCTCGATCTGAAACGCGTTTTTGATTTTTTTTATTTTATTTTATTACCGCCACCGTGATTGGGGGATGATTGTGCAAAGATTTGTTTTTGTTTTTGGGTCATAGGTACAGCCCAATGTGAAGTGTGTGGGTACATCTCAACTTGAAGAGATTTCGATTTTGTTTTTGTTCATTGTTCCAATAATACGAGTGTGAAGAGATTAAGAGATTTGTTTTTGATCTTGATGTGCTTTGGGTTGTGAAGAGATTTTTTTGTTTTGTTTTTGTTCATGATGGGTGCAGCCCAAGAACAATTGTGAATAGTACAAAGTGATTTTATTAGGCCATTGGCTACAACCCTGCACATAACTGCTAGATATGGACTAATTGGGTTCGTACCATCGAGCTGATGGTCGAGATGGATCCATGTCCACTTAAGGCCTGTTTGGAAGTGCTTATTTTAGACTAAAAAAGTGTTTTTAGAATAAAATCCAAATTTTAAAAAAATTATTAAAAATAATTTTGAAATCTAAAATTATTTTAAGTGCTTTTTCTAAGAAGCACCTATTTGGTGCTTCTCAAAAAAGTGCTTTTCAAAGTCAAAACAACTTTTAAAATGCTAAAAGTACTTTTAAGTGCTTCTCTAAAAAAACACTTCCAAACGGGCACTTTTACATTGTCAACTAACCTATGCATGACTTCATAAAATTCTAAAAAACGGCTTAACATAAATGTAACACCGACACGGGTCCGTATCCATCATTATTTAATTTACAAAAATGGTGTGAACATTAGTAGATCCGTACTCATCGGAAAATCTACCAACTTCTCACTTTAGGCCATAGGAGGGGTACAAAAGTAAAAAAATCCAAACCATAACATTATAATTAAGACTTTAATAGAAATATTTTTTAATTGAGATTTAAAACATAATTTCGAATTTTTTAAGCCTCAAAATGTATTTTCCTCCAATAATAATGCATATATGTTAACAATTGCAATTAAAAATCACTTCTTAATTGCTTTTTCTCCAAGATAAAGCATACTTCCAACGCAAATACCTCAGAAAATATCAAAAAGAATTGCATAAAATAAAAAATTAAAGGTGGTAATAACAAGATTCCAAATTTTTTTCCTTCGAAAATTACAATTCAAATACTACCTAACTTAAATCTCTCAGAAGTTAGATATTTACACTTACCATACAAAACACTAAAAGGTTATGCAAAATCAATCCTAAAAAAATAACAAAACATAAAATCCCATCACTAAATACGATTTTTAAATCGAAAATCAACATGTTCTAAAGAACCCGGATTTCTTTTAGCCGTAATTTGTAAATAAGCCCCATCATTAATCATACGCCTCATCACTCTTGCGATATTTTTCGTATCATCAATTCCAAGATGATGACTTCCAATTAACTTCATATCAAGTTCTCGCATCATCGAAACCATCCCAGGGGCCTATATGTAAATTACCACAAAATAGTAAGTTCACACCAAAAGGACCAAACGTGTAAAACTTACCACCCTTTATTACATACTTACACGTCTATTGTAGAAATTCAGAAAGATATCCTTTAAATTAATCCATTCCATGAAATAAGATGGAAGTTTCATCTCTGCTACTTTGCATTGTTGGGGTATTTTCGTCTTTACGTCCCAATTTCCACTAATAAAACGTAAATTATATTCCATAATAAAAATAAAAAGTAAATTTTATTTACCATGTTACAAAAGCAGCTTTGTTTAAAAGCCCATGTGACTTTTTTACCCAGAGTTGATGTGTTTCAAGCCAATCTTCGAATTGTTGAATAACTTCCTTAAATGGTATAGCTGTATCATGCCAAACACTGCATATGTAAATAATTTCATTTGAGTTAATTGCGTTATAGGTCCTTATAATATGCAAAAATTGCATTACAGGTCCTTATAATATAACAAAATTTGCATTACAGGTCCCAATAATATAACAATATTTGCATTACATGTCCCTATATTGTTTTTTTGAGTTAATTGCTCTATAGGTCCGTATATTATGCAATAATTTGCATTACAGGTCCCTATATTGTTTTTTTAAAGTTAATTGCATCATAGGTCCATATATTATGAAAAAATTGCATTACCGGTCCCTATAATATGAAAAACTGCATTACAGGTCCCTATATTGATTTTTTGTTAATTGCACTATAGGTCCCTATTAGTTTGCATTACAGGTCCATATAATATGCAAAATATGCATTACCAGTCCCTATATTATGAAAGTTAGTATTATAGGTCCATATTTTTTTGAGTTAATTGCACTATAGGTCCCTATATTGTTTTTTAAAGTTAATTGCACTATAGGTCCATATATTATGCAAAACTTGCATTAGATGTACCTTTGATATGAAAAAACTGCATTACAGGTTCCGATATTGATTTTTTTGAGTTAATTGCACTATATGTCCTTATAATATGGAAAAACTGCATTACAGACTCCTATATTGATTTTTTTTGAGTTAATTGCACTATAGGTCCCTATAATATGAAAAACCTGCAGCACAGGTTCGTATAGTGATATCTCTGTAATTGCATCATAGGTCCATATATTATGCAAAAATTGCATTACAGGTCCCTATAATATGAAAAACTGCATTACAGGTCCCTATATCGATTTTTTTGTTAATTGCACTATAAGTCTCTATTCGCTCAAATTTTAAGAAAATTTTAAGAAATTGGGGAGGGGAAAAGGGTAACAAACCCAAATTTTATTGAGTTAATTGCACTATAGGTCCTTATATTTTGCAATATAGTTTCAAGAATTGTAGAGTAATAAGTTCAAGAACAAAGAATAGTTACCCATCAACTCCTATTTTTCCATATTTTCCTTCAATATACTCGTTTACTCTCTGTTCACTCATTTTAGTTGGTCTTACAAACCTGTAAACTTCAAAATTAATATGAGTAACACAAATAATTATTCGTAAAAGTTGAATTAAGTAAAAAACCTGTGAAAAAATGCGATAACTTCCATGGATTTGACATCGAATAATAGAACGGGAAATTCGAGAATTTCGATTTTTCCTTCTAAATCAAGAACTAGAAAGTAATCCATTTCTTGTGCTTTGATTTTGCTCATAGACTCGTTTTTTAGTTCAAAATCACCCAGAGAACATACATTGTGATTGAACTTTTCAACATGAAGAGCTTCATCCATCTATAATACAATACAAGTAAAAGACTCAAAATTAAATTAAATTTCAATTTCATGTATAGTGCAATTTTGAGATCTTAAAAGAAATAGGAGTGGTGTAGTTAATACCTTAGTACACATACCATGAGTGTAGTACAAACAGGTAGGTTTCCATTTGGTGGTTATGTTCTTGGAGAGTGTTGATTCTTCTTCTGTGTGAAGTGAAGCGGTGGAGACGAAACGAACTGTACGGTTTGGTAAATGGGAAAATGATAGAGGTGCCATTGGAGAAGAGAGTAAGCTTCGTCGGAACTGAGGAACAACCCTAGAAAACGCCATTTTTTCTGATATGGTACAAACAAACTAAAGAGAAAGCAAAGATAAGAAAGGGGAAAGAAAACGCATTTTTTTTTTTGGAGTAGTGTAGTGGACCTAGTAGTAATTTGGTTTTCTCTTCATTTCTATTTTTGTTCAGCGGGTATGTGTTGGATTTTATTTTTTCAATAAACAGCATATCAAATAACAATCAAAGGTTATCCGATACCCGGGTGATTACCAAGACTTACCAATACCCTGGTCAAATCGATGATAAAGATCGACGACTAATTGGTTGGGAGTGAATTACTTTTAAAACTCGCCGTTTTTACATTTCTATTTTTAAAAACATGTATAATAGAAATAAAAGAATATATCGAATTCCCGTTCCATAGACTCATCACTTCAAAGAGCTTCCCCGTCACTTAAAAGTGGGACATCATCCTCATCTTTATATCGATTATTGCAACTCCAGTAGGTTCATGCTCAGAAGAGGACGAGACATCACATAAGATATTAAGATCTGCTGAGCGGGGAAGGGGGGTGTTAAGGGGGCTAGTATCACCAACATCCACTTTACCAGGGTCAGGTGGGTTAGCCTTTCGAAACATGTCCAAATCTGCTCAAATATTTTCCTTTATCGAGTTATCCACCAGTAGGAGGATTGTTTTGGAATTCCATATTGTTCCTTCAAAAAGACACTTCATCCAAGTGGCTTCAAAACTTCTTAGAGTTATTCCTAATTGGCCAAAGCATGAGCAAGTTATCTGTATACATTGAGATAGCCAAAGTGTCACTGGTAGTGCATTAAACGAGTTGTATAATGGTAATTCTATACACATACATCTTAGACACAATACCAATAGACAACTACTCTGAAACGAAGTTATCACAATTGATTATGTTCAATCAAAGGATAACACTAAAGATCCACTGATCAAAGGTCTACAAAGAGAGCAAGTACAAGTGTTATCCAGGGGAATTTGTCTTAATCATATCAAAACTGAGGTTCAACGATGAGAACCCTACCTAGCAGAGTGGAGATTTTACAATCCAGGTTCAAATAGAAAACTAAATCATGAAAATGAAATTCGGTGCAAACATGTGGGTAGACCTCACCAAACTATTCCTATGACAAAGTAGATTTTGCTACATGTAACAATGAAGGATAAATTAGATTTTTTATGGTTCTTGTATCTTTAATAATATAAGATAGAGTAATGTAGAATACTCTCGACAAGAAAAGGCGTATATGAATAACATGGATTGGACTAGCCTACGAGATTTTTTTACGCGGAAATTATTTAACGGTTATTCATGAAATGCAAAGAGTTATCCAGGACTATAAATGGACACAACCGTTAGAACCAAATAATATTACAGAGGATACTATGTGAAGTATGTTGACTTGATTTACACAAATGCGGAATAGTTCAAGATATCGCGTTCACTAGTTAACAAGTAAATTGTATATCCCTTCAAGGCCAAAAGTTTTCTATCTCGATCTAGTATTCTTTTACGCTTCTCTCTCATTCTATGTAGTGTTTAACATTCTCTTGTATAGTTTTAATTGGTTAATCAATTTTCATTTATGTGAGAATTTTTTGTCAAATGGGTTTTTACCTAAGTATTAGTTGGATTGACAATGACTTAATTGATACGTTTATCAAATTGTAAAAACTAGTGTAATATATTCACTTAATTAAAAATTATCTGAAAATGAATGAGAATTGAGTCATGAAATTTTAAATAAATTTATAAATAAATAAATAAGTGTTTCTTTATTTATTTGTATATATATAGTAAATATGAAAGGAAAGAATATTTTAATTCTTACCAATGAGTCTATATAGTAAATGTGAAAAAAAATAATATTTTAATTCTTACCATTGCTCAAACTCAATAGTTGTGTAAATCTTTTACTATAAGCAAGTTTTTTAATAAAGATCTATTACTATAATTATGTCTTTTACTTCTAATGTATGTATTGTATCAGTTACAATTCTTTTAAATGGATCACCATCTATTCATTTATTATAAATAATTGGTCAAGAAAAGGTACATTGATAAATTCGTTGGAATTTTGGAAAATTCGTGTATCATCTTTTTTAATAGTTTCGTTGTTGTCGTATATTGAGGTTGAAGCCAATAATTATAAGATACCGGTAGGTGACCAAAATACTCTGGTATATTAGATAAAATTCAAGACTCTGACAAATAATTTGTATTTTGTAGATTTAAATTATATTATTTATCACGTAAAGGGTATGAAGTGAGAGATATATGGTTTGAATCTCCTTTTTAAACATGTGTTACCTAATTCTTATCTTTAATATGCATGTGAGACATATGCATATCCCGTGAAATTAGTCGTGGTACGCGTAATCTGGCCTGTACCACCCACGTATAAAATATTTAAAAAAGACAAATAATAACAAAAATCTTAACGCGCCTCTTTAATTTTTTTAAAACAATCGTTGTTCCTTTTATTACAAATTCTTCATCCCTGAGCAGGAGAACCTTGCTTGGATTGAGTTGAAATTATTTTTCCCATGTCGAACAACGAGTAAGCCAAGGATAGTTAATAAAATCTTGAGCTATGATTCTGTATATCATCAAATAATTTTAAGATGAAACTTCAAACTTATATAAGATATCATGAAAGTTGGGATTACGAGTTATAATTTCAAGTGTGACCGTATTACATGTGTGGGACAATAATTTTATAAAATTATAGGCTACTTCATCTCTTGCTAATTATATTTAGGATTGAATGTTTGCCTGAATTGTTCATTGTGAAACACCCCTGAATCAAATATTAATGCATTCACATATGTTTATTCCAATCTAACACCATATACAAAAATTAAACACGCTGCATATTTGAAGGGTTAATAACAATTAACAAACATAATATTTAGTACGTTATTTAACTAGGATAAGATTCGGTATAATTATGATCTCTTAATCCCTGAAAAACGCATTCACAATTAATTCCCAACCTCCCAATACTTAATATGATCTATCATTCATTACCCACCTACGTGAACCACATAAAGGTAAACCATGATAATTAGGATCATAAACCTCATCATATTGCAAAGGCGGCGGTGGTGAGCCACCACCACCGTTGACAACCCAAGAACCGCTCACATCATCATACAGTCCACCACTTCCTCCTTCATCACAACAACCAGAATTATCAATTGAACTAACAATCGGTGGTGGATATAGCGCTGCTTGTTTATCTACTTCCAACATTAATACATGATTTCTTGCCTTGTGAAGCTCTTCTTGAAGATGTTTCACTTCTTTCTCAAGCTGTTTTTTCTCCATTAATGTACTTTCTAGCTTTCCTTGAAGGCCATTGTAGTCAAGCTCGAGTGACTGGTTTTTCCAACGCGCACGCTTGTTTTGATACCATATAGCGATTTGTCTAGGAGGCATGTCGAGTTCTCGAGCAAGGTGAAGTTTTAGCTCTGGTTCTAGCTTTTTGTTTCCATCGAAAGTTGCTTCGAGAAGCCTTATTTGGTCTTGGTTTAGCCTTTTCTTCTTGTGTTTTGTAGATTGGTGGTACTTTTGGTTTTCTGAGTTCGCATAATTCATGTTTGAGTTTTGGTATGGAGGTTTTCGTTGTTCGAATTTCTTGTGTATAGAGGTTCTTGGATATACTATATATGGTAAAATGGTTAGGTCATTTCATTTTGGGATCTATACTATATAGATATAACACTCCAATTTGAATGGATTTTTTTTTTCCCCATATGAGGTCAAAAGACCGTGAATAATTACTCTTCTAAAAGAAAAATAGATTTAAACGTCTATAACGGTCCTAGGTACTGTCCAATCGCAATGGTCACGCCCTAGAAGCCTCCATAATTCATCTGGCGGGTCTACATAAACATCGGACCATCCTTATTCCGCAACCCAAACTTAGCTAACCAATCTGCGCAATTATTAGCCTCTCGGAAGTTCCAAATTAGCTCAAATTGCACATTATTACGCAAAATATGTACACACTCACGAAGAATACCAACTAATCGCAAATACAAAATATTTGTTCAAAAATTTATTTGAATGGATTTTGTAACACCAACTAATCACAAATACAAAATACTTGTTTAAAAATTTATTTGAGAAAATTTTAAAGTCAGGTTATCTTTCTCTTTTTGGTTGAGATAAGGCAGGTTCCAAAATGGGGAATGTCTTAAATTAATTTGAGTAATGATATATATATGATTTTTTTTTCCTAATTATATGTTTCTAGAGATATTATTTTAAGTATAAATTGGACTTATATAATAGACTTTTTGGCTTATTTTGTTATATTTTATTTTCTCTCCTTGGATTTACAATATTTTATTTTTAGAGTTTTTCTACGTCAATTTGTTTACTTTTAGTACAAAATTCTTAGGTCCATGGATGTTAGGGAGCACCAAGACAAGGAGTAGAGTTGAGAATTAAAGTCTTAGATCGAGCGGAGAAGTCAAAGGCAAGAAAAGATATCCCGAAGAGTTGACGAGAAAAGCTCCAAATCTGGAAAGCTGTTACTAATTTCTTATTTCGAGCCACTTAGACATGGATTCATCCTTTGGGTCGTTAAATAAAGATTTTTCCTTATTGAGTTAGGAAGATTTAGCAACTGGAATGAGTCGATATGGAGTTGATATGCAAACGTCACAGTCGTTTTACTAACAACTGTACACCAGTTACGGGAATCACCAATTGGTTTTGGGCTTTTAATTACTCAATTGAGCCCAAGATTAGACCTAATCCGTTTTCACCATCTATATAAACCCTCTTAGACCTCATTATTCAGAACCACTCATATTTTCTTCAAATTAAATCATCCTTAGAGAGCGTTAAGAGGTGAAAGCAAGAGAAGGAGCTGGAGAATCCATTGTTTTCCAACAACATTTCTTTTCATCCCTTCAATTAGGTTTCATATTTTATTTCTATAATTTAGGATAATGTATTTTATTTATTTTATTTTAGTTTTTCTTTTGAACATGAGCTAAATTATTAAGTACTTGAAAATCGCAAATAATGGGTTGAAGCCCTAAGTAATCAGTTTTTGTTTTTGAATTTGAGATTTTACGATTTAATCCGAGTTGGGTATTTATTATTGGAGATTATTTTATGCTTGTTCATTATTTCTTTTCTGATCAAATAGAGATAGTTTTACTAATTAGGCTATTCACTTAAGTGGCAAAGTGATCACCTTGACGGGGATTTAATTACGAACCTACGTAATAGACGTGTGGTATTCGTCAATGATCCTGACGGGCTTGACTAACCACGTAGCCAATTGGGTAAAGATCTTCAACATTCGAAAGTAGGTATAATCGCCCTGACGGTGTTTATAATACCGTGGGATAGCTCCTAAGTCCACCCTGACGGGGGTTAGAAGATTATAGAGTCCCGACTAATAATTAAATGACAACTCTACCCTTAAAGAAAACAGTAATTTCATTGACTTAGATGAATTCCCTTGCGAGACTCAAGTACCATTCTCAGGGGCGGATGTACAACCCACCCCAGCCTATCCAGCCCACTATAATTTAACCTATTTTTTTTTAAAATAGATAAAAATATAACAAAAAAATTATAGAATAAAATTATCCCTCCCTAACTTAAAGTTTAGAGATTAATTCTATCAAATAATAAAATTTATTGACGAAATTGGAACGTAAATACCACTAAATATTCAATTTCTTGGTTCTTTAAAAAAAATCATAGATTTTTTTGTAATTAACTCTTTAGTGTATCAAAAAATTTCATTTGACCCCCTAAATTTTAAATTTTTTTTTATTATACTTTAAATTATTCTATTTATAGGACTTTTTGTTTTTTTACAACAAAATGTATGTTATTTTGTATAAAAACTGAAATTGATCATACGATTAATTTAAAAAAATAATATCCGGACTTATATTGCAATCTTCACACAATATAGGGAATTATAGTGTATTTTATCATTATATAAGGATCTATCTAGCAATTTTTGCATAATATGTAGACTTATCGTGCAAATACGGCAAAATAATTTTTTTCGGGGCCTTGCCCCCGAACCCCCTTAGCCCTCTCTAACTAAAAATACTAGCTCCGCCCCTGACCATTCTCATCTTGCGTCCATCTTATTTACTTGCATTCTATATTTCAGTTAATCATTTAAGCACTTTATTTTACTGCGTCATTAGTGTTAAATCAAAACCAAACAAAAAACTTTCATATTTTATTTTTTGTACTTACAATTACTACTACTTATCTATTGAACACTTGGGTTATACCAGTCTAATACCTGAGAACCAACCCCGGTTTATCGGTTTATTGCTTGAACAACCGTACACTTGCGGTCTGTGAGTCCTCATTTTTATCGCATTATTTTATAACACACAAGGACCCACCAATACCATTCAAAATTATATCACCCAAATATCACCTAATGATGTGGCGTGAATTGGTTTATAATAAATCGTTAATTAAATCAAGAAAATAAATAGATTAACGATTCATAGCCAACCAATTCACGCCACATCATTGGGTGGTATAGTTTTGGATGGTATATATCATTACTCAATTAATTTAGAGAGATTTTTATGTGTATATATTATGAGTAATGATATATATAATCTTTTTTTTGATGCACCCTCATATCACCTATTATATAGATTTTATTTTATACATCAGAGGTTAATAAGCTGTTAAAATTAACTAATTAAGAACTCAAGAGATCTCTAAAACTAGTCTAGGAGTTGCACATCCACTATTATCCTTTGTTATGTAGCTATTCAAGTAATCAGAAGGACTCTCTTGGACGATGGACTCACGCCAGTCTCAGCACCTTTCTTCACCAATAGTTTGGCACATGAGTTCGCCTCACGATAGATGTGAGTTATCACAAAATTTGGGTTACTTCGAAGTATTTTCACGCATTCTTTCTCAACATTACAAGTCCTAATCCCGGAGCTCTCACTGTTGGTCAAATGAGATTTTATCCAACTGATGATCATGTTTACGATGATAGTCGGTGACTCAATTTAAAGAAATAATTCGAATATTGATACGTTAATGGGCTTTTGGGCCAGAGTTTCATACCATCTGGACCAACCCATGCTTTGGTTTTCTATAGAAAACGTTGTGTCTTTTAATATAACATATTTCAAATGAAACACCACAACTCTTTGCCAAACCACCTTTTCATCTTCTATAAATAGTTGGCCAACTAAACCATTTATTTCATCCAATTTTTATAAAGCATCAAGCATTAAAATTATAAGAGAGAGATAAAAAGAAGCAACTTTATTAAGTTCGTTGAAACTTTTAAGAATCTGTGTGTCAGTTTCTTTTGAATAGTTTTGTCGTTGTATCCAATGGTTGAAGCCAACAAACGTAAGACACCGGTACGTGGCCTAAATACCTTAAAGACATTGGATCCAGTCCGAGCCTCGACAAGTAAAGTTATTTATTTACTCTTATTTTATTTCTGCATTAGTTATTATATAGTTTTACTATTTTATACAAATAAAACACAACACTCACCACCCTTCACCGGCGCATAAATCTCCCTCTAATCAGTCTCGGTATACAACTCATTAATCCCTCGCCTAACCACCCATGCACCTCAATCCGAAATGTAAGTTCAAAAGCTCGGAGCGAAAAGCTGACTCCATCACGCAAGAGTCCGAGAAGCTAGCTAGAAAGGACTGTTGCTATCCCTCAATAAACCTCCCATTCCGCTCCTCCCAACATCAAATTACAAAAACCATCCACATTAAGTTTAATTCGCCCTATAGGTTTTACCTATATAATTAAGGTGCTCCTCACCAAAAAAATGACCCCACTATCGTGCTTTTTTCCCCACGCAAGTGCAAAATATCTAGCTAATTGCAATGTCTCTTTTTTCAAGTTATATATACTATAATTTTGCTTGATAAGTTCAAAAATATCTTCATTTCTTTTGGTCCAAATGACACATACTACTGCGGTAAATAGTACTACCCATTCCAAGCCCTCACATTCGGGATTAGCAGATAAATTATACTGCACCCATTTCTTCATCACAGAAGCTACCGAATCACAGCTGTCATAGCTTTCGCCTAGCAGGTCGCAACTGCTGGACTGTTCCGACCACCTCATCGCCCCTTGGAACATCTGGTGGAGCTTACTTAAAGAAGCCGAAGGCCTGTGGTTTAACAAGCTTGATTTCAGCAGGCGTAGGCTTTTCCACAGTGCACCAACTACTTTATGAGGGTTCTCTTTCTAATTATTTATTTTCTCTCTCTTTTGTTTAATGCCACATAAAGTGACACAAAGAAAGTGATATAAGGGAAATTAAAAAAAGGACGATATATAGTATTGCTCACACACTATAGTATATGTTTATAGGGATGACCTTGTGTTTTAACACAAACTCTTAATAAAATACTTTTCAAACATACCAACCAAGTCATATAACGCTCGTGCACAATGAATATCAGATTGGTTGTCGAGTATATTTCATGTTTCAACTAACTTATCAAGATCTCCTATATTCCTGAAACCTAGATGAGGACAATCACAAACATTATAGGTGATGCGGCTTAGCCCACGACTTATCTATAATGCAACATAATATAATCTCTCTAATTGACCTATTACGGGTTGTCATGATTACCATAATACCATGTGGTTACTTAAGGAATCTTCAACTATTTAAGTTTGCACTACGACTTAGATTTTTTTATAAACTATACTCACCAGATTCTTATGAGGGTTCATCTTATTCAGTTACTAATTTGGGCGTCATACTGTCATCAAAAGTCTAATTATTAAGTGATGCTAATACACTTGTTTATTTCGTACAAGTGATTGTTGCAACATCTTGTAGCCGTGAAAAGGTTTCATCTAACATATGTGGTGTCATCTTTACACCACACATAAATAAGATATTTTTGGACCTTAACAATTGTTATTGTTTGTGTTGTTTTGCCTTGTTTGGTAGTTTTCGATAAAATACCAAAGGTGATTTGATGTTGGGGATGTTGGAGGGGTTACAATGTTTTCAACCAATGTTGATCACAAATTATATTGGAAGAGTCAATTTTTGTTCGGGGTTATGTTACTTCTTATTGCATTTGGATATTCTATCAGTTTAGTTATTGTTGTAGTCTTACCAATTACATAAATATGGATGTAGGATTATTTGTGCAATGGCTTAGCTTTTGAAGTAGAATATAGCTCTTTTGAGTTAGTCCTTCATAGGTTATTTCACCAAATCTTATGATCTTGTATGTTTCATTGATTTTTTTTTGTCTTCATATCATAGGGTTTCACGTAATTTTTTTGGTTACTAGTAAAAATATGGGTTATAATTCTGTTTGGAGGGTCTGACTTGGAAAAGTACTAAAGTATTCTAAAGTAAGAAAAACTCAAATGATAACAAAAAAAAGTGACGAATGAACATTAAGCATCTCTGGCGGTGACACTGAACATCTACGGCAACGACATTAAACATCTCGCATACACACTAATCAACGTTGAACCTCCGCTAATGCGCTACTGCCGGTGGTGACACTTATCGTCTCTGAAGGTGACACTGAGTATGTTTAGTGTTAAAAAGTTTGACCACAACATTGCGTATATGCAGAGAACATTGAGGACTGCTAGTGCACCATTACTGGTGGGGACAGTGAGCGTGATTTTAACAATGCACATGATTTTGAAACTACACATAAATTTATCATTAAACATGTTTAATGTTCAACATTGGGCATAATTTTATCATAAAGTACTCTCAGTGTTCGAGACTAAGTATAATTTTACAATTGAGAATGCTCAGTGTTTGACATTGAACATGTTATTTTGGAAAGCACGTATATTTATAATACTAAGCGTATTTACACAACAACAAAATAAACTAAAAATATCATTTTTTAAACTAAACAATAACAATTATACACTCACCATATACAAAAAAATATTTATTGCATAAATAATTTTAGCATTATGACTTGTTTATATTATAGAGTAATAAATGACTAGTTAATAGGAAAAAGAACAACAAATATGTTAAAGAAATGGAATTAATGCCTTGAGTAGCCCGTCTAAAAAAAATCATGGGTATCGATACCGTGCCATCATCACCCTTCTCTTAGTTCTACGAGTATCCATAACTTTTGAAACATCATATCTAAACTCATGAATTATGGTCTTTGAATTTTTTCAAAATGAAACTCCAGTCACGACCACCAACAAAGTCATAACCACCCGCCACCACCAGCAAAGCACCTTCCAAATCTGAGCTTTATTATCTGAACAATAACCCACCCCACGTCAAAGTTTGACCAAACTAACTAACTAAGTATCCTGAGCAACCATAACTACGACGAAACAACTTTCAAACTAGATTGAACCTTGCTTATAGTGGTAGCAGTGGTGTATTTTAGGGGTGACATTTTCCAGCATCTAGAGTAGTCATAACCAGAGGTACAAATAAAGAGTTTTTAGTGTCTATGTGCGTTTGTAGAGTTATGGGTTAGATAAGAATAATATAATGTATATTTTAGAGAACATGTTGAAAATTTATATATAAAAAAATTCATATTAATTGAGACCTTTAACCAAAATAAAATAATTATTTTTATTTTTTGATATTAAAATATGGTTTTCTAAGTTTTGTTCGTCAAATTCTCCTTTAATTCATTTAAATCTTTTTCTTTTTTGAAAAAGAAAAACTATAGCAACAGAATTCATTAATATTGTCAATAGATAATTAGATATTATATGGGGCCATTTGTGGAGGGCTTAAGAGTTGCATGAGCATTGTTGATCACGTGGGTTGGTCCTACCATGCGAGTAAAGAATAATATTCTCCCATATTTATAAAGATTATCTTTCGTAATAGTTTAAGATATAGAAAGATTTTAAAGTAACAACATAATTATGGGAGCTTCAGATATTGGGATCTAATAAACTTGAATATTTTCTTTGAGTTCCTTTGGATGAGGACTATATCGTCATGCAGCTTACTAATGTAATTCTGGTCATGATTCCATTTACAAACCAATTTCTCTCTAATTTCCTCATCATTGAAACTACACTTGTGAATTTCTCGTAAATGTTATATGAGTTTATATTTAGAAAAAGAAAATATATGTGAATTTATATTTAATTTTGAGAAACATTATCCTCTGATTGATATGTCGTACTATCATACTAAAAAGGAATGTAATACGTACCTATTTAGGATTATTTATTTTAGAGTTAAAAGTATTTTTTAATTAAAATTTTAATATTTATAAAAAATATTTTTGACATTCAAAATTATTTTAAGTGATTTTTTTAATAATCATCTAGCTAGTGTTTTTTTTAAAAGTGATTTTAAAGGTCTAACATATTATTACGAATCTAAAATCATTTCAAATGATTATTTTAAAAAGCAATCTCAAACAGGCTCTAAGTTATCTTATCAAAATTTCTTCATCAATAAAACTTTTTAATTATATAACACAAATACCTATAGATAATTAATTAAAGTGGCTCAACAAATAGTATATTTCAGTGGATCGTGTTTCTTATGGAATATATTAAATTCAGGACTCATAAGAGTTACCTTACAACTGCATTGGCTGCAAATTTGGCTTGTTTATATGGAAAGAAAAAAATTGCTTTGTTTTTAAAAGCAAACAACTTGACCCTCTCTTGTCAATACAAATGTTGTTAAAGCAAATCATAAGTATATTATTGCTAATAGCAAAAATCTATGAGACTCCTAGTGCAAATAATACTAGTTTAGTTACTGAGCCAATCAATATTATGAATTATACTTTTAGTAATAGCTATGAACTTAAGCAAAACATGATGGTCTCCTCCACCAATTGGTAAAATTAAAATCAGTACTGATACAACCTTTGATGTGTTAAATTTCTTGCATTGTCAGGGATCATTGTGACAATTTTTTAGATGAGAATGCTAGGTGCAGAGGAGCCTTATCGCCTTTGGAGGCTGAAGTTTTAGGAGTTTATCAAGCTTGTAGAGTTGCTACTCAATTTCCAAATAGAGTAGTGACTACTAAGAGTGATAGTTCTTTAGTTATTAACCTTTTGATTTGTAATAAGGTTAAAACTCCTCAATGTGTCATACACTTGATTAAGGATATCCGGGAGTGCAAATTACTCCTTTAATGTGAGTGAATCTCGTAGGTTATCTGGATTATTGAAGTATGAAAGGCTTGGTGAGTTATGGAATGTGTGTGAATTAATTGACTACACGGAAGAAGAATGTAACAACAACAAACACCTAAAGAGAAGATTAGGCAAATAGATACATAGATCAAAAAGAGAATTCAAAAAATAGAGAATCCACTGACGTCGTTCATCTTTACAGCCATGAGTGAGTGTAACAAGAAAACGGGTAACTTAGTGATTAGAAAAAGAGTCACAATGGAAGACTCAGTGAGAGAAAAAAGGACAAAGTATGGTAAAGAAGGAGGAAAGAATGAAGACAAAACAAATAAAACCAAAAAGTGGTACGAGGTAGAGGATGATTCTAAGGTAATGGGAGCACCGCTTGATCTTTCATCTGTAATGAAGCCAAAAAACAATATTTTTGGCGATTTTATGAAAGGAAAGGAAGAGAGTGAGTTGGCATTTCTCTCTCCTAGTCAAGTGGGATCCCAAAATGAGGTCAAAGCGGAAAGTGAAATATTGACCATATCGTTTGGCTCAATAAAAAAAATAGAAAATTCACTTTCTGATAAAAGTAAAGTTGGAATTACAACCCAAAATAACAACTACTTTAGCCCGACTTC
Organism: Nemophila menziesii; assembly: GCA_029959085.1. Lineage (NCBI taxonomy): Eukaryota > Viridiplantae > Streptophyta > Magnoliopsida > Boraginales > Hydrophyllaceae > Nemophila > Nemophila menziesii. The sequence goes on along the minus strand of JARWIR010000064.1, from coordinate 1,973,414 downwards.
AAACTTCACCTTTACCACTAACCCTAAATCTAAAGAAAACCCTAATCATCCAAACAATGCCCCTCGAGTCAATCTAGCTGCCCCCAACCTTCAATTTGGAAACAACAATGGCTATTGACGATGAGAAACACGACGACAACGAGAGGCTAAGAGAGACTAACCGATCTATACGGGTATCTCAACAAAGGATGCGTAGTGAGAGGGCGAAAAGTGAGACGATCTGGAAATCTCGACAGACACCAGCTATGGGTAAGAGAAGTTTGATTAAAGGGAAAATGAGGGTAATTAGATGAATTCTGGACAAGTGCATTGCAAGGTTGGGCCAGATCAACCTCTTCGCCTTTAATGCCACGATTGAGTTGGAACTGTCAAGGCCTTGGCAAAGCCTTAACAATTCTGACATTGAAAGATATTGTTGTTCAGTATCACCTTAAGGTAATTTTTCTTTCTGAAACAACAAATTCTGATGATTATGTGAAAAACATTGTTGCTTAATAAAAATATAATGTGAATTGTATAGTCATCCCTAAGGAAACTAAGGGAGTCCTTGCACTTTTTAGTTCCCCTGTAATGAAAATTGAAGTGTTAGAATTTACAACTAGTCATATACATTTTTTAATCGAGGATAAGGATAGTAACAAATATTGTACCATTTTTGTTTATGTCACATCTTATGATAATACGAATGACAAAGGTCTTAAAAAATATTCTGAATGCAAAAAATTTTATACTACATTGGTCTGGAACATTATAGGTGACTATAACATGTATAGTTATTCTTATGAAAAGTTAGGAGGAACTGGACCTAATAGAAATAATACGAATAGATTAAATAAGTGGCTGGATAATCTTTGCTTATCTAAACTACATTCTAAAGGATGTAGGTACACTTGGACCAGTAAAAGACAAGGAGATGAATTAATAAAACAAGTACTTGATAGATGTTGTATTAATAAAGAATGGGATGTTTTGTTTCCAAACTCTTGGATTGCAATTCCTTCTCCCATAGGATCTGATCACTCAATGCCATTGATTATAAATGATAAAAAACAAATTCATATCCTTAAAAGGTTTATTGTTTATAAGAATTGGATTGCTAATGAATAATGCATGAATATAATAAATAAATGTTGGATATAAATGGCTTTTTTTAAGAGGTAAAGGTATTTATACTTTGGAAAAAATGTATATTATCTTACTGGAGAAATTACTATGTGGACAAGAAAAAATGCAAAGGATAGAAAAGAAGTACTTAAAAAGATAGTCTTTCACTTCAGAAGATGGTTAATTCTACTAATCACATTTATTGGGATGATTATAACAACATAATAAAAAGACTTGAAATTAGATAGAATCAAGAGGAAGTATATTGGAAACAAAAATAAAGAATAAGATGGTTGGCTTCAAGTGATAAAAAACTGCCTTTTTCATTCTCTAGTTAAGGCTAGAAGTAAGATAAATAAAATTACTAGAATGCTTACTGAAAATGATACTTGGGTTGAAAATAAAACTGAAATAGAGGAGGAAATTAAAACATATTTCAACAATATCTTCTCTTCTAAAGGTCCTAGGAATTACTCATCCGTTATAATCTCTTTAGAAAAATGTATAACAGAAGAAATAAACTCTGAACTAACAAAACCAGTTACTATGGATGAGATTAAAAGTGCCCCATGGGATATGTGTAATGATAAATCACCAAGGCCAGATTACTTATATATAAAGCAATATGAGATTCTAAAATTTGATATGTAAGGGCTATGACAGATTTCCTCAAGAACAAAAGTAGTTTATATCTTTTGAATATAACTATAATAACACTAATGACAAAAGTTGAAGAACCAGCTAAATTGGATCACTATAAACCTATAAGTTGTTCTAATGTGTGATGTCTCCCTAAATGTTCTAATTTTATGCCCTTGGGAGACATCATTTTTGGTTTTTATTCGTTTATTTTGATAGACTTTTGGACTAAATATGCAATAATCCAATTTTCCTCTTTTATTTCTAGCATTTTTTATTTATTAAGATTATGCGCGTAATATTGTGTATTTTAGTGAAACGTTTGTAGGTTTTGAATGTTAGCTAGAAGAGGAATCCGGGAATAAAGTCAAAGATCGTGATATGGAGTCAAACCTTGAAGATAAATCCCGAAAAGAATTATATTTTGAAGCTGCAAATCTGGAAACAGGCCAAAGATTGCTGATTTCGAGGCACTTACGAGTTGATTTGGCCGCTGACCTTTGAAGAGATTATGTTCCTTATCGAGTTACGGAAATTTAGTAAGTGATTTCAGGTTAATCGAAGTTATAACGAATCGGCTAGAGCAGTTTTAGTGAAGGTGGTGCAGCAGTTACGAGATTTTGGGCTAAGATAATGAACTTGAGCCTTTATGATTTCATTTAATTACTAACCTAAAGGTCTAGTCCGAATTTATAAGTATAAAAGGGGCTTTTGACTTCTATTTTTCATACAATTCACTTTTTACAAAAAAAACATCAGAGAGAAGTCAAAGCAAGGAAGCAGGAAAGCTAGAGAACTAGAGACTGTCTATATCTCCAACTCACAGCTAACTCAATTCTGGAATTAGGTTTTTCTTTAAAGTCATCTGTAAAACAATATGAATTCGTCTTTTAATTTAGTATTTGTTTTTCCTTTAATTATGAGCTAAATCCTTTTAGTACTTGAAAATGCTTAATGGGTGATCCCTAAAACTATTGAATTTCATATGTTTGAATTTGGGTTTTTATTAATTAAATCGAATTGGGTCTTTTACATTATTATGTAATTTATGATTATTTACTGTTTTTGGAGTAGCTAACTAAGAACAGGTGTTAGTACCTAAGCTATTCCACATATGTGGCGTGTGAATCATCCTGACGGAGGGTTTAGGTATGAAATTAATTACTCAATATAAGGTATAAACTATTTGACTTTGACGAGCGTAGTTAATCTTAGGGCCAATGAGGTAGAATAGCTTAATCATTCGAAATTGGATCATATTTACCCTGACGGGACTAGTGACACTCTAGAATAGCTTTGTAGTCCACCCTGACGGGGGTACAAAGACTCTTGAATCCCGACCAATGTCAATTGACCAATTTGACCCTTAAACAACATATGATATGAAATAGAGTTAGGAGGATCCCTTGCGTCTCTCGAGTACTGCCTGCTCATACTTGCGTCTTACCCTCATTTAGTTGCGTTTAGTTATTTATTTACATTTTCGCATTAGTCTTTCATACTTAGAATTAATACAAACCAACCAATCAACTATTAAATCTTTTAATTGCTTTCATAAGTGCAACCATTCATTACTTGATAAGCATTATAGTTAACCAACCATCCCTGAGAACGAATCTGTTATCACTATTATTGCTTGGGACAACCGTACACTTGCGGTTGTGGTTCACTTACTTATTTCATTATTTTTAGAACACACAAAGGACCACCAATGTGATATACAAAATACTTGCTAAAATTCCAGTGAAAAGATTACAAAAACTAATGCCTAATATAATAAATGAAAGCCAAATACTTTTGTTCCAGGAAGAGAAATATCTAAGAATATACATTTGGCTCATGAGATAAGTCATTTTATGAAAAGGAAAAGTAAGATACCAAAACGTTATATAGATGTTAAGGCAAATGTAGCTAAATCATACGAAAATATGGAATGAGATTTTTCAAAAGATACTATTATAAAACTGGGCTTTAATTTTTTTTTTAGTCAAAATAAATTACTTCATTCAAATAAAAACCACCTACAAAATACCCTATGCCTATGGAATTATAGTCCTTTAGTGCTAGTTTAGTTAAATGGGAGGGATTGCATCCAATCAAAGCAAAACAAGTTGCCTTTTAGGCCTTGTTTTGCTACCCAATCAACCATCAAGTTGTTACTCCTTGGTGTATAGGAGTATCTAACGTTACTACTACTCAAGGTTTGCACATCCTTGACTATTTTTTTAATACAAAAAAGAGGTTTTGCTCTTTTATACACAAGAGACTTAATAAGGACCTCACAATCACTCTTAATATAAGCTAATCTATTCTTGAAAGAATTAGCCAATCGACAAGCTTGCAACATTTCCCTTGTTTCAGCCTCCAATGGTGAAAGAGCTCCTATGCACCTCAAGTTCGCATCCAAAATCCTTCCTCTACTGTCCCTAGCAATGAAAACAATACAAGATAGATTAGTAAATGAGTTAAAAGCAGCATTTGTATTTATTTTGATATTTACCCTTTTAAGAAGGGTCCAGCCTGTGTTAGATAAATAAATTTCTGAATGTGGTTGTTCATCATTCATTAAAAAATCATGATCAAAGTGAGAATGATTATTTGCATCTAAATTCACTTGTTCAGTTGAGATAAAATTACTCTCATTGTTCAAGTTTTCCCCCTCCCTCAGCTCAGTTGAACGATTTGTTATTGGGTAAATTGGATCCTTGAATGTGTCACCTCGATAACATATTCAGTGTTATTGAATGGAGACCAAATACCACTTAACACCCCCTCTCACCCTATTTATTATATATAATTACACAAGCACTATCCATTTAATGAATAAAAAGGTGGAAGAAAAATTGATAAGAGGGCTCCAAATAACAAGGAATTGCTCCATGATTAGTCACATTTTCTTTGCAGATGATAGTTTATATTTTATAAGAGCTGAGTATGAAGATATTTAACAATTTAATAACATACTAAATGAGTATATTAATGCATTTGGGCAATGCATTCATTTGAATAAAAGTGGAGTTATGTTTTATAAAAAGTGTATGAAGAAAAGATAATAATACTTAGAAATAAATTGAAAACACTAGGTAAATTACTAGGACTCCCAGCTGATTGGGGAAATCAAAAGTTAAGGCTCTAGATTGGTTAATTGATTAAGTTAAGGAAAAATTAATAAAATGGAACACTATTTTTTTATCTGAAACTGGAAAAGAAATGTTAATTAAAGCAGTTATAAATGTAATCTCAACCTATACTATAGTTGTTTTCCTTATACCCAACATTGTTTGTGATAAGCTTGATTCTCTTATATCCCAATTCTGGTGGATAAAAACAATAATAGAAAAACACACTAGATAAAGTGGAAACATATGACTCAATGTAAATCTGAGGGTGGTATGAGATTTAAAGAGATGAAAGTAAAGAATAAATCTCTACTTGCAAGAAATGCTTGGAAAATTTTGAAAAATCCAAACTCATTACTTGCAAAAACTCTTAAAGGAATATATCATAAGAATTCTAACTTTAGTAATGCTAAACAGGGCTATCACCCATCTTGGGGATGGAGAATCCTATTAGAAGGAAGAAATATTTTTAAAGATGAACTGTTTTAAACTGCTGGTAATGGTAAAAGTATAAGCATTTGGAGGAATAAATGGATCCCAGGTGAAATTGATTTAAAAAATGTGAGAAATTCTCCTTTTAATATGGTATCTGAACCGTGCTTTAGTAATTCTGACATCTTGGATGCTAATATACTTGATGGACTAGTTCCTAATAATATAAAGGAAAAGATGCTATATATTATGATCCCTATTATAACATACATGGTAGTGCATACTGGACACCATCAAAAGATGGTGAAGTAACATCTAAAGAAATTTATTGATACCTAAAGAATAGTGAGGTGGAAAAAGAAAGGAAAAGGAAAGAAAAAGAACCTAGTATCTCTTATGCAACCCCAAAATCCATTTGGAAGGATGTTTGGAGCCTAGGTGTCCCTCCTAAAGTAAAAAACTTTATATGGAAACTTTGTAAAAGAAAATTGTCAACAAAAAAGAGAATAAGTATAATAGAAAACGTGTAAAGAACAAAGTGTGTAAAGTTTGTGATACTGAAACTAAAACAATAGAACATTTGTTTTTTTCATGCCCTTGGGTAGAAATCTGTGTTTTATCTCCCCTATGCAACTACTTTATATATGATGTCTCCTTATTTGTGATGAATTAATTTTAGTTGGAGACATCATTTTTAGTGATTTAGAAGTCATTCTAGTCGATTTTCTTGAGAAATACTACACTTTCCTATTTTGAGTCTTGATTTAGTAAATTATTATTTTTATAGCATATTGGGTTTAATTATTTATTTAGTGTGAAGCTTTAAAGATAATTATGGAGATTAATTAGAATCCAAGTTAAAGACTAAGATATATGGAAAGAGATAAGCATGGTAATTGGAGATAAGGAAAGAAAAGCTAAAATCATGGAAAAGGAAAAGCTGCCTTAATTCTGAATTTTACCACCCACGACCACAAATCAGCTTATATCTCAAAATCGGTGAGGAATTTGGAAGAACACTCAAGAGAAAAGTTAAAGATCTTTCCGAGACGATGAATTTTGACTACTCATATGCGTCAAACAGATAAGAATTGAAGCTGTTAGGGCCAAAACAAAAACGGGTATGATTCCATGTTTTAGGGTTACGAATTTGAGTTGGGCTTGGAGTCCACTACTTACCTTCTCCTTCAAGAAAACGAATTAGGGTTCCTAAACACCTATAAATACACCCTTATACCATTGTAAACATGTCCTTGCTCAGTTCTAAATATTAGCTTAGTCCTTACACATATATTAATCCTTAGAATCAAGCTATTCATCCACGAAGCAAGCTAACCTATAAAGGAAGATAAGAAGAAGAAGTTGGAGAGTGAGAAACTCCTCTTCTACATCTCACCTTCTCTATATTTAGGGTATTTAGCTATAGATTTATGCTCAAGCATATTTCTAAGCTTTTATTCTGTAAGTTTTACTTTTATTTGTTGGGTTATTATTTTGTCTTTAATTCCATAATACTATTTGTTATTTTAATTGATTTGAGCTTGGCGTATATTGTTATTATGTGTTTTGACTTATTGTTACAACCCTAGATTTGGCCAATCTTAGGATTATTCTTAGTTATTGACAACACCACATAATCGTCTAGTTTTGATCCTTTGCCTAACTAGATAGCCATAAAGGTTTGATTTAATCACCAATCATTACTCAAGAATCCTTGGTAGTGGAGAGGTTGCTCCTAAGCCTAATAGAGGCTAGGTAGAATTTAGAATCCTGGTTAATATATAATGCTTAATCTGTGACAGGTTAGAATAACAACTTAGTAATAGACTCATATTAGTGACCCTAATCTATTAGACTTACATTCATATGTATTTATCTACATTCTTAATTATTATTTCTCATCAGATAGTTATTCATATTATTTTATCTTTCTATATTTTATTCTAAACATATAAATTCATCTAAGCTTGTTAAATATAAGTAGATATAACGGATTAAATCCCTGCGAACGAACTTAACTTATCATTACAACTTGCAAACGATCTGTGATACTTGCAGTGAGTTATGTGGTTCTCAAGGGTGTGTGCTCTTTATTATTATCTTTATTTATATATTATTTTATCACACCTTTGGACCCACCAATATATCCCCCTATACATTCAGATTTGATATGTGGTTTTTTGAACTTAATTTTATGGATAAAAGGAGAGATATATATAGTAGAAGGCTAAGGAAGATAACAACTTGTATACTGTGGCAAATATGGAAAGAAATAAATAAATTTATCTATGATGGAAATGTCCCTGCTCCTCATCATGCTTTATACTTGTCCCTAAATCCTATGATGATTTTACTGAATGTAATAAAAATATACCCGAGACTAGTGTTAACACAAAAAATCATGGTGAAAGACAAAATGAATGTGATACAGTATAGCAGGTAAACGAGATCACATGTAAATCTTGTAAATGGTACAAATACAAGTGATGGAAATAGGAAAAAGGATAACTGGGTACTTAATTTGAATGATAAATCGCTTATTGTACATACTGATATCTCATTTACTCTTGATAAAAAGTCCTCTTCTACGTATATTCTTAGAGAATAGAGACACAAGTGGTATATTAATTTATGAATGTGCATGGTCTTATTTGTCTAACAGTGTCGTTGAAGTAAAGCTTATTGGAGTGCGCAATTGACTTCTTTCGGACATTAATCTCCACTTTGAAGACATACGAGTTTTGCACGCTAATAAAGTGGTAATCGATATGTTGAATTCCTCCAAGCCTCCTCCAAATGCGAAACTTCAAGTTTTTGTAAAGGATATTAAGGTGTCGTTTGTTTTTTAAGTAATAAGTGCTGAATACTGAATGAACAGCTGAATATGACTTATTCTGTTAAGAGGCAGTGTCTGAATGATTCAGACTTAGTTTGAAATCTTAATGAAACAGACCCATTAAGAGCCATTCAGATCTGAATTGGACAGGAAAAACAAACAGTCTTATTGATCTAGTGTCTTAATGAACCAGATTAAGATCTCATTAAGTGCAAACAAACACCCCCTAAGTCTCTTTCTTGTAATAAGAATATAAGTTTTTATCTTATTTCTAGGAAGAATAACTTTATTGCGGATTGGGTTACTAAACAACAATTACGAGGCTTGTTGCCTTGTAATTGGATTGTAACCCCCACCCCCTTTGTCGCATCTTTTGTTAAACTCGCCTATAGTAATCACTATCTTTGTAAAACTCGTATTTCTATTTATATTATATGATTTTGACAAAAAAAATAATATCTATTTATTTGAGTATCAAGTTTAATATTAAAATTTTATCATTATTATTAGTGAAAATATCACTTACTACATAATTTTTTTTACATGAAGGTGAGATAATCATGTGTGGCAAAATGAGTCTACTCTATGGAGATCAAAAAGTCTTGAGACTAAAATTTATTTAAATAAAAAATGATTTTGAATTCAAAATGATTCTTAGATGTTTTAAAAAAATAGAAGAATGATTTTTGAATTTCAAAGTGGTAAAAACCATGATGAATGGAAATTAAAAAGTTTGCAGAATGAGTCCTTAATTACTATTTTCGAAATTGGCATATAGTAGTACTTAGGGCTGTAAACGAACCGAGTCGAGCCGATTACTAGATGTGTAAGCTTGTTTGATAAGATTTAGGAGTCGAGCCGAGTCGAGCTCAAATTTTAACGAGTCGAGCCGAGCTCAAATTTTAAGGCTTGTTAACATATCAAACGAGCTTTTAGCGAGCCGATCTCGAGTTATTAACGAATAATTTGTTTTTTAAAAGGTTTAACAATATATTTGTTGATAACTAAACCATAAATTTACAGATTATACATTTTTAACGAGTTAACGAACGAGCTCGAACGAACACGTTTTTTTAACGGACGATTTCGAACGAACTTCTTTTTTCCCTTTACATAAACGAACGAGTTCGAACGAGCTTTTTACCGAGCCGAGCTCGAGCGGCTCGCGAGCGGCTTGGTTCATTTACAGCCCTAGACTAGTACTGCTCCTACTTGACCAGCTTCGAATTTTTGTTTTCATTGATGATGTCCTTAACTACCAAAGATAAAAGTGAGCCAATGCAGTTAGAAGGGCTCCATATATGTCTTCCACAGCCTGGAGCCTTACATATCCGTGCAATTTCAGATTTTATGAAAATGACGGGTATTTTAATTTAATTATGAAAATGAAAATGAAATCTGATTTGGTTCCGATAAGATTCCAATTATTTTACTCACATGAGTTATGAGTTATGAGTTATGAGTTATGTTATCAGAATTATATATAACTATACTCTAACACATATTAATTAATTTACTGATTTTTCTTTCGATCTTTTGTTTAGGCAATGAGTAATTTATCAATCTCATTTAGCTCGTCTTTTAGTTCATGACTCTGACCCTTCGAGAATTGGTTGAATACTTTGTACCTTTTTGGCCTTGCGGCCATTTAATTCTAGTTTGTTTCGATTGAAAAAGAAACTTTTACAAAATGATAAGGTTTTCAATATCAACATATGTATTTATAATTATAAAATCCAGATTATCATAATTATAAAATCCAGATTATCCCCACAAATACTTAATGATTGGTAGTTGAACTATATTCATGCATCTCGTTCACGTACTAAATACATAACTTTAGGATTTAAGAAATGAGATGATGGTGCTTATGCTTTGAGTTCTAACTGTGATTTTCTATATTTCTTTTTTTGGAATACGAGACCCACATTATTGACAAAATGATAGATGGATATAAAGATGGGTTGAGTCAACATAAACATATAGCAGCCACAATTAATGAACTAAGCAAAGGTAGCACATTGTATTCCATTCATAATTTGAGGTGATAATATAAAATATGTGTTTAGTTTACATACAACTTCTTATCAAATGTTTTAGAATCCCTTTTTTTATCGAGTTTTTTTTAGACAAAGTTTTTATCGAGTTAATTGCATTTTTAGTCCGTATAATTATGCAATAATAGTTAATATTTCTTTTTTATTTAAAGTAATACAAATTTATGTTTAAAAATAATAATATTTGAGATCAAACTTAGTATGAATACTTACTAAACCACTAACTTCGAAACATAGAGAAGAATCTAGGAATGGAAGGGAAGAAGGGAGAGGTTGACAGGATAGCGGAGGTGAAAGCTACAACCTTCCAATTCTAGACATATTTATACATAGGGATGAGATATATCATGAATTTATCTTTTTATAAAATAAATAAATAGTATTTTCACATATTTTTTTTTCAATTTAAAATATTGGATCTACCTTTATCTTTAATGCAATGTAAATTTATCTATTTAAAAAACATCATCATTCACTAGATAGATATATGTATCGAGAGTTGCTAATTAAGTCTACAACCTAATAAATCATACTTTAAGAAGTTCAGTCCAAAAATTCAGATAAATAAGATCTAAAATATTATTTTAAACTTATGATATACCTAATATAATTTTACAAAATAAAATAATAAAGTTTAAATAAAAAAATACACATTGAAATTTGCTGAACAAAAAATGAAAAGAAAAGTAAAAATTAAAAAATAATGAAACATAAAACCTAAAATCATCTATTTCCACTCACACAATTAAAAAAAAAATTCACACTCACCTTCTGACCTTCTGACCAAGCCGCTCCCCCGCAAAAGAAAACCGCCACCATTCGGAGACCATTCTCCACCATCAACACCAACCTAGCTTGGTTGCATCAAATAATCGAATAACCAAAAATAAGGTAAAAAAATTAACTTTTACTATTAATACTCTAAAAACTTGATTTAATTTTAACCTAATCTCATCCATGTACAATATTTCAGAATTATCAGATTTAAGTATAAATGCAATGTTGTTTGTTATTTTTTTATACAAATTCTATCATGGCCATTTTATGTCAATTGGAAGCCTTTTACCGTATGAGAAAACTGATACGCTAAGAATAGTGTATTTGGGAAGGGGATACCATGCCAAATTTTTTTGGTCCCAGGATTTGGTGTGAGCAATTTGGTCTTAATACAACAATTTTGAATAGTTTTTTCAGTAAATATTCATTTGACTTACCGTGTATTTTTTGAATTATTTTGCTGTAAATATTCATTTGACACAACGACGGTTACATCTTCCGTTAAAATTATATCGTATAACCCAGTACCGATGGAAAGTTTGCCAACTAGGTTGTTACACAACCCATTAGTCCACTAGCCCACTAAATTGTGTCACACGATCACTGAAGTGCGTCGCATAGATCAGTGAATTCTGTCGCATAACCTAGAGAATTGTGCCGCGTAACCCAGTGAATTGTGTCGCACAAACTAGAGAATTGTGTCACATAGTCCACTGAATTGTGTCACACAACCCATTGAAAGGTATTATGGATATGAATTGTTTGTGAACTAGGTTAGACTTTATGAAAAAATTATTAGGTTATGGACCTTTTGGATTAATCACTTATATATATAATATAATTTTAATTTAATTTTATAAATTATAGATACTTCTTTGTTTTTTTTTTTTAAATCTTTAAGTTATGTTTGAGACAATAGAGGTGAATTTTAAATTTATTTGGATCAACATCTTTTAAATATAATATGGACTTAATAACGTACTCCTTACATAACTTACATATATTTGGCATAATATGAACTCTGGACCTAAGTTTTCACTTTATATAATGGATTACAAGGTCATGGAGTTATTGAACTGAAAACAGTACTCAGTCCTCTATTTATATTTTCTTATTAATTATGTTACTCTCTCTGTTAAATAAACTATTTTCTTATTAATTATAGTACTCTGTTAAATAAACTGTATCACTGAAGCTTGAAATGTCTATATAACCCTTTCCCACAACTTGTATGGTAAAGAAGACATAAATAAACCACTGGGACTAGCTCAGTAGCCAGGACCCTGTCTTTCAATTAGGAGGTACAGGGTTCGAATCCCCTCAGCCGTGTTATTTCTTGAGCCCTTAAAGGGGGTAAGCAAGGGGTGCATGGTTCGAGTCTCCTCCCTGAACATGGGTAACCTAGTTCTGATTAAGTGGGAATATGCATGAGGATGCGTGTATATTTCCTATGAGATTAGTCGTGGTGCGCGTAAGCTGGCCCGGACACCCATACATCGAAAAAAAAGAAAAAGAAAAAAAAGAAAAAAAAAGACATAAATAATAACCACCGGGACTAGCTCAGTGGCCAGGACCCTGTCTCTCACCTAGGAGGTACAGGGTTCGAATCCCCTCAGCCGTGTTATTTCTTGAGCTTAAGGGGGTAAGCAAGGGGTGCATGGTTCGAGTCTCCTCCCTGAACATGGGTAACCTAGTTCTGATTAAGTGGGAGTATGCATGGGGAGGCGTGTATATTTCCTATGGATTTAGTCGTGTTGCGCGTAAACTGGCTCGGAACCCATACATCGAAAAAAAATAAAAAAAGACATAAATAACATAAATAACAGCACATGATATACGTTTCACGTTCCTCGTTATTTATTTAATCATATTGAAATATATAGTTAAATTCATGATTGTTGGTAGTTTATATTTTTATCTTCATGTAGAAATATGTGTTAGTATTAGAGTAAGGTATATGTATCTAACTCTAAAGTTTTATAACCTTTGCGTTTATTTAATATATACACCCAATAATAATCATCCACAACTACACTGTCATTTTCATGAAGTGAATGACGGTGCTAAATGCATCAAGGCATTGTTATGTCAAAAATTTAATTCAGATACGAATTTATGTATGCACTCCAAATAGTAGAATGACGACATTAGTGTTAGAGTTGGAGATGTGCATGTATGAGATCCAATATTTGCTTAGCTGGTTCGTGGGGTTTGTTGTGGGCCTGTGGCTATAAAGGAACATCATGGGAAACATCTACCTAATAGATATAAATCAGGGCTGGTTTGGACTATATATGACTCGCTATTTTTTTTTGGAATAAATCATTTTTCATTTTTTTAAAATAATTTTGAGAACCATTTTGGACTCTAAATCATTTTGATTCCAATAAAATTTGATTCCAGCCTCCAGGACCTATTGGTGTCTGCGAGTAGTCTAACCACTAGACCAACTATCAATCTTATTTTTTCATTCTTTTCATTAATACAATTACTTTGACTATTGGATATTTATTTTTAATCGATAAAAATAGGGAGGAGCAGAGCAAAGAATAGCTCAACTAAAGTTAGGATCCAAACCGATATACAAGCCACCCCAAAATTATGGCCCAACCCTTAAAATTGGGATGGTTTAGTATATAAAAAATTGGGCCTAAATCCCTGATTACTTAAATGTAAAAATAGATCGAGTTGGATTTGACTAACCCGATATATATTAAATAGGCCACTAAAAACCACCAGATCATTTTAACCCTCTGGTATATATTCTTATCTTCTATTTCTCTTTCCTCCACTCTTTTACCGATATCCAAACCTTAACTCCATGTTCATATAAATCATAGTCAAGAGTTTTATCATTGGTATATTCTCCAAATTAACTGCCTAAATACATCTTGTTGAAAGACTTGCTTATGAATTTCGTAACTTGTCATTAATGCTATCGGGGTTGGTTGGTTTAGCCTAGCCATTTCATTAAATGCTACCACAAAGTATGGGTTTTAAAATCAAATTCTGTCCCTTCACGCTAGGGATGTGCGCAGGTTGGTTTTGGATGAAAAATATCTAACCCACTAACATCCCGTTCATGTGCGGGTTTTGAAAAATAAGACCTACACCGCCCAATACATTATATAAACCATTGAGTTTTGGGTGGGACGGGTTGTAGGTGCATTGCGGGTGATTTAGCTCGATAAATAAGTCGAATTTGTATCCATATTCATTTGGCGAGTCAAATTTATATTACTAGCGAAAGTTGTAACAAAACATTGTTTAGGATACTCATATATATTTCAATCATCTCTAATTAAAAGATATAAAATGAATTTTTAGGAAAATAAATTTATAAATTAAACAAAGAATAGAGATATTATCATAAAAATGAAAAACAGATTCATTAGATAAAATATTATTGAAATATTGAGGGATTCAAAAAATTTAAAAGGGAAGGAATGAAAAAAGAAATGTAGAGTGAGAAGCACATGACCTCTATTATTTTATTTGAGTAAAATGAGTAATACGATTTTTTCTAATTTTTTATATTACAAGGTAATTGGGTATGCGGATTTCAAGTTTAAAATCCACAACCTGCAAAAAATGTATATTTTTTTTACAAATGTAAACCGTAATCCACCCAATAAAATACTAACCAGTATAATTTTGGGTTAGTGTAGTCGGGTTGGTTGGGTTAGTGTAGTCGGGTTATGCACACCCCTGTTTCATACCATGTTTGTGATGCGAATCATGGTGGATTTGTTCAAATATTTCGTGTTGAACGCCTATATATATTCATTGTTCTTCAAAAATGGTGTATATAACCAATTCCACCAAGTTATCCCTCTTTTCTTGCGTAATTTATTATGTTTATTTTATATTCAATTATTTAGTTATTTGTTAATTTTCCATATATGGTCTTAGAATTTATCTGTGTTTATTTATTTATTTTGTATTTAGACCCTAAGGTGAATTTTCTCTTAGATCTATTATATCTTGTAAAAAATCCGCATGCATGTTGATGTTAGAGATAACTCAGACCCTAATAATTAAGTTATATATATTTATTTATTAACTTTTAATTATTTTATATTTATTAGGGTGATTGACTCAAAAGGTCTACGCAAAAATTATTGCCTAATAAGATCTGCACCAATTTTTAGAGAAGACACATACACGCAACCCATTAGAAAACATTCGCTACCCATAAAAAAAATTACGTGACCCACTGGAAGAATATACAGCCCATTAAACAAAATTCCTAACTCATTAAAAACAAAACTAACCCATAATACCTGGACCTTTTGGGGACAAAAAAAGAGCTGGACTTGTTGAGAGTTAGAAAACATGTTTTGGACCTTTATAACAATTACTCTTTTTTAATTATCTTAATAAATAATTTTAATTTAAAAATAGTTTTTGCTTTCCTTAATATTAGAAAGGTTCACATATGTTAAATTAATTTTTCAATTTGCATGATTTGGGTGATTAAAACGGTAAATTCAAATCTTGATATCTTCAAAATGCTTAATTTATTCCATATCAACTGAATTTATTGATTTTTAATTGGACAGTAATTTATTGATTTTATATGAAATAATTTTTTTATTATGGATCCAAGGTTAGATTATGCATTCACTAAACTAGTAAAAACGGTTGGGTCATGCATACACTGAATTTATTTCTTGTTTTTGTTAGTTGTAGACTAGAATGTATAAATTGATCTTTTAGTCTATTTTTCCAATCGCCACTTAAGTACAACTTCTTTATGATGATAATCTTGTTCATTTTCATCTTCTTCCACTGGATCGAAATCAGAATCCAATTCATTAACAACATGAGACGATGAACTAAGATAACTATAAATTGAATGAGTAATAGAATTAGTAATGATAAACTCAACTTTATCTCCACCATCTCGTCCAAACAACCAAAGAAGAGTTGAATAATCAGATACAATTTTGCAAGATTGATGAATTCCATAAGTATAATGGATATCAAATGAGAAATGATTCAAATCATCCCATTTTTTTTATCACATATTGTTTGATAGACTGAAAATTCAATATACTCAAAAAGATACATTGCAATATCAGCTGCATACTTGAGAAAAACTAATAATTTAGGAACCGTCACAAAAAATGTAACTTAAATAACAAAAGAAAACAATAATTAGGAATATAACACAAAAAGGTAAACAAAAAGACAGAAAATGTAGTATACGTGAATATTGAGAATTTTCCCAAAACGTAACAATCACATAAGAATAAAGTAAGTTATTGAAAAAATGCACATAACTATGTATAAAACTTAACATAAACTACAAGAAAAAAAAATGATATAAATGAGTTTGGGAAATTTCCTAAAACTCAAGAATCATATAAAAACATGCAACAAAAAAGAGAGAAAAGAGATGAATTCGCAAAAGTGCATATATGTATGAATAAAATTGATAAGAAAAACTAATATATGGAAAAAATCACATACCTATAAAAAATTTGGACATACACTTAAAAAAAGACAAAAAAATACAGAGTATGATAATTTTTGTGTTCAATGATACTATGCCACGAGTAGGTTAATAAAATATGATTTGTGGTTGTATATCAATGTTAGATATTATATATTTGAATATTTATTTTTTATTTTTAATATTGTTATAGTTGTATATGCTTATATCAAGATAGACGACGAATCTGGGTATCAATAAAAGTTGGACTAAATCAAATTGTTGGGTTATCGTGGAATATATTAATGTTTTGGAAAAATTTATCGATTTTGTAGATAATACGTGGGTATTAAGGGTTTAGTGTTTTGTCCGTGTAATCATTTTTTAAATAATCGAAGATTATATATCAACGAGTTTAAGGCATACATTCTAAAATATGGGCTTTTGTCCACGTATGAGGTTTGGACAAAACACTGAGAAAAAGTAGAAATCCCCGCGAATAACACTACCCAAATCGTATAAGACAAAATGATGAATGTGTATGACGATTTGAGATCTGATTACCATGTTGGGGGTCAATCGGGTGACACCGAGATGAGAGACGAGAGACGAGAATTGTACAAGGCGTGCCAGTTTTAAAGCTTTGTTTGAGAAAATGGAGGCCGAGTTATTCCCCGGATCTAAGGCAATGGATTCTTTGAAGTTCATTGCCAAGCTAATACACGTGAAGGTAAAGAACAAGTGGACGAACAATTCATTCACTAAACTCTTATTGTGTCATGTTTTTTCCGAAGGTCATACGTTGCCTTCTTCTTACGAGGAGTACAACAAAGAGTTGAAATGTATGGGTATGAGATATAGTACGATCGATGTTTGCTTGAGTGACTGTACTTTGTATTACAAAGATATTGAATACCTCGTACAATATGTGGTGAATCTAGATGGGATCTGAAGAAGGGTAGAAAGTACCGTATAAGAAACTCTGTTATTTTCCGATTGCGCAGAGATTGCAACGACTATACACGATCACCTATAAAGGATATGGATGTCTTTCTCCACCCTATTATAGATGAATTGAACATGTTGTGGGATACATGGATCCTTATGTATGATGCTCATACTAAGCAATGGTTTATAATGAAGGTTTGTCTGTTTTCCACGACTAATGATTACCCGGTTAGGTCATACACATTAGGGTGACAAGGCCAAGGTTAGTTAGCATGCCCAAAACGCATGGATTTTACTCTGTCGAAGATGGTGAATAAATGGGTAGTTTATTTTAATCACAGACGGTGGTTACATATGAGGCATCAGTTTAGAAAAGACCCATCTTCGTATGTGAATGCCGAGCATCAGGCCTGGTAGGAAATATAGTCATGCCGCTATTCAGACACAGTTAAATGGGTTGCCTATTGTGTTTCCTGATAAACATAAGGATTTCGATGGCAAGTTGACAAGGAAAACAGCTCGTGAAATTAATAGGGAAAAAACGAGTATTTTTTATCGTATACCGTGTTAGTTGGAAATTTCTTGAAACATAACATTGATGTTATGAATTGTGAGAATAACGTGTGTGAAAGTTTGCTTTGTATAGTAGTAGGCCTTGACGAATTTTTTTTTTAACAAAGATAATGTGAAAGCGAGAAATGGTCTGAAAGATAGGGGTATCAGGAAATAGTTGTGGTTGTTCGAGGATCAAGGTAGAATGATGCAACCATGAGTAGGATGAACAAATGAGCGCGATGATGTCAACCTTGTATGAATTTCTCGTTTCAATGGGTCATCCGGCTTACACTCCTCCATGCAACCGACTCATAAGTTTGACCGCTGGCACCCACTTCCCTTACTTTTATAATGCCCGACATTAGCACTGCAATGGAGTTAGTTAATGAGTAAAGGAGAGCCGCGGGACTTTCCACTTATATTCAAAGCTAACCTAACTACCATCCAATAAGTCCCTCCCCCTTTGGCGCATCTGGTAGCTGACAGCTAATAAACGAGAAAGTTGTAGATGAAGAAGAAGATGCAGAACGTTTAGATGATCTTTCGATTATGTTGTGTTTGATCTGTTTTTGTTGACTTTATTTTATATCTCAGTAGTATTTATTTTATATTAGTCGAACTTTTATCGAGATATATTAATATTAGTTGTTACTATTGATTTATACATTATTTTTATCAGTTTCAAAAGTTTAAATTCAAAAAACAAATAAAAATTAAATTTTGTGTAAGTTTAAAAAAAAAAATATCATCAACGACTACAAAGTCACCGTGAATGATAGAAATAATGTAGTCGTTAATTATATAATTATTACCGACGACAAATATGTCATCGAAAAACAAAAAATTATAGCCACTACAAATGTAGTTGCTAGAAAAAAAATTAATGACGACCAAAAAGTAGTCGTTAGAACCTAATACTGATGACAATGTTCTTCGTCGCACGTAATATAGATTTTTGGCAAAGACAAACAAAAAAGTATTCGCCAATAATTATCTCTGTCGACAAATTAATGGCGACCAAATAGCGACGACTACATATCAGTCGCGAATGATCAATCAAATTTTTATCGACGAATTTTCGGACACTAACTACGACAAAAGTCGTCGCTAGTAATGCAATACGTAACAGTGTTGTAATTTTTTTTGGATGAATATGTTTTTAAATCCATACTTATTTTTTGCAAAAACTTAACTAATACGAATCTAATATTACAAAAAGAGCCATTTATCTATAAATGCCTATTAAAAAACTTATTCGCTAAAAACATCCCTCAATAAGATTATTTATTAAAAAACACCGCTTGACAAAAATACCCTTATATAATCATCTTAATTACTCTATTATTTATCATTTAAATTTAACCACCCTATTACAACTTCCCACCACCACCCACCATCCCCACAACCACCACCATCACCCTATTAATACCACCACCAACTAACCACCACCACAACCACCAATACTACAACCTCAACCACCACCACAAGCACCACCACCACAACAACAACAACCATAACCACAACCACCACCACTACCACTACCACCTACTACTAATTCCACCATTCACGCGCGTGTCCGTGAATTTTTTTAAATCGTCATAACTAATTCTAAAAGAATCAGAAAAATAAAAATTTACATATTTGGATGAAGCAAATTAATATTTACGTGTATGATTTATATTGATTTTTTTCGCAGACACAAACTTTCATGTTTACAAAAAAAATATCACTATTTCGAACAGTGATATTCATGTTTAAACATTGCATTTCATGTTTTAAACAGAGAAATTCGTGTCTGTGAAAAATACAATTTAAAAAAAAATAAAAATAAAAACTAAAAAAAATAGACGTAAATATTAATTTGCTTTATCCAAGAATGCAATTTTTTATTTTTCTGATTTTTTTAGTATTACTTATGACGATTTAAAAAAAAAATCATGGACGCGCGTGTGTGATGGAATTAGTAGTAGGTGGTGGTGGTGGATGTTGTGGTGGTTAAATACATGGTGGTGGTGGTGGTGGCAGTAGTGGTGGTGGTGAAAATATCCTATTATTTGTTTAATATTTGAAAATAAATATTGTATTAAAAATAAAATGATATATTTAATAATAAATGTAGCAAAAGTATAAAAAAATATAGATGAGAATCCATTGGGCATTTTTTTATAAAAAAAAAATATTGAAGGCTTAATTTAATAATTAGGTATTTTTATTAGATTTTTTTTTAACAAATACCACTTATGAAAATCATTTATATTGGAGATTATTACCCAAAGGGTCTTGAAATCATTACACCGTGACTTAACAAGACCGCCTCTTTTAGCTCTTCTTACTAAAGGCCACAAACTAATTTTAACACTAGAAGCCTAATTTTGCAATTACCTTTCTACCCTCAAATGTTTTTCTTTGTTTTTTGGACACTATATATAATACTCCCTCCGTCCATTTTTATTTGTCCACCTTTTTGATGCACAAAGATTAAAAAGAGCATTTACTACTCTTTCTTTTTACACAATTGCCCTTAATTAATGTACATGAGGTTATTTAATGCAATACTCTTTATACTATTTAATTAAGGGTAAAATTGGAAAAAGTATAGAAAAAGTGTCTTGATATTTGAAAAGGGACAAACAATATTGGACACCTCCTTTTAGAAAGTTGGACAAATAAAAGTGAACGGAGGGAGTATATTTTAAAACCCTAACACACTCTCCACATAACTAACACACAGTAACACGTTTTTTTCTCTCTCTATCCACGTGAAGACACTAAAGCTCGGTGCTCTCTCTACCGCTCTCTATCTACATCTGCTTCTCTTGCTGTTTTCTTCTCTATCTCTCTTGTAATCTTCATCTGCTCTCTCTCGCGGTATTCTTCTCTCTCTCGCGCTATCAAATTTGTTCTTCTCTCTCTCGCGCTCACGTAAGTTAATATATTATTCCTTGTTTGTTTGTTTCAGCTGGGTTTTTATGATTTTTCTTTGATTCTGTGTTTAATTTTGCTAGAATTGTTTATTTTTTTACTTGTTTCGTGTTTGAGTAGTTGTTTATCGTTATTCATCTTTTGCGTTCATAGAATTTTTGTGTTCATCGTGAGTTTTCTATTGTTTCGCTGTTATGCCACGTGATATGTTTTGTACCTCGTTAATCTTCTGTTTATTCCACACTCTCAGAAGATTTTTGCTCGTTTATGATTATAATACGTGTTTATGTACCTGCATGCATTCATGCTCAGTAATTATCTGTTTTTTATTTAATACTTAGTACTTTTCTTTTCGCGGTGTTTTACGCTCAGCACTAGTTATCATATACTCAGTACTTTTCTGTTTTGTTATGCGTATGCTCAGCACAATATTTTTTCCTGTGCTCGCCACTAGTTATGCATATGCTCAGTACTATCTTATGCATACGCTTAGTATTTTCTATTGTTATCATATACTCAGTACTTTTCTAGTGTGTTATGCCTATGCTCAGCACTAGCTAATCCTATGCTCAGTACTATCTTACGCCTATGCTTTTTTTGTTTTGTTTTTACTCTTATGCTCAGAACTATATGTGTATATCTATGCTCAGTACTATATGCCTATGCTCAGAAATTTGTTATGTGTATAAGTTTTGTGTTTTATTTGCCAGGTTACATGGATTCCGATGTTCTCGTTGTGTTCAAGGCTGGTATAGAGCATGTCTTTTTGCCTTTCAACAATTTGGTCGACTTCAATTCGATAAAGGATTTTGTAGTGAAAAGATGGGTTTCGTTTGGCGGTTCTGTTAGTTTATCGTATACTATTGGTGATTACAAAGATTCCAGACTAGATAATGAATCTGATTTCACCACGCTCAAGTGGATTTTGGAGCGTGGCAAATACGATAAGATGGATATTTGTGTTTCCGACAAACGAGCTTGTTTACCTTTTAGTAAACCGGACACCGTTTCATCCCGTTCAGCTATTCAACTCATTCAACCCGCGCCTATACAATCTATTCCCGACCCTTTCATATCCGACCCGCTCCATCCTTTTTCACACACGAAGTAAAGGATTTAAGAAGCGACTCTTGGAAAGCTGGTTTACAATATAAAGGGCAGTGTTTTATGGGCGGTGCCGAACAATTTCGCTTAATTCTTTGTAAACAAGCCGCAGTTGAAGGTTTTGAGTTTGACTTTATTCATAACAATAAGAGTCGTATTAGCGCACAATGCTTTTATAAGGTTAGCAAGGGCTGCAAATGGTACGTCTATGTTTCTCCAGAGAAATTTAACGCTTTTTGGTACGTGAGGACTTATAGGCCTACTCATACATGCGGTCACATTTACAAGAAGATGTCTAGTGATAGGTTGGACTCTAGCGTCTTATCTCATGTTATTTCAGACGAGGTTCATGCGAATCCTTCTCTTAGGCCAAGAGAAATTCAGTTTATTCTAAAGGAGAGCTACGGTTTTGATATTTCTTACAAAACTTCTTGGGGCACGATCAACAAGGCGAAGGACCATCTATTCGGCGATATCGATTCCTCGTTTAATCATTTGCAGACTTATTTTGAGAAGCTTAAAGCGCTTGACCCTGATACAGCGTTTTCGGTCGAGTGTGATCCTGTTTCTTGTGTCTTCCATCGTTGTTTTTTTGCTTTTGGTGGATCCCTAGCTGGTTTTGGATCATGTCGTCCGATGTTAATTTTGGATGACACTTTTCTGAAATCCAAATACAAGGGAATGTTAGTTGTTGCTACCGCTAAAGATGGTAACCACGGTTAGCACTTTACCTTTTGTATTCAACTTTCATGAGTATTCAACTTTTATACTCAGTAACTTGTTGAGTATTAGTTTCCATACTTAGCAAGATAACGAGTTTTGATGTTTAATACACAGTTAAACCACTGATTAGTTTGAGTCCATGGCTCTTTGCTCAGTACTCTTTCTGAGCCCATGGCACATGCTCAGAACTTTTTTGACCATACTCAGTTCTTTTTGTATGTACACAGGGTTATTTCCTGTTGCTTTTGGTGTAGTTCCCGGTGAAGATACAGTTAGCTAGACCGGATTCCTGGAATTCTTGAAACCTCTCGTTAGCGGTCGACCACTCACTTTCACATCTGACCGTAATAAGGGACTATTAAACGCCGTGAAATCTGTTTTCCCGAACGAAAGCCATAGTTTCTGTACAAAACATATAGAGAAAAATATTCGTGTCTCGGTGAAGGGTTCAAC
The DNA here is from genome assembly GCA_029959085.1 of Nemophila menziesii. Taxonomy (NCBI): domain Eukaryota; kingdom Viridiplantae; phylum Streptophyta; class Magnoliopsida; order Boraginales; family Hydrophyllaceae; genus Nemophila; species Nemophila menziesii. The sequence goes on along the minus strand of JARWIR010000064.1, from coordinate 1,950,308 downwards.
GTTTTTCAAGGATCGAATGGTTCATCTTATGAACACAGTTGCACGCGCTCCAACTACTCAACACTATGACCACTTTATGTCAATATGACTTCTAGAAAGGAAAAAAAGATTATCGATTTTCTCAGTTCATTACCGAAGGAGAACTATGCTAATGCTCACTTCCCTGGGCGACGTTACGGTGAGATGACCTCAAACGCAGTTGAATCTTTCAATTATTGGATATTAGAGCAAAAGAGTCTTCCCATTTCACAGCTTATCGATGCGTTGCGAGTTAAACTGATGCAATGGTATCACGATCGTTCGCTAACGTCATCTAAGTGGACCACACCACTATGCCCGTCTATTATGACACTTTACAATACAAATGTTGGACTTAGCTCCACATGGGCCGTTAAACAGTTAACTCTTAATCTGTTCCAGGTCGGGTCAAATCCCGTTATGGTTGTAGACATCGTAGCTCGGACTTGTTCTTGTTGTTCATGGCAAGAACTCGGTTTCCCTTGCCAACACGCGATATGTGTGTTGTTGTCTGCTGGAGTTGTTAACCCTTTTGAATACGTTGAGTCATATTTTCATGTTGATTCCTACAGAAATTCTTATGCAAAGAATATTCCTCCCATGTCGACTTTTGAGGTAGCCGTCCCACTAGATGATTCTTTGATTGTCCATCCTCCTCCATGTAGAGTTCCACCTGGCAGGCCTCAGTCTAAGCATTTTCGTTCATTTACCGAGAAACCAGTTAGGCTCATTGATGTCTCCCTAATTGTTCTTATTTTCGACCCTTAGGAGACATCATTTTTGGTGCTTATTTAATCAATTTGATAGACTTTTGGACTAAATATGCAATAATATGATTTCCCTCTTTTATTTCTAGCATTTTTAATTTATTAAGCTTTTGCGCATAATATTGGTATTTTTAGTGTAAAGTTTACAGGTTTTAGATGTTAGCTAGAAGAGGAATCCGAGGAGAAAGTCAAAAGATCAAGAGATAGAGTCAAGACTTGAAGATAAATCCCGAAGATATTATTTTTAGAGCTGAAAATCCATTTTCCAGGCCATAGATTGCTGATTTCTAGGTGTTTAAGCGATGATTTAGCCGCTGACCTTTGAAGAGAAAACATTCCTTATCGAGTTACGGAACTTTAGCAACTGGAATGAGGTCAATCGGAGTCATAACGAGTCAGGAAAAGCCGTTTTAGTGAAGGCATATCAGCAGTTACGGGATTTTGGGCTAAGTTAGTGGATTTGGGACTTTTATATTTCATTTAATTAAAAAGCCTAGGTCCAAGTCCGAATTTGCACTTATAAAAGGAGGTCTGGACTTCTATTTTTCATACAATTCACATTCTGCAAGATTAAAACACCAGAGAGAAGCAACAGAAGGAAGAAAGAAGAAGCTACAAGAGCTGGAGAGGGTCTATATCTCCGTTCGTAGTCATTCCTATTCCGGAAATTAGGTGCTTTTATCTTTTAATTTTGTAATCAATATGAATTCCTTTACATTTAATTTAGTTTTTCTTTTTAATATGAGCTAAGCTTTTCATAGTGCTTGAGAACAATTAATGGGTGAATCCCAATCGTATTGAATAACGAATGTTGAATTTGGATTTCTGTTAAATTAAACTAGATTGTGTCTTTTACTCTTTTAGATAAATTGAGAATATTTACTGTTTTTAGCGTCATGAACTAGGAACAGGTGTTAGTATTTAGGCTATTCCAATTAGTGGCGATTGGATCATCCTGACGGAGGGTTTAGATACAGCACCATTTATTCAATCTAGGATAGAAGTTATTGATTCTGACGAACTTAGCTAATTCTAGGGCCAATGAGGTAATAAAACTTAATCATCCGAAGGTGGATCATATTTACCCTGACGGGACTAGTGACACTCTAGGATCGCCTTATAGTCCACCCTGACGGGGGTATAGGGAATTTAGAATCCCGACCATTGTAATTGACCAATTTAGCCCTTAAACAACATAAGTTAGGAAATAGGATTGGGAGGATCCTTGCGTTCTCAAGTGCTACTTCTCATATTACGTTTTACATCATTCTACTTGCGTCTTAGCTTTTATTTGCATTTTAATAATTGTCTTTCATTTAGTTAGCATTAATACAAAACCAAACAAACATATTATCTTTATTTGTTTTCATAAGTGCATTCAATCATTAATAGATAAGCATTGTAGTCAACCATCCCGTCCTTGGAACGAATCTGTTTTATCAGTTATACTACTTGGGACAACCGTACACTTGCGGTTGTGGTTCGATTATTTATTGCATTTATTTAGAACACACAAAGGACCACCACTCATGCGCTGTGGAAGGTGTCACAAGATTGGAACTCACAACCGCTCAACATGCAAGGCTGCCATATGATTCTTTTGTAATGAACTTTTGTTTTTATCATGTATTAAGCTTTAGTACTTGTTGATTGGTTCATTTACGAAGTACTTATAGTGTTTTTTTATTATTCAGTCCATGCTCAGAACTTTTTCTGAGTGTATAGCCCATACGCAGAACTCTTTCTGAGTTCATGGCTTATGCTCAGAATTTTTTTATTAGTTTTCTTTGCTCAGAACTCTTTACTTAGTTTTTTTTACATTGAAAATTCATATCCTTCTATACACATTTCTGAGTTCATGGCTTATGCTCAGAACTTTTTTATTAGTTTTCTTGCTCAGAACTTTTTACTTAGGTTTTTTTTACATTGAAATTTCATATCCTTCTATAATACTCAGAACATTATCTGAGTTTATGGCTTATGCTCAGAACTTTTTACTTAGTTTTTTTACAATGAAATTTCATATTTTCATTTTTAGTTTACGTAGTTTATCCTTCTATACTTAGTTTATGCTCAGAACTTTTTTCCTATACTTAGCTTTTTTAGTTGATTGCATTTTCTACACTTTGTTGATTACTTAGCGTTCTAAAAGCATCAATTAAACAATAAACATTCGAATATGATAAACATTCAAATACGATAAACATCAATTGAACCATAAACATTCAAGTACGATAAAATACGATAAAGTATAGTTCAAACAAAATAATACATCAGCAAAGTTTTGAAAGTTCTGGGTTTGGATGACAAAAGTTCTGAGTTTGCATGATAAAAGTTTTGAGTTTACATGACAAAAGATTTAAAAGTCCTGAGTTTCAATCACAGTTGATCCTCTGAGAAAACTCATCGTGGCGTAACAATTTACTCACAATCTCGGCCCTCATTGAATTTACCACACTCTGTTTGATTGGGTAGCTCGAGAATTTTCCTGCCTTATAGAAGTTCTTTGCCCATATGAGAACGAATACACCACAATCTAAACTGCCCTGCTTTTGCTGAGGCGATTCCATGTGAAATAGTTTGTATACTTCTCCTGGGTTCTGATTATTTGCCTTGAGCACCGAATCCACTAGGTAATCTCGATCTCTTTGTGCAGCAATTTCTGTCTTTAAACCTATCGACCCTTCGCCTTTATTGCATATCGAGTTGTAGTGGTTGAAGGTACAATACTGCTGGTCATACACCATCAAGCTCCAATGGCTTCCACTCTCACCGTCTTTTACAAAAATTGGCAGCAGCGTATAATCGAACTCCTTGCAGTTCTTAGCGAAAGCTCCCTTTACCAACACATTCTTTGCCTCTTCCATATCCCGGTCTATGTATTGCTGTTAAAAAATACAAATACAATTATCAATTATAGTAGTTTACTATATTAAAACTATTCTTTTATGTAATTGTATATGATTCACTTACGTAGCATGCTGCGCCTTGATACGTAACTTTGTGTAGAAAACCTGTCTTTCCATCACCAAATTCTTCATTCATCATAAAAAGCATAGCTTCAATTACATGAGATTATAAAAAAGTTCTGAGTTTGCATGACAAAAGTTCTGAGTTTGCACTCAACAATAGTTATTAGTTTTCAACTATACCCAGTGTTTTGCAGAGTATATATGAAATACTCAGAACTATTGTTGAGTGTTGTTTTGTTTAACTTGGTGAGAATTCATACCTCAGCTGGCAATGCACCTCTGTGTGCAACATTCAGTGCTTCGTATCCTGATACCGCAATTGCATCTCTCGCCCATACAGGGTCAGTCAGCTGCTTTTTCGTCTTCTTTATCAACCAATCAAAATCTACTTTGTTTGCAACACTCTTTAAGAACCATTTTGGCCTTTTCTCCTCTTCTACAATGAACTTTTTGCCCTTGTCCGGCTTCTCGAGTGGCTTCTCCATTTTTTTTCTGATTTGACTGTTCATCATCGTCCTGTGTTGCACTCAGAAGATCGAATCGTGGTTGCGATGTTCTGATTTCCTCAGGCTTTGTGATAGTTTTGACAAGTTTTGCAGGTTTTTTCTCTCGTAATGTTACTCCCTTCCTTTTCTCTGCTACTTTAGCCGGTGGATCTTCCACGATATCCGGGTAAGCGATCTTCACAGATCGCTTATTTAACTTTACATTCCGGGTAATCGATCCCGGAGTATATGTTCGATATTCTTTCTTTGTATCTTCTTTTTTGCTGGGTCCCGCAACTGTCTGACTCGTGGTCCCCTGGTTTTTCTCACACGCCATCTTTACCACACCATCGAGTTTAACCTCCTCCTCCAGACTCATAACCTGATCTCCTTCCCCCTCCTTTTCTCCTCATCTTCTTCCACTTCAACCTCCCCTCTTCTCACCATTTTGTTAATTTCATGGAGCGATGCGATCTCTTGTTTGAGTTTTTTATTTTCTTCTTCTATCTGCAAAGCTCCATTAACAAGCGATTCATTTCCTTCCTCCATCATTTTGTATTCGTTTTCTATTGTTTTGAGTCTATCGCTCAGATTCTTGTTCTCTTCAACGAGTCTATTTATCTCTTTTCTCAGATTCTTGTTCTCTTTTTCCTGTGATTCACACTTCTTTTGTGTCTCTTTCATTTCTACGACAACTGAGTCCAGCCTCCTGCTCAGTTGTTTGTTATTTATCTGAAGGTCAACATTTTTATTCTCAAACACCTTTAACGCCATTTTTTCATTCTCTGGTGTTTGAATCTCCTCTGTCAATCTTTCAATTTCACACACCGCATCGCTTATTCTCTCACGCATGCTCAACACTAAAGGATCCTTCGACCCCGATCCCATCTCTTTTGCACCACAGGATCTGTATTTTAAAGATCCCGCCTCCTCGTTTTCCACCATTTTGTCGGTTTTAACTCCCTCAGGCTTATCTGTCTTGGCTTTCTCAGAGAACTCAGCACTTTCCATCTTCTCATCTTCACCTCCTTTTGGTGGACCGTCTTCTAACGAGTCCTCCACTACCATCTCCTCTGGGTCACTCGATACATCTGTTTGTCTCTCTTCATCTTCAACCATCTCATTATTAACCATCTCTTCCCTAACAATTTCTTCACCATCCCCATGAGAGTTCAGCCAATCATCCACTATCACATTATTCCCATCATTCCCATCTCCTCCAATAACTTCATTATCATCTTCATTTTTATCATTATCAAACTTAACAACATCTTTATTAGAACCCTCATCGTCATCTTCATTTATATCATCATTTGTATTAACTCCTTGATTAAGAACAACATCATCTAAATTTACATTACTACACTCAACACCTTGATTAACAACACCAACATCTTGATTATCAACACCAACACCGACACCAACACCAACACCAACACCAACACCAACACCAACACCTTCATTAGCAGCCTCAACACCTTCATTACCACCATCAACAGCTTGATTACCAACATCAACAACTTGATTACCACCCTCAAGCTCAACACCTTGATTATCCTCAACATTGTCCTGATTCTGTACTTCAGCTTCGGGTATCATGGGTACTACAAGCCATTGTTCTTCTTCCTCAGTTGGCTGTAGTTTCATTCTATGCACCTATAAACATTTACACAACAAAATTAACCACTAATATTTCATACTCAGTAAAATTAAAGAAAAACATACTATACTTTATTTACCTTGTCCGCGGTTACCCGAAGTGGGTCTGCCTTTCTAAAGCCAGTGAAGTAATCCCATTTTAAAAATCTTGGTTTCGCAGCTTGGTCCCTCAAACAACCGACCTCAACATGCTCATAGTACCATGCCTGCAAGGTTTAAAGATGATCATTAGTTAAAGTACTGAGTATGGGAAAAAAAGTTTGGAGTATTTGAACAATGTTCTGAGCAATGACGAATTTAAATCAAAGTACTACTTACCATAAGTATGGACAATCCACCAGTAACGGAATGCACGTCCGTGAAAGTATTTATCCCCTCCATCATATCACCCACAATAGTCGAAGCCCAATCGTACCTCTTCATGTTGTGTAGGTCTTCACACAACTTTATGAAGGGCTTCCTAACATTATTATTTCTATTTGCAAACAAAAGCGCCGTCATGCTCAGTCATTTCGCCATATCCTCCTGAGCTTGCACAGTAACTGGCTCTGTCAGTATCTCTCTTATTCTTTCTTCCAGTTTCGGCAGGGTGCAGTTTCCCTTATTTAGATCGCCAAAGTTTCGTGTGTACCAATCACTGTGCTCGTTTAGTTCATCTGCTGTGTAATCAGGCAACTCAACCTTCCCACACTCTATACCCATAAGAATCTTGACTTCTTTCGCAGTAATTTTCAATCGCTTACCCGCAATGATGAATCTTTGCTGATCTCTGTCGAAAGTTTCTATAATTTGTCTAATAACGAGATCATATTTCTTATAAACCTTGTATTCTTCTCTTTTCTCGAATAAACCCATCCACAGTCGGTGGAAGGGTGTCTTGTCGGATTTCCCGAGAAACTCTACCTTGAATTTGTCATGCTTTATTATAGTGAACAATCCAACAATGGTTGATCTATATTGTAGATCGGACTTAGCCTAGGGTTGCTTTTTCACCTGCAACAACATATAGCAGAAATTTTTTTAGTGAGCATAACAGTTCTGAGTATAACACTACTTAACATAACAGTTCTGGGCATAACACTATGAATAAAGCCTGGGCAATATGAACAAAAGTTTTGAGCATAAGCAAAAAAGTTCTGAGTATGCGCAAAAAGTTTTGAGTATTTGTTAAAAAGTTCTGAGTATGCGCAAAAAGTTCTGAGTATTTGTTAAAACGTTCTGAGCATGGCATCTATGATCTCATAAACAACATATTGAGTATACTAATGTAATAATTATCATCTTTCTCAACATTCAAACTAGTATTATTGACCAAACATCATACTGAGCATACAATTTCAATCTTTCTGAGCTTTTAATCTTACTGTTATCAACTAAACTATTAAATTTCACTGAGTATGACCAAAATAGGTAATTTTCAATGGAATTTCCTAAAATATACTCAGATTAAAAACAAAATCTAACAGTTCATAAGAAAATCTAACATAATCAGAACATGCAAAGCCTAATCAACACAATCTAAACATAAAACGTAACATGTACAGAAATTAAACATTCTTATTTTGCTGAGCATTAATCAAAAGCTAACATAATCCTAAGGTTCGTATTAATGCTCAACAAAATACGAAAAACACAGCAAAAATTAAAAAATAAAGCTCTGTTATACCTTTTTATCCTTCTTCGAACTCTTGGCGCGCGATGAACTAGCCATTATGTGGAAATTTATGTTGTTTTTCTGAGTTTAATCAGTAACTCGTCGATTAATCAGTAATCTACCGCCGCGCTTGAATATTTCACGTCTATCGCCGCTGTATTGTTGATCGGTGCTCTGCTTTTGCTCAGAAAGTCGGTTACAGTTCTGAGTTTTGATCGGACGTTGATCGGTTGTTGTTTAGAGATGTTAACGGAATTCTGAGCGGCGGTTACAGGCTTTGCGGTGACCGGAGTGCTGAGTGTCGCTTTAGTTTCCTTGGTAATCAGAGAGAGAGAGTTGCAGAAAGAGAGAGGAGAGAGAGAGTGTAGTGATGAAAAGTGTTTTGAGCGGGTAACGAAGAGTCTATTAGTATTTTTCTGAATTTAATTTGTAAGGGTAAAGATGACATTTTACATTTTTGTGGCCTCTACATAGGAGAGAGAAATTTGGTAGCTTCTAAGTGGCACACTAATTTTCCTAAGACCCCTTGGGTAATTCACCCTACTTATAAAGTTAAAACTAGCTGGACATAGTAAAAAGACAAAAAAATCCATTAATCACATTGGTAAAAAATAGATACATACGTCATATCTATAATTTTCTAAAATTTCCACTACTATGACAATGAAATATTAGAACTCCAGTTACCGTGATTCTCTACATCACTCATTAGCCATGGCCAGCGCATAGTACTAGGAGTGAGCAAGATCGGCTCATCCGATGAACCTGCGATAATTTTTAAGATATTTTGGATAAAACTACTATTAGCCCAAGTTTTAATTGAACCTAGTCACAAACATTACAAACCCTAGGGTTTTCCCTATTCTAATTGTGATCGGATCTACACTACAAGAAATAGTAGCATTAGCGGGGAAGCTATTGCGGCAACAACTAAAATGACCTCTAATGATATTTTTAAAAACCAAAATGACCTCTAATTATATTTTTAGCGGCAATATTTGCCGCTAAAGATAAAGTTAATAGAGTTGAAAACAAATATTTGCTACTAAAGGTATCTTTAGCGACAAACTTATAGAAGCGACAAATAACGACTATTAGCGGCAAAATTAAGATTTTTAATGTTAAATTTTTTGCCACTAAAGATACTATTTCTTGTAGTGCTAACCCGCACCGACCTGACTACTGTATCCTTAATATATATATATATATATATATATATATATATATATATATATATATATATATATATACTAGGGAATGCCCCGTACCTGAAGGTACTTGGGCTAAAATGAATTTGAAAAATTAAGATTAAATATATTATTACATATAATCACAATCTTATATATGTATTTATGCATTTCTCTCATAACTCTACAGACATAAGATGAATATTCATCCAATACTTCGTATATTATAAACTACTTTACGAAAATTATCATTTATAAACTGATTCTAAGAAGGCCTCTTACGGTCGTACCTGATGGTATTTGGACAAAATTAATTTAAAAATTTATAATTGGTAGCGCAAAATTATATTAAATACTTGAATGAAAATCATATACAAAAACGTGTTTCCCATAAATATGATCAAAGAGTCTTTTTAGAGATTGTCCAAAAAAAATCTTTTTAGAGAAACTATTTCTTTCGTATTTATAGTTGTATGGTGTAGTTGATCATAGAAAAATCTGTAGTAATTAAAAGTAGTCTACCGTGAAACTAAGAAAATTGTTGATAAGAGAAAAAATCTTGCTCACAATAAATCCAAATACTTGCATAAATTAACAAAATTGTTGATTCTTTGCATAAAAAATGTACAGGAAGTCAAGGAGTCTCCAAGATTCATAATTGCACATTGGTGTATAAGGTGAAAGAACTGTGTATGTATCATCTAATACTTCTGCATTTCAATTTTTTCTTTCCAGTTCCCTTTTCAGTTATAAAATTAGTTTTCTCTACCTTAGCTTAAAATTAAAATTGTATGTCAAAAGATACAATTTGCTGATGGGGCTTAGGTAGAAGTTGATAGTCCATCATCTTAAGACATTTAAATGTCTCCATGTGCATCAAAAAAGATTGATCTTAAGATAACATTAATTACAAACTACCAAGATCTGTAATTACACAGAAATTGCAGAAAACTCCTCAAAGTTGTAACCGTAAATTAAACAACAAAAACAACTACATCCTTAACTAACCAAACACCATTGTTAGTCTCGGTTACTTGTCTTTTAATATGAAAAAATTTAAAAGAATTATCATCATCTTCAGTTTCTTCTTCTCCATACTTACAGCAAAAAGCAATGTTGCAAGATTGAGTTTTGGATGAACTTCTACAGCTTTGATTCTTGGCAGTGTATAAACAGCTTCTCCACCTTGCTGAGAAAAAGAAGTCCTTCATTAATCAACTTTTGATCAGGGATATTCAATATTTTTTGTAACTAATATTATCCAATTTTGAGATGAGATGTTATGCAAATTACACATGAATAACAAAAAAGTAAAAGGCTCACCAAGCGTATCACCGGCCTTGAAGTGCTTGCCTTTAGGCCAAGCTGCTACGTTGAAAGTCCAGCCACCAGCACCACCAACAGTGTAAGTAGTAGGTGCAAAGGATAAAGATACCCTTATCTTTTAGTGATTCCCTTGAAAAGGATAAAGCTGAATATGAAGCCTCATTGATCCCAAAGCCCAAAAAGCGAAAATATACACACAAAAACAAAGCAAAATACCCTTATCCTTTAGTGATTACCTTGAAAAGGTTTATTTCTGCGTTGATTGTCAAGGCACTGGTATTGAAATTCAAGGCAAGTTTTTCAAGAGTGTCCCTGTTCCTCTTTTCAAGGTACGTAAAAAATGTCTAAAATAGGAATATGTTCAGTTCCATTTTGTTGGATTATCAAGACACAAACACTTAGCACTGTAACTTCCACAATTACAACTGTCTTGTTAAGCTTTACTTGTCTGGCTTGTGAGTTGTTCTGGCTTTTGAGTTGTTAACAAAGCTTATACTTTGGCGAATCTTGTGGATCATCTCACATGAATTTTCCAAAGTGTCCTCAACCATCTTCATGATATTTGCTGCACATCTCATATCAAACAGCTGACCTTCACATAGTAGAAACCTCTCTTCACTAATTAAACCAAACGCTATAGCCAGTCTCTCACTATGATTTTCCAGTTTAACTTCTTTCTCCTCCTCCTCCTCCTCTTCAATACATAACATAACTTGTTTTGTATCAGAACATACTTCCCTTCATTCTTTAATTAGCCTAGAAAATGAATACGGACTAAATGTGTAATACACCAAATCAAACTTCAATATTCGGCAACATATCACATCATTGAATGGGAGTTTGGGGTCGCTTGTAATCAGGTTCTTAATTTGGGTATGACGGAGGGTTGAATGATGGATAGAGGTTGAACGTGATTTGGAATTCACCTCTTACACTCACCTCTAATTGATTTGAGAGGGAGATTCAAAGCCTCTCCAATTCAAAGCCATTCTTTGGCTTTTAATCGAACACCTTCACGATATGGTTTTGCTAGATTCAAATAATACCCGTGCTACCATTTGATCAAGGTGAGAACGACTGAATTATATAGCTAACTTTTAACATCAAATACCTTCAAATCTTCCTCAATGGCAGCGGAGGCTTGGGCTTTGTGATTGGGTTGCACATATTGATCGTCAATTTTGATGGTTTGAAGAAGCAATGGCTGGGCACAGATCGGTGGCTGTGGAGATTAATTCGCTGAGAACATCGTGATTCATCGTAATTGGTTTGGGTAAATGAAGGTTTAGAGGCGAGGTGGAGGTGAGGTGGTGGAGGTGAGGCTGAGATGCGGTGTCGGCGTGGAGGTGAGGCGGTGGAAAAGAGCGTTTGTGCGTGTATGTAAAATGAAGTAAATAACAAAGGACCGAGAGAAAGAGTAGTGGAGTATTGAGGGATATGTTCAGAATTTTTATTTTAATAAGTAATATATATAGCAAGGGCAATTCTGGTATTTTTTAATTTCTTAAGTAACGAAATGATCTTAACCGTTGGATGTAACACATTTTTTGCTTAAAACAAATCCTGACCCCTCTTTATACCCCCTTAGAAATATATATATGGATATATATATATATATATAAAAATGAGCCTCATTTTGCAGCCTCTTGGCCAAGGTTTTCTCCATTGCACTATGGAATCCTATATTATGAACAAAATATATATGAATTAATAACACTATATGTCCCTATATTATGGAAAATAACCTATATGTTTCTAGTTAACTGTACAGTAATATAAGGATTTATAGTGCAATTTTGCATAATATAGGAGCTTCTAGTGCAATTTTTGCATAATATAGGACTTCTGTTGCAAGTAATTCAAATATAGGGGTCTATAGTGCAATTGAGTGTATATATGTTTTGTTCGATATAATCAGTGTAATTTTCTTGATGATATGTGTAATTTAGTTGCATCTTATTTGTTTATGGATATGGTTCAGTAAAGTGCAAGCACCAAGCAACCAGAATGCTTCAAAATCTTATGTCTCACTTATGATTTTTTTTTTGTTCAAATGTCTCACTTATGATCTTAAAACAGTGAGTATTCGTGTTTTACAGACTTGTTTATAAATTTTTTGTGTATTCTGATTGATTACAAAGAATAGGAAGAAGAGACGAAATCTTGGAAGAAGGTGATTAAAATTGCGGTATCAGGGGCAGCTGAAATGATTTTTAATCATATTCTTTTCAAAATAAGAACCCAAGTCTTGTAGTGCTCAAAGTTGAAAATCAATGTTATGAAATAATTTACCATAAAATTATTTGAACACTCGGTTTTTGTGCTATATATTTGTGTGTAGGTGTTGTATGGTGGACTGGTGGCTCAGGGAATATGATTGTTTATCATTGTTTAGCTTCTTTGTTTACCATACATTATTCTTAAAATCTTCAACATTAGTCACAAACTCAAATATTGAAGCATGGTGTAGTCTATTAAATCACTTCGCTTCATTCTTATCTCGCTTCATTCTTAGCCATTTTAGGCTAAGTCCAACAACTCTCAATTTTTTTTAGCTACAATTGAAAGTCAAACATTCATTCCCTCTCATATATTAACTCCAAAAAACAGTTATGCTCCAACAGCTCCCCAATTTTCAGGATTCCTGTTCACATTTTATTCTAATTAATTTCTTATTTCAATTAATTTGTTAATATTTTATTTATTTATGTTATTTATATATTCAATTTTAAATTCATTACAATTATAATCAAAATTAATAATGAAATTATAATATTTAAATAATTATTATTATTTTAATTTTTAATTATTATTATTTTATTAATAATAAAATTATATTACTAAGTTAGGAAATATATGTATATATTATTGATAATAAATTAGTATTTTGTTATCCTATTTAAAAATTAAATATAGACAAAATATAAATATAATATATTTTAAATAAAAAAAAAAATTGTAGCTAAATGGATTAGGACTCAATAGATGTAGCTAAGAAACTTTAAAAATTGGGAACCCAATAATTGAGTTCTTCACAATAGGGAGGCTCTTGGAGTGTATATTTAGTATATTCAACTTCCAATTCTAGCTTTTAGCTAGAATTGGGAGTCTATTGGACTTAACCTTAATGTACTCAGAAACCGAGTTTGTCAAGCAAGAAGCTAAGTTCATTAATTGTGTAAAAATCTCTACATTTTTGGCACCTATACACCTTCTCTCCAATTTTTTGATAGAAATAATAGTTTGCTTTTTACACTTTTCTCGCTTTTCTCACAAGTTTATAAAGGTAAAGGAAATCTGATAAAGAAGTGTCGTTCCCTTAGAAAGTTGGAGCTAGGGATGGCAACGGATCGGATTATTGCAAAAAAATCCAAAATCATGTCCATATCCATTTAATTTATCAAAAACCAAACCCTAACGGATTTAACCATCGGATTTACTTTTCAAAACCATATCCGAATAATTCGGATTCGGTTTTTTAAACGGTTTTTCGGATTTTAACCATAACCCGGCTCGCGAGGCGTCCCTCTCACAGTAGGATTCCTAACCTTGCCTCGCTCTTGTGACATGCCAAACTATAACTCTCTAAATATATTGAAAATATTGAAACAAGATCATAAATACATGACAAATATCTAATATATAAAATATTATGTTGATCTTTAATTAAATAACGTTTTTGTTACTTCTTTTGTTAATTCTAATATTTAGATTGTAGTTTTGAGAAATGAAAATATTTTTTTATCTATAGTACTATAAAATATACAAAAATAGATGATAATAAACGGGCTTTTGGTTATTCGGTTTTATTTTTATCTAAAATTTTAACCTAAAGGATTTAACCATCGGTTGCATTTTTCAGAACCATAACCTAACAGTTTTATACATGGTTGCATAATCGATTTTTAATCGGTTCAAATTTTCATTGATTTTGATTTTAAACCATAACCATTTCCATCCTTATCTATAGTTGGGTTGAGACTTTTGGCTTTTGGGTAATTAAAAATCAAAAAAATATAAGAAAGATGGACTTCAAAATATAAAAATACATGGATTTTAGCCTTTAGTAGGTAAAATAAAATCAGATATATATATATAAAACGGATTTCGGTTTTTCGGCTTTTTTTAATCTAAAACCATATCCTAACGGTTTTAACCATCGGTTTCACTTTTTAAAACCAAACCCTAACAGATTTAACCACGGTTACATAATCGGTTTTTATTCGGTTCGGTAATCCGTCGGTTTCGGATTAAAATCGTAACCACTGCCATCCCTAGTTGGAGCCCACTGGGTATTCATATTTCTAAATGATAATCATATGTTGAGCCTTTTTATATGTTAATCATATTTTTTTTAAATGCTATCCATATGGGAAACCTTTTAAATGTTAATCATGTATCTTTTTTGTTTAATTTTTATAATTTTACAGGTTATCTATATTATACAAAAATTCAGGTTAATAAATTATTTTTGGATAAACCAATTATAAGGCTAATTTGAGGGTATATAAAATTTTATTTTACCTTTACCAATTTCAAAATCTAGGCCTGATATTTATATTTTACCTTTATTCTAGATTCCGGTAGTCCCGGGTAAATCCAATGCTCACCTTTATTAAGGGCGTGTTTGTTTGCACTTAATAAAAACTTAATCTAGTTCTTTTTCTTGACCAATTTAGATCTGAATAGCTCTTAATTGGTCTGTTTCATTAAGATTTTAAACTAAGTCTAATTCGTTCAGACCCGGCCTCTTAACAGATTACGTTCTATTTAGCTGTTATTCAGCATTCAGTACTTATCACTTAAAAAATTAAACGACACCTAAATACATAAAGTATGTGAAATATATACTTATATTTTAAAATAATTTTTAGGTTTTTCTAAAATCAGTTAACAACTTTATATGTTAATTAAATATATTAGGGTTTAATTGAGAAACATAATTTCAATTGTAATTCAAAATATTTAAGAATCGGTCCGGGGGGTATTTTTATACAATCATGTGTTCCAATGTATTTTTGATGTGTTTAATAAATTGAGATTATTACCCAAAGGGTCTTGAAGAGACCACCTCGTGACCTAACAAGACCGGGTCTATAGTCTCTTCTTACTAAAGGCCACAAACTAAATTTAACACTATAAGCCTATTTTCCCAATTACTGGTTTACCCTTTTTTATTTTCTATTTTCCTATATATACTAATTTATATTAAAAATATTTTTGAAACCCTAATTACTATCCTCTCTCTTTCTCCTCCTCTTTCTTTTCACATGAAGCCTCTCTCTTATCAAAATAAGCCATGGAAGCCATCACAGATTAAACAAGCCATGGAAGTCAGTTGAAGCACAGTTGGTAAGTCGATCTATGGTGATGTTCGTGAAGACCATGGAAGCATCGTTGTCGGATCTGACAAGAACACCGTCGCCGGAGAAGATCCGAGGTAGGGTTTTCCGTAGAAGATCTTAGCTAGGGTTTGCCGGAGAAGATCTCGTCGAGGAAGGAAATACGAATGCGATCCAACGAATGGTTTGTAATCTTTGATGTAAGTATTTCGTGCTTAGATCTCTGTCCAAGTAGCCGCGGTTTTATTGTGTAGGCCGATCTTCTTCTCCGGCGAAGAGAGGAGTTTTCCGCCTTCCAGCAGATTAGAAATGGAGTTCCGCCTGAGCTTGGTTCGTAATCGAGTCGGAGCTTCGCCTCAGCTTCTTTTCGAAGCTTCCATGCGAGGAGCTCATGGATGGTGCAGAGTTAGTAGGCATAACTAGGTCCTGTGGTGTAATTTGCTAAATTAAATTAAGAAGGGATTGTGGTGCAATTTACTAAATTAAATTAAGAAGGGACTGTGGTGCAATTTACGAAATTTACTTTCAATTCAGTGAAATCTACTGAAGACCCACTTTGACATTAAAAATGAATAAAGACCACTTTGACATTAAAAATAGCTATTGAAGAAGAAGAAATTTGCGATTCTTTTAGTGATTCATTTTCTTTTCTTCAAGTTTCAGATTTGGTCAACCAAAGGTCAAACGAGTATAGTGTTGCATTTTTTTGTAATTATAATTTAATTCCATTTTTGTAATGCAAAATAGATTTTTGTATTAAACTCTATAACTTTTGTCTAAATGCTCAGCATTTTTATTGATTATACGAAAAATGCTCAGCAAATTTACTGATTACACGGGTATGCTCAGTAAATATACTGAGCAAACAAGCATGCTTAGTATATTTACTCAATAAAAAAATTCGAATAATCAGCAAATTTTTCCGATACTCAGTTCTTTTTCCATGCTCAGTACTTTTTGCTCAGTACTTTTTCCATGCTCAGTACTTTATGCTCAGTACTTTTATGCTTAGTACTTTATGCTCAGTACTTTTATGCTCAGTACTTTATGCTCAGTACTTTATCCGGCGATGGTTGGCGGTGGTCGGTGGCCGGAGGTCGGAGCTGGAATTATTAATAGTTAATGAAAGAGGAGAGAGAAAAATTGATAAAGGAGGAGAGAGATTAATGGTAATGGAGGAGAGAGAGTAATGGTAATGGAGGAGATAGAAGAATCTATTTTTTTTTGTCTTATATACACTATAAGGGTAATAAAGGTATTTGTCAATTTTGAGGCCTCTAAGTAGAACAGAGAATCCACTTGGTTCCTATATGGTTCTAAGATGGTCCCCAAGACCCCTTGGGTAATTCACCCCAATAAATTTTGATTATGATTATATGTTAAAACAAACTTTTTTCACAATATTGTAATTTCTTGTTGTTCCAAGAATTACTCTTCTTATTTTGCTTAATTAGGATATTTATTGTGTTGTGGAGGTTGTTTTCGTGTACACCAATTAATGACGTGGTAGTTTATGGCTACACTTTATAATAACGAGATGGACAGTTATGGATATAATTTGTGTGAGAATTTGATGTCAAAGTGTGGAAAACAATGGGGATAAGTTCTCAAGCCTAGAATATGTGATTTTGGACTTCACTGACACCTTGTATATCTTCAGTGAGTTCTTGAAGAAAAAGTCTACAACAGTTTTAACTACATTTTGTAGTGATGCAGGTTGCATACAACATTAAAATATGATATTTTATGTATACTATTTCATCCAAGTTAACAAAATCATGAGAACTATGATCCCCATCAGCGACGTTTTAATTAGGAAAGCTAAGTATCTTGCAACTTAATACACGAAAGCGTGGAGTAGCCAACCTGGAGGAGTGGGTGACCATATAGAATATGTAGAGTTTATTGGATGGTGTAAACCAAACCATGGGATAAGTTTAATACAGATGATAGTTGTATGTAAGACGTTGCGTGGGAGAGGCATGAGGTGTGCTGAGGAAGACATAAAGTAACTGGATGGGAGGTTTTTCCATGAAACTTTATTATTCCTCGCCTGTGTTTATAGAGTTGGTTGTGTTATATGAATATATGCGTATGTCAAAGGGATTATGAGTTAAAGATCTCTGGGTGGAGGTAGACTCGAAGGAGGTCTTAGAGGCAATATCACAAGAGGATTCAGAAAGAGGTCCTTTTGTATTTTGGGTAGAGGGGATCTGTACCATGTTGGTAGGAAATAAATTTTTGTGATCAAGAATATGTATAGAGAAACTAATGTGTGTGTAGACTGATTAGCACGAGTTGAGATTACGTCAACATTATAACTATACTACATACATTGACCGCCTGGCGGGATTTGGAGTGTGATTGCACAAATCTGTATTGGTTGGAAATCACCAAGGAAGATATATAGTTGGGCTTCAACATATATTTTGAGTGCTCAATAGATGTTTTTACCATGGTCTTTGGACTACAAGAAAATAAATATTTGGAGACAATTTTTTGGCCTTTGGCGGCTCTATCGGTGCGTCACCATATATAATGTCGACACTCTAACCAGCGTCGTCTATGCAAGAGTCATTTTTGAAATACCGACGCTTTTGGTCATTGTATCTATTCTAATTTGTTATTAGGATTATGTATAACAAAGCATTGGAAAATGGTTTATAGGATTTGCAGACGCTATACCACATAGCGTCAGCAAATGGTTTATAGGATTTGCGGACGCTCTACCACATAGCGTCAATAAATGGTTTATAGGATTAGCAGACGTTTTACCAAATAGTGTCGCTAAGTTTTGCAACATTTTTTTAATCTTTCAAAATATTTGACTAAATAATTCGTGGATTAGAGTGAATAGGAGGCAAATCGCTCCCTCTTTCATTTTTGATTTACGAATCTTCACAGATTTGAAGAATTCGTGCAATATAGGCTTTACCCCTACATTTCTGTTCATCGAGAGGACTCGATCGTGAACTTGATGATTAATAAAGTTTTTTCTTCAGCGAGTTTCAACTTAACCTTGTACCACATCCATAAGTCTACTCTATGTTAAACATGTTGGGTTAAACAAAGTGTATATAACAAAAAAAAATATTACAATTTTATGAAAAATTCTCTTAAAATCACAAGTCTATTAAATACAACATGAAATTTGTAGAAAATATCCCATTTAACATAGACCAATTCTTGCAAACCAAATTAGAAGTATGATTGAGTATGATTTATAATTAAACTATAATAATAGTTGAAAATTAACATATTCACTTTTTTAACTTTCTACGAAAAACCCAACTTAAAAAAAATTAAAACAACAAATATATATTACATACAATATGTAGATATAAAAGTGCCACTTAATATGTAAATATACGTGATAGTCATACATAACTATTGATGTATAGGATCACTACAATTGCAATTTTGTATTTATTTAATGTAATGGTGATTTTGGTGAGCGTTTCAGGGTTTCAATTGATATGGTAGAGAATGATCGATTGTAATTTGTTTTTTGACATATATATTGAAGGTTTTTTTCCAGTTAGTTTTAAACTTATAGTTAACTGTAGAGACTAATTTGATGATATTAAATAACATTGGGACCAAAATAAATTATTTAGATTAATGGGGACTATATTGAAAAACTAAAAAACATTGGAGACTATATGTACTATTAACCAATTACATTTCTATTACTAAAAGATGTGCACAATAAGGATACATTGATAAAGGAAAACGATCCATGTCCCATTATTCAACAAGTTTTATTGTGCAATATTAGGCATATAAATTTAAAGGTCTTGCACAAAATTTCAATCTGAACATTTTAAGTTAGTTAAATAGTTTATACAGAAGAAACTGATAAAAAGTTCCAAAATTGTGAACAGTGATTCATTTATATAAAGTGTGAAAAATATATTTAAAAAGAAAACATGCCGAAAATATTTGAATAAGGAGTTCCAATTGCAACAAAAGTTTAAAGACTGTAGTCCTAATATATGTTCTTCAACATTTGTAACTACAGAATTTTTAAATTAATCTTTAACTTGACATCTCAACTATACTTAAAATATAGTTAAATTTGTTCTTGTCTTACAATTTATTACAAAATTACATAAAACTAAAAATGTTATAGAATTTCATGGTACTTTTAAGTATATTTTGTTCTTTTAAATCAATGCATTTATAAATAATATTAAAGATATATATATATGATAAAAAATATATTATGATAAAAAAATTGTTTCAGCTTCTATAAATTAAAAGTTTATGACTCGAAATAACCTTTTATAAAGTCAACTTGACCATAACGACCAAGCTAAAAATCTAAGGTGTTTAAAAATCGATTAGGACTATGCCACGACAGGTAAAAGAACAAATAATTGATTAGGCCAAAGCCCAAGATAGACAAAAATTGGACCATCCTAGAGCCGATCTACAATGTGCTCCCAGGCACATTTCCCCATAAACCTTAACCCCACCCCACTTTTTCTTCTCCGATGGGCTATACCCTCCTCTCACACCCCAACCTACTGCCTCCATCCCTCACCACACCAGACAAAACACCAGACAAACAAAACACTTTTTCCCACCTCCACCACCACTTTTTCCGAACCGCCGCCATACACTACCAGTCCGACGCCGCCCATCAAATCCGGACTACAACCCACAAGATCAGTCCGCCTTCTCCCTCCCCAGACCTCACTCGTTCCAGGTATCTACTCCGACAGACCACAGCCGCCTGGTTTTCAGACAACAGGAGTCGACTACATTTCAGATCTCAGGCCCAACTTGAGTGATCTGGACTTGCAACCTCAACACTTTACTGGCCAAGCACATCTCAGGCCTTTTCCACAGATTTCAGGCCCTTTGGCCTATTTACATATCATTAACAATCGTGTCTCTAATCTAGATCTCGATCTGGACAAGGGGTCTACGCCTATCATCACCCTTACTCCGATGGCCCTTCTTCTTATACGTTTTCTATCTACTGCCATTTTAAGGAACGTGATAGTCTCACAAGGCCCACTTCTTCAACTGGAGCCAGGAACTCACGAACTGAGTCAGGAATTCACGCATTACACTACCACAAGCGTGACAGGCCCACACGACCCACTTCATCAAATCGGACATATGATACAGGTACTTTGTTCGAGTCAATACCAGATAGACCGAACATTGTTTTCTGCCTTTTGTCCATTTAAACTTATTATGAATTCTAGGGTCCTAGAATTAGAATTTGTAACAACTGGAGTAATTGATATACAATTTAGTATTGTTTTGTGTTCTTTAACCTTTACATTTGACAATTTGATTTTGTGTAAAGCACATAAAATAGGGTCTATTGAGTATATGAAGGTAATTTATTTTGAAAAAGGAAGGTCTTCTGGGGTTGTCCCTAATCAACCTCATCTCCTTAAATGATTCACATAGCCTGGAATTGTCAGGGAGTCGGCAATCCCTTGACAGTCCAGGCACTCCGAGACCTCTGCACCAAACACCGGCCAGAGGTAGTGTTTCTTTCCGAAACCAAAAATAATTTAAATAAACTTGATAATATTGCTAATATATTAGATATGAGTTTGATTAAAACTGTTGAACCCATTGGAGCGAGAGGAGGTCTTGCCTTAATGGTGAAAAAGGAATTGAAAATTAAAGTTATAAAAGCTTCGGCTAATTTTATCCACACAAAAATAGTGGGTCACAATATGACCCCTATATTTTATACTTATATATATTTAAACCCCTATGATATTGATAAAGAGATCTCACTTAATTTCTTAAATGTTTTAAAACCCCAAAACTCTCCTTGGACTCTTATTGGTGATTTCAATTGCATAAGATTTCTCAAGGAAAAATTAGGGGGTATTGTATGTCATAAAAAATCAATAGAAAATTTCAATAAATTTATAAACCTCCATAATTTGGAGGAAATAGTCTCTTATGGCTGTAGATTTACATGGACAAACAAAAGAGCAGAAAAAAAACTTATAAAAGCTATCCTAGACAGAGCACTCCATAACTCTGAATGGGATAAGCTATTTCCTAATGCTTGGACAGCAGCATTACCAGCTATTGGGTCAGATCATTGCCCCTTGGTACTTCATCATGATAAAACTGATAACAAAAATAAAAGAAGATTTTATTTTGAAAGTTTCTGGACCACAGAAATTGATTGTTTAAATATTATTAAAAAAGTTTGGGATGACTATAGCTCTTTAAGGGGAAACCCTAATGCAGTTATTAATCACAAACTTAAAAAATGCAGTCAAGCATTAAGAGATTGGAACATGAAAAAATTTGGTAATAATAAAATCCAAATAGAAAAGCTTATCAAAAAATTAGAAATCATTTCTAATACTAATAGCCCCAATTTTAACTGGAATGAATATAATTGCATAACCAAAGAACTTGAAGAAACTTGGAAAAGAGAAGAAAGTTTCTGGAAGGAAAGATCTAGAAATACTTGGCTTAAAAAGGGTGAGAAAAATACAAAATATTATCATGCCTGTACTAAAGAAAGAAGGAGCAGAAATAAGATTATTAACATCACTAATGAAAATGGTGTATGGCTTGATAATAAGAATGAAATAAATATTGAAATAATCAACTATTTTAATAATATTTTTACAACAGTAGGGAAAAGAGATTATACTAGCACTATTAATCTTATTACTAGTAAAATTGATAAAAAATTTGCAGATAATCTGAATACACATATTAATGAAGAAGAAGTTAAAAAAGCAACATGGGAATTGGGACCTAATAAAGCACCAGGTCCTGATGGTTATAATGGAATCTTCTTCAGAACATACTGGGATACTATTAAACTTGATCTTATGAGAGTAATAAATAATTTTTGGAACAATAAGGGTGATCTGTCTGATTTAAATCAAACACTTATTACCCTAATACCAAAAATTAATAAACCTACTAATATTAAACACTATAGACCAATTAGTTGCTCCAATTTTATTTATAAGATAATAGCAAGAATATTGGTTAATAGATTACAACCTTTTATGAACTCCCTTGTTGGAGAGAATCAAAGTGCATTCATTCCTAATAGAATGATTCAGGAAAATACTATGATTGCACATGAGTTAATTACCCATATTAAAAGAAGGAAAAAAACCAAAAAATATATGGTTGCTGTTAAAGCAGATATTAAAAAAGCCTATAGAATGGGATTTTCTACAAGATCTCCTTATTAAGATTGGTTTTAATGTAGATTGGGTTAGGAAACTTATGATATGTATCACCTCTGTCTCCTACTCAATATTAATTAATGGTGAAGTTCACCAAGTACAAAAACCCACCAGAGGAATAAGACAAGGGGATCCTCTTTCACCCCTTATCTTTTGCCTTATATCTCAAACTCTAAATGATTTAATTACAGAAAAAAAAGAAAACTACCTTCTTAAAGGAGTCAAAATAGGAAATAACTGTCCAGCTATCACTCATCTACTCTTTGCTGATGATAGTCTTTTCTTCCTTAATGCTGATAACATTGAATTACAATCTTTCAATGACATTATGAACAAATATAAAAATGCTACTGGTTTATGCCTTAATTTGAATAAGTGTGGGGTCATTTTTAGCCCTAATACACCAACCTTTATCCAAAATGTAATGGCTAAAAGATTGAATATGAGAAGAACTAACAACCTAGGTGATTACTTAGGACTTCCAACTGAATGGAGTAGGAATAAATCAAAAGATCTACAATTTTTAATAGATAGAATCCTACAAAAGTTTGAAAACTGGAAAACCCTTTTTCTTTCAGAAGGGGGTAAAGAAATCTTAATTAAAGCAGTCATCCAAAGTTTGCCTAACTATATAATGTCAAACTTTATTTTTCCAAAGAACATTATAAATAAAATCCATTCAATTATTGCCCAATTCTGGTGGGGAGATAAAGGAAAAAAAAGAATACATTGGGCTAATTGGGATATACTCACTATATCGAATTTTGAAGGTGGGTTAGGATTCAGAGATCTACACCTAATGAATAAAGCTCTATTAGGAAAACAAGCTTGGAACCTAATAAATAAAGAAGATTCTCTTCTTTATAGTCTCCTTAAAGGAAAATATTTTAAAAATTGTAGTTTCCTTGAAGCTAAAATTGGAAGCTCACCCTCATGGGGATGGAGAAGCTTACTAATAGGTAGAGATACATTTAAGAATAATATTAAATGGAAATTAGGTGATGGAAAGAATATTAATATGTATAAACATAATTGGATATGTGACTTTAAACTACCTATCCAACCAAAAAATTCTAACCTACTTTGGGTTAACCAACTTATTAAAGAGGATAAATCTTGGGATACTGAACTCTTAAACTTTATTTACCCCAAGGAAATCAAAGAAAAAATAGAAAGAATGGTAATACCTAAATTTCTATGTAAAGATCAAATTAGTATAGATTACTGTAAAGATGGCACTTATACAGTTAAGGAAACTTATCATAAACTAAAAGAGGATGAAACTATTCTCCAAAATATTAAAAATATGAATAACCCTACATCTTCTAATACTAGGGATAAAAACATTTGGAAACTTATTTGGAAAATGGAAACCCAAACAAAAATAAGAAATTTTATGTGGAGAGTTATAAGAAACCTTTTATCTACAGGAGAAAACCTTTTTAAAAGGAAATGTGTAAAAGATAACATTTGTAAAATTTGTGATAATAATATTGAAACAGTGGAACATATGCTTTTCAGATGCCCTTGGGGAAAAAGTGTATGGTTTACTAGTCCTTTGAATTTAAAAACTGATAATGATACTACTATAAGTGTAGAACTTTGGATTATAAATCATGTACAAAACATTATTAAAAAATTTGATAATCATGATAGGATTTTTGAACTTATATGCATTATAATGTGGCATATATGGAAGGATAGGAATAATTTTATCTATAATGGAAAAAAATGTGAACCTTTGAATACAGTTAGAAAAGCTACAGAGAATTGGAAAGAATATTATAAAATTTCAAACCCTAACGATTTAAATTTTCTTGATAAGTTAGGGGAAGTTAATAACATTAATAATATTGGAATAAATATTAGGAATAATATTCCACATAATCAAAAATTCAAAGATAAGTGGAAAAAACCTCCACCTAATAAATTTAAAATTAATTGTGATGCAGCTTTTTCCGATAAGGGAGCTGCAATAGCATGTTTAGTTAGGAACTCTAATGGGGAATTTGTAGCAGGTAATAGTTGGAAGATTGCGGCAGATTCGATGTTAGTGGCAGAGGCCACGGGGATCTTGAAAGCTACAGAGATGGCTTCAAATTATCCTTTTGGAAGCGTGATTATAGAGAATGACTCAGCCACTATTATGAAGTCTCTTTCGTCAGGATTACCGGTGTTGAGTCATTCAATTAAAAATTTAGTTTGTAATATTTATTATTTTGCTGAAGTATCATCTCCTTCTTTTTCTTTTGTATCTAGAAGTAGAAATGGGACAGCTGACTGGATTGCCAAACAGGAGCTTCTTAGCACTCTGTTTGGTAATTGGGGTGTTTGTATCCCTCCTCAGTTAGCTACATTGATTTGTAATGAAGCCGAGCCCTCCGGGGTGGGCTAAACCTTGTAACCTTTTCTACTATCTATATATTATTATGCATTTGAACAAAAAAAAAAAGATATAAAAAAATATTGCAAACACAAATGGAAATATTTTAACGGCCTCAATTGCTTTTTAGCTTTTAAAATGAACAAAATGATCTCACAAAGATCTCATGCACAAATCTCTCCAAAATTCAAACAAAATTCTCAGTCTAAATTCCTTTTTTTCATCGTTTGATGGGGATTGGAGGCTGAGCTGCGAGTATTGAGGCAATACCGTTGCACAGGTACCGTAATATTCATTTAAAATAAATTTAATATTAGTTAAATTGTTTTCTTATTTAGTAAATTAAAAAATATAGAATTGAATAGCAGCAAACAAGGTAAGCTGGGCAAGGAAGGGTCGCCTAAGTAGGGGAGGATCGATGATCCGCTCCAAAACCTGGGAGATATTACTTGAGGTGATTTTTTTCACTTTTCTTTTTTTATTTTCTTAACATAATTAAATAAATTATAAATCATATGTTAATGCCTAAACCAGGAGTCGATCCTAGAAATTGATCCCACTAGAATAAGGGAGGAAAGGGGGAAGTACTACTACCACCTATTCACAATTTTTTCTATAAGGTTGGTTTTAACAAAGAAGCGAGAGAATGGAGTGGTGATTGATATCGCGATTCAAACATAATTTTTTTTATAAACTCGTTTTATTTTTCCATATACAATTGTCATTTAATATTAATTAACCCGACTTTAATTATTAACAGGTAGCACTGCGAGAGCAGTTGACGTCATTATCCACTCAGTAGCGTCCTCCTAGAGTGTCTCGGGTACATCCTCGTCTTTCACCTCCATCATTTCTTACACGGATCAGATAAAATTGATGGTGAGTGTCGTTAAAAAAGAAACGGGGAAAGGGACACGAGGATGGTTGCTCGGTGTTGGCCCTACAAAAAAGGCGATGGCAAGAGGAGCTCCTCTGACGAGGCAGACACATGTAGATGATACTAAATAAGTCGTCATGATCAAATATGTGAACAAATGCATGGTGCAGTAGGGATTTGACACGTTTTTTTTTTGCGTTGAGTGTTCTCCATCTACCGCCAGCACGCAGCAATCCCCGATCCAACCAGATAAGATGAACTATTATGAATTTGTTCAACGCGGAAACAGGCTAGTTGATGACTCCTGACTTTCAATCTATTTGTTCCCCTTGTAGGCTCCACTCCATCAGGTCCTCCTCTCTGAATCTGACACCTAACGAAGGTGAAGAAGAAGATGATTATGATGATTTGATGGGTTATCAATAAAATTTCATGACTTTTATCGACTTTATTTAGTTTGTGATAACAACTTTATTATTTAATTTTTTTCTTATTCATAGTTAATGATGTAATAAACTACTTTAATCGTATTAGTTTTTAGTTTTTTAATATCATTAATTTTACTAGCATATTATTCAATTATAATAGCTATTCATATCGTTTTCCAATTTTTTCTATTCTCAACAAATTAATACATTAATATATAAAACCAAAATAAACTAATTTATTATTTTAGAATTAAAATTTTAAAAAAATAAAAACCCTATAGGCGACAATGTCTTCATTAATGGTAGAACGTCGTCGACCCTAATAACGTCTTCAGCGACGATGAACCTTACCAGAGCTTGACATGCAACGAATCCTCTTAAAAGAGAGGGGTGTCTTCAAGAACGCGGACACAGGTGGTGCATGGCTCGATGAAGAAATTTGCTATTAACGACAATTATCTTTGTCGTTAATGATAGTACTTTTGATGAAGACATATGTTACTCGTAATAAAAAATCTTTAGTCACGACAGTAATGATCTCTATATCTAATACTTTCGTCACTAATGATAAAAAATATCGTCCCTAAAGATGAGAGAATCATTAGCGACGACATTGAACTTGCCGCTGCCATTGACGGCTTTTAGCGACTAAACTTAGAAACTACACATTAGCGACGACATGTTGTCGCTAAAGACAATCTCAGGTTTTTAGCGACAGGTCGCCCCTAAAGATGAAAAACGTAACAGTGATATTGTATAACCAATTTGAGGGAATTAAGGGCTTTAAATAAAAATTTAGGGGTATAAAATAATTTTAACTGCTTGTTATGTAGAGTATCCAGGCTATAGAACAAAATATATTTTATAATATAAATATATAATTTATTTTTAAAAATTAGTAGAAATAAATGATTTTTGCATAGTCTATTTGTAAATGATAATATTGATATAAGATCAGGGAAGGATCGGATTTGAGGTCTAGGCATCCCTAAATTTTCCAAAAAAGCCTATTAAGGCCCCACTAAATTTTCCAAAAAAATCCATTTTTTTCGAAACCTTTCTTTGACCCCGTAAAGGCGTAAATATCAAATCCTGGTTTTGTCACGGTTAAGGTATAAGATGATAAAAATCTCTCTGGTTTTAAACCTCTAATGGAATATCTAGTTCTAGCACATGTATAAGAATGTTTTGACAAAAAAAAAAAAAAAATAGTCAAGAATGGGTCATTACCATAATTTATCTTCTCAGAAGATCTAGTTGTAGTGCCCATTCAACTGGTTGTCGACTTTTCTCCTGAACGTATCTTTTTCTTTTGACAATTTGATCGCACATATGAGTATAGTCAGTAGTTCAATAATATTCTTTAGTAATCTTGAACTTAACCAAATTATATAAATATTAACACTAACCTATCCAAGTTAAATTGTCGTGGTCAATAACATCGGTACAAACAACAAGTTCATATGATTGAAAATTTGTTTTTTGGAAGAGATTATATTAAAATGGCAAAAGTAGGAATACATCATAAATCATAATATAATCATAAAGTTTCTTATATCTTTTTTCCTCAACCCCTTCCAAAAAGACCATCCTTAAAGAGGCGAATAAATTTACCCAAAAGAACGTAAGTTAATTCAGGAGTTTGGGGTATCTCCCATTATAAAATTTAAAGTTTTTTCCTAGTTTGGGTTGATAAAAGTTGGGGATGGATAAAAAATATTAAACTTAACGTTCCATCTAACAACTTGAAGGTTAGTAAACACAATCTAGCTAGAATGCATATAGGTTTGCTTCCTAAGTTAGTTTACGCTCTTCTAGAATTACTAAACAATCCCCGTGAATAACAGAACTCACTACTTGCTAGACGATTAAGTTTAAACTAAACTATCTTATGACATAAGTTTCATAATTAGCTTAGAAAAGAGCATTAAATTTAACACAGAAACTATCCAATGGCAAAAGAAACTAGTGTATTATTTAAAAAAGCATTAGTTATTTAGAATGTTGGCTTCGGGGATCATGCTTGGAAATTAAGGCAATGAGAAATTTGTATTTTATAATGCCGTAGCCAATATCCTACGCGTACCAACTTGTATATATAATGTACATAGAAGCCATTCTTTTGTTACCAAAGAAGATCGATTTTGAGCTATCTCCTCTCATATTTGCCTTCTAAAGATATGTTAGTATATTTTTTCTTTTCTTCTTCTAAACCATTTATTATCTGCATGTTATAAGCATATGTATTTTATTTACGTTTTTTCCATAGAGCAACCATCAATTTCTGTCTTTCATATTTATTTGACAAAGCTAGACTATTAATTAAACATTACACTTTTTCTGCTAAGTTAGTAGAAAGTTTGTCTTAATTTCATTTAACTATAACAAAAAAATATGAATATATCATATAAGACCATAGATAAATGAAAGAAATTTCCAACCCGTATATGTGTAATGTGTTATCTTTCAATTTGAAATTTTGAACAGTCTTGAATATACTTTTGAATTTTATGATGGTAATTATACAATTATGTGGAGAAATAACAATTTTGGCGGCTATAAATGTAGATTTATATCGACACTCTTGTTCAAGATGGGCCACAATAAGTTCTACTGTGAGATATGTACGGACACATTGTCCATGAGTGACATATTTTACATAGAGGGGTGTGATCATTTCTATTGTGAAGGATGTGTGGAAGGACACGTGAAGTACAGAACAGATGTAAACATTACGAACGTAACATGTCCCAACAAAAATTGTAGTGTGGTTTTAAAGCGTGAAAATTGTCGCGGAATTTTGGATCCTAAATTATTCAAACGTTGGGAGTATTTATCAAAGGAGAATGCTA
Organism: Nemophila menziesii; assembly: GCA_029959085.1. NCBI lineage: Eukaryota > Viridiplantae > Streptophyta > Magnoliopsida > Boraginales > Hydrophyllaceae > Nemophila > Nemophila menziesii. The sequence goes on along the minus strand of JARWIR010000064.1, from coordinate 1,921,153 downwards.
TCCCGCATAGTGAAAAGTTGTACTGTCCGTACAAGAATTGTTCCCATATGATGAAACGTAGTGATCATCAAGGTGTCACGAAATCCAAGTGCCCCAAATGTCGGAGGTTATTCTGCAGCCAATGTTTAGTTCCTTGGCATGAGAATATTGACTGTGTGACATTTCAAAATTCGTCTGAATTTAATAAAGAAGATAAAGAGATAAAGAAACTTGCTAAGCGAAAGAAATGGATGACTTGTACCAAATGCAACTCCATTATTGAGAATTCTGGAGGCTGCTTGTTTATTAACTGCAGGTTAGTGATAATTAATGTCATTGTGTATGCATATTCGGTTGCCCATTAAATAATTATTAGATTATTTGATTATCTCGTTTCGAATCCATGATTATTACAGGGTATGTAAACACACATTTTGTTACCACTGTGGAGGTTATATTACAAGTCACTCATGTCCAACGTGCAAGCGCTAAGGTGAATAATACATACTTGTTTTGTTTCATTATATATGTTTTATAAACTTAATGAGGCCGGATTGTTAATTTAAACGTATTTTCGAACAATGTTTTTGCAGATAAGAATTTGTTGCGTGGAAAAGCATATGACTTGCTAGAGGATTGTGATTATATATATATAGTTTTTCTTTTGTGCGTGTGAAATAAAAAACCATGTCCAGGATTTTGAATAATTTTTTATGATTGGATTTCTCGTTTGAATGATGTAATAATGTAATTAGCGTTCCATTTTGTTGATGGAGAACCTATAAGACCGACTGTGAATTAAATGTTTTGGCAGTTCTGCCTAATTTTTAATACAAGAGTATTTGATTCCGAAGATTAAAAAGTTTGGTTCTATATTTACATAAACATAGGTATGTGTTATAATATGTTATTTTTCAAAAGAAGAATTAACATGAAAAATGAAAATAAAAATGAAAGGATCGGCATCTATTTATAATCCCACGCCTAAATATTACACCTCAACACTCTAACAGTACCATGCATGGTCACAATTAAGGCCCTGTTTGGTTTATGAAAACATTTTCTGTTTTCGTTTTCAGAATACATTTTCAGAAAATGATTTCCGTTTTTAGTTTCAATATTTTTAGAAAATATGGAAAACGTCAATTTCACGTTCTCTAATATAACACTATTTTCATTTTATTTTCCAGAAAACTGTTTTCATTTTCTTTAGCCAAACACGTTTTCAGTAGCATTTTGGAAAATATAGAAAATGAAAACAGAAAACACCCATTATTTTCACATACCAAACGGGGCCTAAGTTTTCTCTTTTAAGAATTTAAAGATGTCATGCTTAACGCTTTAAGTGTTGGTGGTATCAACGCAGTATTTAGCGGAATCCTCCTTCAATATCGACTTCCCTTGAATAAGTAGCACTCCAAAATTCGGGAAACTGGCAAACTTAATTCCGGGAAAAGAATTCTAGTTAGGCAATAAAGACATTGTTTGCAAAATATATCAACAATTCATTATTGGACCATTATCATTCATTACTAGTACAATTTAAATGATGAGGACGATAAAATGGATATGTTTAATCAAATAAACCACTTGTTTTCTGCATAATACTAAATGGGATCTTCGAAAGCTGCACAAATCATTGGTTGTTCAACACACCTCATACTGCATTTTCGGGTTGAAACAACAAGCCTTGAGGGCTTTGAAAGTGCCAGAAGGATCATCATTTAAGACTAATCAACCTAGAAATAAACACAATTTAAGTTTCCTTATTTAAATGCAGGTAAAACAAAGTGTAACCTGCGAGGCAAGGCCACATTGGCGCCAACAGCGAGGGCAATGGAAACGGTCGGAGGACTATAACCAGTTGATTTATGCATCTCAGATGGGACGTGGAACCTAACTTCGGAGTACGAGAAACACGTAACGCAGGTGATCAGAATGACCATCTGAGAGGCGCACCTACCATACTTTCCATCATGGACGGATGTTCCTGAAAGGCTGCCGTAGCGGGCTTTTGCCCGATAGCAGGTATCTTACCAATTTGTTTTTTTGTTTAATTTTATAAATTTTTGAAAGAATAATTGTTGTAAATCATAAGATGTCAATTTTTTAAATCAGGATTTCTTTGACTTAGAGGGTGGAGGAGAAGGGAGGATTGAGGATAGATTTTAAGACGCCTCACGGAGTCGTGTGCCTAGATATATTGCGCGAACAAAAACGGGATAAATAAAAATACTACGAGACAGACACAAAAACAGATAATATGTTTGATGGGAATTGGAGGCTGAGCTGCGAGTATTGAGGCAATACCGTTGCACAGGTACCTTCATATTCATTTAAAATAAATTTAATTTTAGTTAAATTGTTTATTTATTTAGTAAATTAAAAAATATAGAATTGAGTAGAGCAAACAAAGTAAGTTGGGCAGGAAGGGTCGCCTAAGCAGGGGAGGATCGATGATCCGCTCCCAAATCTGGGAGATATTACTTGAGGTGATTTTTTTCACTTTTATTTTTTTATTTTTATAACACAATTAAATAAATTATAAATCCTATGTTAATGCCTAAAACAGGAGTCGATCCTAGAAATTGATCCCACTAGAATAAGGGAGGAGAGGGGGAAGTAACACTACCACCTATTCACAAGGTTTTCTATAAAGTTGGTTTTAACAAAGAAGCGAGAGAATGGAGTGGTGATTAATATCGTGATTCAAACATAAATTTTTTCTATAAACTCGTTTTATTTTCAATATTAACTAACCTGACTTTAATTATTAACATGTAGCACTGCGAGAGCAGTTGCAGTCATTATCCACTCACTAGCGTCCTCCTAGAGTGTCTCGGGTACATCCTCGTCTTTCACCTCCATCATTTCTTGCACGGATCGGATATAGTTGATGGTGAGTGTCGTTAAAAAAGAAATGGGGAAAGGGACACGAGGATGGTTGCCCTGTGTTGGCCCTACAAAAAAGAAAATGACAAGAGAAACTCCACAAATGAGGCAGACACATGTAGATGATACTAAATTAGTCGTCATGATCAAATACAAATGCATGGTGCAGTAGGGATTTGTCACGTTTATTTCCCGTTGAGTGTTCTCCATCTACCGCCAGCACGCAACAATCCCCGATCCAACCATATAAGATGAACTATTTTATGAATTGGTTCAACGCAGAAACAGGCTAGTTGATGACTCCTGACTTTCAATCTATTTGCTCCCCTTGTAGGCTCCACTCCATCAGGTCCTCCTCTCTGGATCTGACACCTACCGAAGGTGAAGAAGAAGAAGATGATTATGATGATTTGATGAATTATCATTAAACTTTCAAGACTTTTATCGACTTTATTTACTTTATGATAACAACTTTATTATTTAAATTTTTTTCTTATTCATAGTTAATGATGTAATAAACTACTTTAATCGTATTAGTTTTTAGTTTGTTTAATATCATTAATTTTACTAGCATATTATTCAATTATAATAGCTATTCATATCGTTTTCCATTTTTTCTATTTTCAACAAATTAATACATTAATATATAAAACCAAAATAATCTAATTCATTATTTTAGAATTAAAATTAAAAAAAATAAAAACCCTATAGGCGACAATGTCTTCACTAATGGTACAACGTCGTCGACCCTAGTAACGTCTTCAGCGACGATGAACCTTACCAGAGCTTGACATGCCGCGAATCCTCTTAAAAAATAGGGGTGTCTTCGGGAACGCGGACGCAGTTGGTGCATGGCTCGATGAAGAAATTTGCTAATAACGACAATTATCTTTGTCGTTAATGATAGTACTTTTGATGACGACATATGTTACTCGTAATATCAAATCTTTAGTTACGACAGTAATCATCTCTATATCTAATACTTTCGTCACTAATGATAAAAAATATCGTCCCTAAAGATGAGAGAATCATTAGTGACGACATTGAACTTGCCGCTGCCATTGACGGCTTTTAGCGACTAAACTTAGAAACTACACATGTCGTCGGTAAAGACAGACACAGGTTATTAGCGACACGTCGCCCCTAAAGATAAAAAACGTAGCAGTGATATTGTATAACCAATTTGAGGGAATTAAGGGCTTTTTTAAAAAAATTATTAAGGGGTATAAAATAATTTTAGTTGCTTATTATGTAGAGTATCCAAGCTATAGAACAAAGTATATTTTATAATATAAATATAATTTATTTATAAAATTTAGTAGAAATAAATTATTTTTACGTAGCTCTATGTGTAAATGATAATATTGATATAAGACTAGGGACGGATCTAGGCAGAAGAATTTGAGGCCTGGGGCCCCTAAATTTTTCAAAAAAGCCTATTAAGGCCTCCTAAATTTTCCAAAAAAGCCTATTTTCACCTCTATAAAAAAATGAATTTCAGCCTCTTCAAATCTTCTGAAACATTTCCTTGACCCCGTAAATATTAAATCCTGGTTTTGTCAGTATAGGATGATAAAAATCTCTCTGGTTTTAAACTTCTAATGGAATATCTAGTTCTAGCACATATATGCGATAATGATAGTCAAGAATGTTTTGACAACAAAAGAAAAAGAAAAAGAAGAAGATAGTCAAGAATGGGTCATTACTCAGAAGATCTAGTTGTAGTGCCCATTCAACCGGTTGTCGACTTTTCTCCTAAACGTATCTTTCTCTTTTGACAATTTGATCGAACATATGAGTATAGTCAGTAGTTCAATAATATTCTTTAGTAATCTTGAATTTAACCAAATTATATAAATATTAACACTAACCTATCCAGTTGATTTGTCGTGGTCAATAACATCGGTACAAACAACAAGTTCATATGATTGAAGATTTGTTTTTTGGAAGAGATTATATTAAAATAGCAAAAGTAGGAATACATCATTAATCATGAATATAATAATCAAAAAGTTTCTTATATCTTTTTTCCTCAACCCCTTCCAAAAAGACCATCCTTAAAGAGGCGAATGAATTTACCCCAAAGAACATAAGTTAATTCAGGAGTTTGGGCGGGGTATCTCCCATTATAAAATTTAAAGTTTTTTTCTAGTTTGGGTTGATAAAGGTGGGGATGGATAAAAATATTAAACTTAACGTTCCATCTAACAACTTGAAGGTTAGTAAACACAATCTAGCTAGAATGCATATAGGTTTGCTTCCGAAGTTAGTTTACGCTCTTCTAGAATTACTAAACAATCCCCGTGAATAACAGAACTCACTACTTGCTAGACGATTAAGTTTAAACTAAACTATCTTATGACATAAGTTTCATAATTAGCTTAGAAAAGAGCATTAAATTTAACACAGAAACTATCCAATGGCAAAAGAAACTAGTGTATTATTTAAAAAAGCATTAGTTATTTAGAATGTTGGCTTCGGGGATCATGCTTGGAAAGATTAAGGCAATGAGAAATTTGTATTTTATAATGCCGTAGCCAATATCCTACGCGTACCAACTTGTATATATATGTATATAGAAGCCATTCTTTTGATACCAAAAAAGATCAATTTTGAGCTATCTCCTCTCATATTTGCCTTCTAAAGATTTGTAGTATGTTTTTTCTTTTCTTCTTCTTAACCATTTATTATTTGTTATAAGCATATGTATTTATTTACGTTTTTTCCATAGAGCAACCATCAATTTCTGTCTTTCATATTTATTTGACAAAGCTAGACTATTAATTAAACATTACACTTTTTCTGCTAAGTTAGTAGAAAGTTTGTCTTAATTTCATTTAACTATAACAAAAAAATATGAATATATCATATAAGACCATAGATAAATGAAAGAAATTTCCAACCCGTATATGTGTAATGTGTTATCTTTCAATTTGAAATTTTGAACAGTCTTGAATATACTTTTGAATTTTATGATGGTAATTATACAATTATGTGGAGAAATAACAATTTTGGCGGCTATAAATGTAGATTTATATCGACACTCTTGTTCAAGATGGGCCACAATAAGTTCTACTGTGAGATATGTACGGACACATTGTCCATGAGTGACATATTTTACATAGAGGGGTGTGATCATTTCTATTGTGAAGGATGTGTGGAAGGACACGTGAAGTACAGAACAGATGTAAACATTACGAACGTAACATGTCCCAACAAAAATTGTAGTGTGGTTTTAAAGCGTGAAAATTGTCGCGGAATTTTGGATCCTAAATTATTCAAACGTTGGGAGTATTTATCAAAGGAGAATGCTATCCCGCATAGTGAAAAGTTGTACTGTCCGTACAAGAATTGTTCCCATATGATGAAACGTAGTGATCATCAAGGTGTCACGAAATCCAAGTGCCCCAAATGTCGGAGGTTATTCTGCAGCCAATGTTTAGTTCCTTGGCATGAGAATATTGACTGTGTGACATTTCAAAATTCGTCTGAATTTAATAAAGAAGATAAAGAGATAAAGAAACTTGCTAAGCGAAAGAAATGGATGACTTGTACCAAATGCAACTCCATTATTGAGAATTCTGGAGGCTGCTTGTTTATTAACTGCAGGTTAGTGATAATTAATGTCATTGTGTATGCATATTCGGTTGCCCATTAAATAATTATTAGATTATTTGATTATCTCGTTTTGAATCCATGATTATTACAGGGTATGTAAACACACATTTTGTTACCACTGTGGAGGTTATATTACAAGTCACTCATGCCCTACGTGCAAGCGCTAAGGTGAATAATACATACTTGTTTTGTTTCATTATACATGTTTTATAAGTTTACTGAGGCCGGATTGTTAATTTTAACTTATTTTCAGACCATGTTTTTGCAGATAAGAATTTGTTGCGTGGAAGCATATGACTTACTAGAGGATTGTCATTATATATATAGTTTTTCTTTTGTGCGTGTGAAATAAAAAACCATGTCCTGGATTTTGAATATTTTTTATGATTGGATTTCTCGTTTGAATGATGTAATAATGTAATTGGCTTTCCATTTTGTTGATGGAGAACCTATAAGACCGACTGTGAGTTGTAAATTAAATGTTTTTGTCAAGTCTGCCTAATTTTTAATATATAAGAGTATTTGATTCCAAAGATTAAAAAGTTTGGCTCTATATTTATAAGCAAGTATGTCTTATAATACGATTGGTATGTCTTATAATACGATTGGTATTGTCACAGTATTTAGCGGAATCCTCCTTCAATATCGACTTCCCTTGAATTAGTAGGACTCCAAAATTTGGGAAACTGGCAAACTTAATTCCGCGAAAAGAGTTCTAATTAGGCAATCAAGACATTGTTTGCAAATATATCAACAATTCCTACTTGGATCATTATCATTCATTACTAGTACAATTAAAATGATGAAGACAATAAATGGATATGTTTGATCAAATAAATCACTATTTTTCTGCATAATACTGCACTGGCCGTTCAACGCAATCCATACTGCATTTTCTCGGTGTCCATTATTTTAAGTCTGAGTATCTCTGGCAGAAAGACTTCAACCTCCCTAAAGCTTCTTCCAGGGTAGATGTCTCGGCTGCAAAAGTTATCCGAATCCAATTCTTAAAACCGACTGCGATTCCTGCAAAACAAAATTGTTTATGATATCAGCTGGGACAAGAAAGGAATTTTTAGAGTTAATTGCAGTATAGGCCCCTATATGATTAAAAATTGCACTATAAGTCCTGTGGTATAAGGTATAAAAGTTTTTGATTCTCACCCGGAAGGATGATAAGATTTTCCTCTTTAGCCAGCTTGGAGCAAAATTCAAAATCATCACTAATGCCTTTTAGCATGGAAATTTCCACCTTCAACTAAAATTAAAAACAATTTGAAAATTAAATAAAACGCTATAATTCGAATTCAGGTTCAAGAAATTCTGAAGGTTGGTTTATATTTTTAGCTCTTACCATCATTGCCAATGATCCTTGGGGTTTATATGGACAAGTAATGCACGGGATTTCTTTTATTTTTTCACAACAAATATCTGCACAGTTCTTCAACAAATTGATTGTGTTTTGAAAGAAAACCTCATCGTTCAGTTCTAAAATTCTAGGAACTGCTGCCTGAATAAACGTTGCTGGACTTGCTGCAAGGTCACATAATTTTTGAAGACGCTCGACAAACTATGAAAGAGGAAACCAAATGTCAATAAAGCAAATACCCTTAAAAGTATCATTTTACCAAAAGATGGCAATGCTAAAACATAAAGCAAATAAAAAAAGGCCTATTATTGTCACAAAATCAAAAGATAACCAAATGAATTATTTAACAAAACAAGAAAACAATTTAAATTTTTTGGGCTGAAACGACAAACCTTGAGGGTTTTGAAAACGCCTGAAGGATCATCATTAAGAACTAACCAACCTAGACGCCAACCGGGTATTAAATATCGCTTGGATAAAGATCCGAGAGTAATTACAGGAGCTATCGACGAGAAAGTTGCCATTGGCACAAATGGATTAGACCCGAAAATCAAATGTCCGTACGTTTCATCAGTCATTACAATAGTCCTTAGCTTCTTCGCAGTTTCCGCAACCTGATGAGTATTAACACAAATGAATCATATTTGATCGACAAGTACTTTGATTTAAAATATAATTTAAAAGAATTAAGGGGAATTGTGCTTTGACAGCCTAGGGATGTTTTAGTCATTTCATGTCATTCTATTAGTAAAATTAACAAAAAGATCTTTCTATATTATGACACATTCCTATGTTTTAAGCTTACATCCACTAAACTATTTATGATAATAACTAACTAGTTTATTGTCAAATTGATGTTATTGTAATTAATTGCTATGGTTAAGTAAATATTGGATGGAAGTTTTATACAACATTAAATGGTGTCAATCTCAGTGGTCCGGTTCTCAAACAATCTAGGGGTATTTTAGTCATATTTTGTCATTATGCTAGTAAACTAATCGTGTTAGTCTCAGGGGTCTATTGCTAAAACAATCCGGGCAGTGATAGACTAGAGAACAACCGTGCAATTAACCCTAATGTAAACACTACTAACCTTTTTTAGATGTTGGGACGAGTACACATTGCCACATGGATTTCCAGGGTTTATAATTACAATTGCGATAGTTTGATGATCAGCAAGAGCTTCAACAGCATCTAAGTCAACCTCCCAGCCACTCTCGGGAAGAAGATCGTAATATCGAACTTCGATGTTTTGTGATTGAGCGACAATTCCATAGGTTGGATATCCTGGCTTTGGAAGCAAGATATTAGCACCAGGGCGAGCTTGAGATAGAACTGACAATGTAGTTTCTATAGCTTGTGAGCAACCACACGAAACATAAACATTATCTGATGATACTTCTTGAGGAAGATCACGCGATAAATACCCTGCAATTGCCCTGTTCACGAGCATGATGGTACTATTAGTGGTTGAAAGTTTTATGCTAATAGCAAGTTCAAACTTTAATTATTATAACAACATAAATTGAAAGTGGAACTATAATCAAGATTCTAAAAAACAGTACGATGCATACAATATGGAGGCCTCATCCTATGGAGATTAATACGAGATTACATGCTTAATTTGGGAAAAGAGTAAGATCTAGGTATTTTCTGTAGGGGTGATTTTAAAATATATTATTTAAAATTACATAGCAACAAATTATTAAAAACAATAATAAATTTTAAAATATACTTAACAACATAACACAAATAACACGATTTTTAGTAGGATATTCCTATCAATCATTGAAATCAAAATGTATGAAAAAAATATATGATTCTTAATGTTCATCCAGCAAAAAGATAAAATTATCGATTTTCCAAATTGGCAGCCTACATGGTCAATGGCAGAATTAGCCACATTTCGGGGATCATTATTTTTTTTTGGTAAGTAATAATTAAGGGTAATTGTCTAAATGAAATTTTTAAGATCTTAACTTCATCTCTAACTTCTTAAAACCATTTTTAGGTTATAATTTATTTTATGCATATGAAATTGTTATGAAAAATTATATGTTATATTGTATAATATATAGGGGATTTTAGAGCAATTAACTCAAAAAAAAAAAATTAGCTTATGCAATTATTGCATACTTTGAGAAAATAGGGCAATTTTTGCATAAGTTAAGAGATCATTCAAAACAATTCAGAAGTGTTGTCTCCAAACTCCCTTCGCCTACTCTTACCCCCTTGCCTTAGATGTTATCTAGACTTACGATAGGATATTTTTAAAATAGTGGAGGACACATTTTACGGACAGAAGTTTAAATTACTGCATATAATACTCATTATATTTCAAAAATATTTTACATGCTTCAAAAAGAATGAAGAGAAATTACTTTCGGGTTTGAGGAAGACCACCATTAGAAGCATAACCATTAAACTTGTTAGTACGAAGTGCATCAACAACCGCTTCTGTAGCATCAGATGTTGTCTGAAAGCATGTGTATGAAGTAGGATCGCCTTTACCCAATGATATCATTTTCTTCTTCTCATCATTAACCTTGTCAGTTTCAGAGATCAACAGATCAATGAATCCTTTGATTGTGGTTGCACCATTTTGCTTTATCCCGTTCTCCATTTATATGATATTCGATGATGAAAATTTCACGAGTTTGTGAAGACAATGTAATAATCCTTTGACTGTGGTTGCACCATTTTGTTTTATCCCGTTCTCCATTAATATGATATTCGATGATGAAAGTTACACGAATTTGTGGAGACAATGTAATAAGATATTTTTTGCTTATGATGGTTACTAATAGTAAAAAAATTTCTCTGCAAATGACGGTTGTTCATGGTAATAGTTTGACGAGATATTTAACTGCTAATGACGGTTATTTGATAGTAATAATTTGACTTAAAGACCTCTAATGAGAGTTATGGCTCGTTTGAAAGTGCTATTTTAGAATAAAAAAACGTTTTTAAATAAAATTTGAAATTTATAAAAAATTAAAAAAAAAATTTGAAATCTAAAATTATTTTAAGTGCTTTTTTCAAAGGCTCGTTTGGAAGTGCTTATTTTAGAGTAAAAAAATGCTTTTATAATAAAATTCAAAATTTAAAAAAATTATTAAAAATAATCTTGAAATCTTAAATTATTTTAAGTGTTGGTGCTTTTCAAAAAAGTACTTGTTCAAAGTAAAAAGTGTTTTTCAAGATAAAAAATACTCTTAAAAAGGTAGAATCACTTTTAAGTACTTTTCCAAAAAAGCACTACCAAATGGGCACTTATTCATAGTAATATCATTTTTAATTTACTTTTATTAATGAGATACTCTTTGAATTTTCTTTTTAATCTTCAAGTTATGTTAGAGATAATAAGGGTGAATTTCAAAATTATTTGGATGACTTTTTTTAAATATAATATGGACTTTATAAACGCTCTCCATAATATGAACTCTGGACCTAAGTTTTCACTTTATATAATGGGTTACAAGGTCATGGAGTTATTGAACTGAAAACAGTTCTCAGTCCTCTATTAATATTTTCTTATTAATTATAACACTCTCTTAAATAAATTGTATCATCACCTAAAGCTTGAAATGTCTTTTTTTTTTTGGTCGGAAAAGCTTCAAATGTCTATATAACCATTTCCGACAGTATGGTAAAGAAGACATAATTAACAGCATACGATATGAGTTTCAAGTTTATATTGAAAAATATAGTTAAATTCATGATTGTAGGTAGTTTAAATTTTGAATTTTATTCTATATTTTGAACCATTAAGAATCTAGCAAAATAAAATAAAATTAACCCCCACATATATCGAGATATATCATCCACAACTACACGTCGTTTTCTTGAAGTAAATGACGGTGCTAAATGCATCGAGGCATTGTTATGTCAAAAATTTGATTCAGATACGAATTTATGTATACACTCCAAATAGTAGAATGACGACATTAGTGTTAGAGTTGGAGATATGCATGTATGAGATCAGATTTGCTTAGATTTCGACCAAAAAAAGGAAAAAAAGATCAGATTTGCTTAGATTTCGACCAAAAAAAGAAAAAAAGATCAGATTGCTTAGCTGGTGTCTGGGTTTGTTGTGGGCCTGTGGCTGTAAAGGGACATCATGGAAACATCTGCCTAATTAAGGCTAAGTCCAATAGGACCCCAATTGTAGCAAAAAGCTACAATTCGGAATTGAACAATGAAAAAATCAACTCCAACAGATTTCCAATTCTGGCTACAGCCAGAATAGGGATCCCTATTCTAAAGAAATGTTAGCCACATGTGGCTAACCCTAATTCAACTTTGCTACATTTTTTTAATTTTTTCTTTTAATTTAAATATGTTTATTATATATATAATTAAGTTTTAAAAAATAAATTATTCAAATATCAATATTATGTATGTAAATATTTTTATTATAAGTTAAAAAATTCAATAAAAAAATTATAATTATTAGAAAAATTATTAATTAAAAGATTTTAAAGATTTTAATAATCAAATTAATTGAAAAAAATTATATCTTCATAATTTATTAAATAGTACTAATATATTTTAATTTTATTGGATGATGAAAAAACTCGTTTCAATTGAAAAAGAAAAAAATAAGATAATATTCGTTGAATTATTCTTTTGAGAATTATAATTTAAATATTAACATTATATTTTTTTGTTTCGAATATTTTTTACAAATATAAAAGTAAAATAGTAAATAAATAATTGTATGAAAATTTTAAAAATTTATTTATTTATTTATTTAAGAATTTTTTTTAAATAAAATTAAAGTAGAGTTTTTTGAAATTGGGGGTTAAAATTGGGATGCTGTTGGAGTAGAGTTGTTTTATAAGGTTAACATTTGATAGGGAATATATATTTGACTCCCAATTCTGGCAAAATTATTAGGTAGCTGTTGGACTTAGCCTAATAGATATAAATCAGGGCTAGTTTGGACTATATATGACTCACTAATTCCTTTAATTTTTTGGTTTCATTCTCTTCACTAATACAATTACTTTGACTATTGGAGAATTATCTTTAATCAATAAAAATAGAGTAAAGATATATATCATTCCTTTTGCCTTCACTTTTTTTTTGTTTTGTCAATTATTTGCCTTCACTTTTATATCACCTCCTATGTGAAGGTTTTAAAAACCAATAAGATAGTTTCTCTCTCCTAATTAATTATTTTCTTTCTCTTTTGTTTAATGCCACATAGGGTGACACATAGGAGGTGAAATAAGGGTGAAGCAAATAGGGGTGATATATAGCAATTCTCATAAAAATAGGACAGAGCAGAACAAAGCCCAAACCGATATACCAGCCACCCCGAAATTATGGCCCAAGCCTTAAAATTGGGATCGTTTAGTATATAAGAATCCGGTCTAGATCTCTGACTACTTAAATGTAAAAATGGATCGAGTTGGATCTGACTAATCCGATATATATTAAATGGGCCACTAACAACCACTAAATCATTTTAACGCTATAATTCTTATCTTCTATTTCTCTTTTCTCCTTTTACCGATATCCAAACCTTAACTACGTGTTCATATCAAATCATAGTCAAGATCATTGCTATATTCTCTTTATTAATTGCCTAAATACATCTTGTTGAGAGACTTTCTTATGTATTTCGTAACTTGTCATTAATGTTATTGGGGTTGGTTGGTTTAGCCTAGTCATTTCATTAAATGCTACCACAAAACATGGGTTTTAAAATCAAGTTCCGTCCCTTCACGTCATGTACTAGGCATTTGTGATGTGAATCGTAGTGGAGTTGTTAAAATATTTTGTTTTTATTAGTTGTAGACTAGAATGTATAAAATGATCTTTTAGTCTATTTTTCCAATCGCTACTTCGAAATACTAACTTCTTTATGATGATAATCTTGTTCATCTTCATAATCTTCCATTGGATCAACATCATAATCAACTTCATTAACAACATGAGACGATGAACTAAGAGAACTGTATATTGAATGAGTAATATAATTAGTTATGATAAACTCAATTTTATCTCCATCATCTCGTTTAAACAACCAAAGAGGAGTTGAATAATCAGACGAGGAGTTGAATAATCAGACTCTATTTTGCAAGATTGATGGATTTCATAAATATAATGGATATCAAATGATACATGATTCATATCATCCCATCTTTTAATCACATACTGTTTGATAGACTGAAAATATAAAATACTTAAAAGGATACATTTCAATATCAGTTCCATACTTGAAAAAAACTAATATTTTAGGAGTCATAACTTAGGTAACAAAAGAAAACAATGATAGAAATATAACACGTAAAGGTAAGCAAAAAGGCTGAAAATATAGTATATGTAAATTTTGAAAATTTTCCCAAAACTCAACAATCACATAAAAATAAAGTAAATTGTTGACAAAATATAGAAAAATCCACATAACTATGTATAAAACTCAACATAAACTACAAAAAAACAAAAAAAAAATCGATATAAATGAGTTTTTGGAAATTTCCTAAAACTCAAGAATCATATAAAAACATACAGCAAAAAAAAAAAAGAGAAAATAGATGAATTTGCAAAAGTGCATATATGTATCAATGATACATTAATAAGGAAAAACTAATTTATGGAAAAAATCACATAACTATCAAATAAACTGGAAATATACTTAAAAAAAGACATAAAATGTAGAATATGATAAGTTTCGGGAATTTCCCCAAAGCTTAACAATCATATAAAAAAGCTTAGTCACACAATCAATTAAAAAATGAAGTACATATGTATCAATTACATTGTCATGATAAGATCAGAAACAAGAAAATCTAGATACATATACATAAAAACAACAAGAAATTAGAACAACTCCTTGATCATTAAACAAAATTACAAAATTGAACAAAATTCTTGGAAAAAACAAAGATATTCGAATTAAAATCATTAAAACCCGATATAAAATGATAAAAACATCACAAATCAAGCATTAAAAAGTGAAAAAAAATAAGCAAAACCATGCCTTGATCTATAACTGGTTATATCATAAAAGATAATATAGTTGATTGAACATATGAACTTATGATGAGATAATGAAGATATGAAAAGATTGATTGATAATTAATAAATGAAAAATTTAAGAAAGTAAATCATGATAAATGAAAATGTTTCTCATCGTAAAATACTTGAAAATTGATTTAAAAGCTTGATATTAATGTCAACAATGGAAGTTCGAAATAGAGTTGGTGAAAAATAAATGAATATAAAG
The DNA here is from genome assembly GCA_029959085.1 of Nemophila menziesii. Taxonomy (NCBI): domain Eukaryota; kingdom Viridiplantae; phylum Streptophyta; class Magnoliopsida; order Boraginales; family Hydrophyllaceae; genus Nemophila; species Nemophila menziesii. The sequence goes on along the minus strand of JARWIR010000064.1, from coordinate 1,906,058 downwards.
AGAAGATCGAGAGGAATTTAAGGTTCAAAATTTCATTTTTTTTATTATTGCAGAACGATAAAAATAGGGAACAAAAATAGTGTTAATGTATAGAGAGATAAAAAAGACGTTGATGTTGACGTTACAAGAAACTAATACAATAAGCGAATAAGGGCAAAAAAAGAAAGATAAAATATACTAATAACTTTTCGGGTAAGTCGACACCCGCTGTGATCCGCGGGAATAAAATGTAAAATAAAAAGTTTATTGAACATTAGTCTTTATTATTTTGAATGTTCATAGAAATTTAATTAATAGGAATAATTATAAACATAATGGTCATTTCGATTATATTTAAATTATAGGGAGTAGCTTATCTAACAATTGATACTATTAACCAGCTGGGATTAGCTCACTGAGTAGGGACTTGGTCATCTAATTTAGTGGTGCAGGTTTGAACCGAGTCAATGACTCCGAGTCCAAAGTGACTCTCCTATGTAACAAAAAAACAATAGGTACTATTATAAACATTTTGAGTTTTTTTTTACCATCTTATCTTTCAAACATGAGGGACAAGTTAGATTTTTGTAAAATATAACTAATTTAATATTAGGGACTAACTTAATTATGTTTTAATAACATCGGGAACTTTGTTGGGTGTGTTTAAATTATGGGGATTAACGTTACACAATTAGAAAACATTGGATACTAATTATATTATTAACCCAAAATATAACAAAATAAATTACTAAGGAGTAATGCTGGATATAGGGATGGCAATAGTTACGGTTAAAAACCGAAACCGATGATAACCGAATCGATTGAAAACTGAATTATGTAACCATGGTTAAAACCATTAGGTTATGGTTTTAGATTAAAATAAATCTGAATAACCAAAAACCGTTTATTATCTTATATATTTTCATATTCTATAATAATCTAGGTAAAATAAAATATATTAAAATTATAAAATCAAAATATAAATACTAGATTTAACCAACTAAATAATAAATATGCAATTTAATCAAAGACCTACAGACCTCGGAGATTTTTCTTTTATGTGTGGTTTGATTTTATGAAAATTAATATATTTTTTGATTATGGTTAAAAACCGAAAAACCGTTTAAAAACCAAAACTGAATAATACGGTTATGGTTTTGAAATGTGTAACTGATGGTTAACACTGTTAGGATGTGATTTTTAATAAAATAAACAGTTATGGTTATGGTTTTTGATATTTTTGTAAAAAATGAACCGTTGCCATCCCTAGTTGGATATCACCCCAAATCATATCACTTTTTTATTACCTCTTATGTGGACCAATTATAAAAGAGAGAGAAAATGATAAATCAAAAAAAATCATATGATTGGTCCATTTAAAATCCATCTAGGAAATGATAAAAGGGTGATGTGATTTAGGGTGATATCCAACATTGCTCTTACTAAAGGGTTAATAATATACGGGTAAAGCCACCGTATGGCCCTTTATCTATAGGCAATATACGCTGGGGGTACCCTAACTATAAAATGTCACGAAATGGCAATTCATGTTACATTTTGCGACGATGGTGGCCGTTTTTTAACAAAACTGTCAGTTGACCGTTAGTCAACGCCGTGTGGAGCCAACTCAGCGCCACCTCAACTCCACGTCACAGTGACATCATTATCAGCTGAGATTTTTTTCTCGCGTGGCAAGGGCAGATTTATCATTTATCCCTTATAACCTATGTTGTAGAAATCACCGCCTAGGCGTCAACTCCCCCCTCAACCGCTTACGCCTAGTTAAAAGTCTAGGCATTTTAGCCTAGCATCTTAGTCGCCGTGGACTATGCTGTAGATCTCCCCGCCTAGGCGCGTCTAGGCGCCGCCTAGGCGTCAACTCCCCCCTCAACCGCTTACGCCTAGTTAAAAGTCTAGGCATTTTAGCCTAGCGTCTTAGTCGTCGTGGAATAGGCGCCTAACCCGTCTAGGCGCCGATTAATGGCAAAAAATGGCCGCCTAGGTGCCGATTAATGGACAAACATGCCCGCATAGACCTTCTTGTTATTTTTCTTATTCTCGAGAATTGTTTAATTGATATTATAACTCAAATTTTAGTATTTTTATATTTACTATAGTGTTGTTAGATGAATTTTATGACTTAAATATTTAAAATTGCTATAATTACTACATATATATTACTAAATATACAAAATTACACAGCAAGATACAAAACCGTATAATTCCGCCTAGGCCCCGTGTAATCCTGCCTAGGCGCTAGGCCCCGGTCGACCGCCTAGGCCGCAAAGCCGATATCTACAGCATAGGCCGTGGAATAGGCGCCTAACCCGTCTAGGCGCCGATTAATGGCAAAAAATGGCCGCCTAGGCGCCGATTAATGGCAAAACATGTCCGAATAGACCTTCTTGTTATTTTTCTTATTCTCGAGAATTGTTTAATTGATATTATAACTCAAATTTTAGTATTTTTATATTTACTATAGTGTTGTTAGATGAATTTTATGACTTAAATATTTAAAATTGCTATAATTACTACATATATATTAATAAATATACAAAATTACACAGCAAGATACAAAACCGTATAATTCCGCCTAGGCCCCGTGTAATCTTGCCTAGGCGCTAGGCCCCGGTCGACCGCCTAAGCCGCAAAGCCGATATCTACAGCATAGTCTATGCGGACATCTTTTTCCATTAATCGGCATCTAGGCGGCCATTTTTTGCCATAAATCGGTGCCTAGACGGGCTAGGCGCCTACTCCACGGCGACTAAGGTGCTAGGAAAAAACGCCTAGAATTTTAACTAGGCGTAAGCAGCTGATGGGGGAGTTGACGCCTAGGAGGTGCCTAGGCGGGAAGATGTACAGATGACTCAGATTTTAGTATTTTCATGTTAACTACAGTGTTGTTAGATGAATTTTGTGTCTTAAATAGTTAAAATTGTGATAATTACTATGTACATATTACTAAGTATATCAAATTACACAACGAGATCAAAACCGCATAATCCCGCCTAGGGCCCATGTAATCACGCCTAGGCGCTAGGCCCCGGTCGACCACCTAAACCGCGAAACCGAGATCTACAACACATCTTATGACACATTTACACATACACACAAACAAATCAAAACGCACACACTAACACGCTAAAACACATACATTCTTGGTAATCTTCATTACAATTAAAAAAAATAGTATAACACCAAATTGCTTAGTCAAATAGTTACAACATCAAACGTGCTCTTCATTACAATTCAAAAAATACAGTATAACACCAAATTGCTCACTCCAACATTCACGATATATTCAATATAACACCAAATCAGTATCATTTTGAACATGAGAAATACTTGATTTTTTACTGTAAATAATGCAATTTGAGAAGATATTAATATAATTTATTATCTCTTACTTGTAAATAACATAAACCAAAATCAAAGGAAAATTACACCACTAAGATATCTAAACCTATACCTATGGATTCTTGTTTATGAACTTGTTCAAAATATCCATAACTTCCCCAAACTCTGGTTTCACTTCCACAAGAGTATTCACATACCGACAAGCCATATCTTTAATCTCTTTTGATGACAATCAATCTTTGACTAAGTAAACTTCAACGCATGAGCAGTAGAGTCTCGCAAGTGAAAAGACTATTGGGCAACCGAAACATTTTATCAGAATCAGTCCAGCCTTTAAAAACAAAGTAGATCTCTTTAACTTTCTTGGCAACGGTAGCCATTATCCAAGTATTAACATCAAACAACTCAGAGTGTCGAGTTTTCTTGAGGTGGGGAGAAAATTTGTGTATAGATTGTCCATTGAGTAATATCCATACCTTGTTAACAAACTGGGCGAACGTTTGAATGTCTTCTATGGAGGAACCCCTGAAGCGTCTATCATTATTATGGAAAGTTTCAATTCTTAAAGGTATTTTTCTATTTGTTCCAATGTGTTTGCCTGTAAAAAAATAAATTTAAATTTTGATATAATTATATAATATTATATTATTTGCTTGGAATTGAATTAGATATAGAATACTTACAAGAAGCTTCGAGAAATCCTATGGTTGTACGCTCTCCAAGATTCACTTGAGTTAAGAAATCATGTATCCTAAAAAATTTAAACGTAAAAAAAATAAAAGTGAAATAAGAAATTTAATTAGTATTTGAAAGGATATATTGTGACTTAATGGAAATAATTTAATATGTTAATTAAATTAACATACCGATCAAGAGGAATGTACTCCAAGTACTTCATGAACTCTGCACTATGAGAAATAATTATACAAATATATGCATATATACATTTACAGATTTGTATTAATTGCATCATTGGTCTCTGGGATATACAAAATAGACAAATTTATCCATAGATTTAGAAAGTAGAGAAAATACACATTGCAAATTTATACGTGTGTGGGTAGATCGGCTATTTTACATAACATAGGGGATCGATAATGCTTTTACTCGATTTAAACCAATTAGTTTTTTTTATATTTTCTTATTTCGGTTTTTCGATTGTTAATGGCGAAGCCAAGCCGTTGATGATGGTGGAGAACGGACACGGGTGGCGCGACACTCTTGTGTTGGAGAGCGGGAAGTTTTGATTTGGGTTCCATGTTTGATGGTTAATGGCGTAGTCAAGCCGTTGATGATGGTGGAGAGCGGACACGAGCGGCGGCAGGACTCTTGTGCAGGAGAGCGGCTTGGTGTGGGAAGTTTTTGGTTTGGGTTCCATTGTTGATGGTTAATGGCGTAGCCAAGCCGTTGATTTTTTTTTTTTAATTTGGGTTCCATTGTTGATAGCGTTATACACTCAACGTTTGAATGTTTTTTTAATCAAACTAATGATAAGGATGATGGTGACGTGGCGATGATGTGGCATGACGTAGCGTTGAATTAGCGCCACACAGCATTGACTAATAGTCAACTGGCAGTTCTGTTAAAAAATGGCCACCATCATCGCAAAATGAAACATAAATAACCATTTTGTTACATTTTATAGTTAAAAGGACTCCCAAGGCATTTTAGGTATAGATAAAGGTATAGATAAAAGGTCATGCATAGTTTTCACCCATATTATAATTAGTCCCTAATGTGCCAAACTAATTTTCGTTGTTTGAATATGATTAATAAAACATAGTCAAATTAGTCCTAATTACAAATAAATTGGTTGTATAAAACGAAAGTTTCACTTGGTCCGTCATGAAGGATAAAAACATTAAAATGTCCGAACAATCTATTAAGAACCTTTACAAATTAAATAGGACTAAAGCTAGGGTCGTTTCTCACTAGCTAAAGTAGTGCTAAATTTTCATGTACATGCAAATTATTAACTATCTAATTCAAAATTTTACCCCACTATTTCTAATCTCGTGGATTCAGCTTGAACGTAAACTCCAAAGGAAGTTTCCAATAGTCCAAAAAATAAAGATAAGCTTTAAGTCTTATAATTTTAAAAATAAGAGATCTACGTATTTGAGTAGTAAATGTCGCTTCAGTTGCTCTCAAAGCGTCATGGACATTATCCTAAAACACAAACTCATTTACCCTTACCAAATGTACCATGCAATAGTGGCAACTAATTCCCTATTCATATACTCATCTTTCCCAACAAATAAGAGTATTCAATTGTATCCACTCATCTATTTTTCTAGTAAAAACATTATTAGACAGAAAAGTTAAGGGGCAAGGCAACTATACTGCCCTAGCCCAATTGCAATTAAACATAAGGTGCTCAAGAGTTTCTCATATATACTACTTCTAAATTTTAATAATGTTATTATCTCATATATTCTAGAATATATTGGAAGCAAATTTATCAATCCTAATAATAAGGATTTTTCCAGCCCCAAGATTTACTATTACCAACATCAGCTTCAACAAAGTTGGAATTAGGGAAATATTTTCCTTTAAGAACCATGAAAAAACAAAAAATCAAGTTTTAGGAAACATTTTTAAGCATTATATGCAAGTAAGACTGCATTGGATAGATGGAAATACCTAAATCCTAATCCTTCATCAGATTTGGCCTTGACCAAGGTGTTTCAAATTTATCTAGTGATTTGTAACATGACGTTGACCAAGAATAGACATACCAGACATTGATCAAGAATAGACATGAGCGATGAATGTTTCCTCACAGATCGTTCAATACGTGTATCACTTTCAGCAACTTGCTTTAAAATCCCTGCTAATTTATTCAAGCTATCCATCAAATTCTTAGTTAAGGTACTAATTTGGCTAATTTATTCCCAAATTGACTTCTTAATTGAGCATCTTTAGTAGCCTCTTTCTGCAAAATCTCCTCAGTTTGAACCAATAACTCTTGATTCACCCTATTCAAATCCTTAAGTTGTTGTAACTCAGCTTCCATACCGTCGGGCCCACCACATATTTGTACAGTTTTCACATATTCTTTAAGAGAAATTGGTAGAGTAAAATTACCTTTAACGCACAAACTACTCTCTTCAAAGCCTCATATTCTCACCGTCTTAGTAGCTTCCTAAATCAAAACAAGGGCAAGTGTTGAATCGTTGTAGGCGTGGTGGTGTTGATATAATGAACGAACGTCGCTCAGAGTGGTGTGTGGTGGTTGGCTCGAAAAAGAAATGAGTTGTGATTTGTGGAAACGGGGGTGAAAAAGGAAAATAAGGAAAGAGTAAAAGAAGGAAAGAGAGAAAGAAAGAGGAAGCGTCGGCTTTGTTTTAATTTTTGTTTTAAATTTTTTGTAAACATACTAATACCTGCTAACTTACTTTTTAAAATGAGTTGACATCTCTTCTCTCGTATCTTTTTATTTATATAGTATTATATTTTTTTTCTGGGACCTTTAATAATTTAGGACATGACCGCCTTGGTGTTCTTGGGTCTGGGTTGGCTTTGATTACAAGGTATGTACACGCATCTTGTTACCATTGTAGAGGTTATGTCACAAGTCATTTATGCCTTACGTGCAAGCGCTAAACAATTAAACTAGATGAATAATATATGACCAAGAGCATGTTTAAGAGGGAGAGGGTTGGGTGACCCTTGTTCCAATGGAAATTAGTACTACTTAGTATATGAACTTGCCCCAAATTATTTGACAAAAGATAAGGAAAAACTTGCTCCAAATTCTAGTAACCGTATAAGAACTTTTATTAATGACTAATGATTGTTGTTAATTATTGTTCATTGTTGTCCTTTTATCATTTCTTGTGTAGCATTCATATGTTCCAACGAATTAATTTCTTTCTCATAATTAATTTATTTTCATTTTTTATTTGTTGGATCATATGATTTTCATGTGAAAGACGATAAAAGAGGGTTGGCATATATTTTTAATCCCGGGCAAATCTTTTTAAGAGCACACACAACTTGTGAGATACTCACAACATTCCCTTTTAACTGAATCAAATAATTCCCAACCAAATAAAGGTCTAAAAAGCCTCCAACCCTTATTACTAGTAAACAATGAAACAAAGGATTTGATTTGTTTTCAGAACCAACCCATCCCTTTCACATCCCCTTCGACTCTCTCTGTCTTTTCTCTGTACACACCTTCCCACCTTCTCACCCTCTCGCAGCCGTAGACATCTGGAGAACCAACCTATCCCCTTCCCTTGCCACTGCACATCCGCTTCCCTTGCCGCTGCACATCTGGAGAAGAAGTCTGCCGCTGATCTGGAGAAGAAGACTACTGCACGTCGATCTGGAGAAGAAGACTACAGCACGTCGCTGGTCTGTCTATTCACCTCGCACGGTTTCGCTGGGCCTGCTGCTCACTACGCTGGATCTGGTCCTCTGCACAAAGTTCATAGCCGAGAAAGAAGCACGGTAAGCAGGTTCGTGGCTTCATCTCCTCTAACCAAAGAGGCCTCTGATCTCCTCACCATCGCGGCTTCAACCCACCACCGTACTACTCCCTGCCTAACAGTGCCGCTCTCCATTCGCGTGCAGTTCGATTCCTCACCAGGCTTCTGCTCTAGGCCCAACAAGGCTTCCGATCCAGGCCGCCCCGTGGCCCATTCTCCACTATCCTGCACGCGTTAAAACGCGGCGCCACCACCAGTTCGAACAATTTTTTTTATCTAATTCATGTTCGAAATTGTACCTTTAAAAAAATAATCCAATAAGTATTGTAAACATTTATTTTAGTTATCCAATTCAATCAGTGTTATAGGTATTTGATTTGTTTTGTTCATCTGTTTGGAATATACCAACAATAAATCTGTTTGGAATATACCAACAATAAATCTGTTTTGAAATGTACTAAATAGATTACGTATCAAAACCGATCAAAAGTTATAGTCAATAGTTAAGTTTGGGCATTACCTTTGGACAAAAACGAAGACTTTCTAAGCCTAGAAAAGAGGATATTACTTTTAACAGCCTCTTTTGGAGGTACTTTATGTTTAAAGCCCAAACCATAAAAACATTCTATTTAAGACCTTTAGTTACCGTTTAATGGAAGGGGTATTACTATTTTACCCCTATTTAGTCCAACGTGAGGGTACAGACCTACGAAGACTAAACGGGCTGTACCCATGATCTTTTTATATTTTCGAATAGGCTTTTTTTATTATCAAGTAAAAATATAAAAAGGGGGCTGGCCCCATAACGAACAAAAACGTAGGAAGGCCGTACCCATAATGAACAAAACCAATAGAGGGCCGTACCCTTAATGAACAAAACAAAAAATACAATACACAATATATTTAATGAACAAATGCTTTTTAAATCAGGTGGGATTTAACCATTTCAGAACAAAAAAACACACAATACCTCAATGGGCTGTGCAATACCTATTGCAAAAAAAAATTAAAAACCCTACGATGGGCCAGCCCCATCACAACCAACCTCTACACTAGGCTGGCCCCATCAGCTAATTTCACCTAATATTACAGTAGTTGGGCCTGGCCCCATATAAAACGAAAAGAAAAAAAGAATAAAAAAAAGAGACTCGATCTGTTGTAATCCAAGAACTCGATGGTAGCGGTGGTGGGGCTGCATCAGCGAAGGCGGCGGTGGGTGGTGGTGGATTTACAAGAACACAAACTGCTACTGGGGGCTGTACCCCGCATGACCAAACCAAAAATTACAGCCCAATAGGGCTATACCATTCTCAGTGCTTCGAGCCAATAGAACCACCAAGAGCTCAGTGCCATCACGATCTGGATCTCGATGGAGGGAAGGGGCGTCGCTTGTACGGTGGTGGTTTCGCTGGTTACAGAGAGCAGCAGCGAAGGTGTCGATGATGGTGGTTTCGCTGGCCACAGAGAGCAGCAGCGAAGGTGGATCTGGTGGCGAGATCTTCTTCTCCGGCGAGCAGCAGCAGCGGTGGCGAGATCTTCTTCTCCAGCGAAGGCTCACCAGCAGATCTTGTGCAGCAGTCGTGGATCTGCAGAGGTGTTGTGCAGTTTGACTTTCACGCCGGCGGGTCTCGATGGGGTTGGTGGAACAGCAGCTCGGCAGTGATGTTGTTGGTGGTTAACGACAGTGAGAAGGAGAGGGTGGGTGGGGCTGGACGGTGGCAGCAGAGAGAGAGAGAGCAGATTTGGGTGAGCACGGTGGTGACGGTGTAGAAGAAGGTGGTGGTGGTGAGTGATGGTCAGTGGTGACCATGGTGATGCTGGTGGGGGGCGGTGGTTCGAGAGGAGAGAGAACGATTGAGGAGAGAGGGAGTGCAGAGAGAGTGAGTAATGGGGTGGGGGGAAAATGCGTTTTGAAGGGGGTGGGGGATTGGTTAATAGGGTAATGGATTTTGGGTTTTTAGCTTTTGTATATGGATAGAAGGGTGGGAGGGTAGCTTAGGTATATTTGGGCTATTAGTTGGGTTGTAATGGGTTTAGTTACACCAAGGCTTTTTTTATAAAGTGCATGGCCTTTAGGCCGTTTAAAATAAAGAGCCCCCTAGAAAATAGTATTAGGGACTCGTTATGCAATTACTCAAAAATAATATCGTACAAAAACTTAAAACGAATATAATAGCGTTTGGAATGTACCAAACTGAAAAAAATGTGTACATTCCGAACACCTGAACATTGGTCTGTGTTAAAAACAAAAAAACTTTGGTATATGCCTAGCACTTTGTGACTTATAAGGGTAAAGTTTCTAATTAAAAAATCAAACTTAAGCTTTTTTAAGAATGTTTTTTTAGTTGGGATTTTGGGTATAATCTTTGTGAAATATAGGCCTCACAAAGTAATTTCCTCTTTTAATCCCACGCCTAAATATTTCACCTTTACAAAGTAGGTCATAACACTATATAAGAGCAACTCCAACGGTAACCACAAATTCACCTTTATTTGCAAAATATAAAGAATTTTGAATCTCCAAAATAAAAACATACTCCAGTGATGTGATGTGTATATGCATGTCTGTATAATAGAGATTTTTTCAAAACGCTACATGCAGATTTACTATTCACTTGGTATATTACTTATAATTAATAAAAAAATATAAAATAAAATTTTCCATCTCATATTTTTTTTATATTTAAAAATATACCATCGTTAATTTGTTTTTGTTTTTTTTTGAATTATAATAAAGTTAGTGGAGTAAGTTTTTTTTTTTTTTTTTTTTGTCAAAATGCATTAAATTAAAAACGAAATAACAGTCATTACACAAGGATAGTCTCTCACCCAACTCCACTTGGAACAAGCGAGTTGGTTGGGAGTTTAGCGAATTGGTGGGGTGGATTAACAATCCAATTACAAGGTAAAATGCCCATAAGCTTTTGCCTTGCAGCCCAATCCGCAAATACATTGTCTATTCTACTAACAAAAAAGAAAGACACTAATCTATTACAGCAAAAACTACGAATATCCTTCAAAAAAGTCTTAAGGCGCGCATTTGTAGGAGCTTTGTTTAATTTCAGCAACTCTACCACCGTTTTGTTGTCGCAAAGTACTCGAACATCCCGGCTTTGAAAATTAATTGCTGAGCAAAGTCCATTGCGCACTCCTATCAGCTCCGCTTCATCTGGACTGTTACATAAGAAGGACCAAGCATGGCCATGTATAATTTTGTTATTTTCATCAAATAATATGCTAGCAGAAGAGGCTTTATTATCTTTAAAGCACGCATCAGATATTACAATTAAGGACTCTTTACTTAACTTTTCATTCCATTTTTCCGAGTTATTTTTCATAACTCTTGTATTTAGCAGTTTAGAGTTTCTATCTTTTACCTGTTGAGTTGTATTCATTTGGTTTACCTCAATATCATTTTGATTTGGTGAAATTTCTTTAACCTCAGAGTTCTTCTTATTTGAAAATAAGAATTCATCATAGGTTTTTAGTGATTGTTGTAAAACATAACCTGGATCAGGAGCATAACCTTCATATATATATTTATTCCTTGTTTTCCATATTTGCCACAATATAATGATACATAATTCATATAGATTTCTTCCTTTTCCATCTCTTTTCGTATTTAACTTCTTTATTTCTATAAACCAATTTTCAAATCTGGCAGTAATATTTGTGTTTGATAGCATTTGTAAGGGTGAAATGAGCCATAATGCTCTTACCCAGGGACAGTTAAAAACCATATGCTCTAATGATTCCACCTCTGTTCCACAAACATTACATAAGGGGTTTTTTGCACATTTTCTCGCATATTTTAGTTCTTCTGTAGGAATTTTTCTCTTACACAGTTTCCACAAGAAATTCCTTATCTTTGGGGGTACCTTTAGGCTCCATACATCCTTCCATATCGAATTTGGGGTTATATGTGAGCTAGAAGGTACCTCCTTTTTTAGTTTTTCCTCTTTTATAGTTTCAATTTCCTTCAAATGACCATACATATCTTTAGCAGAGATTTCACCAGTTCTAGAATTCATCCAGAAGGCATTATCATCTGTTATTAGATATGGGGTCATTACATTTAAAATTTTGCTTTTTGTATCTTCATCAAACCATTGTGATAATATTTGGTGATCCCATATATTAGATTCTGGGTGAAATAATTCAGAAACCTTAGTTAAGGGGCACTGTTCAGGACATCTTAATTTTTTTATTCCTGGAATCCAGCTATGATTCCAAATGTTAATTGCTTTACCATTACCAATTTTCCATATTAACTCGTTTTTAAAACTATTTTTTCCTTCAATTAAGCTTCTCCATCCCCACGATGGATTATAACCTAAGTTTGCATCGATAAAGTTGGTCTTTTTAAAGTATAGACCTTTTAGGGTCCTCGCTATAAGAGATGTGGGGTTATTAAAGATTTTCCAAGCATTTCTCGCAAGAAGTGCTATGTTTTTTAATCTCATACCTTTAAACCCCATACCTCCTCTATCTTTATTAATGGTCATTGTATCCCATCTAATCCAATGTTGTTTTTTGATATTTTTGTTGTTCCACCAAAATTTAGCTATAAGCGAGTCTATTTTTTCACAAACACTTATTGGTAGTAGAAAAGCCGACATGGTATAAGCAGGTATAGCTGTAATTACAGATTTAATTAGTGTTTCTTTACCTGCTTCAGAGAGAAAAATAGTATGCCATTTTTCTACTTTTGTTGTTATATTATCAATCATCCAATTTAGGGCCTTTACCTTGGATCTACCCCAATCCGCGGGTAATCCAAGGTACTTCCCCAAGTTATTTAGTTTATTCATTCTTAGAATATCAATAATTTCTTTTTTCTTTTCATTAGGGGTATTTCTGCAAAATACAACTCCACTTTTATTTAAATTTATAGTTTGACCAGTTGCATGGCTATATTCATTGAGTATAATGTTGAATTGTTCTACATCTTCCTTTTCAGCTTTAATAAAGAATAAGCTATCATCTGCGAACAGTATGTGACTTAATGTGGGGCAGTCCTTGTTCATTTGTAACCCTCTAATCAGATTATTTTTTGTTTTTTCATCAATTAAAGATGTGAGCGCTTGGGTAATTATACAAAATAGGAAAGGGGACAACGGGTCCCCTTGCCTCAAACCCTTATTAGGGTTGTTAATTTGTAGTTGATCACCATTAAGCATCACATTATAAGATACTGTAGTCACACACCCCATTATCCATTTTATCCAAATATCACAAAAGCCCATTTTTTTTAAAGCATCTTTTAAGAAGTCCCATTCCACATTTTCATAAGCTTTCGCAATATCAGCTTTAACTGCTATATAATGGTTGTTAGTTTTTCTTTTCTTCTTTAAAAAGTGACTAACTTCATGCGCTAATAATATATTTTCAGTGATTTCTTTTCCTGGTATAAAGGCACATTGTGTATCACTTATAATACTTGACATGTAGTTTTGTAGTCTTTTAACTAAGATTTTAGCTAAAATCTTATAAATAACATTGGAACAGCTTATAGGTCTATAGTGAGTGATTTTCGCAGGTTTTTCTACTTTAGGAATTAAAGTAATTAATGTTTTATTTATTTGATACAAATCTCCATTGTTCCAGAGATAATCTGAGATGTATCTTAGGATATCAAATTTCAGAATTTCCCAATATTTTTTATAGAAGTGAACTGGGAATCCATCAGGCCCTGGGGCCTTGTCATTTCCCATGTCCCAAAGTGCCTTCTTAACCTCTTCCATACTTACAGGCTTAGTGAGGTTTTTATTCATCTCTTCAGTAACACACTTATCCATAGTGTGAATCACTGATGAATAATCCCTAGGCCCTTTGGAACTGAAAATTGTATTGAAATAGTTCTTAATTTCATTTTCAATATCCTTTTTGCTTTCCAACCATATATTATCTTCATTAAGTAATCTTGTGATTTTATTTCTTTTTCTTCTACTTTTAGTTATAGAGTGAAAGTATGCCGTGTTTCTATCTCCTAAAGCTAACCATTTGATTCTAGATTTCATTTTCCAATAGGTTTCCTCATCTTTCCATCTTTTTTCCATTCTTGCTACTATAGAATTATAAACATCCCAATTAATTGGTTCATTTGAATTTATCATATTTTTCAATTCAAAATTATCTTTTCTCAGTGTGTTTTTCTTTTCTCTAGCCATTTTCTTAGCCCATACAGTAAGTTTGTTAGCTAGCATGAACAGCTTTTTATTCAGTCTACTAATTCCTTTTCCTCTTATCAGTGTCATTTCTAACCAACTTTTATATATTATATTTATGCATTCTTCATTTTCATTCCAAGTTTTACAAAAGATGAATCTTTTTAGTAAAGGTATGTTTTTTTCTTCATTCACAAGGAGTAGTAATGCATGGTCTGATCCTACAGGTGGTAGAGCTACAATCCAAGCATTAGGGAACATGTTTTCCCATTCTAAATTCATACAACATCTATCTATTACTTGTTTTATAAGTTCATCTTTGGTTCTTTTGTTTGACCAAGTGAATTTACATCCCTTAGTCTCCAATTCATTCATTTTTTGTTTTTCTAGCCACTTGTTAAGTCTCTCCATATTATTTTTATTAGGGCCTGATCCCCCTAGTTTTTCATTTGAAAATCTATACATATTATAGTCTCCAATTATATTCCAGGCTAGATTAGGAAAAAATCTTTTACACTCTGATATAGCATTCAAGACATCATCTTTTAAATTATCATAAGATGGTATGTACACATAAGTAGTGCAGTATTTTTTGTTATTTTCATCATTGATTAGACAGTGGATATAGTAGTCAGTAGCTTCAAGTATTTCAATATTCATATTTGGTTTTTTAAACAAAGCCAGCCCCCCACTCATTTTCTTAGGGTCTATTATGCAAGCCGATTCATAATTCATATCAGTGGCAATTTTTTTCACATAAGAAGAAATATTTTTTGTCTCGGATAGAAAGATTACCTCAGGGTGATACTGAACAACAGTATCTTTGAGTGTTAGAACCGTCAAGTCTGAGCCCAACCCTTGACAGTTCCAACATATCTGTGTCATTGATCTTTTTGGGGTTGATCTGGTTCAACCCCGCAAGACCTTTCAGTAACTTCCTTACCTTGTTCGTCTACATCACTATTGGCCTCTTCCATCAGTTGATGTTCCATATTGATTGTACCCATGGCTGGGCTCCACCTTGCTTTCCACATTTTTTGATTCCTTGATTTTTCACCGCGAAGTAGTTGAAGTTCAATCCTCCTTCTTCTATTTTCCTGCTGCCTAGTTCCAATGTCTTGTTGTTCTTGTATCTCCTCCATTGTTTCATCTTCATCTTCAGCTTCTTCAGTGATTAGTGATGGTGCAATAACGTTCTCTATTTCTGGTTTCTCAATTGATTTAGGGTTTTCTATTTTGTTATTTGGGATATTTGTTTCTAGTTCTGATAAGTTTAGTTTGTGGGTATTTTCGTTTTGGGTTTTGTTTTGTGTAATTGGGCTGGCTATGTTATAATTATTTTGTGGTATATTAAAGCCCACTTTGTTGCTTGCTGATAGGGCCTGGGCCACCTCCTTTTTTTCAATTGACCCGAACGTTAGTTCTATCGGCCCACTTCCTTCTTTTTGATTTGGGTTTGGGGTTTGTGGGTCCACTTCTTTTATTTGGCTTTTCTGCATAAACGCTCCGAATATGTTGTTTGTTGGTACAGCTATTTTGTCGAACTCCATCTCTTTCATCAGTCCTTCAGGAACCAATACTACCTCGTCCTCTTTTTTGTTTTTTCCATTTTTGTTGTTTTCTGTCCTTTTGTCCTTCCGAATTGTACCGAGTTGGAATCGGGTGTCCTTTTGGTGATTCTTTGACTCGGTCTCTCCTTGACTCACCGAGTTTTCTTTTTTTTGAATTTCCATTGCTTTGAATGTGAAGCCTGTTGATTGTTTATCCATCTCTTTGAAATCTCGTTCTATTCCATGAACCCATTTTCCAATTCTTTTCTTTAGCTTGTTTTTGTTGCTGCATTCATTTTCCGTATGATCAATCAGTCCACATTGAAAACAGAATTCTCCTAACCGTTCAAATTTGAGTAGACCATTGAGGCTTCTGAATTCTGAGATGTTGAAGGAGTATGTTGAGTTTAGTGGTTGATTTACATTCCATTCTATTCTTGCTCGACAGTAATTGATCTCTTTAAATGTTGCTATCGGCGGTAGTTGAATGTCTAAAACTCTTCCATACTTTTTAGCAATCATTTCTACATTATCAGTTGATATGTAATTTCCTGGTAATCCATGGATTTGAACCCAAAATATAGTGTTATTTTGATTCTCTATTTCTAAGCCTTCATTACTTTTCCATTCTTGTATCAAGACGTGTTTTCCAGCGAGGTTCCATGGGCGTTTGTTGAGAATAGTATTGTAATCTTCCTCATTTTCGCAGTTGATTAAGCATGAGTTGAACCCCAACTTCTCAGTGGATATTTCAGCTTTAAGACCCCATGATTTGTTCATTGTTTTCCTTAAGAAATTGAAGCTAACTGGTTTGTTGCTTATTATTTTAGCAAGGAGTTTTGGTTTTTCAAAGCTCGAGTAGATTGAGTTTTGGACAGGTTTCAATATGATTTTATTTGGTTTGAGCTTGTGTTTAGGATCCATTTTTTCCAGCTTTGGGTTTGTGATTTAAGAAGAAAATCAAAAACTCAAAAACACCGTGACACAGAAAAGGAGGGGAGAAGAAGAAGCTGATATGGTGTAATGAGCAGAGAACAAAAAGAAGGTGAAGGGGAAAGGAAACTAACCTGAGAAAAAGGAATTTGAGGCTGGGAAATTAGTAGTTTTGTGGGGTTTTTTTGGTGGTGTTGGTCTTGTTAGTGGTGGTGGCTGTGGTGGGGGGGGTGGTGGTGATAGCCTTTCTAGAGAGAAAACCGATCATCTCTCCTTTGGCAACAAATGCCCTCTAGGATTTTGGTTAATTAACTTTGTTGTAGATATTTAAATTAGTAAGGTTTTAATAATAGTGTTATTAAAGATTATTTAATTAATATGTATAGAAATATAATTTTATATAATTTATTTAAGTATTTGATCTTGTAATAATATATTTCTATATAATGAAATATAAAATAAAAGAATTTCTTTATTTTGTGAGTCATCGTTAAAGTTTTTTTTTTGTCAATTGTCATCGTTAAAGTTACTATTTCCAAAAAATACATTTTTATGCAATTCTATTTTTTAAATCTTTATTTTGTCAAAATACTATCTTTATTTGTCAAACCACTAAGGATCTGTACCACGCCTTGTCAAAAAATGTCATGCTTTAAGCTTTAAGTGTTCGTGGTATCATCGCACTATTTAGTGAGTGGTATCATCGCACTATTTAGTGGAATCCTCCTTCAATATCTCGACTTCCCTTGAATTAGCAGCACTCCAGAATTCGGGAAACTGGCAAAAATTTAATTCCAGAAAAAGAATTCTAACTAGGCAATCAAGACATTGTTTGCAAATATATCAACAATTCCTACTTGGACCATTATCATTCATTACTAGTACAATTTAAATGATGAAGACAATAAAATGGAAATGTTTGATCAAATAAATCACTTGTTTTCTACATAATACTGAATTGGATCTTCGAAAGCTCCACGAATCACTGACAGTTCAACGCAATCCATACTGCATTTTCTCGGTGTCCATTATTTTAAGTCGAGTATCTCTGGCAGAAAGACTTCAACCTCCCTAAAGCTTCTTCCAGGGTAGATGTCTCGGCTGCAAAAGTTATCCGAATCCAATTCTTAAAACCGACTGCGATTCCTGCAAAACAAAATTGTTTATGATATCAGCTAGGACGGAGCAAGGAATTTTCAGAGTTGATTGCACTATAGGCCCCTATATGATTAAAAAATTGCACTATAATCCCCGGGTATAAAGTATAAAAGTTTTTGATTCTCACCCGGAAGAATGATAAGATTTTCCTCTTTAGCCAGCTTGGAGCAAAATTCAAAATCATCACTTATGCCTTTTAGCATGGAAATTTCCACCTTCAACTACAATTAAAAACATTTTGAAAATTAAATAAATGAGACTCTATAATTTGAATTCAGGTTCAAGAAATTCTAAAGGTTGGTTTATATATTTAGCTCTTACCATCATTGCCAATGATCCTTGGGGTTTATATGGACAAGTAATGCACGGGATTTCTTTTATTTTTTCGCAACAAATATCTACACAGTTCTTCAACAAATTGTTTGTGTTTTGAAAGAAAACCTCATTGTTCATTTCTAAGATTCTAGGAATTGCTGCCTGAATAAACGTTGCTGGACTTGCAATAAGGTCAGATAATTTCTGTAGACGCTCGACAAACTATGAAAGAGGAAACCAAATGTCAATAAAGCAAATACCCTTAAAAGTATCGTTTTACCAAAAGATGGCATAACATAAAGCAATTAAGTAAAGACCTATTATTGTCACAAAATCATAAGACAAGGGACTAAACTGTCCAAATATACAAAGACAAGGGACAATTATGAGTCATATACCAAAACAAGAAAAATTGATTCAAATATTCTGGGTTGAAACAACAAACCTTGAGGGCTTTGAAAACACCCGAAGGATCATCATTTAGAACTAACCAACCTACACGCCAACCAGGTACTAAATATCGCTTGGATAAAGATCCGAGAGTAATTACAGGAGCGATCGACGAGAAAGTTGCCATTGGCACAAACTGATTAGACCCGAAAACCAAATGCCCGTACGTTTCATCAGTAATTACAATAGTCCTTAGCTTCTTCGCAGTTTCTGCAACCTGGTGGGTATTAACGTCAATAAATCATATTTGATCGACGAGTACTTTGATTTGAAATATAATTTAAGAGAACCAAGGGGAATTGTGCACTAACAACCTAGGATATAGTCATTTCATGTCATTTTATTAGTAAAATCAACAAAAGATGGTCCTATATTATTATATTATAAGCAAATCATATTATGACAAAATTCAATATCTTAAAATTACATCCACTAAACTATTTATGATAATAACTTAACTTATTTTATGTCAAGTGGATCTTATTGTAATTAATTGCTATAGTTTATAGTAAATATTGGATGGAAGTTTTACAGGAAAATTAAACGGTGTCAATCTCCGTGGCTAGGGGTATTTTAGTCATATTTTGTCATTCTGCTAGTAAAATTGTGTTAGTCTATTGCTCAAACAATCCGGGTATTTTAGTCATTGGTAAAAACAAACCGTGATAGTCCCCGGCAGTGATGACTAGAGAGCGACCGTGCAATTAACCCTAATGTTAACACTACTAACCTTTTTTAGATGTTGAGACGAGTACACATTGCCACATGGATTTCCAGGGTTTATAATTACAATTGCTACAGTTTGATGATCAGCAAGAGCTTCAACAGCATCTAAGTCAACCTCCCAGCCACTCTCGGGAAGAAGATCGTAATATCGAACTTCGATGTTTTGTGATTGAGCTACAATTCCATAGGTTGGATATCCTGGCTTCGGAAGCAAGATATTAACACCAGGGCGAGCTTGAGATAGAACTGACAATGTAGTTTCTATAGCTTGTGAGCAACCACACGAAACATAAACATTATCTGATGATACTTCTTGAGGAAGATCACGCGATAAATACCCTGCAATTGCCCTGTTCACGAGCATGATGGTACTATTAGTGGTTGAAAGTTTTATGCTAATAGCAAGTTAATGTAATTGCTTCAAACTTTATTATAACAACATAAATTGAAAGTTGAATATATTCAAGATTCTAAAAAACGGTACTATGCATACAATATGGAGGCCGAGATA
This sequence comes from Nemophila menziesii, assembly GCA_029959085.1. Taxonomy (NCBI): domain Eukaryota; kingdom Viridiplantae; phylum Streptophyta; class Magnoliopsida; order Boraginales; family Hydrophyllaceae; genus Nemophila; species Nemophila menziesii. Next base: position 1,886,473 of record JARWIR010000064.1, on the reverse strand, counting down.
TCAAGGTGTTAAAATCATCCTATGGAGATTAATACGAGTTTACATGCTTAATTAGGGTAAAATGTAAACTCTATGGCCTAGGGAGGGGGTCGGGTACTTTCAACCGACATAACACAAATAACACGATTTTTAATAGAATATTCGTAATTTCCTATGCATCATTGAAATCAAAATGTGTGAAAAATAATATATGATTCTGTTCATCCAGCAAAAAGATAAAATTCTCTGATTTTTTTTTTTTTTTTGTGAAATGCTATTTATCAAAATTGGCCGCCTGGGTACATATGTATTGTTAGCTTCATGCTAAACTAAGGACATCCTAGGTAATCCAGATGACCTAGGCGAATCTGGACCGCAATGTCAGAATTAGCCACATTTTGGGGGTCATCTTTTTTTTTGGGTCGGTAATAATTAGGGGTCAATGTCTTAATGATATTTTCAATATCTTAACTTTATCTCTAACTTCTTAAAACCATTTTTAGGTTATAATTTATATACTGCATATGAAATTGTTATGATCAAATATATGTTATATTGTATAATATAGCGGATTATAGAGCAATTAACTCAAAAAAAATTAGCTAACGCGATTATTGTATAGTTTGAGAAAACATATGGTAAATTATGCATAAGTTAGAGATCCATAGTGCAACTAATTCAAAACACATTATAAGTGTGAAGAATTCCTATAGGACATTGTCTAGGCTTCCTATAGGACATTTTTTAAACGGTGGACTTTTTACGCCCCGAACCAAAGTTTAAATTACTGCATATAATACTCATTATATTTCAAAAATATTTTACATGCTTCAAAAAGAATGAAGAGAAATTACTTTCGGGTTTGAGGAAGACCGCCATTAGAAGCATAACCATTAAACTTGTTAGTACGAAGTGCATCAACAACCGCTTCTGTAGCATCAGATGTTGTCTGAAAGCATGTGTAAGCAGTAGGATCGCCTATACCCAATGATATCATTTTCTTCTTCTCATCATTAACCTTGTCAGTTTTAGAGATCAACAGATCAATGAATCCTTTGATTGTGGTTGCACCATTTTGCTTTATCCCGTTCTCCATTGATATGATATTCGATTATGAATATTACACGAGTTTGTGAAGACAATGTAATAAGATATTTAACTGCAGATATTTAACTGCTAATGACGGTTATTAATAGTAAATTGTTTACTGCACGTTGTTAATGGTAATAATTTGACTAGATATTTAACTGCTAATGACGGTTATTAATAGTAATAATTTGACTTAAGACAGAGTTATTCATAGTAATAATTTGTGTACGTTCTCATAGCCTTTATATAGATAGTTATATACTTATAAAAATATTAATAGTTCCGTTTTTCATAAATCTTTCTTTAATTAAAGGAAAATTCTTCCATCCAATATTGAATGATCTTACACGAATAATTTTCATACACGTAACCCACGTTTTAAACTTACAAAAGTAACTAATTTATTAATCTAATGACATGTATTTTGTTATAATAATTAATGGCTACAATATAAATATTGGACCATCCAATATTGGATGGAAGTGTTACTCTTAATTAAAACACAAATGTTTCAAAAATCACAAAATCATTTTTTTATTACATAAGAGAGCCACAAACCCGAAATCATTGCCTCAATTCAAACCTGCACCACTAGATTGGATGACTAAAAGCTGAGTCAGTGAACTAATCTCAACTGGTTAAATCATTTCTTTCTTTCAATATAACTAAACAAACAGAATATAAAAGAGTAAAGCAATATAATATGTTTTAAGCCGGAAAATCTACATTATAAAACAAATCTTTTGAAATAGGAAAACAATTCTATCTAATATTAGAGGGTTAAATATTACTTATTACCCAATCATATTATGATATTTACTCTATGTTTTAAAGTCTTATATATTGATTATAATAACTATCAAACTAATCTAATAACATATTTCTATAAATTTTTCTTATTAACAAATATTTTATTTCATCAATTAAAACATGTACACAACAAGCTTTAGTTGACCTACGGACTCATTAGGTCAAACTCGGCAAAACATAATAACCTTGTACATCAATTACTAACCTAGCCACCTAACAAGAACAAAACAAACAAAAACCAAGAACCTAACCATTTTTGGAAACTTTCTAAAAATCGAAACTTTCCAAAAATGGAAACAAACTAAACCAAAACAAAAAACACGCCTAGTCTAGTCTAGCTCCTATCCAGCAGCAACCACACCCATCCTAAGCAGAAGCAGAAATATATTTAAGCTTTTGAAAAAATAATGTGCAGGCGGGTGGGGGGTCCCCCAATAGTAAGGATACTTCTACCATTGTTGATAGGTTGAATAAAACAGATTTAGGTGTGGAATAGTTTTGCTTGTCTTTAATAATAACGTTATACAATCCATATGAATTGTCCATATATAGTCTCAAACCTGCCAACAATTCTACACCCCTCCTTGTTAGCTAACGTGGAGTTTTGCACCTTTTTATTAAACGAGGACAAATGTAATACTCCCTCCGTTTCAAAATGTTTGTCTATTTTGATTTTTACACATATTAAGAAATGAAATTATTACAGTCTATTACAAAATTACCCTTCATAAACTGTCTCGATATATCAAATGTGTATTGAAAATATAAATTCTAATATTTTTATTGGGGCAATAGTGAAAAAAAGAAGAAGGAAAAGTGCTTTAATATTTTAAGTGGACAAATATTTTAAAATTACATTTTTATTAAATGGACAAACATTATGAAACGGAGAAAGTAATAAAGGCTAATTAAATGTGTTGGAAAATGAATTTTGACACATTGGTAAATGACTCACTCTTAATCAAAATAACTTTGACTTTTCATAGTTTGGAATTACTTTAATACAACCCAAAGTTTGTATCATATATATGGAAAATTAATAAAATGATATCTTATAGTCAAAATTATTTGATATTGAATGAGAAGGTGTAATCAAAGAAAAATGCCGGATAATGTTAAAGAGAGACTTGATAGGGCCTTGGCGTCAATGGATTGGTGCGCATCATTTCCTAACGCTATTGTTTATGTTCCTCCGGCGATTGGCTCGGATCATTCCCCGCTTATTTTAACTAGAGATGGTAAGAATGGTATTAGTCAAAGATATTTTATATTTGAGTCAAGGTGGCTTGAACATGAACATTGTAAAGAAGTTATTAGACAAAGCTGGAAATCTAATAAAGTTGGTAATAGTATTATTAGATTTTGCGATAAAAGAGATGCAACGTGTCTTGCCCTTAAAGGATGGAGTAAAGAAAATTTCATTAATAATAGAAAAAGAATTGAGGAACTGCAGGATGAACTAGTGTATATTAATAAAGAGAATACATCGGAAGATAATATTTTCAAGGAGAAGATGATAAAGAATGAAATCGAGAGTTTATGGAAAGTTGAAGAAGTTTATTGGGAGGATCGAGCTAGAGATTTAAATTTAAAAAGTGGGGATAAAAACACAAGATACTTTTTTGCAAAGACCATGAAAAGACGGAAGGATAATAGGATTTGTATGATTAAAAACAATGATGGTGAATGGGTTGATGATCCGAAGGATATTAATAGGATTATTCAAGATTACTACGTCAACCTCTTCAAAGATAACGGATCTTCCGATCCTAATGATATTCCCAAGCTTATACCAAATAAGGTATCGTTTGAAATGAATGAAGAATTAACTAAAATACCGATTTTTGAAGAAGTTAAGGATGCGGTTTTCAATATGGGAGCGAATAAAGCGCCAGGACCGGATGGACTCCCGGAAAAATTTTATCACGAGTTTTGGGAAATCATTAAAGACGATATTTTTAAAATTGTTAGAGATTTTTTTGAAGCTGATCTCGATATTAATCTTATTAATGATTCGGTGATAACCTTAGTCCCTAAGGGTGCTTCGCAAGAAAGTATTAAAGATTTCAGGCCGATTTCGTGTGCGAACTTTTGTTACAAAATTATTAGTAAAATTATGGCGATGAGGTTACAAGTAATTATGGGTAATATCATATCTGAAACACAATCAGCTTTTATTAAGGGAAGGAATATTCAAGATAATATTATTGTGGCGCAGGAAATTGCATATTTTCTCAACACTAAAAGGAAGTCAAAAAAGTATTATGCAGCTGTTAAAGTTGATATGGAAAAGGCGTATGATCAAGTGAATTGGGAATTTCTTATTAAGACTCTAAAAGCTCTAGGTTTTTGTGATACATGGACTAAGTGGGTTAATAAATGTATATCTTCGGTTTCATTCCAGGTTAAAGTTAATGGTCAACGCTTGAAAAAATTTAAACCGAGACAAGGCCTTAGACAAGGGGATCCTCTATCCCCTCTTCTATTCTCTCTTCTCACGGAAAGTCTCATAAGTCTTATAAATCATCATTGTAGAGAAGGATCTATTAAGGGTATATCTATTACGAGAAATTGTCCAAAAATTACTCACCTTCTATTTGCCGACGATGCACTATTCTTCATTAATGTAAACGCAAAAGAAGTGGAAACTTTTCAAAGTATTATAAAGGAATATTGTAATGCATCAGGTCAACGGGTGAATTTAAGGAAATCGGCAATGTTATTTTGTAAGAATACACCAGAACATATGAAAGAAGAAGTGTCGAGAAAACTTAATATAGGTATTGCCAAGGACCTTGGAAAATATTTGGGTCTTCCTTTAATGATTAAAAGAGCGAAAAATGAGAATTTAAATTATATTAAAGATAGATTGCTAGCGAAGTCGGCTAGTTGGATATCGTCGTTTTTATCAGAGGGTGGTAAGGAAGTTTTAATTAAAGCAGTACTGCAAGCTATCCCGAATTACGCTATGTCGATTTTTGAATTTCCTAAAATGCTATGCAAAAAATTGTCAAGTACAGTGGCTAATTTTTGGTGGGATGCGGGTAATAAAAAGAAGATTCATTGGGTGAATTGGAAAAAACTTACTAGATCAAAGAAGATTGGTGGTTTGGGCTTTAGAGAATTTTACAAAATGAACATTGCTATGCTCGCTAATCAAGCTTGGAGATTAATAAATAATCAAGACTCGTTTGCATATAAAATACTGAAAGCAATTTATTTTCCAAATGGTAGTATGTGGAATGCAAAAATGAGTAAGAGAAGATCTTGGAGCTAGTCTAGTATTTTTAAGGGTTTACAATTCATTAAAAAACATGTGTTTTGGCAAATTGGTAACGGAAAAGGAATTAATATTTGGAATTGCTGTTGGCTTAGCAAAGGATTGTATCTAGAAAAACCGTCGGGATGTGATGTTCAAACTCTCAATGAGTTATTTGATGATATAAATGGTGGATGGAAGTGTGAACTTATTAATAGGATTTTCCCCATGGAAATTGCGCAAGGTATTGTTAATATACAAAGGTGTCACGGAGATCTTGATGACAAAATCATTTGGCCTTACACGAAGAATGGGGATTACACGACTAAAACAGGGTACCATGTGTTAGTTGATGAGGAAATTATTAATGAAGCTCAACCATCAAGAGTGGGTGAAACAAATAATTGCGAAATTTGGAATATTGTGTGGAAAAATAATTTACCTCCTCGAATCAAAAACTACTGTTGGAGAATCCTTAATAATGCAGTGCCGGTTAAAGGAAATCTTAAAAAGAAAAAATGCGTGAATAATGATATATGCGAATGGTGTGAAACGGAAACTGAAGATGTCAACCATCTTATACTTCAATGCCCATTTAGTATCGAAATTTGGGCGGAATCACCACTACAAATTAAAATTGATAAAGATTTTAGGGGTACGGTTGAGGAATGGTGCATTTCGTTAATCAAAGAATACTCTAGGAATGGTTGGAATACTAAACAGGTTACGGCTTATATTTTAAGTATCATGTGGTATATGTGGGAAGAGAGAATGAAATGTTACCATGAAGGGTGAAGGGGTTAAATGGAGCAAATGGAATATTCTTGATAAAGCAAAGGAGTTGGTATATAGACTTTTTGGATCTTATATGGACGCGACTAACAATGATAAGGTTAACAAGATAAGTAAGAATATAGCGGAAGACATAAATCCGACAATTAATGATGAAGCGGACATGATTTGGATGTGTGATGCGTCTTTTGTCAATAAGAATGAACCAGCTGCGGTTGCTGCGATTGGAATTGATAAGAAAGGTATGATCACTAAGAAAATCAATATTAGAGGAAAAATTAACAAGGTCATTGATGGTGAAGCTTGGGCACTTCTTTCGGCGATAAGAGCTAGTAGTGACCTTAAGAATCAGAGTGTTTCTTTTTACTCTGATAACCTTGATTTAGTTCAAGGAGTTTTAGGTAAGACCGGACTTCATTGGAGTCTTAAACCGATCCTGGCGGAAGTTAGGAAATGGTTAGTTCAAGAGTATCGGTGGAAGATTTATCATGTTTCGGGGAAATATAATAGTACGGTGGATGCGCTGGCTAAATGCACAAGAAAAAATATTGATATTTCTGATTGGATGGATAGGTCTCTTATTGCATCGGATTTATATTTTAGTAAGCTTTGTAATAATGTAAAATAATCTTGTTGGTTAATTCGGTTGACAAAAAAAAAAGAATGAGAAGGTGTGGAAATTAATTCTTTGAGTTTCAATGGCTATATTATTTTGAATATTCATCATTCTCAGAAAAGAATTGGTAGCACGTATTTTTAGTCGATACCTTTCTGGAAAGGTACATCTCCTACATGGTGGTTATTTTGGCCCACTTTTAGCATGTATCTTCCTCCTACATATACATGATCATCAAATTATTTTTCATTAATCAAATTTTCAAAATCATGAGTATATATGTGTGTATGAAATGCAAATAAATTACCTTAGAAAGTATAGAGATGAATTTCTACCATTTTTACTGTGTGGATCTCGTGTTAGGTTTTCTCAATCCTCTCAGATGAACACTAACAATTAGTATATGTCAAAGAATCAAAAAAATGAATTAAGGTACGATGATTAACAAATCACCAATATGGTACCTCGATGATAGCGTAAGAATTGTTGTAGAGGTGTTAGATTTGGGTGATGTGGACGAGAGACGATTTGATTTTCTGAACTAGTCTATGATTCCTTTCTATGTAGTCTTTGATATTTATATAAGGTTCTCCTTATTCTCTTAACATTTCTAGAAATCGTCAATTATCCTATTTAGCTCTCTTAAGATCTCACTAATATTATACTTCCTAAAATTTGACGCTAACTCGATTATATCCTCTGATTTTGGGGTATTGAGCCACATACGAATAATGGGTATTCGTAGGTTGTTTAAAGTTGAAGCCTAAATGACCAAGGCATCGTGAATTCTTGTCTATCCCGAGCATGTGAGCTGAAATGTGTCGTGATGACCAATCAATGTATGTATTCAAGCCAAAATCTATTTTGACCACTATAGTTTAGGAGGAATATACATTTTTAGGCCTAAAATTTAAAAATAAGAATTTTAAGGGCCTAGTTAGATCTTATGTTTTTTAATGGCCTAACTAGATTTTTTGGCTGGTTAGGGTCACGTTTTAGGGGGTTCGCACCCGCTATTTTTTTTATTTTTTGGGGGTAGAACCCCCTATTTTATTTTTTAGGGGGTACACGCCCATCGTTTTTTAAGTTAATTCCATTTTTTAGTTAAGTCCAATAAGTCCATATTGTCCAAAATAACGGGCTAGTCCAAAACAGGGGGATATACCCCACTAATTTTTCATTTTACCCCCTAAAATATCACATTACCCCCTAAAATATCCTCTAATTACCCCCTACAATATCAAAACAAGGGGTATATACCCCCTGATTATCTGATTCTGCCAACAGCTACCCCTGAAAAAAAAACACAGATCTAATGAGTGGGGCTCCGTGGGGATCTCGACCTGTAGTTGGTGGTGGGGCTCGGAGTGAAGAGAATGAGGGTGGTGGTGGTGGGGATCGGAGTGAAGACCAGCAGGTGGTGGTGGTGGGAAAAGTGAGACCTAGTGGGGTTGCAGTTCACAGAGGTGGTGTAGTTGACACGTGGTGGTTGCGGGGTAGGTGCGACGGTGGATGTGACCTCGAACTGGCGGCTAGGGCTTGGTGGTGGTGTTGGTAGACCTCGACGGGGGGCGGCGAAAATCATAGCAGAGGGTGGTGGATCTGTTTCGCGGCGAGGGCTTCGTGGTGGTGCTCGACATCACAGCAGCAGCGGAGAAGAGAAGGCCAGATCGTGGCCTCGGTGGTGCAGATCTGGTGCAGAAGGCCATGGTGGTGGTGGATCTCGAAATCATAGCAGAGGGGGTGGTGGTGGTGGCTCGGAGAAGACAATCAAGGTGGTGGTGATGGGGCTGGAGAGGAGAAGCAGGGTGGTGGTGGTGGTGGTGGTGGTGCCGTCGAGAAAGAAGGTTGAGGGGAGGTGGGGCGGCGACGGAGGGTGGCTGCAGGGAGAGAGAAACAAATGGGGAGGGAGGGGTGGGGTTTCTCTGTCGATGGATAAATGGGGGGGAGGGAGGGGGGGTTTATTGATATTTTTTAGTTGGATCCTAACTAATATATTTGGTATCCAATTGAGGCCCTTTTTCAGAAAACTGAGGTTAAAAGGGCCTCTAAACCTCTTTTACCCATAGTTTAGCCATACAATTTACACATACATACAGTTTTCACACACACGCCCACAAATTTTAAAAAACTCTATTTTTGAGTTTACAATAATCTATATATACAGAAAAAATGTTCAATTTTTTTTGAATTTTATTTTATCTTTTATATCTTTGCACACTTTACTAAATAAACACAATTTGATGAAAATAAATCAAACTTTACAAATGTATTATTCATTTCAATTTCTTCCACATAAATGAATAAACTTTGCTCTTACACGAAGAAGAAAAAAGGTTCAAAACACAAAATGAATTTTTTGAGATGACAAAGTGGAACACCGGTTTGTGAAGATCCAATGTGCTAAAAAGACATATTATAGATTATACAAACCATTTTTCTATATATTATGATGTGATTATCAACTTACCCCATATTTTTCAAAACGTGTCCCTATATTATGAGATATGATTGTCAACTTACTCCATATTTGATAAGATTTACGAATCGAGTCGAACCGAACTCAAATGTTAATGAGTCGAGCCAAAAATTTTAAAACTTGTTTGTTAACATATCAAACGAGTTTTTTCCGAGTCGAGTTCGAGTTATTAATGAATAATTTGTTTTTGAATAGGTTTAATAATATATTTATTGATAATAAAACATTAGTTTACAAATTATAAATATTAACGAGTTTTTTTTTTTGTTCAAATGCATAATAATAGATAGATAGTAGAAAAAGGTTACAAGAGTTAGCCCACCCCGGAGGGCTCGGCTTCATTACACATTAAAGTAGCTAACTGGGAAGGGATACAAGCACCCCAATTATCAAACAGAGTACTAAGAAGCTCCTGTTTGGCAATCCAGTCAGCAATCCTATTTCTACTTCTAGATATAAAGAAAAAAGAAGGAGAAGATAATTCAGCAAAATAATAGATGTTACAAACTAAGTTTTTAATAGAATGACTCAACACAGGTGTCCCTGAAGATAGTGGCTTCATAATAGTGGCTGAATCATTCTCTATTACCACGCTTCCAAAAGGATAATTTGAAGCCATCTCCGTAGCTTTCAAGATCCTCGTGGCCTCTGCCTCTAACACCGAATCAGTTGCAATCTTCCAACTATTACCTGCTACAAATTCCCCATTAGAGTTTCTAACTAAACAAGCTATTGCAGCTCCTTTCTCGGAGAAAGCTGCATCACAATTATTTTTAAATTTGTTAGGTGGTGGTTTTTTCCACTTATCTTTAAATTTTTGGTTTTGTAATATATTATTGTTAATGTTTATTCCAATAATATTAGAGTCATTAACTTCACCTAATTTATCTAAAAAATTAGATTCATTAGGGTTTGATATTTTATAATATTCTTTCCAATTTTCTGTGGCTTTTCTAATTGTATTCAAAGGTTCACATTTTTTTCCATTATAGATAAAATTATTCCTATCTTTCCATATATGCCACATAATAGTGCATATAAGTTCCAAAATCCTATCATGGTTATCAAATTTTTTTATAATGCTTTGTATATGATTTATAATCCAAAGTTCTATATTTATAGTAGTATCATTGTCGGTTTTTAAATTCAAAGGGCTAATAAACCATACACTTTTTGCCCAAGGACATCTGAAGAGCATATGTTCCACTGTTTTAATATTATTATCACAAATTTTGCAAATGTTATCTTTTGCACATTTTCTTTTAAAAAGGTTTTCTCCTGTAGATAGAAGGTTTCTTATAGCTCTCCACATGAAATTTCTTATTTTTGTTTGAGTTTCCATTTTCCATATAAGCTTCCAAATTCTTTTATCCCTAATAGTAGATGATGTAGGGTTATTTATATTATTATTATCTTGAATAATATTTTCCTCATTTTTTAGTTTATGATAAGTGTCCTTAACTGTATAGGTGCCATTTTTACAGTAGTCTATGCTTATTTAATCTTCACATAGTACCTTAGGTATTATCATTTTCTCTACTTTTTCCTTGATTTCCTTGGGATATAATTGATTTAAAAGTTCAATATCCCAAGCTTTATTATCTTTAATTAGTTGATATACCCAAATTAGGTTAGAATTTATTGGTTTGAGTGGTTGCTTTATGTCACAGATCCAATTATGTTCATAAATATTAATACTTCTTCCATTACCAAGTTTCCATTTTATATTATTCTTGAAAGTATCTCTGCCTATGAGTATGCTTCTCCATCCCCAAGATGGTGAGCTTCCAATTTTAGCTTCAAGGAAACTACAATTTTTAAAATATTTTCCTTTAAGGAGTTTGTATAGTATAGAGTCTTTTTTATTTAATAGGTTCCAAGCTTGTTTACCCAATAGAGCTTTATTCATAAGGTGAAGGTCTCTAAATCCTAAGCCACCTTCAAATTTTGAACTTGTAAGTATATCCCAGTTGGCCCAGTGTATTTTTTTTCTTCCTTTATCACCCCACCAAAATTGAGCAATTATAGAGTGGATTTTACTTATAATATTCTTTGGGAAGATAAAATTTGACATAAAATAGTTAGTTAGGCTTTGAATTATTGCCTTAATTAGTATTTCCTTCCCTCCTTCTGATAGAAAGATGGTTTTCCAATTTTCAAATCTATTTAGGATTTTATCTATTAAAAATTGGAGATCTTTTGATTTTGACCTAGTCCATTCAGTTGGCAATCCTAAGTAGTTACCTAGGTTGTTGGTTTTCTTCATATTTAACCTTTGAGTTAGTATAGTTTGTATAAGACTAGGTGTATTAGGACTAAAAATTACCCCACATTTATTGAGGTTAAGGCATAATCCCGTTGCATTTTTATATTTATTCATGACATCATTAAAAGCTTGTATTTCTACATTATCAGCATTAAGGAAGAAAAGACTATCATCAGCAAATAAGAGATGTGAGATATTAGGGCAATTGTTTCCAATTTTAATTCCTTTGAGTAAGTCATACTCTTTTTTTTCTCTTATGAGATCATTTAAAGTTTGTGAAATTAGGCAGAAAATTAGGGGTGATAGAGGATCCCCTTGTCTAATTCCCCTAGTAGATTTCTTTAATTGGTGTGTTTCACCATTAATTAGGATTGAATAGGTTACTGAGGTGATGCATTCCATGATTTTTCTAATCCAATCTTTGTTAAAACCCATTTTTGTTAAAAGGTCTTGTAGGAAATCCCACTCTATATATTCATATGCTTTTTTAATATCTGCTTTAACTGCTACCATATATTTTTTTGTTTTTTTCCTTCTTTTTATATGGGTTATTAATTCATGTGCAATCATTGTATTTTCCTGAATCATTCTATTTGGAATGAATGCACTTTGATTTTCCCCAACAAGGGAATTCATGAAAGGTTGTAGTCTATTAACCATAATCCTAGCTATGATTTTATAAATAAAATTAGAGCAGCTGATTGGTCTATAGTGTTTAATATTAGTAGGTTTATTGATTTTTGGGATTAGAGTTATAAGAGTTTGATTTAAATCAGACAGCTTTCCTTTATTATTCCAAAAATTATTTATGACTCTCATAATGTCAAGTTTAATAATTTCCCAGTATGTTCTAAAAAATATTCCATTGTAACCATCAGGACCAGGTGCCTTATTAGGTCCTAATTCCCAGGTTGCTTTTTTAACTTCTTCTTCATTAATATGCATATTTAAAATATCTGCTGATTTTTTATCTATTTTACTAGTTATGAGATTAATGGTACTAGTGTAATCTCTTTTACCAGAAGTTGTGAATATATCATTAAAATAATTGATTATTTCTTGATTTATTTTATTTTTATTATCAATCCATTCCCCATTATCATTGGTAATGTTCAGAATTTTATTTTTGCTTCTTCTCTCTTTAGTGCAAGCATGATAATATTTAGTGTTTTTTTCTCCTTTAGTAAGCCAGATATTTCTTGATCTATCTTTCCAGAAAATTTCTTCTCTTTTCCAAGTTTCCTCTAATTTCTTGGTTATAAGATTATATTCATCCCAATTACCATTTGGGTTATTATTATTAGAGATTATTTCTAATCTTTTTATAAGTTTTTCTATTTGGATTTTATTATTTCCAAATTTCTTTTTATTCCAGTCTCTTAATGCTTGACTACATTTTTTAAGTTTATGGTTGATTATAGCATTGGGGTTACCCCTAATAGAGCTTAAATCATACCAAACTTTCTGTAGTCCAAAAACTTTCAAAGTAAAATCTTCTTTTATTTTTGTTTTCAATTTTATCATGATGTAAGACTATAGGGCAGTGGTCTGACCCAATAGCTGGTAATATTGCAACCCAGGCACTAGGGAAGATATTTCCCCATTGAGAGTTATGTATAGCTCTATCTAAGATAGCTTTAATAAGTTTATTGTTTGCTCTTTTATTAGTCCATGTAAATCTACAACCATAAGAGGTTGTTTCCTCTAAATTATGGAGGTTAATAAAATTATTGAAGTTTATTGTGGATTTTTTATGACAAATATTTCCTCCTAGTTTGTTAACGAAAGAGCTCAAACGACCTTTTTTTTTTTTAACAAATGGGTTCGAACAAACTTTTTTGTTCGTTAGTATAAATGAACGAGTTTGAACGAGGTTTTTTTCAAGCTGAACTCAAGCTGCGGTTTGGTTCATTTACATCCCTAAAAGCTAGTTAGCCAAATGCAGAGATCACGACTTAGTGAGTTATATTTTCCGTGATGGACCGAGGAGAAAGGGGGGCATTAAGTCCAAGGAGGTTAGAGCATAGGAGCTACCCAGCCGAGATTTTAGAGATGAAAGGAAACTCTATGACTGTTAAAAAAAGGGTCAGCTGGTTTCCTTATAAGATGAATAATCTTATTTACTAGAAACAACTTATGAACCACATAAGTAGATTTATTGCATCAAATATTACATATAACAAACGTATACAAATTCAAATACATAATTTTACATTTAGATGTGTAAAATATAAAATGGGATAAATAATCTTAACCTAATCAAATTTGAATAATGGAGTAGATAAAATATAGATGGAAATCTGAATCGTATTCCAAAACGACGCCTTCTTAGCAGCCATATCGAATCATATCAATCAATGTCCGTTTTGTTGAATCGAGTATTTGTAACAGAAAGACTTTAACCTCCCTAGAGCTTCTTCAAGGGAAGATGGCTCAGCAGCAAAAGTGATTCGGATCCAATCCTTCAACCCAACAGCAGTTCCTGTAAAAAAAATAACTATTTGGATCAGGATTCTGATTATGATCTCACAGGCCGGGCTGGGTCAGCCGTAAAGATTTTGTGTTCTTACCTGGAAGAATAATAACATTTTCCTCTCTGGCGAGTTTAAAGCAAAAGTCAATGTCGTCACTTATATCCTTTAGCAGTGAAAAGTCCACCTTCATCTAAAAGGGTGAAAAAGTAAACGTTAGAAAACACGGAAAACCAATGACTGTTTTGATAAAGTTTAGGATGTTTTGCTTTTTAGTTACTTACCATCACAGCCATTGATCCTTCGGGTTTATACGGACAAGTGATACACGGGATTTCGTTAACTCTTTCGCAACAAATATCAGCTGCAAGCTTCAACAGATTAAGCGTCTTTTTGAAGAAAATCTCCTCGGTCTTTTCAATGATTGTCGGAACTGCCGCTTGAATAAACGTTGCCGGACCTCCATTAAGGTCACAGTACTTCTTTAGACGCTCAACAAACTGAGAAACAAGAAAAAAAACAGGGGAAATAATAAGAAACAAGAAAGAGTTGGTTAAAAATATTTCATAAAACGCGATAGAAAAACGGACCTTGATGTTCTTGAAAACGCCTTTAGGGTCGTTAATAACGAGCCAACCCAATCGCCAACCAGGTACTAAGTATCGTTTGGATAAAGATCCAAGAGTAATCACGGGCGCGATTGATGCGAAAGTTGCCATTGGCACGAATGGAGTAGCGCCAAAAACAAGATGTCCGTAAACTTCATCGGCTATTACGATAGTCCCGAGCCTTTTCGCGGTTTCTGCAACCTAATTAGTATTAAAAAAATTTATAATTAGTTCTCCCAATAAAAATAAAAATCAGGCAAATTTACGTTGTAGGCTCTACTACTCCTAAGAATAAAATTTGAAAACTAACTAACCTTCTTAAGATGTTGCGACGAGTACACGTTGCCACAAGGATTTCCGGGGTTAATAATCACTACGGCTACCGTGTCTTGATCGGCTAGAGTTTCAACGGCCTCTAGGTCGACTTCCCAACCACTCTCGGGGAGAAGATCGTAATATCTAATTTCGAGGTTTCTAAAAGCGGCACAAAGTCCGTAGATCGGAAATCCTGGTTTTGGGACCAAAATATTTGCACCGGGACGAGCTAAAATCGACAGTGTAGTTTCTATAGCTTGTGTGCAACCGGCCGAAATATAAACATCGTCGGGTGAAACTTCTTCGGGTAGATCACGGGATAAGTATTGTGCAATTGCTCTGTTTATGAAGATTAATGTTAACACTATTAGATGTTGAAATAATTATTTAATGTAATAGTATCTTAATTCCGTCCAAAAAAAATAGTATCTTAATTATGAGTCTATTTCTTGTTATACTCCCCCAAATTTTAAAAAAACATGTGAGCTACTAGTAATTCTTTAATGATTAATGAATGAATATGATAAGGATGTGAGCTAGTAAGCTTAGAATTTTGAATAAACAATAAATGCATCTCTAGTTCAAATCAACAAGACCATGTTAGGTAGACTCGAAATGTGCCGTATACTTAATTAAGGGAGATCTCAGGTGAGGGAGGACCATAGTATTAAGTTATATACTTAAAGGATCTCAAACCATTAAATTAAAGGATGCGTAGGATTTTGATTCTTCAACATCGAGAAGATAGTGAATAATACACAAAAAATTTAAATCAAAAATTTATAATATCTTTCATAGTGAATCTAAAAGATTATGTAGACACAAAATATCGGTTCTGTTTCTCCTAATTCCAACTAATTAGGTCGAAATTTTATACTTCTATATCTATTTTTATTTTTATTGACTCTTTTTATTGATGTCAACTTTCTTTCTCCTCGTCATATTTTCTTTTTGTGTTGACTCTGTTTATATCTATAATAAGATTATATATCATTCTTTTTCATAATATCTTTCATATATATGATGTGATTTGATTATATTTATTTACACAGTAACATGAAAAATAGTATAAAAAGATAATACTCCATATAACATTATCTCATATGTATTCGTACTCTTTCTTGTTAATTCTCATTAGCATTGGTAGCTCTTTCTTTTGACCTCTATTTATTTATATTAATTCTTTTCATTGATTTCATCTATTGCCACAAGTTTTAAAATTAGAATACTTAGAAAAAGATTAAGGTTAATTTTAAATCTGGAAAAAAAAGCTAGAAGTCTTGTTTGTTTTTCCCTAACGACAAATAAAAAATAGCCGGGCCAAGGCACTACACGTCTACACCCCACCCCACATCCGCCTGGCCCACAGGTAATATAAAATCAGTCTATGCACGTTATGCCTTTATCAGTCTTAAACAAAGAATAATAATTGGGGAGAAGCCTAACATTGGACTAAATAAACTTTGACAAAAAAAAAAAAAAAATTAACTTTAAAATTCACAAGTAATGAAAATGAGTAAAAAGAAAAATTACTTTCTGGTTTGAGGAAGACCAACAGTAGGAGCATAACCATTGAACTTGTTAGAACGAAGTGTATCAACAACAGCTTCGGTAACATCAGATGTTGTAGTAAAACATGTGTAAACTGTCGGGTCACCTATTCCCAAAGATATCAATTTCTTCTTCTCATTAACCTTAGTCTCCGCCATTAACGAACCAAGAATTCCTTTAATGGTGATTGTTGTTGGTGTTTCATTTTGATGTTTTCCATTAACAGCAACCCCATTTTGCTTATTTCCATTTGACATTTTCAAGATATACAGATAGAAAAAGAGAGAGAAAGAGAGATGTAGAGGGAGAGAGTCACACGTTTGTGAAGACAATGTACTGGAATGTACATATATATATACACACATAGAGAGAACATGCATGAAATAGAAGAAGGAGACCGGTGAGGCTGAGAAAGTGGTAGGTGGCAAACCCATAAAGGTCTTTTCACTAAAGATTGTATGGTATACGACTATACGTGGTTCATAAAGTATTATTGAAAATTGGTGCAACTATTCAGGTCCTAATGATGCATTAGGCAAAGACCATCTCTATAATTTTAAGGAATTAATACACACGTTTTATAATAATTGAAAAAATAACCCAAAAAATCAAAATAATATTATTTTCTGCCCAATAACATCAATGACAAAATTTCTGTCCAATAAAATCATCAATTGAATTATTTTATACATTAATTGACTATACTATCCCTACTTATGTTATACATTATTCGTCGCGGTGACGGGAATCGTCAGTGATGGGAATCGTTCGTGACGGGAATAGTTCTTATGGTGTAAGGGTAAATATGTAATCTTATAATAATAAGTTAATGGATGATTCTTTGAGGCAAATATAATATTATTTTAATTTTTTAAACCATTAACTCTTTATAATTTATATCTCCTTAAAACAATTTAATTCTAACACCTTTCTGTATAATAAAAAAAAGTATTCAAAATTTACATTACTAATTTTTCTGTTTTAATTAATAATTATTTTTTGTAATAAGATTTCATATAATTATTTTTGTTTATATATTTTTATGCACATGTTATTTATCTAATAACTCTAACATTGAGATATTTCATATAATAATTTCTCTCTCCTCCACTACCATTACTCTCTCTTCTCCAAAACCACTAATCCTTTATTATTTTTTTTCTCTCCTCCTTCATTAATTATCAAATAATTTACAGCTCCGACCACAACCACCGATCAACGTCGGCCACCTCCGAAAAAAGTTCTGAGCGTGGAATAAAGTTCTGAGCGTGGAATAAAGTTCTGAGCGTGGAATAAAGTTTTGGGCGTAGAATAAAGTTCTGAGCGTAGAATAAAATTTTGGGCGTGAAAAAGGTTCTGAGTCTGGAGAACTGGGCATGAAAAAGTACTGAGCATAGGCTACTGAGCATGGAAAAAAATTGCTGATTATCGGAAAAAAGTTGATGAGTGTCGAAAAAAGTTGCTGAGTATTCGAATTTTTTATTGACTGACTTTACTAAGCATGCTCGTTTTCTCAGTATCTTTACTGAGCATGCTCAGTAACTTGCTGAGTGTTTCTCGTAAAATCAGTAAAAGTGTTGAGCATTTCTCGTATAATCAGTAAAAGTGCTGAGCATTTAGACAAAATTATGGAGTTTAATACAAAAATCTATTTTACATTACAAAATTCCAAAAAAAAACTCTTATATCTTTTAGGAATTATTAAATATTTAGTTACATGATATTATTACTAAATTGAAAATAAACTCAAAACTGTATAACAAGTATATAATTTCATAATTCATGCAAAATCGCATTACCACAAACACTAAAATAAAATATAAAGTACCTACAACCAACAAAAACCCGTGACAAAGAGAATAATTAAAGATACTCCCTCTAAAATACAAGATCATGTGGTTTCGTGCCATCCTTCAAGAAAACCTTGCACCCAAATAGGAATTCAACTCTGCAATACCCTCAATAGCTTTAAGCAAAGCCGCACCAATAGTTTTCTGGTCATATTTCTTCACATGTGGGAGAAGATTCTTCTCTTCTTTCTCGCCCTCGAAAAACTCTCCCTCATATTTCTTCTTTTTCTTCTCGGCTTGCTTTGCAAAGTATTTGTCATCAAACTTCTCCAAATTGACACCAGAAATGTCAATCTTTGTAGAAGTAGCGATAACATAAGCTTGGATGACACGTCTTAATGGAACACCATTGAAGTTGAATGGTCCAGTAACTAAAAGCAATCCCGAAGAAAGCTGCTTCAAAAACACAACTCTCTTTCCCTTGAACCTACAAGCCAATATGATCAACACTGTCCCCGGACGGAGCTCGCTACAGATCCGGTACCAACTCGCACAAAAAATACACCATGGTTTCCTTGAACAGATCTGCTCCACCGAGCTTCTGAGTGTGCTTCCATCGCAGCAGATCTCTTCTCCGATCACTCACCACCGCTGTAACACTCGAACCACCACCTTGCGCCACCACTTCGAACCACCACCTAGCAGGTTGAGTGTTTTTTGGGCAATTCTCTCAGGATTGGATAAGTCAGGTCGAGTGTTTTGTTAAGTTGGTGCGCCGGCACCTTTCCTAGTCCAGAAAAAAGAAAGATAATTCTCTCGGGTATCCATCGTATCTAATTTTTTATTTCTCGGTCTTTAAGGTTTTAAAAGTGACAAATCTTTAATTAAGGTTTCAATTTATGTGTTTTGTTAGTACCAACCGTCGGTTTCTTCGTTAAGTTCTACGTGGTGCCTATGTGGCGCTTGCGTGGCGAGTGGAAAATCTGTCACGTAGGCACCACGTGACACTTAACGGAGAAACTAGTGATGGGTATTAACTGAATACACAAATTGAAACTTTGGGTACTGATTTTTCACTTTCCAAACCTTGGACACCTAAAAATCAAATTTTAAAACGCTGGATACCGATAGGTGTATTTTCCCGTTGTCTTATTAAGGTTCAAAATAATATATAACTATTATAACATGCCCATCGTACCCTTATATTTATTATTCATTACCAAAAAATGGTTACATACGATTTTGTTACTTAATATACACTCATGTCATACGTAGATTGCTACAATCACGGTTTATGATGATTTGAAGGAGCAAATTTATCATCAATTGGGTAGTCTTTCCCATTGTTGATAAAATCTTATTCGAATCCGAATAGGAGTCTTTTTCATTGTTAATAAATTTCACTGACACTATTAAATGATGATGATGAGTTTTTTTGTTTTGTTTTTCAGTCACATAGCCTACCTAATGGGCAAACAACCAACCAAATGGGATATATAACACACCTAATAATAACACACGACCCGCCCTAGATATTTAGCCCAGGAAGTCGGGTATACATCCCCCTACTAATAACACACAACCCACAATAATAATATCGTCAACTGCATTAGGTCAATTGCATTAGCAGGGTTGCAAACAATTTTTGTCACTTGACTCTCGCGTTTTTGTTCCGTCGAACCCTCATCTGGGATTTTTTATTGTCTCGAGGTGCAGGACTAGGTGGGCTGTTTCCCTTAACTATGGGTATTTTTCATCGTGGATTTTACCTTCGTTCACTGGACTCTAGCATTCCTGTTTCGTGGACTCATCATCTTATACTGTCTGAGTGTGTCGAGATGATCGCTTAGGTGGCTTATGATTTTTAAGTTTTAACGGTGGATTTTGTCAAAAAAGGATTTTACGTTTGAGGTTTTACTTTCGTTTTTATCATTAGCAATTATCTTTTATTGGAGTTTTTGTTTTTTAAGAATAGGTTGAGTTGAGTATGGAATAATTATCTTTTATTAGTGTACAATGAAGACATTTTTGTTCTAGATTTATAATAGTGTGGATTACACTTTTTAGAGAAAATTGGTTGAATTGCAACCCAATAAGTAAAAATCTATAAAATTATCCAATTCTTTTTAATACCTTTCACTGAAAAGAAAAATATGGATCAACCCTTATTGGAGGTCCTAATCAGTTTCATGTGTTGTGTTAGATGACTAATTAACGTGTGAAAAGGCAAACACGTCTATATACCATATACTAAATACTGCCGATTTCCATAATGCTTTCTTTGTTTTTGTTTTTGATTTTTGGGTCAATGTCCATTGTCCGAGTCAACTTGTTGAATCTTCTAAGAAGTTGGGTAAATTAAACTTTTTCATTATCATTGAACTAAAGGGTCAGTTACACTTTCGTGGGTTTAATTGGAGATAGCGACATATCGGAAATTCTCGAAAATTTGCATACTCATATCTAAGGGGCGGATTTTCCTAAGGCCTGGGGAGGCTCAACACCCCCCCACCCCCCCACACACACACGCACACACCCGGAACTCGTAAATTTTAGGATACATTGATGTAATTTTGGCTCGAAAAATAATTCACTCTGACGGAAATTTTATCTAATACGTGCATGCTCTAAAAACCACACAAGTTAATGTAGCTTAGTGGTTTATTATCTTATATAATTGAATATATCCTAAAGGTTAGGTGTTCAAATCTTAGTATTTGTTTAATTTTTTTTTCCACAAATATACATAAAATAGAAAATTATTTCTGAAATAAATTTCAATAAGATTTGATTCGAAAATAAGTTTAATTTAAAATAAAAATAAGACTTCAACTTAATTTTTATACTTTTACATAATAAATAAAACTTTGTTCTTTAATAAACTAGATTTAGGTTCTAAATTTGTCAATTTTCATAAAACCGGTTCATTAAATATTACAATACTTTTATACAGGTCTCTATATTGAGTTTGGTGATAGCATTACTTAGTAATTTATTATTTACATTACTCTAATAAAATTATAATATATAATTTTTGTAGATGGTTTATTCCTTATATTTAAAATTAGAATTTTAATATAACATATGCTATATTAACATAATACTTATGATACAATAAAAATCGAATGTATATAATAGTGTTGGTCTACATATTTGATGGGTAATTAGGAACATGTAAGATCATCAATTAAAGAGACAACGATGTAATGGTATTGGATTTTTATATTTTCATTTTGACATTACTAGTTATATGTTTATGTATCATTTTTTTACCTTAAAAAAGTTTTGGAAAGCATTAACCCCAAATTTCCATATATTTCAAACCCCCGTTAATTTAACTTCCAGCTCCGCCCCTGACCATATCCATATCCATTAAGAAAAACGATAACCAAATATGTATCCATTAACCATCGAATTTCAGAATTATTTACCAAATCCGCATCCGCGACGGATGCGGTTTATCCATGGTTAATCTGTATCCGCAATCGTTTAAAATAATTCAAATAAAATAAATTATTAAAAATTTATAAAATTCTGAAATCAGCTACAAAATTATTGGAAGACCATAAAATGATATTAGGCAATATAGTAAGAAAATAGATAATAATCAATTAGCTCGTTTATGTATGAAATAATTATATTTGATCAATATTATGTATGAAATTTTCATATATACAAGATTTTTATATATAGTATGTGTATTTTGATATTTTATTTTATATATTTTTATACGAATTTAGGATTTTCAGTCGGATTATTATAAAAGAAAAATCCTAACGGACAATCCACCAGCTACCTTTTATAAGAACCAAATGCTTATGGATGCATCATCGGTTTCATTAACGGGTTTTTTATTGGATCGGATATCCATCGGTTACGGTTAATATTTGAAACATTGCCATCCCTAGGTTTAATAACAAAAACTTGTAAGGCACTTATTGAAAATTATTTTAACCATCCGAATAATTAATGGTTGAATATAAAATTATATTTTCCCTGTCCATTTTTATTTGTCTTATTTTTTGTGGCACAAAAATTAAAAAATATATTGAATACATTCTCTCTTTACTATATTATTCTTATTTATCAAGTAAAATGCCATGTAGTGTATCATTACTTTTAGTTAATTAATTAAGTGTGATATTAGAAACTTTGGAAAAAAAATGTCTTAATAATAATAATATGAAAAGAAAAATATTGTTAGACACTTTGTTTTAGAAAGAAGAACAAATAAAAATAGATGGAGGATTTTTTTTTTTAATAATTCATGCACTTATGTTCATCCTAAAACTAGAGAAATGATATTTGTCACCCTTTTTTGGTTCACCCTTCTATTATCCCTAATGTATCACTTTATGTGTCATTAAATCAAGGAGAGAGAAAAAAATAGGAAAGAGAAACAATATGATTGGTGTTTAAAACTTTCACATAAGAGATGATAAAAGAATGAACCTAAAAGGGGTGACAAATATCATTACTTTTAAAACTAATATCAATTTAAAATATCGTAAAATTTATCGTAGTAAAATTTTAAGAGTTTTTCAAATAAATAAAATCTCAATATTAGTTATTTCCCAACATATAGATTTCTATAGAAGATTTTGTGATACAAGTGGAACAATTAAAGAAAGGAAGAGAAAATTATTTCTGGATAGGAAAAGGAAAAGTTTACGAATCTACTCAAAATAACAAGATTATTAATAGATTTTATTTGTGTTTTTTATTCATACATCTGAGGCATAAAGTCGAATTTGAATAGAAAAACTAAACAATTTCACTCTCAATTAGAGTCTAAAACTAGTTTAGGAATCGCACATCCACGTCTATCCCTATTCACACTTTCCCACAAATAATCCGGAGGAGCTTCCAATACACGAGGATCTTCGCTCGATTCCGCACCCTTCCTAGCCAACAAGTCTGCACAAGTGTTCGCTTTCCGATATATGGAATGTATTTCAAAGCCCAGTTGATTTCTTAACATCTCTTGACAGTCCCGCCCAATATGGCAATTCCAACTCTTAGAGCTACCACCGCCCTTCACTAGCGCGTGAAGCTCACTCGAGCCAGTCTTGACATACAAGTTTTTAATTCCTCGATTTATTACCCATCGCAACCCATAATGTAACGCTAGGAACTCCATTCAAAATGATGAATCTGACACACATGAACCCGAAAAACCCCGCGATAAATTTATCCTCTTCATCTCTTAATACAACCGTCTATACCGGCTCTCGCTCTCACCAAATCATAGCTACCATCAACATTTAACTTAAGTATTCCACTCGGTTTAGTCCACTTTATCAACACATTCTTTGTTGATTTTATCACTCCACCATCACATTCTTTTCCCCACGCGGATACAAAAGTACACGATAATCTAATTGTATCTCTTCTAAGGCCTGCAAGTCAAGGAGTTACAGTGTCATTCTCAAAGATTGCTTCGTTCCTTCTCGACCATATCACACTTAATGCAGCCACAAAAATCAACTTCCATTCGATTACTCCATAATTGTATGACGTACGCGAATTTATTTCTAACCAGTCTCGCATATTCTTCATACTCGTATGAACTAGTTGCTATTTTCTAGATCAGCTGCAAGTACCGAAGCAACTTTTTGGTGAGCTAGCAGCAGCTCCTGCGGGGCCTGCTCACCCACATTACCACTGTAATTTTCTGCAGAAACAGCAATTGAGGAAGACGATATTGCAGTAGCTCTTCCTAACGCGGAACCAATAGCGTAGCGTTCCAAGGGCTCTCTTCTACCTACTGAAGCTACACATACTGACCTTACCAGTCCAAGTTCACGCCATAGCAATTTTACTCCCTTGCAACTCGTGAATATGTGAACTAGGTCCTCAACTGCAGCACCACAAATAACGTAATCCTGTTTTCAATAATATGTCTCCTGTATAAGTTAGCGGATGAGGAAAATCTGTTCCAAGCAATTCTCTAAAAAATTTAGCCGCCAAATGAGTTTCCAGTCAAAATCTGGGGTTGGCAAATCTCCGTTGATACATTTAAATGCCGATTTTACTGAAAAATGTCCCGATGGTTCCCTTGTACATTTATAAAATCTTCCATGTAGATCCCCACTCCCAATAATGCCTTCCTTAAGTATGTTCGTTCCGACGATTATCGTCTTGCAAACACCCAAATCATTTGCCTTACTTTCATGTTGAAAAAGGTCTTCTTTAAAATACTTGTGATTAAACACCTTGACCCATGTGACTATTTTATTTTGAAGAAGCTTCCAGCCAAGTTTTGCTAATAGAGCTTGGTTGAAATTTCTCGCGTTTCGTAATCCTAATTCATCTCTCGCTTTCGGTTTACAAATTTGATCCCAGGATATCCAGTGTATTTTCCTCGTCTCATTGGTGGATCTCGGTATGAAATTACGCGTTATCCGGTCAATTTCTTCACAAACGTAAATTGGTAGTCTCAACACTTGCATTTGGTATGTTGGTATGGCTCTAAGTATCAATTGGGCAAGAGTGATTCTACCTGCAAAGGAGAGACTTTTTGCCTTCTAAACCGCTAGTTTACCTCTCACTCGTTCCATAATCCTCTATAGAAGCCCTTGGGTAACCTACACGTTTGTATAGGAGTTCACAAATAGGTTCCAAAGGACTCATTAAGACAAAAACCACTAACCCTTGCCAGTTCGAGTTGAAAATCCCTTGGTATATTTTTTGAAAAATAAATTAGGGACTTTTCCGCACTTATTGACTGTCCAGCTTCTTTGCATAATACACCTAATGTTTCTTGTATTAAGTTCACCTGTGAAAAAGAGGTTTCTCCAAACAAAATTAAATCATCTGTAAAGAATAAGCGAGATAATTTGGGACCATCTCTCCCCATTCTGATCGGTTTCCAACACCCATTATCACAAAGCTCTTGAATTAGAAGAGACAACCTCTCCATACAAAGGATGAAAATATATAGCGAAAGGGGGTCCCCTTGCCGAATCCCCTGAAACGGCTTAAACGGAAGAAGTGGTTCACCATTCCACAAGACTTTCATCTAATTATCCGCCATACTCGTCAATTTAATTGACACCCAACTCGAAGGAAATCTAAAACTCTTAATTGTGTCTTCAATAAAATCCCACCGAACTTTATCATACGCCTTTGCTAAATCGATTTTAACTGCCATAATATCGTTTTTCCCCTTAAGCTGGCGTATTTTGTAATCGATCTCCCGAACAAGAATAATATTACATGTGGTTGATCTTCCCGGTAAGAAGTTGCTTTGACATGGACCAATTTTATCAGCGAGTAAGGGTTTAAGTTTATTGACCATAGACTTCATAATAAATTTACATGGAGAATTAATAAGGCTAATTGGTCGAAAAAAACATACCCTTTCAGGATCAACAACTTTTGAAATGAGATGAATAAGCATACTGTTAAGATGAGGTGGAAGTCTCCCTGTATCAATAGCATTCTGAAACATAGCCATGATCGAAGGGAACTGCGCTCCAAGATTTCCGGTAGAACGACGTCGACATCCCATCTGGGCCAGGGGCTTTCATCGGATATGATTAAAAGACAGCTTCTCTAACTTCTTTTTCCGAGAAGGGTAGGTTAAAGCTTGTGGTTCTTCCTCTCCTACAAAGACACCTTTAGAATATAGAAAATCCCAATTCTATCTTCTGGCGCTTTGTACAATTGTTCAAAATAATTTCAAACCAAATTTTTTAACCCGTCTTCATCTTCAACCCAAACTTCATTCTCATCCAATAAACAAACACAATTTGATTTTTTTCTTTCGTACAATCCTTGAGAGGTGATAGAAGCAGGTATTACGCTCGTCATCCCTAACCAAATTCTCTTTGGAATTTTGAAAAGCCATGACTTCTTCTTGTGCTAACGCACTCTAATATTCACGTGTTAACATGTTCCTCAAAGATTGAAGTGAAGAGTTATATGAAATTTGAAGGGATTTTTGAATACCTCGGAGCCTAGCTGTCAAGGAGTGCTCTCTCTTATTTATATCTCCAAAACTTTCTACATTCCATTTGCTGATATATTTTTGAATATTTTCAATACCAAGACCAATACCAACTTCATCTCCTTCCCACTTACTGCCAATGAAATCTCGGAACCCCTTATGAAAGCACCAAGCTGTTTCAAAACAAAAGTGGCGCGAATGATTTAATTGTTTTTGAGGTGGCCAAACTTGAATTAGGATTGACATGTGACCCGAATGTACTCGAGCAAGATGCATTACACGCGCTTTCGGAAATAAATATAACCACTCCGAATTACCATAGGATCTGTCCATTCGTTCCATTATCTTTTTACCTGTATTCCAAGAATGACACCACGTGAATCACAGTCTTTCGAAACCCAAGTCAATCAACCCACAACTCTCCCTCTATTCCTAGAATTTTTTTCATACGTCTTGTTACTCCCACAATACCACCTTTCTTATCCTCCTCTTTTCCTATCTGATTAATGTCTCCAGCAATTAACCACGGAATAGTTAAATTATGGAAGGCTTGGTGAAGTGCATTCCATAATTATTCTATTTCTTTATAATGTGTCCACGCATATATTGCCCAAAAAAACCACGATCTACACCCTTTTTTACTCACCTCAACATTAATTACTTGGCGGCCAGCTGACAGAACACGAACTGAAATATCTGTATTATTCCAAATCGACCATATGCCTCTTTTGTAACACTCAGAATCTACTCGAATAGAGTTATCCTTATGTAATGAATTAATAACTGTATTTTCATTAACTCCACTTATTCTTGGTTCCACAATAACTGTAAGGCATACTCTGTGATTTGCCATCATATCTTTAACAACACGACAGAACCTTTGATTTGCCGCGCCATAACAATTCCACAGAAGAATGTTCAGGGGTTGTTTTGTGGTCCCCCAATTATTATCTAAAACATCTGATGTACACATCATTAATAAAATAATAAACGATAGGAAGAGAAATACCTGAACGCGCTTATTGTAATGACACAGACATTTCCACACCATCCTTTCTCCGCTCCATGAATGGTGATTCAGGCACTTGTGTTTCTGTCATGTTTAGATCGCCTTCTTCATCCACTAAAATACCTAGCTTCGGCCCTCTATCATGCTACAAGAGATTAGTACTGTTCTCGGTGACAGTAGGGGTATTACTTGGGTACAGCACAACTCCGAGCTGCTGTGCTGGCGTTGCCTGTTCTGTCGCTGTAGATGATGTCTACATTTTTGCTCCTAGACCAAAAATTGCATAAAGGTCCCTTTCTTTTTCACCTATTCTCACCACAGCACTTCCTTGACCACCTGTTTCCACTAAATCTCCTTGCCCCATACCAGCTCCCTCATTCGCCCATGTTACTTCTTTGTCATTTTTTTCTTTTTTTCTGTTTTGTTCGAACCACGGTTCCCGGTGCGACTACAACCACCTCCCTCAAGATTAGGTACGTCTGCAAATTCTCTTATCTCTAGAACCGCGTTAAGTGTTCTTTGCTGCTCAAATCTTGGAGTTGCTATGATTTTATGACCCACATCGCTATTTCCTTTATCAAGAGATCCTCCTTGTCCCACTAGATTCTTAACCTTATTGTTCTTTCCTACACCACCAAATGATTGACCTTTATTATGAAGGTTGTTATTTATCACACCCCTTGAGTTCAAATCTTCATCATCTATTCTTAGCGTGTCATAGTGTGATCCTAAACCTTTCACACCCACCCCTTTTTGCACCCCTTGACCCACTCCACCTTTTGCTTTTCCATAACTCCGGTTATATCTCCGGACCGTCATCCACTCCCCATAATTTTCTGTTGGAGTTTTCTAATTACACATCATTGGGTTAAAAGGAGCTTGTTTGTTATTCTCCATACCAGAAGTCCCTTGATGTTTAGGTTCACTTGGTGGACACCCTTCTTTCCTATGCCCAAACTTCCCGCATCCAAAGCAGATAAGGTGTAGCCCAAAGGTTCCAAAGGTTTGCTCAGATCAATTTCCACTACCAATCTTGCATAGTTCCTCTCAATCTACCTTTTGTTAAGGCATCTATCCTAACAATTTTTCCAATCTTATCTCTTATTTTCCGTAATATACGCGCGATATAGTTATGCATTCCCACATTCGACACTCTAACCCATGCAACTATTCTCATAATGGAGTTGGTCATAGCATTGAAACTTGGTGTCTATTCGCGCACAATTATGTAATTATCTAGAATTATCCACGAACCACCGGAAATAGCAAAGTTGAAGTCGTATCCTAACTCAAATTTCACCATATAATACCCATGTCCTACATCGACTAGCTACCAGATTCCATATTTGACGTGGTTTGGTTAATAGATAAGTGAACCCAACCTCTCTACCCAGTAAACGTACTACCAATGTATTTCTCCATAACCGAATGCCTTCCTGAATTTCCTCCCGAGTACGAAGGACCATAGGAATTGTTTCATTTTCGTCCTCCATATCATCCTCCGCCAAATCCTCAATATCTGTCTAGTTATCTCCTCTCCACCCTAGTTTTCATTTTTCTCCATCCTCATCTATGGTCACCGGTATTACCACATTACTCCTTGTTAGTGTGCTCTTCCAACCTTTAAGTTTGGGGCCTGAATGCTGACCAAGAGCAGATAGTGGTGCGGTAGTCACGTTGGGGCGCCCCATATCTTTCTCGGAGACTGAGCGAAGCCGTTTCCCTTGCCTTTCTTTCTCAACTAAATCCAGTAACGCGGGAAAATCTTCATGTTCCGTATCTCCCATGTGTGTATCTTAGCATGGTTTCTCGTTTGTATCTTCGAGTAGTAGCGTGACATGGACCTTTTCCGGCGGCACTAGGTCGGCGGCCGCTGTAGAGAGTGTTGCTATCATCTCCGAAAGCGGCGTTGGTTATTTTGGATTTTAGGGTTGCCGTAGATTACAGAGCTTTTTAAAAATATCTTTAATAGGTAGAATAAAAAGTTGTGTTTTACCTTTATCGTGTTATTAAAAATAATTTTAAAATTTTGTAGGTCTACAAATAGACTAGCAAATAAATAATGACTATTTTAAATTTTTTAATTTAATTAATTTAAAATAATTAATAACATTATTTACCCAATAAAATAAAGGGTCAATGACCCAAAAAATCAAAATAATATTATACTTGCCCCAAAGAATCATCCATTAACTTACTATTATAAGATTACATGTTTACCCGTCAAGGACGATTCCCGTCAAGGACGATTCCCATCAAGGACGATTCCCGTCAAGGACGATTCCCATCAAGGACGATTCCCGTCAAGGACGATTCCCATCAAGGACGATTCCCGTCAAGGACGATTCCCGTCAAGGACGATTCCCGTCAAGGACGATTCCCGTCAAGGACGATTCCCGTCAAGGACGATTCCCGTCAAGGACGATTCCCATCAAGGACAAAATTTAGTTAATGATGTTATTGGGCAGAAATTTTGTCATTGATGTTATTGGGCTGAAAATAATATTATTTTAATTTTTTGGGTCATTTTCCCTAAAATGTAAAATAAGAGTACTATTTTTTTTTTTACTTACGTTTTTACAAAGAAAAAATCAACCAAGTTTCTGCCAATACCTCCATATGTTACTTGTGGTTTTTTTTTTTTTGGGGGGCGCATATGTTACTTGTGGTTTATCTTATTTGGAATAGGATCCTCTCCTAACTTATATACTCTCCTATCAATCCTAACTTCTAATCTCTACCGTAAATTTACTCACACAAAATCACAGCCGCTCAATCATTTTTTTTATTCTTTTTATCATTTTTTGGGTTACCAACTACCTTCCATTGATATGTTTAAACATTTAAAAAATCAACAATGTCTAAAACTTCCAGAGAAAACCCAAAAAGTAACTGATATCAATAGGTCAAAATCTTTATCAAACTAAAACTAATCACCCGTAAATATTCAATTATGAATGTCTTCAAATAAATTTTGTTCCTAAAGAAAGTCACGCCATCACACCAAACAATTAACAATTGTGTTGAAGTAATTTGTATTGTTTATTATATCTCATTTCTCCATTTCTATTTTGATTTATCATATATTATCAATTCTCTAATATATTTTTTTCGGTTCTCTTGATCAGTTCACTGTTTAATTTTCATCATTCATTGTATTCTTTTAAACCTTGAATTGAATATAAAATCGGAGAACCTCTTTTTTTCCAAGTATGAGATATACAAAGTAAGAAATTGAAAGACCCATATGTATAACCAGTGACAATGAAAAATTAGAATGAATTTCTTCAAATGACAAAACTGAGAAAAAAGATTTGAGGATACTTGTCAATTGTAAGAATTTATGGGGGATTGATTTATATCTAAGAGGTTTAGAAAATAAATAATAACAGGATGAAAATATTGATTCATCAATAATAAAATGAATTGGTTACTTTTTGTAGTTTTAGTGGAAGCTTTTGACGCCATTGTTAAAATTTAATCAGCTATGAATACCATGAATCTCTTGTAAAGAAGTTACAAACATACAATACAATACTGATTTTGGGAAATATTAATTGAAGGGAGAGAAAAAGATTAAGATTTAAAAAATGATAAAAAGAAAAAAAGGATTCAATGGTTGTGATTTTATGTTAATATATTTATTGGTGGAGATTAGAAGTTAGGATAGTTAGGAGAAAATAAAAGTTAGGAGAGGATCCTCATCCATCTTATTTATATGTAATCCTTCTCTTCAATCTTTTTTTTGTGACTAATATTTTACACCAAATTTTATTTTTGGATATTACTTATGGAATATAACTATTGTTAGGACATGTCTTTTTCAAAAATTTCATTAAGCCAGAGTTTTCGTTATTTAATTTAGTGATATAGGTTTGAACGGAATTAATGAGTCCTAATCTAAAATGGCTTTTATATGTAACAAAAAAAAAATTGACATTAGAGCATACAATTTCAAATATATCAAGTTATATTTATTATTTTTGTTAAATATTTATCTATTTTGAAAATAATTTATAACTTTCAAATAAATTGTATCTTTATTACAAATTAAAATTTGATTTCAAAAATATATAATTGATTTTAAAATTCATCAAATATCTAATAAACTAATAAAATAAAATAAATTATATTTTTGAAAATATATCATCCTATAAAGATATTTTTAAAGATATGTAATCTTTTTTTTCAACTGAAGATATATAATCTAAAAGTAATTTTAGCCTATAAAAATTATTTGGTTTTCTTGTTAAAAACAACCTACAATAATTTATTTTATAAAATAATTACCTAATGAACTAAATTTGTAGAAAAATGACTCTCAGTCTTTTTATACCTATACTACCTTTATTATTAAATTTTTTTAATACAATATTTATTTTTTAATATTAAACAAATAATGGGACACCTCAACGACCATTACCAACACAATTACCATCATCACCACCCCCACCACCACCACCCCCACCCCCACCACCACCATGTAATGAATTATGACCACTGCTACAGCTACCACCACCATCATCATTACCACCTACCACTAATTTCATCACAATCGTGAGTCTAAAATTTAAAAAAAAATCATAATAAATTATAAAAAAATTTGGAAAATATAAAATTTTCATTTTTGGAAGATACAAATTAATATTTACGTATATGATTTTTTTGAATTTTTTCGCAAACATAAAAAACACTGTTTTAAACAATGAATTCTTTGTTCAAAACATTGAATTTTTTGTTATTAACAATGAAATCCTTATCCGAAAATATATTTTTTTTAATTCCAAACAATAAAATTGATGTATGCGGAATAGTTTCGATATTTATAAGAATGAATCTCTTGTTTAGAACAATGAAGTACTTGTTTGGAAAAAGTAATTCATTGTTCGAAACAAAAAATTTCATATCTGCGAAATAGAAAATCAAAAAATTTAAAAAAACTCAAAATAATTCATAGACGTAAATATTAATTTGACTCGTCTAAAAATGAATTTTATTTTATTTTATTAGAATTAGTTACAACGATTTTTAAATAAAAATCTGAGACACGCGCGTGTGATTAAATTAGTAGCAGGTGGTGGTGGTTGTAGCTATAGTTGTGGTAGTGGTGGTAATAGCTTGGTGGTGGTGGGTTGGTGGTGGTGGTTGTGGGGTGGTGGGGTGGTTGTCGTGGTGTTGGCGGGTAATGGTAGTGGTAATGGTAGTGGTTGTGGTAGTGGTGGTGTGGTGGTGGTGGGATAATAATGGTGGTAATAGGGTAGTGATGGTGGTGAGAGGTTGTAATAAAGTGGTTAAATTTGAATAATAAATAATTAAGTAATTAAAATAATTATACAAAGGTATTTTTGTTCAGGGTTATTTTTAATAAAAAAAAAAATCATTAGGGGTTATTTTTAATAGGTTGTTTTTCAGTTAGTGCTCAAACTTTTATTTTTGGCATTAATTTGTTCAAAAAATTTATTTGTACATTTATTATATTTTTTGTCAAAATTCAGTATTTTCTCTATAGTTACTTAAAGTCTTACTGCCTTGATTAATGATAAAATTGAAAAAAAAAAACTCTTTCAAGGCATAACAATTAATAAATACTATCAAACACTGTCTCATATTCTCATTGCCAATGACATGTTCTTTTTTTTTAAAAAAAGCTGAAAATTAGGAGTTCTGTACCTTTAGTTATATCCTGGCAGAATATAGTCTTACTACAGGATAAACCATTAACTTGAATAAAAGTAGGTTATGTTTAGCTCTAATACTCCCAATGATGAAGCTAAAAAACTTACAGATATTATAAGAATGAACCACCTTAAGGACTTGGGTAACTACTTGGGACTTCCCTCCAATTGAGGAAGATAAAAAATTAAATCCCTTAACTGGTTGGTGGATAGAACAAGGCAAAAAATAAATTCTTGGAGTACGAAATTTCTTTCTGAAAGAGGAAAAGAGATAGTGATTAACTCTATAATACAATCTATACATATATACATAATGTCAGTCTTTCAGATCCCCCTTGATATTTGTAATTATATTGAAAGCTTGGTCCAAAATTTTTGGTGGGGAAATGGAGAAAAAATTAGAATTCACTGGAAAAATAAAATTACTATACAACAAAAAAAGAAAATGGTGGAATGAACTTTAAAAATACGAAGCTAATGAATCAAGCTCTCCTTGCCTTTAATCCATCTTTTAAATAAACCTAATAGTTTACTAGTTAATCTTTATGAAGGTATTTATCACCATATTATGAGCTTCACAAAAGCAAAAAACTGGCCAAAATCCATCCCGAGGATGGAGAAGCATAATTGAAGGGAGAAATAACTTCCCGAATGACATTAAATGGAATGTAGGACATGGTAAACAAATTAATAGCTGGGATTCTTCTTGGATTCCAGGTATTGAAACAATTGCAAAGCCAAATAACAGTAACATACAACGGGTTAATGAACTCGTTATTAAGAATACTTTAAATTGGAATATACCACTGCTTAAAAAAACCTTTCCACCTGAACTAGTTCAAATAATTATTATTATAAATAAAACTTATACTATCTGTGAAGATACTCCATCTTGGGCTCATGCCAACGATGGAAATTTAGCATTAGTGAATGTATGCTTATAAGAAATATATAGCTGATAAGGAGGAAAAAATAAAAAAGATCATCAACCCCAAGGCTCTTTTATACAACCTAAAGGGTTATGGAACAAGATATGGAGCTTAATTAACCCCCCAAAAGTAAAGAATTTTCTTTGGAGATTGTGCAACAATGCGTTAGCCACTGAGGATAACAAATTCAAACAAAAATGCGCCATTAACAATATATGTAAAATTTTCCATAATGAAAAAGAGGATCTTGAACATCTTTTATTTGATTGTAATTGGGCAAGAGCAACATGGTATGCAACTCCAATAGGATTTCTCACTAGAAATGATAACACTTTAAACTTTGATAGACGGTTAATTAAACTCATTGAAACAAAGAATCATTTGGTAAGGACTCCTATATTGTTGAGAAGGCAGCTATGACGGCTTGGGAAATTTGGAAAGCTAGAAATGAATTTATCTTCAAAGGGACCACCCCTGACCCTAAAAGTATAACAAATCATGCAAATATAGCCTGCGATGAATACTTGACTATTCACAGAAGTGTCAGGGAATCTGAGGCTACTAAAAAACAAAGAAAAAAAAACCTATTTTAAACAAGAATATTACAAATATAAAGCTGAAACAAAAATTGTACAAGAAAAAAGTAAATCCTTTTGGTAATGACCATTCAACCCCATATCCATATTCCTTTTGATGCTAGTTATAAAGATGATACTAATAGTGCATGCTCTGGTTGTATAGTGACCACTTCACAGGGACATGTTTTGGAAGGACAAGCATGGAGTTTTTTTGCTAGATCACCTCTGGAAGCCGAGACACTTGGAATTAGAGAAGCAACTATTGTAGCTCAATCTTATCCACGGTTTAGTATTAGCATTTTCAATGATTGTACTAATATAGTTAGCTTTTTAAACACTAAGGTTGAACCTCCTGATAGATCTATTGTTAATTTCTTTAAAAATATTTGTAATCTTTCTTGTGATAGGAATATTAACTTTTTCTATACTCCTAGGAGTAGGAATTCTTGTGTAGACTGGATTGCTAAACAATATCTTAGAGGCTTATTGTTTGGTAATTGAGCTTTTAACCCAAGTCTCCCCTAAACAAATATGGTCAATAGGGATGCCTACGAGCATGGGTTGATCGTAAGCGCTTTTGAGATCTTTTGTGATTTTTTTTATATAATTTATGTTTAACTAAAAAAAGAAATATAAATAAGAGCAAATTCCATTTTTGGGCCATTACCTATGGCCTTAAAACATTTTTAGGCCAAACGTTTCAAAAGTCACATTTTTAGGCCAAACGTATTCAAAACGCCCATTTTTAGGCCATTTCAATAATTTCATAAGATATTTTATTGATTCTAAGGACAATTTAGGCATTTTAAATAAACTATATGTTTATTTGGCCGCATCACAAACTAGAAACTCGGTCTAAAGTGTCCAAATTGTCCTTAAAATCAATGAAATATCTCATGAAATTAGTGAAATGGCCTAAAAATGGGCGTTTTGAATACGTTTGGCTTAAAAATGTAACATTTGAAACGCTTGGCCTAAAAATGTTTTTAGGCTATAGGTAATAGCCTAAAAATGGGATTTGCAATAAATGTTACGGGGCAGCTCCAGGCAAGAGTTTATGCAGCAGTAAATATGAAGGAATGGATCGAAAATAACTTGAATTCGAAAAGAAAATATGGAAGTATAGAGTGGAAATTAATCTTCAGCGCAGCAGTGGAGGTAATTTGGGCTAGACGCAATGAATGTTTGTTCGAGAATCTGGGTTTAGAGCCAAGAATGGGTGGAATTAAAAATGAAGTAATAAGACTTGCAAGTGGTTTTGTGTCTGCGTGGGGTAAGGAGCGAGATGGAGGGATTATAAAAGCAGCTAGTAGCGAGTTAATCAAATGGGAAAAACCTAAAAATAAGCTCAAACTTAACATAGATGGATCCTATGATATCGCGAAGGGTCGAGCTGGAATTGGTGGTTTATTACGGGACACGGAAGGTACATTTGTCGCTGGTTTTTCCGGCCCTTGCACTATGGAATCCTCAGTGTTTTCGGAGATTTTAGCACTGCACTATGGGTTAAAATGGGCTGCGAGTCGAAAGATTACTGAGCTAGAGGTCGAGACTGACTCCAGAGATCTTCACGCGCTAGTGAAGGGCGGTGGTAGGTCTACGAGTTGGAATTGCCATGTTGGACGAGAATGTAGGGAGATCCTGAGGAATAATCCGGGTTTTGAGTTCAAGTGTATTTATAGGGAAGCGAACAGTTGCGCGGATATGTTAGCTAAGCGTGGAGCAGAAATGAACGAAGAACCTTATACAATGGTGGACCCTCCTGATTATCTATGGTCTTTTATTACTCGAGACAAGAGCGAGTGTATGGTGCCTAGATTAGTGATAGAACCTCTGTGAGGTTTTTAGTTGTACTTTTTAGTTCAGCTATCGGCTTTTAAAGCCTCAAATGTATGCAAAAAAAAAAAAATGGGATTTCCTCTATAAATAATTAAACTCAATTGTTATACAAAGTCAGAGATTATAAAATTGACAAATATTACCAATAAAGGGTAGGTGGCATACATAGTACGATACTATTGTTGTATGAACAACCTTTTAAAATCGTCCAAAAAATAAAAAATAAACAACCTTTTAAAATAATTTTAGGAGTGAGTCTCTTCAGCAGCCGTACTTTATGTTGAATAAGGTGTAATTCAAACTTCATAGTATGCAAACTTTTCAACTTTTCAAGGTCTCAAGCCTAAGACCACATGATTAGTGACAAACATCGTTGTTTAATAAAAATCCATTCCAATGTTAGGAAAACCATCTTACTTTAATTATCTTTTTTTTTTTTCCAGAAAAACACTACAAGAAATAATAGCATTAGCAGGGAAGCTATTGAGGCAACAATTAAAATGGCCTCTAATGATAGCATTAGCGGGGAAGCTATTGCGGCAACAATTAAAATAGCCTCTAATGATATTTTTAAAAACCAAAATGGCCTCTAATTATATTTTAAGCGGCAATATTTGCCGCTAAAGATAAAGTTAATAGAGGCAAAAACAAATAATTTGCTACTAAAGGTATCTATAGCGAGAAACTTATAGAGACGAAAAATAACGACTATTAGCGGCAAAATTAAGATTTTTAGTGTTAAATTTTTTGCCGCTAAAGATACTATTTCTTGTAGTGAAAAGTAAACATTAGGAACGTTTAATTATCTAATTGATTTATTTTACCGTATCTGTAAAATAATTAATTATATAATAAAAGAGAGATTTGAAGTATAATAAATTTAAATTCAAATTATACAATTTATATATACTCTTGCATGCACAAGGGTGGAGCCAAGAATATTTGTAAGAAGGGGAAGGGGGGGGGGGGGGGGAGAGGGTTCGAAGGCAACGCCTCCGATTTTTTTTTTCTGCCATTACTTGTACTATAAGTCTAAATATCATGCAAAAATTGCAAAATAGGTCCCTATATTAGGATAAATTGCTCTAAAAGTCTATATTGTGTAAATAATACTATATAAGTCTCGATATTGATTTTTCTAATTCATTATGCTATAAGTTTCTTTTTTTAATACAAAATAACATATATTTTGTTATAATAAATAAAAAAATCTGATAAATAAAATAATTTGAAGCTTAATAAAATTAACTTTTGAAAATTAAGGGGGCCAAATGAAGATATTTAAAATATTTAAAGGTTATTTACTTATAATTTTTTTTTTATAAAATAGTTATAAACTTTTTTTTTACAAAAAATCAGGGGGCCATGGACCTTCCTACCATGGACATGGCTCCGCCCTGTGCATGCATAAACAGGTCTAGGCCAAGAAAGTTTTTGTTTTAGATTTTGATTTTTTTTTTGAAAATTTAACATAATATGTATATCAGTATATATTTAAATTTAGTAATATAAAATAAGTCATAAGAAATTTTTAAAATTATGTTCAAATTATTTATCAACTGGTAAATTATTATTTTAAATAATAGAATCTTAATTGGGAAAATGACCCAAAAAATCAAAATAATATTATTTTCAGCCCAATAACATCAATGACAAAATATCTGCCCAATAACATCATTAACTAAATTTTGTCCTTGATGGGAATCGTCCTTGACGGGAATCGTCCTTGACGGGAATCGTCCTTGAAGGGAATCGTCCTTGACGGGAATCGTCCTTGATGGGAATCGTCCTTGACGGGTAAACATGTAATCTTATAATAGTAAGTTAATGGATGATTCTTTGGGGCAAGTATAATATTATTTTGATTTTTTGGGTCATTGACTCTTCTTAATTTGTTATATTTTAAGTTTAGAATATTATATTTTGATATTTTATTTTAGACCTCAAATATATCAAAACTGGTCCGGTAAAAATTATTACACGGCTAAAATTATTTTTGGATGATTATTAACTCTTTAGAAAAAAAAAAAAGATTATTAACTCCAACTCTATCGACTAAATATTCCAGATTTGCTCATGATATCAATGATTATCATGTGATTGAATTTTATAAGTTTCTATAATTAAGGTGTTTGATTAATTAAATTCTATATCTAAAAAAGAATACTAAAACGTAATAGCAAATGAGAAGACTTTTTAGAGATGGTAGCCGGGTAGGTGGGAAAGATCTAAGAATTAGGTAGTTGACATTTTTTTATTAAGATGACAACAGATAGATATATGGACAAATTTACAACTAGTTAGGTGAGATTATTAATACAAGCCATTTCAAGGACTACAAGGATTGGTCGGAGCAAAATCTTAATTTTTTCAAAACTGAAATCAATGCTTTATGCATAAAGTATTACAGTAATTTTTTCATCCAAAACCCACGGTAACAACTAACGAGCCATGACTTTTTTTATTTAGACAAAATTCATAATTAATTCCTAACCAACTAACTTAATATCCAAAGTCGCTTTTTTTTTTTTTTTTTTTTTTTTACTAATATCCAAAAAAACCCTTAGGGTGTGTTTGTATTCACAAAGGAAAAAAATAATGAAAGAAAAGAAGAGAAAAATTATAAAAGAAAAGAAAGGGAGTGAAAAATGTTGTTTGGATTAGATAATTTTAACAAATAAAAATTCATAAAGAAATTTGAGTATTTTTTTTATTTGGATTAGAAAAAAATTAGGAAAGAATTTCTTTTATTAACTTATTTCCATTTTTATCATTATTTGTAAGGTGTCAATGCTATTTTTTTTCTCTTACTTATTTAATAAAATTCTTTCCTTCCATTTGACCCCGATTTGAAGTGATTATATATAGGGGTTTATAGGTGATTTTAATAATCATCCAAATTACTTTCCTTCAAAAAATATTCCAATCCAAACAATTGAATATATCAAAAATCATTTCCTTTCTTTTCTTCTCAATACCTTCAATCCAAACATACCCTTAATTTATAATTAATTCCTCTTCACTATAGTTATCATCTTTTTACCATAAAAAGTACCATACATTTTATTTTTTTCTTTTTTATCTATAAAAAGAATCGTTTGATTTATGGAAAGTTTTCTAGAAATCAAATTTTGAGTTATAGAAATATTCTGAGAACTCAGATTTTGAATTTTAGGAGCGAACTCAAGATATCTTAGAATAGTAAAAGAGACAGTGTCTTTTACAGGATAATTGACAAATGGTGGGTCCTTGTGTGTTATAAAATAATGCGGATAAATTAGAGGAACCACTAACTGCAAGTGTACAGTTGTCCCAAATAATATATGATAAATAAATTCGTTCTCAGAGACGGATTGGTTGACTCTAATGTTATCAATTAGTGGGATGATTGCAAATAACGGAAAAATTAAAGATATAATGTTTGTTAGGGTTTTTGATTAACAACTAAAGTGAAAAAGTAAATTAAATGCTAAAGTAATTAAACTAGAATAGAAATAATGCAATTAAATGAGGTAGACGCGAGAAAAAAAAGTAGTACTTGAGTCATGCTAGGGTTTCACCGCAAACTTTCCTAATTAATGTTTCCTTTTAAGGGTTGAGTTAATATTCTTACGCTAGTCGGGATTCTAAAATCTCATAGCCCCCGTCAGGGTGGACCTAAAAGCTCTCCTACGGTCTTCTAAACCCCGTCAGGGATGATTAAAACTTACCACTTTGTTTATTGGCTATTCAAGCCTGTCAAGGACATTGGCGGATACCAACGGCAAATACTTGGTTTTATACCCAAACCCCCCGTCAAGGTGATCCATACGCCACTATATGGATTAGCCTAGGTACTAAAACTTATCCCTAGTTCATGACTCTAAGGATAATAAACAAGCTTAAAGTAAAAGCCAACGTAAAATAAAAACTCAAATTAAATTATTCAATCCCTAATTGGAAAAACACTAATTATTCAAGAATGGGTTCAGCCCATGTTGCGATTCTCAAGTACAATAAAAACTTAGCTCATAATTGAAATTAAAACGAACGAAATAAAAATAATGGAATTCATGTTTAACAGAAAGAGAATAAAATTAAAAACCTAATTAGGATGTTGAATTTGGCTGTTGATTTGGAGATGTTGAAGTCTCCAGCTCTTGGCTTCTTCCTTCTTCCTTGCTTCTGCATTTTTCTTTGATGCTCTGACTTTTTTTAGAAAATAAATTGTGTGTAAAAATAACGTCAAAAAGCCTATTTATACTATTGAATTCGGACTTGGGCTATTTTAAAAGAATAATTAGATATTAAATGACCCAAGTCCACTCTTCAAGCCCAAAATCCCGTAACTGTTGTACACCCCTCACTAAAACGGCTGTAACTTTCTCAATTTAACTCCGAATTGACATATTCAACTTGCTAATTCTTAGTAACTCGATAAGGCACGTATATTCTTCATAACTTAGAGGCTGAATCCCTCTTTAAGTGGCTCGAAATTAGAAATTATCATCAGTCTTCCAGATTTTCAGCTCAAATTTGTCAACTCCTCGGGATATTTCTTCTAGCTTTTGACTTCTCACGATCTAAGACTTCTATTCTTGATTCCTCTCCTTGGTAGTATTAAAAACCTACAAACTTTCGATAAAACCAATCCATATTACGCGCAAAAGCTTAATAAATCAAAAATACTAAAATCTAAGGAGAGAAAATAAAATATGACATATTATTGCTAAAAGTCTATCGAATTAGTCAAATAATCACCAACTTTGATATCTCCTAAAGGCATATAAATAGAACAAAAGAGGAAACATCAACAAAGCTGGATAAAAAACAAAAATAAAATAAGAATAATATAATTAATTCAACAATGAAAATTTTAAGTGACATATATTATGAAAAAAACTAGTAAAAAAGATAATTAAAATAATTTAAAAGTAAAATATATATTAAACACAAAAAATTATCCTTGAGCAAGACCTATATATAAAATAATAATAATAATAATGATAATAATAATAATAATAATAATAATAATAATAATAATAATAATAATAATAAGTAAACCAAGTAAATAGTATTAGATGCGACAAATAGTATGATTTATTGTTTTCCTACTCGAACTAATGAAAATTATATTGAATTCATTAACTATAATCTTTTATTTTCCACGATCGACATAACTTTCTAATCGGTTATGTGGGTGATGACTTGAATCACAATTAAATATCGTTTTCAATAGTGACGAATAAAAGACTATCGTTTAGCATACAAATAACTTTCTTGAGAGTCGAACATTCGATGGTAAAAACTTGTATGAGATTTCTTTTCTCTTTTAAAAAATAAAATAAAATCATGTTTCCGAGAGAATTGTGACAAAGTGAAACCTTATAGATCTTTAAGACAAAGAGAAATGTTATAAAGTAAAATATGTGACATATAAAGAACATAAACTATATGTGTGGATATTAATTCTTAGTACATGGGATATCAAACTTATGAATATAAAGCCCTATTAAGGTTTACTTAGAGAATATGTTGTCTTTTTTTATATATAGGTCTCTCCATTGTATTGTAAATTTGTAATAAACTCTCATATGATTAATAAAATTATACTGTTTCCTTATTATTCTTTTTTTTCTTACTTTCATAACACATTATCAGGACAATAATTTTTTCCATCCACATAAATAAAAATGCTAAAAGTTTTCCTCAAAAGATAATTGATTCTTTTGTGTGTGTTTTTTTCTTTTCGTTCATTATTATAATTTTTTTGCAAATAATAATTACAAATATTATGTAAAACAATCAATAAATAGTATATATGTATCAAACTTATCATTATATGTATAATATGTGAATATCTTTTGATATCGGATAACATTTTAAAAAAAAATTATATAGGGCATGCACATATTGTATGTGTATCTTATGCATATATCCTCTGATATATCATAATATATAAAATTATTTTTATGTAGACCAATATATACAGATTATATATGTATTATATGGAATACATTTAATAATGAAGTATAACCTGTGAAAATTAGATACTTATACACAATTTATATATGTGTGTTATGCGCATATCTGTAATTATTGCATAACCAATTGAGCAAATATTCATATATGGCATATACACAGGGTGTGTATATATATGTTATATGTAAATCCTTTGATATGTTTTTTTAGTTGGGTAAACGGTTGTACGAAAATGAGAAAAACTATACACTGTACAAAGAGTTTCATCTACCAAGATCTGAAGGCTAAAGGTAGTACGAAGGGTAGTCAATTAAGCACGCATTAAAGCACATCTCTAATAAGCCCACGATCGTCCGTGAAAAATAGATGAGGGTATAATGAGTACAAAATAGGAAATGTGCATATTTTTATCTCTTGGTGGGGTGGTATTTTTCATCGCGAGTTTATTTATTGCCTTCCAAATGAGGTATAATGTGTCCACAAAAGCATTTCGCCAACCTTTTTTACTCCAAGTTTTCTTATTCGTTAATTTTTTTAGCCGCTTGAGGGAGCTCAAAATAATATTCATTTCCTACGCAATTCCCAATCAATATTTTTTTACATCATTCTAAATATCATCCGTGAAAGAACATTCAAAGATAGATGAGCATTTGTCTCAAAATAATCTCCACACAAGACACATATTGGGTCAAGTTCCATAAATATCATTTTATCTCAGTGCGTAATTTGTTTTTCAAATCCATCCAAACAATTACCGCATGTTTGGGTGTGACACTAGAATCTCAAACTATATGTGTCCAAGTCTTAAGACGTGGCCGTTGAATAAAAACATCATAAGGTATTTTGTATAAAGAAAAATACTCATCACTTAAGAGGTCATTGGACAAGGGAATATTTGGATTTGATGTTAAACTTGAATTCAACGTATTCCCGAACCTTTTGATTAGTATGTTTGTTCCTTCTTCTTTCCCAAGAGTCACCTTTAGTTCTTGTTTCAGGTTTCATAGTTCTTCGAGTAAAGACGAGTCAGTAATAGCCACTTCCCATTCCAAAAACTCTTGATTTTTCAAATATTCATCATGAACCCATGTGATCCATAACAAAAAAAAAATTACCCATGATCCTCCAAAGCAATTTAATGAGAAGGGATTTATTCCAACATCCCAAGTCTTTGAGTCCATTTACTTCTTTATTTTAAGGCAAGCATATGGTTTTCCATTTAACTTGAGGAGATTTGTCGTTCCAATAGAAGTTCCGACAAATACTAGTAATACAATCTTTCACATAAAACGATACCGGAAAAATAGAGAGCCAAAAGCAAACAACCCCCCTTGAAACACATATCTA
Organism: Nemophila menziesii; assembly: GCA_029959085.1. NCBI lineage: Eukaryota > Viridiplantae > Streptophyta > Magnoliopsida > Boraginales > Hydrophyllaceae > Nemophila > Nemophila menziesii. Next base: position 1,843,159 of record JARWIR010000064.1, on the reverse strand, counting down.
ATAAGATCCAACCTACCCGTGAAATATAATGATGAAGCATTCCATGAGCACACATGACTTCGAACTTACCAATCAACAACTTGTAGCCTCTATATAATAACACCGAAGCTCCAAGTGGGACCCCAAGATATCAAAACGACCTCTCTCCCGTTGTAAGTTGAGTGACATCAAGTATAGTCTCAGGGTTTTTTCTTTAGATGCCCATATAATAAATATTCAATTTTTTGGCAGTTGACCGGAGAGCCAAACAATTGTCGAAAGTCTTCAAGCAATCCATAAGTATTTGGATGGAAGATTGATCTCCTCTGGATAATAACATAAGATTGTCAACAAAAGCCATATGAGTAATCTTAAGCTTCCTTCATTTCATATGGTATATGAATCCCTTATATGTTTCCTTCTTCAAGAGACGAGAAATATCATCAAGGCATAAGATCAAAAGATAAGGTGATAGTAGGTCACCTTGTATTAATCCTTTTGCCCCTTTGAAAAAGCCGTGAACTTCTCCAATTATTGCTACCAAGTAGAAGGGTGAAGTAAAACTTGTCATTATCCAACTCAAATACTAAAGAGGGAAGTGTAAGCCTTTAAGTACCACATGAAGGATATCCCAAGAGACAGAGTCAAAATCTTTCATATGCCAACTTTTATCATGAATCTCGGAGAGCTACTTGTATTTTTTGTAACTTCTCAAAATTTCTTGCATAATGTGAATATTTTCGGACATTATCCTTCCCTAGATGAATGTACTTTGCGCATTTTACACAAGATCGTCTAGAAAAACTATCAATCTATCTGAAATAATCATTGTTATCCCTTTACTATGTTTTAGAAATTGCCACCTAGGCCTCAACTCCCCTCTCAACCACCTACGCCTAGTAAAAATGTTACGCATAAATGCCTAGCGCTTTAGTCGAAGTGGAAGAGGCGTCTAACCCTCCTAGGCGCTGGTTAATGGCGAAATATAGTCGCCTATGCACTCCTTTTAATTTTCTTACACTCGAGAATTCTTGAATTGCTATTATAAGTCTAATTTTAGTATTTTTATATTCACCATAGTGTTAGATGTATTTTATGACTAGAACAATCAAAATTATTATAATTACTACATATATGTTACTAAATATATAAAATTAAATAGTGAGATTCAAAATCGCCTATTCTAGCCAGGTCCCCGTGTAATCCTGCCTAGGCGCTAGGCCTCGGTCAACTACCTAGGCCGTAAAACCAAGTTCTACAACATATTCCCTTTGTATAAAATGTTATAACAAGATATAGGTTGAGAGTCTCCAACTTGCAAAGAAGCTTCATTTTTTTGTCATTAGCGAAATCATTGTACAATTGAATTGTTTGAGTAAAAAACGGAAGTAAAGAACTCGTGAATAGTTGTTAATACCTCATTAACGATCAAATCCCACGACTTTTTAAATAAGAGCGTGGAGTAACTATTGGGGCCCAGATCCTCGTCGTTTGCAATTCAAAAAATTACATATCTTTATCACTAATTTCGGCACATAGTTGAAGTCCTTGCTCATTTTTAACACCTTACCTCAATTGAACACACTCGGATCTACATTTTACGTTTCAATGTTTGTACCCAACACATTTTTGAAGTGCTCAGCAAAAGAATCTAAAACTTTTTCTTTAGAAGTCGTATTCTCTCTGTTAGGTAATAAAAAATTTGAGATAAATCTTCTACTTTGTCAGCTTTTCATAATTCCATGAAAATATTTTGAGCATCTATCACTTTCTAAAGCATAGCCATTTTCAGCTTTTTGTTGGATAAAGCTATTTTCTGCCTTTTCAAGTGTAGTGAAAGTCCTAGAGGGGGGTGAATAGGATTACTAATAAGATTAATGCCTAATTAAAAATCTTTTGGACAATTATAAGTTCAAAGAATAACTTCTAAGTCAATATATATATCAAACACTAAGGGATCATGCAATAGGGTAACTAGGTTTCATATAAAAAGAAATACGAGCAATCAATAAACGATAAGTAAAGAGATAAGGGATAGAAAGTACACAATGATGTATAGTGGTTCGGTTATCCCTACAACCACTAACTAAGGAAGCCTCCTTAGGATTTCAAGCTTTTAACTAAGATGTTGTGTCTCTCTTAACCGGGTCGAGAACACAATAACCCTGACAACCACTTCGATACCACGAAGGAAAAACTCTTGTGCTATTGCAACACAAGGACACCGAGTATACTCCCTATACTCAAACTCTCTCTTAATCTATCTATTACAAAGACTAGACTTAATAGGATAGATGTAAGTGTATAAAGGGTGAATCAACTTTGCTAACAATCTCCTAATGAGTAGATAGAACTTTAAGCATGAAACTCCTCTTGAGTAGATAGACAATTAAGCTTCTTGGATTAACTCCTTAATTGAGTAGATTAGACAAGTTGATTGATCAAGCTTGGATTGATACTTTGATAGCTTGAGACCTCTAATGGATGTATATGAATGATTAGAATTGAATTGGTAAGAGGTGAATGTTGCAAGTGATAAAGCTCTCTTTTATAGGCACATTCTGCCTTCTGACCGGCTAGCCGGTGCGGTTTGTCTCTTAGTCCAACAGTTGGATTGACGTGGCATTTGACCGTTGGGCAATGGCTTTCTTCCACCGGTAAGCCGGCCCTGTGACCGGTAAGACGGTCTGGTTCTAAGAAGAAAGCTTAAAAATAGTTTATATATAAGATAAAAACAACTAGATAAATGTATAAGTCATGTAACATGTAATGCACTTTTACAGGGATATTAAAACGACATTTGCAACATATTAAAACAAAATTAAAAAGACTTTAGGCCAACATGTAGTTGCTGGTTTTTTAAGCTTAATAATTTCATAAAAATAGATTGTTACCAGTATCACGTTGGATACAAATTTCGATCTCTTCCAATGCTTCCTTGCTTGTTTGACTCTTTTCAGATTTATAGGACAAATGCTTTTTGTTGAGATTTCGTAAATCGGCTTTTAATGATTTGAGTTTCATGCAATTTTGATATTGTTTAGCACCAATAGTTTGCTCCTTGTTCCATCTATTAGCTATCACCTTGTTGTATTTTTAATGATCTTCCCACATATTGAAGTAACAAAAAAGTGTAACTATTTCAACTGGCCAAAGCCTTGCTATTTCTTCAGCCCTTAAGGGGAGTAAAGCAAGAGGTACATGGTTCGAATCCCCTCCTTGAACATGGGTAACCTAGTTCTGATTTACCTTATAATATGCATAGGAAGGCATGTGAATTTCCCATAGGATTAGTCGTGGTGCGCCAAAGCTGGCCTGGACACCCATGTATCAAAAAAAGTGTAACTATTTTAATGTTTTGAAGAAACATAGTCAAAATGCACGGGGAATGATTTGAACCGTTTGATTTAGGCAAGAAATTTGCATGAACGTAGTGATTGGAGGCATCAAGTTTTCCCATATCTCTATCAATTCGACTCACAATATGGTTATTATGCCAAGTAAAGAATTGGTCGGTTTGTTGAAGTTCATCTAAACCAAGAGTGTTGCAACAATCGACAAAATATTTATAGTCACTCATATTGATCGACCTACCATGTTTCCACTCGTTATGAGCAAGAATATTAATATAGTCACCCAACAAAAGCCACAATTCGTCAAATGTAGATGCATGATCCATCAAGTTACTCCATAAGTCTCTTCTTTCCTATTTGCGGTTAAGTTTGTATATGAAGGATGTATAAAGGCTTAAATATGAAACCTTACATACCACCTTGCAATGGATGGTTTGTATACTAATAGATTGTACCTCAACATCTACTTTATCTGAGTCCCAAATCACAAGAATCTGACCATGAACGATCGTGTCAAAATTATCTACACACTTCCATCCTCTAAGCATAGTTTTCATGTAATAACCCACACTTAGACGAGTGCTTTTAGTTTTTATAATTTCAAAAATGTAAATGTTTTTCCTTCGAATGAGTCTCATGAAGCAGATCCCCTCATGTTCCATGTTGTAACAATAATTAAACTGTTGGCGGTTTTATCCCGTTTTTTGCGCTAGTTTTGCTTTTGGCCCTCCGAAAATTTCTTTTAGGTAAGGTTTTTGCTCTTTTATCAATGAGTTTCTTACTTTACAAGTTATGGGCTTCTTTGTTCGTTTACTAACCACAAATGTGAAGGGAGATTCTTTGTCATTAAGGCTTCATAAATTCTCGACTATACAAAAACCCAAATTCTCGACCAACCCCAAAAACCCCGGCTTTCCCGCGAACACACATTCTTAACGAAACCCAAATAACCCAAAATTCTTGAATTCTCGAGAAAACCTGAACTCTCATCCATTATCTATTTACACAGCCTTTGAACAAAATAACCTTTGACCATTCAAACTCTGTTATTTCCATCTTAACCAAATTATAATCAGACTTGCGCGCACCCGACTAATCCCACGGAGATATACATGTATCCCCATATATATTCTCATGGTAAATCAGAACTAGGTTATCCAGGTTTAGGGAGAGGTTCGAACCTCGTACCTCTTACTTTACACCCGTTAGGGAGGGGATTCAAACCATGAACCTCCCCTTTAAGTGCTGAAGACATACCAAGGCTCTGAACAGTTGAGCTAACCCAACTGGTTAGCATCTACTTTACTTGATTAATGTGTAACAAGTACGTGTGAAATAATAAATGTTTGAGTTACTATAAAAGTTTGGCGAACGAAAACATAGACTAAGAAATTTTATCAAAACACCTAAAAAATAAATTTAGCTAATTTTTTATATCTTGAATTGAATAAAAAAATTATATATGTTTTAAAATGTTACAATAATACTTGTAATAATTTCATGTGAGCACAAAGATGTTGGGTTCGCGAAGCCAATTACCGATAGTATTTTGGCTCAAAACTTTTACTTCACCTTTCGTACACTTTATCTTATTATTTGGACACGATTTTGTTTGAGCTTTATTCTCCTTGTTAAGAGGTTCATTTATTTACATTACTTTCTGATGAAAATCATCAATATGACCAAATGACTCAAATCATCACCCGAAATGAATGGTATATATAAATTCATCATCTCACATATTGATGTGATATTGCTCATAAATATGGGTGGTAAAAATGTATGAGCATGAAATGAACTAGATATTATTATCAAGTGAATTTTGAGATACTATTTATATCTTACAAGAATATTATTAAACAAAATATATCATCATACAATATCTAAATTTAATTGATAAATTCAGAGAGAGACATATATGATCTAGAAAAATAAATAGTTTCTCATATGTAGAGAATTTCTAGCAATGAATTTGCCTTTTTTTGTTACAATGGAGATCCATCAAGATCGTGAAACAATTCTATTCTAGCACATCATTAAGCAAACCCGGGCTGTGGACAAATCTAGGGGTCTTCCAGCCCATCCTATCTCTCATGAGGTCTCCATAAACCGCTCGACATATCAAAATGGATTGAGAAAGTCTCTTCTTGGGACGTACCTTTACGTGCAAGCCAATCCGCGCATGATATGGCTTCCATGTATATGCCTTTCAGAGAGAAAAATGTTACGCATGAGAATAGCGCGTATTTGGTGAATCCAATGTGCCGTGGGGCTCCGATTCCCATCTATCTTACGAATATTGTCGGAAACATCCCACGTGTCCACCTCCACTTCCACCATATTTGCCCCTGTTTCTTCTAACAATTTCATCCTCTCGCATAGTGCACCAATCTCGGTGATAAAGGCCAACTGTGCTCAATCCTCATTGAAAAACCTCGAATCAAGTTACCCTCTTTATCTTGAATTAAGCTCCCCATCCACCCACATGTCGCCATTTATTAAAGCTACCATCCGTATTTAACTTGAGACCCTAGATTGGATTTCTCCACCCGATCAGATTAACAAAATTTTCCCTTGAAAACGGTCTTCCAAGAGCATTTCCCCAGACTCTCACGTAAATTTTGGCCAAAAATTGAGCTCTTTTAATTATGATTCTTCCTTCTGGAAATGGGATATCATTGAACACCACATCATTCTGAGCCTTCCATATAGTCTCTATCACAACACCAAAGAACACGATCCAGATGATTCTGAAATATAGCTTATTATTAGTTAAGCTTTTTTTCACCAATTGCACAGGATAGCTCTCGAAGGGTGGTCCACTTGCTGTCTATATGTCACTGCACCAACCCTCGGGTCAAGTCTTGAACCAGTAGTGCCTGGAAAATTTCTGACCGAATGAAACCTACTAACTTCATCCCGCCTCCAGCAGTTCGCTTCAGCTGCAAAACCACTAGAAGTCGCGCCCTGGTGAACAGACTGCCTAGCTGGATAGTTGACTCCCTGATCCGACAATGAATCTAACTGTTGTTGTGGTGGGTAATTTGCAACATCAGTTCCTGAAGTTATATTGGAGAAGCCATAACAGGTGAAGGCATGTGGTTGCTCCTCGAACCGACTCGAACTAGACGATAAAACATCTGATATAATCCCTCCCCACACACGCGCAACTTTCATGTAATCTTTGAAGAAGTGGAGGGCAGTCTTCTCACCGACCCCACAACAAAGACAAAGCTCGGATAAGTCCATTCCCTTTTTGTTTAGATTGCTACGTGTGGCTAGACGCTCATGAACGCCCTCCAAATAAGTACCTGCGTTTTTCGTGGACATTTCAACTTCCAAACTCTATCCCACTGAATATCAGAACAATATTCATTATTTTCAGTGCTCCACAACGCCGATTTAACAGAGTACTCCCTGTGAATTTCATGCGTCCACAAGAGTCTATCTGTCTCCACTTCATCCGTCTTCACCCTAATATCAGTAAACTCAAGTAACTTCGAAGGGGGAAGGAAATGTTGGAAGCTATCCCAATCCTACGAACCATCCCCTAAAACGTATTCACAAGCCTTTTTCTTTCTTTTTCTGGTCAGGAACCTTTTTATTTCTTTCCTCTCCCCCAAGAGCACCATGAACATGTACAATTAGTGGAAAATACCCTAACCAAGTATCCAACCAAAATTACACTTTCGTACCATTATATACGAGCCATCGGGATCCCCATCTCACTACGGTAATACCTTCCACGATGACTCTACATTATATTATCAAGAAGTCAAACTATTATAAATATTCACATTTGTAAACAGATAAACATATTCTATCTATTTATTTTTGTACTTATACAAATATGATATAATTAATTAATTATTACATCTTTTGTACAATAAACGTATATGGGAATTTATGTTTGATCTCCAATAGTTGATATGAAACATAAATTGTTATATGGACAAATATTTTTTATTGAAATATTAATTCACATAAAATGAAAAAGAGCTAAAAAAATGTATAAAATGTATCACAATACTCGCTTAAATTATGGGTTCAATGTTAAAAATGATGCATACATAAATAAAGTGACCAGGGCTTTAAAGGCTCATGTTCGTATTGATTTATTTTGAAAGAAAATCTATTACAATGCATAAAGCGTGTTCGACCTATCGATTCTAAAAAATTATAAAGTTGAGCAGTATAAGTAAGTTGACAATTTACTTAACATCATATTTATATCATGATACTAAACGAAAGATAATATAACTGAAAAATAGTACTCCTTTTAGAGCATCAGATACCTAGATCTTTTTCTTTTTAATGAGAAAATGAGGTATAAAGATCTCAATCAGTTATATTATTCCATATTATATGTATTCAAAAAATAACTCACAATTAATCATGTAAAATTGCTAGATGAAAAGCAAGAATTTTGAATAAAAATTTATTCAAAATGTCGACATAAAAGATTTTGTCAAATATAAAAGGACATAATTGCAATATGAATGTGCCTTATATGAACGAATATGAGAATTTATGTTTGATCTCCAATCCACAACAAAATTAAGAGCATCAATCAAAATATTCGAGAGTCTAAACACTTTATTATCTATCTCCTTCATCAGTGGTTATATTACTTTTTTTGTTATTATATACTATGTTATTGGATGTGGGGTATTTGGAAGCCAAGATACAAGCAAAAAGATAAAAAACTTCTCATTCCAAAGGTAAAGAAGCGGAGATACCCATAGCCTTTCCATCAATAATAAAACATTTTGAAATTATTAATAATACCAGTGCTAGAAAACTCATGGTGCTCTTCATTAACTAAACTAGGTTTTTTGATGGAAAGTATGGGATTAGGAGTGTTGGCTTCAAAGAGAAATTCAACTAGCCTCTTTCATACTTACCTAAATGAGTAAATCCATGTATGACATTATTATCTTATGCTGGTTTCATCAATTTTGATCACAGGTTTCATCTTCGACTAATTTTGAACACATCTTTCAACCATGGTCAATTTTGACTGAACTGCAAGACGATTAGTCAATTATATATGTTATCTTTGCAAGGACCAACTTGAACATATGGATTAAATAATGGACATTTCAAAAATAGTGCATTAAATAACTAGGCTGTCCTTCGATTGCATCAATTTTATATTAGAGTATAATTGGCCAAAATTGGTACACACGTTTATCGATCGTGACAAATTTGGACACGATTGAAAGATACAGCTAAAATTTGGGAAATGTGTATAAGATAGTGGACCTAAATAAATTAGCAGCAAATTTTAATCCTTAATTCCCAAGTGTTTTATATTATCAGACAAGTCACTTATAACCACATGCCAAGTCTATCAACATAGCGATTTTTTTTGTCAAAAGCATAGAATTCAAATAGAAAAATAAACAAAAATAAGAGTTTTTTTCGATCCTAGATCAGTCATGGAGTCCTCCTAGAGGTTTTATCAAATTGTGGATAGGGTTCGATAAGAAATTCTCAGGCATAAGTTTACACCTTTATCCCTTGGTTAGAACATTATCCTCTACATTCCTACTTATTGGAAATATGAAATCTACGACTAATAAACTTTTTAATTTTCCATACAAGAGGGTGATCTTTCTAGTTAGTGTCGGGTGTGGCTAAGGAACTCTAAGGCAGTCAGTATGTATAGTAACAGTCCCATCCTCGAAGGAGTTTGCATATTTACATGCTTATAGAAACGCAACAACCTCGTCTTCGATAAACGAGCTGCACCATAGTGTTTCGCCATCACAAATAATTTTGTATTGCACCATAGTGTGTCGCCATCACAAATAATTTTGCATTATAATTGTCCATCCCAACGCAATAAATGTAGGTCGTAGTGTGATCCTCCACGTACATGACATCAAATATGATATTGAGAATAGAAGGTGTCCCATGTAGGTGTAGAATTTCTATGACTTATAGATATCCCTAATGTCATTGAAATCACGCTAGTAAGGGTTTCTAGTCCTTCCCCAAAGGTTTCATTAATAATATTATTAACCAAGATAAACACAAATTTGAGTTCCATTTGGTACCTTTGCAAAGGCATTTCATTCCGGAAATTCAAATGTTTCATATAGTGATGAAGAAGAGGGTCGTGAAAACTTTCTGACACCATTGTTTTTTAACCCCATCCTTGATTTTCTTAATCCAAGATTTAAACTACATGTATATACAAGGTCAATTTGTGTTTGGGTATTCTTGTCATGCTACACCTCTTCGCTTTTAAAGCAAGAAATAAGATATGTTCCAATGTTTTCCATGTGATTGCAAATGAAATATATATATGTGTAAATGCATATTTTCTCTTGTAGAGCGTGCCCCACGAGGTATAGCCTCATTACAACAATTCCAAATAAAAGCAAAAAAATTGGTGGGTGTCTTAGCGCATGCCATGCTGTTTTCTAGATTGTGGGATCGAGAGATGTACCCAAAGAGGAGGCCTTAGTATATTTATCGGCTACCAAGGATGATATGGAATGATACCCTGTCTTAGTAGTATAAATACATTTATTCGAGTAATGATGATGATTTTATCCTCATCATTATTAGCAAGTGAAATACAAACATGAACTTAGCCACAACCAGGTTCAAAAGGTTATGGTTCAAGGATGTGTTCCACCCTAAATCGTCCTCATTGAGTAGATCTTGCACCTGTTATACTATACTTTGGTCGCGTATCATGATTGGTATGTGCGTTCAAAGCCACTTATCATCCTATATGTCTATTTAATTCCATTTCCAACATGCATAATGCATTCCCATGTCGATACATCTCTTCCAGCTAAGATACTCGTCGATACCCAGGATTTGATCTTCTTCTTCAGGGGAATACCAGAATGAGGGGTATGTGAAGTACAAAACCTTGAGAACCTCAACGACTAAATAGTATGGGACATGCGAAAGAAGCTAACAGATCTAGATTCACGTTTCCAAAATCTCTGAAACCCAGGCCCCTATGTTTTTAGGGGTTAAAATTTCTGCAATACTTTCTAATGGATTCTAGTAGGAATTATAAAGGATTTTCAAATCAAGTAGCATTGACCAACAACAAGATGTTAAATAAATTTAATTGCAACAACAAGATAAATTGCTTAGTGGGACAGTAAGGGACATATTAAAACCAAAAGAATTTCATGGGAGATCAAGAACCCCAAAATAAGAATCCATATCTAGATTGTGATCCACATCACTAAAGACAGGACAATCAACATTACACAATGGTGTAATGATAGTGGCAGGGATGTGTGGGGTGGTGGTGGGGCGAGACAGGGAGATGGACAATAAATTTTTCCATTTTTTATACTGTATAAAAGATCAACGTTTTAAAAAAAATTATTTATCTTTTTTATATCATTAAAACATTGTTAAAGAAATCCATGTTAGACAAAACCTTAACCAAGAATAGAGTATAATTAGTAAATGATACTTAATCAACAATCATAATAATCATTATCATTCAAAACTTCATATTCTTCTACATAGCAGAACTGAAAATGTTTAGTATGTTGGAGATGAAAATGTTGGATAACATGTTACTAAATATTTCAGCTACATTACTCGATAATGGTTTGTTAAAATTTTGTTAGATTGCATTTAACCAATCAGTGTATATAGTGTAAATACATATAGTATCTTGTCAACCATGAGTAGGTTGATAGTTTAATTGCCTATTTCTCGCACTGGAACTCTATTATTAAGCTACCAAAGAAGCAAGAATGATTGAAAAGATCGAATAATGCAAAGTATCGAGAATATGTTTCTCTTCTCTTCATAGTTTAATGAAAGATGTTTGTGTTTATTTTGTCTAGCTTTTCTTTTTCAATTTATTACCATGATCATGGTAAATGCTTCAAAACAATAAAATATAAAGTGTTCACCAATTTTAAAAAACATTTTCTCAATAAATTGGTGTATACATAGTGGTGATGGTATTGTTATGGGTCGGTTGAGGCGAAATAGCAGAGGGAAAGTTCGGGTTAAGTGAAGCGAAACAGTGTAAATAGAAGATACTTTTATTAATTTATTTATTTCGTGCTACATTTTACGATAGAATGAAGCGATATAATCTTTTACGATACTAAACAAAAAAAAATTTAAAGGCAAGCATAACGATTTGAAGACATATTCACACTATTGGACAACATAACTTATAACTTATATTTACATAAATTAAAGAAAAAAATGAAGTCTTGTTTGTATTTAATCTAATTACCAACTCTTTGGGATATATATTTAGAAAAATACTACATGCCACATGGTATGATCGATTGTCTGGTCACGTGACACAATCGGTAAGAAACCACACCAACCTCTCCCAGCTTTGGTCATATAATTTTTTATTCAAAACCATATAATATATTAAATAAGATAGTTCGAAATATTACAAATATAACCAAGAGATTCGGTATTGGTATGTAAAGTATTAGTTAAGTGGGTTGGAATGTGAGTATTCTAGTTACCAAACAACGTGCTTAAAAATTTATGTTTGGAAACCTTGTTAGTCGCCTTGTTGATACTCCTAAAACTAGAAACAAAAGTAGAGTTTGATTGTTCCGCTAATCCACAAATATTACAAACAATATTGTTAATTTCATGACAATTATTATATTGGTTTGGTGAGAAATGGGTGCATAATCTTCTGAACATCATTCTCGATAATAACTCTTTCGAAGGGGTAGTCTTTAGCCATTTTCGTTGCTCTCAAAATGCCTATAGCTTCCGCCTTAAGAACCGAATCTGCACCAATTTTCCAATTTTTTCATGTTACAAAGGTTCCATTAGAATTTCTTACAATGCAAACAATCTTTATTCCTTTATACCTGATAACAACGTCGTAGTTTACTTTATAATAGTTAATTGGGGATGAGGTCTATTTCTCTTTAAAATTTTATTGTATTATTGATATTGTTTACTTCTATGGTGGTATGTAGGTGGTCCGAATCATTTTGCACGCACTACGACTAATCCCACAAAAATATGCAAGCCTTCTTTTGCATACCCATGAGCAGGGAAAGGTTTGAACCTTGCACCTCTTATTTTACACCTTTTAAGTGTTGAAATATAGTATTCTATGGTAGTTCCTTATTATTATTACTTGTTATTGTAGGTTTTTTATCTATAAAGTTAGTTTCTTCCATACTTAATATTTTATAACATTCTTTCCAAACTTGTGTAACTAGTATGCTAGTCGTCAAAGGTTCATATTTTTTATTGTTATAAATAAAGTTATTTCTATATTTTTCAACTTTGTCATGCAATATTGCATATTGATTCAAATATTCTATCTTCTTTATAAGAGACTTTAATTATGTCACTTATTTGATTCAGTAACCATTGGTCCATTCGATTAGTTGATTTATTTTTTGTTTTTAAGTTTAAAAGACGTGCATCCCAGACTCCTTTTACTCATTTACAGATTTTACAGATATAATTATTGACGTATGTGTATTATGGTTTTTATTTTATATACATTTTTGTAGATGTGGCATTGTTTTCCCCTATTTTTTAAAATTTATTTACAGAGGTTTTAACTATAATAGATAGGGATTTTTTCCTTTAATTCCTAAACTGATTAGGGAAAGATAGAATTCAATTTTTGCCCGATGAATTAGGTATTTTATCTTCAGTAGTATTGAGTTTCTCTAAGTTTTCTCAACCTTAAAGGCAATTCCATTAAATTAAAGGTTTGATTCTCAATAAATTAAAACTGTATGAATTTTAATAAACCGGTTATGTAAATAATTAACGGTTTTACAAATATATTTTTACCTTTTTAAAAGAGTTGTTCTTATATCTATATTTTTTTTACCCTACTCTTGATCTTATTCTTTTTTTTTTGCACGGATGTTACACAAAAAAATAGGATTTTTTTTTTCTATTTTACCAAACCAATCATAAGAAAAAATATGATCGGATTTACGTCGAAAATTATAGTATCCTACCTTTGATTAATCCTACTAGAGATGGATCTGTAAGGTCGTGATATCTAAACCCAAGGATTTATATGAATTTTTTTGGACTGGTTTTAGAAAAAATGTAAATATTAAACATATAATTCTTGAACTCCTACTAAAGAAATACATATTTAATCTGTTAGTTGTTAAATTTTAAAGAAAAAATTCTTGATTTGCCCCAACCTTGAAACATGAAACACTAGAAAATTAGATAAACAAATTAGAGTTAAATCTCAATAAACATTACTATTTTTTACATATTTTTATCAGTTTTACTCATATTATGCAATTACTTTTAATTTTAGCCACATCTTTTATTGTGTTTATTTTTTATCAACAAGCATGCTATTTTATCATATAAACAATATGTAGAACGATTACTAGAAAAAAATACAAACACCTAAACAACTCAAAAAACAAAAAACTGACTCAAAACAAAAACTTTCCTAAAATAAAAACTTTTCAAAAATGAAAACTTTCCAAAAAAATATAAAACTAATCAGCAGAAGGCTCCAACCTACTCCACCTCATCTCCATCAGTTCCCAACACCAACCAACATAACCCACTCAAACCAACTAAAGTATTTACAACATAAGTCGATGTTCATTTTTAATCAATTTTACTAGAATTGAAGGACAAATTAGTTAATTTAATGTGTTATTTTTACAATGAATGATTAAAGATGTGAACTAAATTATGAAAATTGCATATATATATAACACATTAAATGACTGATTTACCCTTTAATTATGTCAATTTTTTACAGCAAAGTTATAAAAGATCTCAACAAAAATCGACATAATTAAAAAGTATGGCCAAAATTGAGCATAATTGAATGATATGACCATAGTTGGCAAAACATGTATAATATAGTAGTGCCTATTGGGACTTTACTCTGTAAATTATAAACGGTGACTTATAAAAGAAAGAGTAAAGTCCCAATAAATACTATTATCTTGTATATGTTTTCCAATTTTGATCATATATTTCAATTGTATCCAATTTCTTTTACAATACTGTTATAAAATTAGCGAAATTGAAAGGAGATTTGGTTAGTCATGTGTTATATTTGTAATGTTCACGATTTAGTTTGCATTTTTAATCGGTTATTTTAAAAATTAATACATTAATTTGACTAATACGTTCTTCAATTCTGTCAAAAATTAACAGTATTTAAAAAGTATGGCCAAAATTGGAGAAACGTATATATAAGATAGTAGCGTTTAGTGAAACTTTACTAATAAAAAAAAAATTACAAAGGGTAAATGGTTGAGGTGGAGCAGTTAGCTATCTTCTGGCCTATGTATGACAAAAATACATATTGCATTCGATCAATGATGAATTTATTTTAGAGTAAAGATCTATACTAAGTATTTTGTTTTATTTCTAGATCAATTTTTATGTAAAGGTTTTAAGTTTTAATTATATCATCTTTCCTAAATTTTTTATTCTCTTTATTAATTTTTATATAAAAAGGATATAAAAGTAACCATGTTTTTTATATGGGGTAATTAGAGATAAATGCCTCCTTAATGATGTCTTTAATTTTTTTTAAGCCTCTAATTTTCTTATGGGTAAATTAATGTTTAAAGCCCAAAGGCATGCCTCTCTTCTATTTAAGTCCCAAAAGCAAATCATCCGTAAGAAGCTAACTAAGAAAGGGAGAAAGACCAAAAACACCCCCCTCTCTTATATTCCTTTTCTTATACACAGTGAAGAAACCAAAACCCAAAAAAAAAGCCTATTAGAGTTTTGAATCCAAAAAATCTTTCCTCTCTCTGTAGCTTCCCTCTCTATACCCTGGACCACCCACCTTCCTCACCCCACCGCCCCTACGCCTCCCTCTTCCCTCCTTCACCCACCACCATTGAAGACCACCTTCCCACCGATGCCCTCCTTCATCACAACCTTCCCACCACCGATGCCCTCCTTCATCACCACCTTCCCACCACCGATGCCCTCCTTCATCACCACCTTCCCAGATTTGCGGACCACCACCACTGCTGCAGATCTGCAGCACCATTCGGCTGCAGCAACCTTCCCACCACCGATCTGCAACACAAGCTTCAACACCAAGCTTCCACCGATCTGAAGAGCCACGCAGAACAACCACCACGAAGAGCCACGATCTGCCGTGAAGAGCAACCACCACCATGACCACCACGATCAGCTGTGAAGAGCAACCACCACCATGATCTGCTATGAAGAGCAACCACCACCACGATCTGCTGTGAAGAGCAACCACCACCACCACGATCTGCTGTGAAGAGCAACCACCACCACCACGAACCTTGCTGTGATGAAGCCTCCAGCAACATCGATAACAACCTCCGCCGCCTCTATTCATCTTCTCCGATCTATGTTCGTCGAATGTCGAATGTCCAGACACGTTGAGCCCCCTTGGTCCAGCGTTGTTCCAGCCATAGGTCCAGGTCCAGCCACTCTTCCATTCTGGTCCAGCCCCATTTGGGACAAGCTATCTCATTCATGTCCACCCCAACCTCAACTTTCATTCTATTGTTTAGTTCCATTCTGGTCCAGACACGTTTAAGGCCAGACTATTGTTCCAGAGGCCTCTTTGGTTTTTTTTTTCATTTCTTACAAGCCCATTGGTCCAGATAACTTGGGTTCAGACTTGTTGGGCCAGGACACAATGTGTCCAGACCTGATGGGCTCAGCCAATAATTTTTTTTTTTAAAACCGTGTCTTAGTTCATTAAACTCTAAAATATTTTGGTAATTTTGTAGGTGAAAAATAAACACCAATTACACATTAATCTTGAAGAATCTGTATAAATATGGACACTAATTACAGCCTTTTCAATATATTAATGGACACATTAGCCTAAATATGGACAAATAATGACTTGTGTACGGACCATTGGGTACACGTACTTGGACATGTCTGAGAAAATGAACATATACAAAAAAAAATGGGCACAAAACATACCTTAAAAACGTTAAAAAAATATAAATCTGTACACACTAATATATATGTCTAGACACATGTCTGGACACATCTAAATATATGTCCGTACCCATGTGTACGGATCCATTCGTTTAAGAAAAGAAGAAAAAGAATAAAAACGAATTTCTGAAAAAAAAAATTATTGAAAAGGGTATAGATGGAAAAATCCAACCCAAATTTGAAACTAGGCTTTAACTAGAACAAATTTCTAACTAGGCTTTAAAAACACCTTTGGTTGCCATTTAGGCTCTAAATTGTAGAATCCTCTTTTCTTATTTATAGATAAATGCCTAATATAACAATTATTTATAAAAAACATCCCCTTTATATTTTTTATACCTATACTATCCTTATTATTAAATATATTATTTTATTTTTAATACAATATTTATTTTTAAATTTTAAACAAATAATAGGGTATTTCCACCACCACCACCTCCACCATCACAACCACCACCACCACCACTACAACCACCACAACCATCACCACCTCCACCACCACAACCACCACCACCACCACCACCTACTACTACTAATTTCATCACAAGCGCGCGTCCGTGAAATTTTTTTAAAATCACCATAACTAATTCAAAAAAAATCAGAAAAATCGAAAAAAATCATATTTTGATAAATCAAATTAATATTTATGTCTATGATTTTTTTCGGAATTTTCGGAATTTTCTTGTTTTTTTGATTTTTTTTAATTTTTTAATTCGCAGAACATGGAATTCCATGTTTTAAACATGGAATTTCGTGTCTGCGGAAAACTAATTCCTTATATCAAAACATGGAATTCCATGTTCAGCGAATTAAAAAATTCAAAAAAAATCAAAAAATTCAAAAACTTCTGAAAAAAATCATAGACGAAAATATTAATTTGCTTTATCCAAATATATAAATTTTTTATTTTTTTTATTTTTTTTAGAATTAGTTATGACGATTTTAAAAAAAATTCACGGACGCGCGCGTGTGTTTATTAGTTTTTGTTTTGTTTTTTTCTAATTTCTTTTTTTTTAATTTTTAATTATAGGGGTAGTTTGGGATGGGGCATTTTTCTATAAAGAATCTTATTCTAGTCACCTTTTTTTAAATAAGTTTTTTAATGAGATAATTCCCAATTAATTACACTTCCTCACTTTTCATTCTCAAAAAAAAGGAAAGAGGAAATTACTTCCTACTTACTCACAAATTTTCAACTTAATTCTCAAATAAGCACATGGTCATATTTACCTTCCATTATTGCCCTTATATGTTTTTTTATTTCATTATATATTTATATTATATTTCTATATTTAATATCTGAATTTATTTTTTCATTTTTTTAAATATTTTTTTTTTTGAATTTTTTTTTTTCGGAATTTTTATTTTCCAGAAATTTTTTTTTTTCAAAAAAAAAAAAAAATTTGAATTTTTTTTTTTTCGAAAAATATTTTCGAAGATTTTTTCATTAACACACAAGTCCATACTGTTTTGTGTTACTGTAACTTATACATCAAGCGATTGTGTGTTACATTAACACACAATCAGATTTTCAGACTATCTGTACACTATTATCTATTTCTGTATACAAATATTCTGTATATCTTATTCTGTGTTCCTGCAACACACAATTGTTATTTGTTGTGTGTTTAAGCAACACAAAACTGTAAATGACACACAAGTCCATAGTGTTTTGTGTTACTGTAACTCACACATCAAGCAATTGTGTGTTACATTAACACACAATCAGATGTTCAGACTATCTGTACACTATTATCTATTAATGTGTACAAATATTTTGTATATCTTATTCTGTGTTCCTGCAACACACAATTGTTATTTGTGTGTGTTTAAGCAACGCAAAACTGTAAATGATAAACGCATTGTGTGTCTTACCAACACAAAACCCATACTGTTGTGTGTTACTGTAACACATACTTTCAGCAATTGCGTGTTGCATGAACACATAATCAGCCTACATATACATTATTCTATACCTTTTTGTACAAATATTCTGTCTGTCTGATTTTGTGTTCATGTATCACACAATTTGTTATTTATGTGTGTTTAAGCAACTCAATATTATACATATTGGGTGTTCATGCAACACACAACACATATGATTTTGTGTTACTTTAACACACAATTATCATATGTACTAATCTTACATCATGTTATCCTGGAACAAAAAATTCCGGGGGGGAAAAATCGACAAAAAAAAATTTCGAAAAAAAAAAATTCCGAAAAAAAAATATTTTTCGAAAAAAAAATATTTAAAAAAAAATCTGAAAAAAAATAAATAAATATTAAACTATAATTAATAAAATATATAATTAAAGTAATTAATAATAGGTAGAAGGATATTTTGGTAAATGGGTAATATTTTGTGCTTAATTGGGAATTAAGTTGAAATTGTAATTAATAGGGAATCCTTACCTTCTCCGCGTAATTAATTGGGCGTTACCCCTTTTTTAATAGGCATTAATCTCTAATTGACTCTTTTTATATTATTAATTGATTATTAAGATTTGATCACTAAATTGACATGCATAACAAACGTACATATGTGTTGCCAGCGAACAAAAGCCCAATCTTGGAAGAAAAAAAAAGAATAAAAGCCCGGCTTTCCAAATTTCTGATAGAAAAATTGGCCAACTACTTTATTTTTTATTAGATCATATTAAAAATAATTTTAATAAATCAACCTTTTATTCAACGAACTTCTATTATAATTTTATTTTAATAATTTTTCTATTTTTACCTAATTTATTTTTCAAAGTTTTCACGTAATTAGTTATACTTGTTATAAACCCATCTTAGTGGATATTCAATCCAGCCCATGGGCTAGTAGTCAAGCCCATGAAAACTAGGGTTTAGAGTCTCCTATCACCTATAAATAGGAGCTCCCGCTATGTAATCGAGACACACTCTCTGATAATAAACAGAAAACTCCTCTTTCTTTCTCTACCGTTTACAACACGTTATCAGCAAGATAATTTTTGCCACTAAATTTTAAAGGTAATTAGTTATTGTTACTTTATCAATTGCTGAAAAAAAAAACAAATTTAAACAAAGATAAACAAGCCGACTTGGCTGTTTTATTAGAAATATATATATATATATATAAAACTTGGTGGGTCCTGGTGTGTTATAAAATTAAGTGCAAAAATAAAGGAACCACAATTACCGCAAGTGTACGGTTGTCCAAGTAATATTCGATAAATCGAGTTCGTTCTCAGGGACGGATTAGGTTCAACTCCAGTATTAATCAGATAGTAGGAATAATTGTTTAATAGAAAAGTAAATAATATGATTTTTGTTTGGTTTTCTTAAAACTAAATATGCAATAAAATAAATTAACTGAAAAGAAATTATAAAGTAAAAGGACTGACTTCAGAGATGAGATATACTTGAGTCTCGCAAGGAATCCTCCTAACTAATATAATCTATGCTATGTTTAAGGGTAGAATTAGAATTAGTATACTAGTCGGGACTCTGATATCTCCTAGCTTCCTGTCGGGTGGACCTTGGAGCTATCCTAAAGTATCATAAACACCTATATGGTCGAATATGCCTCTTCGAATGATATGATTGTACCTCTTTGGCTATGTAACTAGTTAAGGCTGTCGGTCAATAACATACATTACACGGGTATTACCTAGATCTGTAATCAAACCCCCCTGTCGGATGATCACTTCGCCACTAAAGTGAATAGCCCAAATACTAAAAGCTATTTCTAGTTGTACCGAAAAGAAATAGTGATTAAGAACAAAGTAATATCCAATATCTAAGACCTAATTCAATTTAAATCATAACAATCCCAAATTCAAAACATATAATAAATTAATTAGGGTTCATCCCTTTAATGCGATTCTCAAGTATAGTAAAGTTTAGCTCATGATAAATTTAAAGACTGAAATTAAATAGAAAGACATCATATTCAATTACAGAAAAGAAATATATAACCTAAGGATTAGATGACTGTTGATGGAAGAACAGGATTCCTCCAGCACTAGCTTCTCCTTTGTCTTCTTGCTCTGAAGTGGTTGACTCTCTCTCTAAGGATGTTGTGAATTGAGTAAAATATGAGAGGTACTGAATTATGAGGTCTAAGGGGTGTATTTATAGGTGTTAGCAAGCCCTAGGTCGAATTACTCTGAGTGGAAGACAAGGCAAGAACTCTTAAATTCGTAGCCCTAAATTCTAGGAAAGGTAAGATTCTGCTACTGATTTGATTTGGTCATATATTTTTCAATACTTATCCGTTTGAGAAGTTCCAATATATGAAATTGCTTGTCTTGGAAAGAGATTTCTATTGGTGCAAACAACTCGTCCAGATTCCTAGCCAATGATTAGTTATGAATTAATCTTTGAAACGTGGATGGAATTTCAGATTCATAAGGCAGCTTTATTTTTTCCTTCTTTGTATATATCTTTCCTTAATCTTCTTATTTCCATGTAAATCTATTTCCTTTACTTCTTTATCTTGACTTGGTCTCTTAGTAATTACCATATATCTTTTAAAGCTTTACATTAAATAAATAATTAAACCGCATATGCTTAAAAAGAATAAATCAATAAATCAAGAATTAGAAATAGGAAAGTGCACTCTAAAAATAGAAACTCGAGTAAAAACATTTCCTAACACTCTAAAATACACTAAGACTTTATTCTCACTTCTTCTCCTTGGATTGATCTTTCATGAAATTGAAGAACCGATCAACTTTGCATTAAAAACAGTCAGATTTACGCACAAAACCTCAGATTCTGCAAATAGTTAATTTTCAAGGGGAGGAAGTGTAATATGATCAAATAAGCCTTAAAGTCTATCAAATAAGTCATTTATTCACCTAAAAGGATGTCTCCAAGAAGCTAATAATTAGAACAAATAGGGAGACATCAAAATTCGATTGAAACAAAAAAAAAACCAACCTTCACCGCTGTGAAGGAAAAGGCAAAAAGGAAGTTTTCTTTATTGACTTTCACCTCACGTACGTGAAGCACAAAGCCTCGGCTTTGATTGACAAAAAAAAAATTATGAGATTTTTTAATCTTCTTGGTCAAATATGGGGATGAAAAGAAAATATGAACTGACATGTTTAAAAAAAACCAAAGGAGCTCTTTTAGCAGCTCAATATCCCACATTGGTAGCTGAAAAGAAATTGTCAAAAAAAAAAAAAAAAAATGGTAGCTGAAAAGAAGTAATAAGAAGCAGCTCATTATGAAGCAATTCATTCACTCATGTGAAATAAAAAGAAAAAATTGACCAATCCTAATTGGACATATATATACCGTGTATTGGGTATTATTAGTGCCATAAAAAAAATCATATAATGTTTCAATTATGAAATAATTTCTTTTATTTCTTTAATTATTGCAAATATCTTAATATATATTTAATCATGGCTGTATTAACAAATACATCTAGCAGTAGTTAGCAAACAAAAAAAAAATGATGTGAATCCACTCATGTACTTAGATATATCACTACTGTGATACTCTATCTAGTCTTTTCGGCCATGTATATATATACTGTTCATTTACTACCGCTATGAAAGAAAAATAAAATAAACATGACATCTCTTATCTTGTTATTAAAAAAAAAAACATCAATGATGATTCTCTTATGCTGTATTATGGAGCACGACAACCAGAGAAAAAAAATAAGACAGCAATTTCCTTTGATTCAAAAAAAAAAAAAAATAGATCAAAAGAAAAAATTCTTTCTTTCTTCTTCATTTATTGATATATATAAAATAGTAAATCTAACAAAATTTTTTTAATCAAAGGTATATATATTAAATAAATAGAGCATATACATTATTTTATGGGGCAACGCCCAATTAATTACGCAGAGAAGGTAAGTATTCCCTATTAATTACAACTTCAACTTAATTCCCAATTAAGCACAAAATATTACCCAATTACCAAAATATCCTTCTACCTATTATTAATTACTTTAATTATATATTTTATTAATTATAGTTTAATATTTATTTATTTTTTTCAGATTTTTTTTTAAATATTTTTTTTTCGAAATATTTTTTTTTTCGAAAAATATTTTTTTCAAATATTTTTTTTTTCGGAAATTTTTTTTTTCGAATTTTTTTTTTTTTTCGATTTTTTTTTTTTGTCGATTTTCCCCGGAATTTTTTTTCCCATGATAATTGTGTGTTAAAGTAACACAAAATCTTATGTGTTGTGTGTTGCATGAACACCCAATATGTATAAATATTGAGTTGCTTAAACACACATAAATAACAAATTGTGTGATACATGAACACAAAATCAGACAGACAGAATATTTGTACACAAAGGTATATTTTAATGTATATGTAGGCTGATTATGTGTTCATGCAACACGCAATTGCTGAAAGTATGTGTTACAGTAACACACAACAGTATGGGTTTTGTGTTGGTAAGACACACAATGCGTTTATCATTTACAGTTTTGCGTTGCTTAAACACACACAAATAACAATTGTGTGTTGCAGGAACACAAAATAAGATATACAGAATATTTGTACACATTAATAGATAATAGTGTACAGATAGTCTGAACATCTGATTGTGTGTTAATGTAACACACAATCGCTTGATGTATGAGTTACAGTAACACAAAACAGTATGGACTTGTGTGTTAATGAAAAAATCTTCGAAAATATTTTTCGAAAAAAAAAAATTCCGAAAAAAAAAAATATTTTTCGAAAAAAAAAATTCCAAAAAAAAAAAGTTTTGTGGAAAAAAAAAATATTTTTCAAAAAAAAAATATTTTTCGGAAAAAAAAATTTTAAAAAATGAAAAAATAAATTCAGATATTAAATATATAAATATATAATGAAATAAAAAAACATATAAGGGCAATAATGGAAGGTAAATATGACCATGTGCTTATTTGAGAATTAAGTTGAAAATTTGTGAGTCAGTAGGAAGTAATTTCCTCCTTCCTTTTTTTTGAGAATGAAAAGTGAGGAAGTGTAATTAATTGGGAATTATCTCTTATTTTATATGTATCTTTTGATATAACATAATTAATGGGAAAAAATAGGATGTATACACAAGTTATATTTATATTTTATGCATATCCGCAGATAGCATAACATGTAACGAAAAAATATTAGACATAACTTTGTGTAACTTATGCTAATGCGTAGATGTCAATCGGAGATCGTATTTCGGTTAACAAACAAAAAGAAATATAGGGTAATTTAAGATATATTTTATGTGGATATATCACATAACCTATCAATTAATTCGATTTTCATTCGCATAACCTAAGAAATAAAATATATTTCTCTACATCTAAAGCAATTGTCAATACCAGATATGGTACATCCAACCTAATAAAATGATTTGAAAAAGCTCGTATTGTACTTCTAATATTTACATTTGTCCAAAACTCAAATGATATTCTATGAATAAATGTATGATGATGTGAATTATATATGAAATTCCCGAAAAATTAAAATTACATTTCCTAAAAACATTGAGTTCAATAAGAGATATTTTGATTATAGCAAAATAAAGCTACTAAATTTGAAAAGTGAGTTATTTTGTGAATCTATTGCTTAAATTTGGAAAATATCAATGTATATTATATTTTGCAAATATTATCATATGTATATTTGAAAATGTAAATTCTACTAGAATTTTCACGAGTGATAATATTAAAGATCGAGATTATCAAATGAAAAATAGCAAATTAGCTATGCACAAACAAAAATTTATCCTGAATCATTTTGAAATTGAATCGTTAAGATAAAATCAAGGGATAAATACGAGTCTAGCACATTTATTTACTGAATCGTCTATGACGAATTGTTATGACTGTTGCTCATTAATATACTCCCTATTGGTAAAAGACCCAAAAAAAAAATTATATCCATCAAGATAATTTGATTGTGCAATTTCTATTACAACTGCTCCACCACCGTGCACAAAGATGGATTTTGAGAACATGTTATATATGATATTCTCAAGAATAGGGGAAGAAATAAACATATAACTGGAATATAATAATACACCATTTATATTGATCCTCGTATACACATTCATATGATTGAAAATATTGGAAAGGTGTAGTGACTAAGTCACAAAAACCAGTTATCAATGCTCCTGATTAAACTTATGTCTCAGAAAAGCTATCTAATAAAATTAGACTATTGTACGGTTAAAGCGCAATAAATCTATTTGGTTCCGAAGATAGCATACAGGAGCAACAACATGAGCAAGTTGTTAATTATGAGACTTTCGACATCTTATAAATGTCAAAGTAGTGTATATAACTGAGAATTAAAATACTTCTACTGAGTATCAGGTACCTGATTATATATTGAGATCTTATATCAGTTATTTTACTACTTTAAATTATTGGAACCTAACTAAAAAAAATTGATCATGATCGAATATTTATATATACGCGTAATAACTATTAATATATGAATGAAATCGAGGATTTTTTTAAATTAAAATGTCTAAATAAACTGACTGGCCATCAGTAAAAAGACATAAATAAAGCAAATGTTTTTTTAATTTCACTTGTACGACGTGAAATTTTCACAATTTTGAAACGAATGTGCTACAAGGGGAAATCACTATACAAGATAGTATGTTGTAGCACACGTAAGATATTTATTAAGGAGATATAGTCTCCCGTGGTGGATGCACTTTTATTTGCTATTATTTCTTATGGAAAGACTTTATATAAGTCCTATGTCGATCACTTTAAATCATTATATATGAATGAAGCGTCGATCAAATTTATGCCGTATTATTTATTACTCCTATTAAATGTCTCAAGTTATACACCACTGTGTTATATTTACATCAGGGGGAGACATTTACGCAATGCACTTTTTTTTTTCGGTTACATGGGTTCCGGGTTAGCTTGCGCGCACCCGACTAATCCCACGGAGATATACATGCCTCCCCATATATATTCTCATGGTAAATCAGAACTAGGTTGCCCATTTTCAGGGAGGGGTTCGAGCCTTGTACCTCTTACTTTACACCCGTTAGGGAGGGGATTCGAACCATGGACCTCCCCTTTAAGTGCTGAAGAAATAGCAAGACTCTCTTTTTCCCTTAGCATATGTTTTTTCCCACTGGGTTTTCCTTGCAAGGTTTTTAATGAGACAATTTATATAAGCTTATTGAAGAATACTGTACTCTTTTTCCTTTACTAAGATTTTGTCACATCGGGTTTTTCTTAGAAAGGTTTTAATGAGGCATATTCTCAAAACTAAATATTAAAGGGGAATGCAATCTTTCAACAAGTAAACAAATTCCAACAATATGCTACTTGCATCGCTCAAGACAAAGGATCTACATCAAAGGTGATCGAACCAAACATATCTCTCCACAGTTATCCTTTAGACATGAACTCTTGAAGAAAAGTGAAATAGATGTAAAACAAAATTGCTCAAGTGACAGTTTGGACGATTTACTTACAAAGGCATTTCCTACATTTACTTTCAAGAAATTTATACACAAGATTAGCATGCAAGGAATTCAAGATCTTTCATAAGAGGCTGACAACAGGGGGAGACGAATACGCACTACACTCTTTTCCTTCATCACAGTTTTGTCCTAATAGGTTTTCCTGATAAAGGTTTTTAATGAGGTAGTTTAGTTAGCGTATAAAGAAATGTACTCTATTCCTTCAATAGATTTTTTCCTACTAGGTTTTTCTAGGAAGGTTTTAACGAGGCATATTCTTAGGGATTGAATATCCAAGGGGGAGTGTTATAAACCCATCTTAGTGGATATTCAATCCAGCCCATGGGCTAGTAGTCAAGCCCATGAAAACTAGGGTTTAGGGTCTCCTATCACCTAATAAATAGGAGCTCCTGCTATGTAATCGAGACACACTCTCGGATAATAAACAGAACACTCCTCTTTCTTTCTCTACAGTTTACAACAATACTTATATATATTTATTATTATGTTATAAGAATGTAATTGTTTTTAATATTTTTAAAATTTAAAAATCTAACTGCCATATTTAATATACAAAGAGTAATGCTAGATTATTAGTTATCACTTCAAATCATATCACATTTTTATCGCCTCTTATACAGACCAATCATGGAAGAGAGAGAAAATGATAAATGAGGAAAAAGAAATTATATAATTGGTCCACTTAAAATCTACCTAAGAGGTGATAAAAAGGTGATGCGATTTGAAGTGATATCCGACATTAATATATTTTTTATTTTTTTATTTGCTTTAGAAAATATAAAAATTGATTGATAAATATTACATTAGAAATATATTTTTCAATGAACGAGCTCTGAATATTCATATCTATCACAAAAAAAATAGAATTATCAAAATTTTGAATTTTCATGAATTTCAAAAAAATTATTAAAAAAATAGTTTAAAAAAAAATATTAAATTTGAACCACTTAGACCAATACCTATTTATTTAAGAGGAAAATATATTCTTACCTCAGCAACATTAAATTGGGCCAAATTGGGATAGATGGGCCAAACTCAGCCAAACTAGGATATGAAGAGATTCAACCGCAAGAATTGGGCTAAACTGGTAGAGAATGGGCCAAAACATCTTGTCGTTTCATAGAGGAAGATGGAAAATTGGAAAGGTATAAATTCAGTTTAAATATAAAGCATTATAGGTAAATGTAAAAAAAAATCTAAATTGCTAAATAAGCTTATGAAAGACTGTACTTTTCACAACACAACTGTACGACTCCACCAGGCCAACAACCCAAGAGCGAGAATTTGGGCTTTCCAGTAATAAATTTGCTTCTGTGTATGTCACGGCGACAGATAATTTTTTTGTAACAAAAAAAAGAGATGAGCATTTAATTTATTTGCTTCTTAGTTCATCTTTTGATGAAAAGCTATATAGCAGATGAAAGTGTATGTTAAGCCGGATACATTAGTTTGTAACCAAAAAAAGATACGATGTTAATTTTTGAAATTAGTGAACCTTTTAATTCATCTCTTAATTTTCTTTTATTGTGGTTCACCATATATGAATTTCATTAAAGAGATTAAAGATACTGATGGAGTTTTCTTGTCTGAATTTGTTTGTACAATATCTACTCAAGTTAATGAGCTATAGATGGGTTTGCGAGATTGCCCCACAACAATTTCTTTTTCAACAATGATACAAAATATTTGGAATTGTCAAGGGATTGGCAATCCTTTAACAGTCCAGACCTTTAAGGAGTTATGTGCTAAACATAATTCAGAGGTACCATTTTTAACTAAAACTAAGAATTGTTTTAAAGTTGTTAATAATTTAGCTGATGTGTTGAGAACGAAACTAGTACATATTGTTGACCATATTGGATTAGGGGGAGGATTAGCTTTGTTTATTAAAGACAATATTAAAATAGAAATAATAAATTCAGATGAAAAATTTATTGACACTATGATAAATCATGATATTAAAACAAAATATACTTATGTGTATGGTTTTCCTGTAGAAGCTAATAAGAATGCAGTGCTTGAAAAAATTGCTAATTGCTATGATAAAGATTACCATTGTTTATTGATTGGGGATTTCAACGTAATAATAAATATCACTGAAAAGGTGAGAGGTAAAAGTAATAATAAAAGTAGTATGAAGTGTTTTGATAAACTTATTAATAATCTTGGATTGGAAGACCAAGACATGGTTGTGAATTTACCTGGTCCAACAGAAGATCAGGTGAAGAATTAATAAAATCAGTTTTGGATAGAGGATTAAGTAATCTAAAATGGAGTACAATGTTCCCAGATGCTTGGTTGGCTGTGCTACCTTCAGTTGGTTCAGGTCATTGTCCTATTATACTCCATCAAGATCAAATTTGTATTAATAAGAAGAAATATTTTATTTTCAATCTTTTTGGGAATCTGAATCAGAATGTCTTAACATTATGTGTGGAAGGAACACAAGAACTTAAAGGGGTATCCCTACTAGTGTTATAAAATTCAAACTTAATATTACAAAGAGAACATTATTAAGATGGAATAAGGAAAAATTCAATAATAATAGGCAATGCATAGAAAACTATATGGAAAGGCTTAAAGTCTTATCAAATGGAATTACTAATCTAGGAAACTGGGATGAATATAATGCTTTAACAAAACTCATAGAGAAAGCTTGGAAAAGAGAGGAACAGTATTGGAGAGATAAATCTAAAGTTTTGTGGTTAAAAAAGGGTGATAAAAATACAACATACTTCCACGATTGTACTAAAAATAGAAGAAAAAAATTATATCAAAATAATCAAGAATGAAAATAATGAATGGATAGAAAAAGAAAGTGATATTATTAATGTTTTTATGAAATATTTCAATGAGGTTTACAACTCAGTCGGGCCAAGAGATTTTACGCATGTATTATCTCTTGTACAACCTATTGTAACCAGTGTTATAAAAGGCGCTAGGCGCTAGGCGGGCGATCGACCACCTTCGAGCGCCTAGAGAACTAGGCGGGTGCCTAGGAGGAAATTAGGCGGTTTACTCCTAGGCGGTTTACAATCATTATCTTTATATATATATACATAAACATAAAGTAAAGAAAATAATAAAATCAAAAAAGTCAAAACGTAATAACACATCTAAATAGTTCTTACAGCAATAATAAATTAATAATTGATTAATTGTTTACTTCATTTCTACTAGTTACAAAATACAAAAGCATTTCATCTAATTAATATTAAAAACTAACAAAATAACACTTAATTTCATATTTTTCAGTTTCATAAGTTATAATCGTTCTCCAACTCAAAATTATATTCTTCATCATTTTCTTTGTCCGTTTCTTTATCCGACACAAACTCCTCTTCGTCAAGTTCTCTGTATTCCACATTGTCACTACCTTCTAATTGTAATATATTATTAGCCACTTCCGGCTGAATTTCATCATCAACATCAACATAACCCTCCACGATCCATTCTTGTGCTTGACTAGCATCATTGGCAAGTAATACATCCACCTTATCATTCTTCAGGTTTTTCCTTTTATTCTTTAATCGGGAATTAAATTGAACATAAACGAGATTATTTAATTTTTTTATATCTAATCTATTCCTTTTTTTAGTGTGTACCTGTATAAAATATATTGTAAAAAATTAGTATGTCTCATGAATATTAAAAATAATAAACTCAGAATATTTAATGGCGATTCAATACTTACCCCTTCGAAATTGCTCCAATTCCTTTCACATCCCGACGAGCTAGATGTTAATCCTAGGATTCGCTTAGCCATTTTTTGCAAATTCGGAGTTTGACTACCAAAAGTCGACCACCATCCAACTACATTCACAAAAATAGATGAAAACATAAAATAATCTAATTAAGTTGCTATTTTTTTTTTCCAAAAGTTAGATTACTGAATAGCAGCTGAAGTTTCTTTTATTTTCCTAAAAGTGAAACTAATATTCCATAGCTTATTTGAGAACCAAAGAAAACAGTAGCTTATTTGCTAAAAAAATAAAACCAGTAGCTTATTTGCTAAAAAAAAAAACCAGTAGCTTATTTGCTAAAAAAAAAAACCAGTAGCTTACTTGGAATTTGGTATAGTGTTTGTCCAATCAAACATGGGTATAAAAGTAGTGTTATATTAGCTTCAAAATCTAAAAAAAAAAACAGCAGGTGTTAGCATTTTTTTTGGGCGCAGCAGGTGTTACCACATTTGCATTGAAACTATTTTTTTATCTTTGACTAAATTTTCACTGAAACTTAAAATAGATGTAAAGTAATAAAAGGTTTATGATAAACTTACTGACATATCGTAATAGGCTTAAGTTTCTAAAGATTAATATACAGATAGTAAAAAAAAAGTAGCTATTAAATATTACCTAAAAATTAAAAACAGTAATATTAAATTCAATAAGAATAAAAATTCTATACCTGGATTATAAATATCATCATTTTCTAAACATCCTCTCAATGCTAAAGGATTTCCAAATTTTCCTTCCTTGGTCTTATACTGCAACACCTCATCGCTTGTCACCATATATTGTTTGTCAAAATCATCGTGAAAAAACATTCCGACACAAGTAAGGATGGCTTGATTGACATTATCATCATCTTGAATTGTAGGTTGTTTGTAAAAATAATACGGATTCAAGAAATAAGCGGCTACATGTAATGAACTATCAACACGACCCCTGCCTTTTTTTATCAATTATCTCCAAGATTGGTAAATAATATAATTTTACATTGTTGTAAACCATTTTAATTTCTTCTTCAGCTCGTTCTAACTCTCCATATAAAAATCCCATTGTTGGTTTTTGATCCCTGTCAACCATACGAAGAACTTTCACCAAAGGTGTAAAAACCTTCAAGCACAAAGATACCCCATTCCAAAAACCCGTGCTAAGAATTGTTTGATATGCCGCTTTGCCTTTTAGAGTTTGTGTAACCTTTCATTGTTCCCAAACATCACTAGTAACCAAAGCTTTCAATTTTTCTTTCTTGTCCATTAAACTTTGCAAAGTAAGATAAGATGAAGCAAACCTGGTAACTCCTGGCCTCACTATATCTCTCTGATCAGTGGCCTTTCTCATCAAATCCAAAGTCTGGTGATATGCATAGACAAAAATAGTGAATGCCTTTGCCTTTTTAATCACCACTTGAAATTGTTTAAGCTTTCCAATTCCTTGAAGCATGAGGTTCAATGTATGAGCGGCACAGGAAGTCCAAAATATGTTTGGCCTTTTATCTTTTAGGAGATTAGCTGCACCCATAGTATTGGAGGCATTATCAGTGACCACTTGAACTACTTTTTCCGGTCCAACTTGTTCAATACACTTGTCCACATATTCAAATATATATTCACCAGTGTGAGACTCCCCAGAAGCCTCTATTGAAGAAAGAAAAGTTGTCCCCAGTTTGCAATTTACACATAAATTCATAATACTTCTTCTTTTTCGATCTGACCATGCATCAGTCATAATTGAACATCCACCCAATGCCCATTCTTCTTCGTGCCTCTTTAATAAACTTTTTGTATCATCAACAGCTGCTTTCAACAAAGGTTCTCTCAACTCGTATTGACTAGGAGGTTCATAATGTGGACCGAATTGACCAACTGCTTCAACAAATTCCAAAAAACGAGTATTATTTATAACATTGAAAGCAACGCCAGATTCATATACCCAATGAGACAAATAATGGTGCACTCTTTGTCTTCTTTCCTTGGTAAAAGCATCGTTCATGGATTGTTGTTTTTTTTATTTTAATGAATTTTCCGGATCAATTTGTCTTGCATATCTATCCATATCCCCAAGAAGAACAGTTGATTTCTTTCGTTTAGACCCAATTGTTACTTCTTCATCTAATTCATCCTCATATTCTTCATTTATACAAACCTGATATCTTATATATTGTTTTTGTTTTGCTTTCGCAAGTTTCATAGCTTTTGCAGCTTCTAAGGCAGCTAAGACCCTTTTCTTATCTTCATTTGTTGACTTTACACATGAGGCAGCATTCCCTCTAATGTTTGCAATATGTTGTTTCAGACGATGAATCCCACCACTATAAGTATTCAAACATAATTTGCACTGAACTTTGTCTAAATTGCCTATATCAACTATAACACCGTACTCGCATCCAATATCTGTTGACTGTCTTTTTAGAGTTCCTATTTCCTTACTCTTGATCGATGGCATAACAGTAGAATTACTAGAAGCCACTGACGATGATGATTGATCAGCCATATCAAACTATCCTTACCCACTGTGGACCAAGAACAATTGACATAATAAGTTAATAATTGAATAACAAAATAAATGAATAAGTAATCAATATAAGTAAAAAATTTCATTTTTAAACAATCGACATTAATTTGTTAGTAATAAAGTAACAAAAATTCATTTTTACCTTAAATAATTGGTACCCATATATATTTTATAATATATTATAAACTGTATATCGTATAATTTTGTTTACTGATGATAATTTTTGCAAACAAAAAATTATGTAAAAAACTTAGTATTGTTTATATATTACAAATAAGAAGAAACACTTGACAAAGATAAAGCAAATAGAAAGTTAGCTTGCTTGATTAAGTATATCACGTGTTTGAGTTGTGTTGAAATTCTTTCTTTGTTTGTATTGTTTTTTTTCACAGGTTTTTTCGAAGAAGAAGAAGAAGGAGAAGAAAGGATATGTTTTGATTAGAGCTATTAGATTTCTGGGTTGTTAGCTTATTGTTTCACCGATATAGTGTTGAAGATTTCTAAGATTGGGCTTTTTTATTGATAAATGATTAATTGGGCTTTTTTATTGATAAATGATTAGTACAAGATTGGGCTTAGTAAGGAAAAAAGGCTGATCCGCCTAGATAAGGAAAAAGCACCTAGGCGGCCGCCTAGGCGGAAAAACGGGTTTGGGCGCGCCTAATTAACGCCTAGCCTTTTTCTGGAAGTTTCTTCACCTTCTAGCGCCTAGGAGGCGCCTTGGCGGCCGCCTAGGCCGAGTTTTAGAACACTGATTGTAACTAATGAAGCTAATCAAACACTTATAGCCCCCATTACTTGTGACGAAGCTAAAAAATCAGTTCGGGAGTTGGGTTTAACTATGTCTCCGGGACCTGATGGCTATACTGGAATGTTTTACAAAACATATTGGGAAACTATCAAATTAGATATAATGCGCATTATTAATGATTTTTGGTTCAATAATGGCAGTTTGGAGCCTTTAAATCAAACTTTCATAACTCTTATTCCAAAAATTGAAAAACCTTATGAGTTGTCCAATTATAGGCTTATAAGTTGTACAAAATAATCTCTTGAATTTTGGTAAACATGTTAAAACCTTTGATGCCACTATTAGTATATGATAATCAAACGAGTTTCATACGTGGTAGGAATATTAAAGAGAATATATTAATAATACATGAACTTATCACTTTTATAAAAAGAAGAAAAACTACTAAAAAATACTGCCTAGCCATTAAAGCAAATGTAAAAAAGGCTTATGAGTATTTAGAATGGGATTTTTTAGACAAAACTATTAATTAAGATGGGTTTTCACCACAAATGGGTGGATAGAATTATGAATTATGTTACTACAGTTACATATTCTTTACTTATAAATGGGAAAGATCATGAAATTATGAAACCTTTAAGAGGAATAAGACAAGGGGATTCTTTGTCCCCTTTCTTGTTTTGTATTATGTCTCGAACACTGAACGTTCTGGTTCAGGATAAAAAAAGTTAATAACAATTTACTGGAATACTTTAAAATTGGTAAGAACTGTCCAACCATCACTCATTTGCTCTTTGCAGATAATAGCATCTTCTTCCTCAAATCCACTTGTCAAGATATTGAAGCTTTTAATAATATAATGGATCAATATAGTAAAGCAACCGGGTTGTGTCTTAATAAAGATAAATGTGATATTATTTATAGTCCCAGCACACCTAGTCATATTAAATATATAATGACTTCTAGGCTATATATGAAACAGGTTGAATCTTTGGGATCCTATTTAGGATTACCAATGGAATGGAGTAGAAATAAATGTAAAGACCGTGAATGGTTAGTTATAAGAATCCTGAATAAAATAGAGAATTGGAAAACAAATTTTCTATCTGAAAGTGGGAAAGAGATTCTCATTAAATCTGAAAGGTCTTCCTAATTACATAATGTCCTCTTTTCTAATTCCTGGAAATCTTTGTAATACTATTAATAGTATTATATCTCGATTTTGGTGGAGTAATAAAAAATAAAAAAAAATCATTTTGAAAGTTGGGATTCTCTATGCTCATCCAAGTTATTGGGCGGCTTAGGCTTTAGGGATATTAACCTGATGAACTTGGCTTTATTGGGTAAATTGGCTTGGTATATACTTGATAATCCTGAATCACTACTTAGAAAGTTATTAAAAAGAAAATATTATCCTAGTAATGATTTTTAAAGCTAAAATTGGACATTTTACCTCTTTTGGTTGGAAGGTATTCTAGAGGGTAGAAGGGTTTTTGAAAAAGATATAAAATGGAAATTAGGAAACGGTTTACAAATAAATGTTCAAAATGACAAATGGATTAATAATGTTAATGATGTTATCAAACCAAAAGATAATACTATAATGTTAGTAAAAGAATTCTTTCAAACTAATAATAAGAATTGGAATATGAGCTATGTGAATTCAGAATACAATCAAGATATAGCTAGGATTATTTCTTGTATGCCTATCCCTACTTACGAATGTAATGATTTTTTTTGGAACTCTAATAAACATGGCAATTATTCAGTTAAAGTTGCTTATTTGTTACTTAAAAGAAATAGAGATGAGAAGAACAAAGTTGTATATGACCTTCTTCCTTCTTCTTCACATCTTAATGATCTAGACATTTGGAAAATAATATGGAATATGAATTGCTCTCCAAAGATAAAAAATTTCATGAGTAATGTATTAAGAATAAAATACCTACAGAGGTGAATCTTTATAATAGAAAATGTACTAAATCTAAAGTTTGTAAAACTTGTAATTGCAATGATGAAACCACTGAGCACCTTTTATTTGCTTGCCCTTGGGCTAGGGTTGTGTGGCTATCTTCCTCGTTAACTCTAAAAACCTTAAATAATAGCACATAAAGGATTGATGACAAGTTTTCACAAACTGTTGCCTCTTTGAATGCTACTTATGGTCAAGATATACAATTTGCTGCACTTTTGAGTAATATTTGTTGGCAAATTTGGAAAGGTAGAAATAACTTTGTATTCAATGGGGTTAAACCTGAACCTATGTTCATGTGTAATTTAGCTTACTCTACTTGGAAGGAATATAAAGATGTGAATCAAAATCCAAATAATGGTAAAATAATAAAGAAGTTGAGTGATTCAATCTTGGATTCCTCTGATTTAAATGAAAGAAATGACAAAAACTTTAATATTAAAAATACTGGTAAAATTAGTAATTGGAGTCCACCTCCTACTAATATTATAAAAATAAATACCGATGCTAACTTTACTTTATCTGGTTGTGCTATTTCTTATATAGTCGGGGATTCTTTTGGCAACTTGACTGAAGCTGATGCAAAGGATATAGAGGCAAGAAACTCTACGGAAGCAGAAGCTCAAGGTGTTCTGTGGGGCTGCGAGATAGCGAAAGATTTTTCTACCAACTCTACTATTATCGAAAGTGACTGTGAAGTGATAGTTAAACCCTTAGCTACTAGGACCCCTTGTAATATTCTTGAGTGTTGTAATATTATTAAGTCAATCTACGGTACCGCGGAGACTTGTACTCTTCATTTTTCCTTTGTTAACCGCAAAGGTAATAAAGTAGCTGATTGGGTCGTCAAACAAAAGCTTGTTGGAAAACTGTTTGGTGACTGGAGGATTTCTCCTCCTTCTCAATCATCTCAACTTATCTTACTTGATAAACAAGTTTGTGGTATCGAATAATTTTTGTATTATGTAACATTATTATGCTATTTATTATTCTAACGAACATAGAATTAGAGTTTCCTTATTCTAAAGAATGGTTCGTTTGAAGTGCTTATTTTAGAGTAAAAAAACGTTTTTAGAAAGAAAAGAAATTAAAAAAAATTATTAAAAAAAATTGAAATCTAAAATCACTTTAAATGTTTTTCTAAGAAGCACCAATTCTCATAAAAGTGTTTTTTAAGGTCTAATACAGTTTGAATGTCCTAGAAGCATTTTTATGTGTTTTTACAAAAGAGCACTTCCAAATGAGCACTAAATGTCCGTTTGGAAGTGTTCTTTTTAAAAGCACTTAAAAGTATTTTTAGATATTTTAAAGTGTTTTTAGGCCTTGAAAAACATTTTTAGAAAAAATATCAAATATATGTTTCTTAAAAAAACAGTGATTCTAAATTTCAAATTTATTTTTAATAATTTTTCAAAATTTAAATATTATTCTAAAAACGCTTCCAAACGGACCCTAAGTCCGGTTGAATATGCAATACATCAATGGGACATAATTGGAAGCCTTAAATACATAAATTCCAAACATTACTATGTTGCGATTGAGCTTCTTCTCTCCGGAGCTACCATACAATCGACAAAAACTCTTATAAAGGATTCGAGTTATGCCTTCAGTCCGTAAAGTCACTTGTGTTTTGTACCTGCCTTGATCCTTTTTCTATAATCTAGTTCTTGACAATTATAAACGAACTAACATATTCATCGATGGTGTCGTATGTACTCTTCTTTATTAACTCGTTGTTTGGTATAGCAACTGCTCCAATAGTTCCTTTGCAAGGTTGTGTACATTTTTCAGAACATGGCCACTTCTCCTTTGGTAATGGAGTCTTCACTAACTTAATGATATTACTTGAATATGCAAAGTTAACGTTCTCATTTCCCGATACTCCATGGCCTTCATCCTTTTCCATATCAAAAATTATACCATTAGTCATGTTCCTACGTTATTGAAAAGACGCGTTTTGACCAATGGATTGCAAAAAGTTATCATTCAAATCACAAACTGCGAGTCCCAAACTTATCAACAACATAAAATTATATGTTACAAACTTACAATACGGTTGGAAATCAAAGTTGACCTGAATGAGATACGAGTTCCGCGGCAAATCAAAATTAATTTATCTATATTCATAGAGAGAGGATTCAAACTTTGTACTTCTCTTTAAGTGTAGAAAATATAACAAGACAATCCCCAATTACACTAACGGAACTGGTTAACTCTGGACAGATGTTGGATAAAAGGTATCAAAAAAACTATTTTTGAGGTAAATGTAATACATCGTTGTTTGAAATCGAAAACTAGATTATATTAAAATACGAATATTTACAAAAAAATGTCATCCGATTTCAATGGACCTAGCGTAAATAACTAGTAGTTCGGATAATTAGAAGGGTAAAGAATACACCTAATGACTAAACAAATTTTTGTTTTGCCACATAATACGTTGTATTGTTTTTCTTTCTCCTGATGAGCTAGAAAGTTATATGACAGTTATACTTATAAATATTGATTTACTAATATTATTACAAATTTTCAGGATAGGTTTACAATGCTCTTCTAAGATAAGTTTTCATATTTTTGAGCAATCATTCTCAACTGTGACATAATCCGGGGATAATGCTCAGCTACTCGGTACACAATCGTAACTCCAATAAATTCTTCTTCAACGAGAGACGATGCTTCAATTCTCCAAGTCTTCGCATCCATTACTATCCAGTGCAGTCCCTGATAATACAAACAATAGATGCACTATTCCAAGAAGTATCGTAATTTAATTTGATCTTATCAGTAACCAAGACATCCAATATTTGTTGACAACATAAAAACATGTCCCAACAACCCTGTAATGATAAAGAGGAGGACAATTCATATTTTGAATTATCGCCTGTTTAGGATCCATATACTCATCAACCCGATATGGCAAAAAATTAGGAACCTTGGTCATAAAATTACACACAATACTACAGGACACGGTGAGGGAGAGAAGGTTTAGATGAACAACCATGGTGTTGAAAGATGGGTGGTCGAACCCTTTTATGGTGGAAGACTTATCCTGTTCAATTTGCATTATTTTCTTGCTTGAAGGTTTCATATTTCCAATTTTACATCTTGCTACTTTTCCTTTAGAAAAGTTTGTTATGTTATAAACTAAAGGAGAAAAAGATAAAGATATGGAGAAAATATGGTTATTGTATTCCAATCACAAGTAGAATTACCATGGAAAGAGTTTCATATATATAGAGAAATGAGTGACCCTTCACTTGACACATTCACAAGCCATGAATAGAAAAATAAAATCTTAGCCTTTTGGACATCCACTATTAATATTATAAACTATTCATATTACTCCTATTTGGATGTCTATCTATTATTCCCTCCATCTAAAAAATAAAGTCCCACTTATTAAAAATAGTCTCCCAAATTTAATATCCACTTAGAATTTCAAGACACTTTATCTCACTTTTTTACACTATTACCCTTATTAAAATAATTAAATTTGCGTTTCCAATGAATATTTAAAATATCAAGACACTTTATTAGGGGTATTTTAGTAATGGTGGAATTAATAAATGTGTTCCTTAGTTTATGTGAAAATTTAAATGGACATTATTTTTGGGACAGAGGGAGTAGGAAATATGCATCGTTGAAAATTTGTCAAGAAAAACTCTATGTGATAAAAACCTGGTAGGAGGGAAAAAAGTACATATCCATGAAACTAATCATCGTGAAACACTAACTTATTAAAAACTTGTCAGAGAAAACATAGTAGGACAAAAACTTGGACAAAGGGAAAAAATTATATTGTATACACTCCCCCCCCCCCCCCCCCCCCCCCCTTATACTAGTAAAGATCCTTGAGTTGCCACATTCTAATATTATGAATCATTTTTTTGAATGTTGTGGTTGACAATACTTTGGTGAACAAATTATCAACATTGTTACATGATTGTATTTGATGAATGTAAGTATCTCCATTCTTCGGTAACTCGTGTGTGTAGAAAAATTAGGTGATATATGTTCTGTTTTGTTGCCTTTGATGTAGTTATTTTGAATTTGTGTGATACAAACAGTATTATCCTCATACAATAGTATCGATATATTATTTATATTAGATAAACCATATTTGTCGCGGATATTTTGAAGCTTCCACTCATATAAATATTTCATGACCCCCTTTTGGATATTCACTCGCGGATATGCCTCATTAAAACCTTATCAAGAAAAATCATTGGGACAAAACGTCATGAAAGAAAATGAGTACGTCATTCCTTGAGGGTATTAAATATATTCAATTTGTCTCGGTAAAACCTTACCAATAAAATGAGATAGGGAAAACCATGGTGAAGAAAAAATTGTACAGAATTTCAAGATATTCTCCACTTATTACGTCATTACATATTTCCTAATACATTAGATACTTGTTGACTTGTACCTTAATTGTTATCGTTAATAAAAATTTAATGAGCAAATCTTCTGGATTTTTACTTGAGTGTATTGAGTGTTATTAACATCATATTCTTAATCAAGAAAATGAGTATATAATTAATTTAATAATGAATATATGACATGACTCGTTAAAACCATACTAGGAAAACCTAGTGGTAAAAAACCTCAAAGGAGGAAAATAAGTACAATACAAATGTCACAATCTTCTCATTATGACATGAATTATGAAAACAATTATTCCAAATATATTTTCATAATTCAGACACTTGTTGCTCGTGCTTTGAATAAATTATGTTTAGGATCTTTTTTTGCTTCAGGGACTTCTCAATATTAGAGATCTTAATATATATACTCTTTAACTACTTCGAGCACCTATCATGCTATAGGAACTTGTTGTGCTTCAAACACCTTTTGTTCTTGGGCACCTGTCAAGCTTTAGGAACTTGTGGTGCTTCGAGCACCTATTGTCTTTGTCAAGAATTTTAATATTCATCTAATCATCACTACCATGTATCAATAACATAAGAATGAGGTCCTCTAACCATAATTAATTCAAGTGCTTTACAAGAACCTCTGTGATACAAGTAGAATTTTAAATTTCAAAATTCACTATTATCATTTCTATCATTGTCAATATATTTTATCATTTTGTAGTTTATGATCCTTGTTATTTATTTCAAGCGCCATAGTAAATGAAAATATATTAATCTTATAATCATCTCACAATTTTATATATTTTCAGTAGATAACTAATCTGCATGACTTTCAGATATTTAGGTACCTTAATCTCTTCAATGACCATTATTTCCTTTAAGAGTAATGCATTTGTCAACATTAGATGGCTCAATAATTCTTGTTGTATTAAGTGGAGTGCATATTTCACAAACTTTACCATTTTATCATTTACTCATGAGATTTCTTTCTTCGGGTCGTGGTATATATTTAGCCGACAAACTTACAACACTTTATGTTTTGTTATAAGCATTACAGATCTATCACGCTTCATGCGTTAGTCAGATACGCTGCAGGTCTACCACGCTTCATGTATTGGTTAGATGCATCAACTGGAATATTTGTTATATGTCCATGTTGGACTATAATATATGCTAGAGTGTTCACACCAAATTTTTGGATTTCAAAATTTTCTACATACTTGCAAATGCATTAAGTATATTATTTTCAATTGTGTGCAAATGAATATTCTTTTTAACTTCAAGTTCCGATTCTTTAGTTCGTAGACATATATTGGACAATAAATTTTATACCACGTCACTTAACTTCAGGTTGCCTTTTCTCTCCCTATAATAAAGGGTAAAACATCTCTTTTAAGTGACATTCCACGAAACGTGTCATTCGACATATTATTATTGTCCTTGGACGACTAAGTCGATCATGCCATAATACAAAGTTTTTTGGATTGTGATATTATATTCTTTTGCACAATATGTGTTTTATCCGCTTGATTTTGTATATAATACAAATCTAGAAAATAAAAAAGAACCTTTTTAATACACACTTCAGGTTTGACTTTCAGGGAATAATGCAAAGATATACATTGTTACAGACACTTGTGGTTTATACAAAATATTCATTTCTCCAAATATCATTTCAATTAATAATTTTCTTTTGGATTTACTTAAAACATAGTCCGCCAATTATGTCAATTTTGTACCATAAGGTAACACGACTTTTAGACATCCAAAACTTTTATGTAGACCGATGGATAGTTTAGTGTACTACATGCAAATTACCACTATATGGTTCTATTTTAAGATTATGCCACAAAGGGTCTTGAAGACACCCCCCCCCCCTCTTTCCAATCCCAACCCCACTTTCCTTCTTTTCTTACTAAAGATCTCAAATCAAATTTTACACTAAATTCTAAAGAACCAGAAACCTAAGGGAGCTTGTTATTGTTGTGGTAAAGAAGGACTCAAAACTTTCAAATGAAGACTTAAAGTTGGACCAGGTCCCAAGCTGCCGCAAATCTGGCTGAGACCAAAGAAATAATCGTCGCAGTAATATTTTGGATGAACTTAGTTGAGAACAAAAGCGAGTGGATCCATGACACCGGAGTTTCCCGATATTTCTACTTAAACAAATCACTGTTCAAAAAATTCGAGGAAGCAACTGATGGTGAATGTGTGTATTTGGGTGACTTTTCTACCGCTACAGTTCTCGGAAAAGGACATGTTTCCCTCAAACTCACTTCTGGAAAGATTTTAGAGTTAAATGATGTTAACTCCGTCCCCTCTGTCCGTAGGAAACTTGTTTCCGGAGCTCTTCTTAATAAAAGGGGACTAAATCTTGTTCTCGAAGGGGGGGAAATATCATTACAAAAAATGACGAGTTTGTGGGGAAAGGGTATTTAAATTATGGTTTGTTTGTTTTAAACACTGTAACACATAATGAGAATGCTTCTAATTCTACTTATATAGTTGAACTTATTGATACGTGGCATGGTAGATTAGGTCATTCAAATGTCGCTTCTGTTAAAAGGCTTATAAATCTTGGACTAATACCCCTTCACAATGGGGATGACTTTGTAAAATGTCAAATATGTGTAGAGTCCAAACTTTTGAAATAACCTTTTAAATCCATAACCACGAGAAAGACTAAACTACTAGATTTAGTACATTCAGACTTAGCTGATATTAAAAACTCCGCTAGTAGAGGTGGAAAACTTTACTATATAACCGTTGTAGACGACTACTCTATGTTCACTAAAGTATACCTTCTTAAAACTAAAGATGAGGCAGAAAATGCATTTTTAAAATATAATACCAAAGTTGAAAACCAACTAGACTGTAAAATCAAAAGATTTAGTTTGGATAGAGGAGGCGAATATAGTTCTTAGTCACTTAAAGATTTTTGTGAAACAAATTTAATAATTCACGAACTTAGTGCCCCTTATACACCCCAACAAAATGGCATAGCTGAAAAAAAAAATCCATTTAAGAGACAATGAATTCCATGTTATTAAGTTCACGTTTACTAACTAACCTGTGGGGAAGCTGTTTTGTCAGCATGTTATGTTCTTAATCGGGTTCCCCATAAATCCCTAGACCCCCTATGAGATGTGGAAAGTCTTTCCACCAAGCATTAAATTTTTAAAAGTGTGTGGGACGCGTGGCCAATGTCAAGTTGGACCCAAAACCACAGACTCAGTTTTCATAGGGTATGCTCAAAATAGTACAACATATAGATTCTTGTCTTTAGATAATAACTTGATTTTAGAATCTAGAGATGATGAGTTCTTTAAACACACTTTCCCTTTGAAACTTTGACTTATGTTAATGCTTCTTTACCTTTTGATAGCTTATCTATTAATGTTGATGTAACTCTATGTGATATTTCACCTGGCCCCTCTACTTCTATGGAGCCTAGTAGTTATTCTGAGGAAGAACCTAGGAGAATTAAGAAGGGTAGGATCTAGTCCACCTTTGGACCTGACTTTATCATAGCCTTCATGACTGAAGGTTTTCACATTGGCCTAATAAGCGAACAGGTAGTCACCTGTCTCCTCATGGAAGAAGACCCAAAAACATATGACTATACTTTAAAATTGGTAGATGCTAGTTTTTGGAAAGAATCCATTAATAGTGAACTTGAGTCTGTTAAAAGTAACCATATATGGAAATTGACAAACTTACCTAGGGGTAGCAAACCTATTAATAGCAAATAGATTTTTAAGAAAAAGTTGATACCTGATGGTTCAATAGAAAAATTCATAGCTAGGCTTGTTGTTAAGGGTTTCACCCAAAAGAAAGGTTTAGATTACTTTGATACTTGCTCCCATGTGACCAAAATCGCCATATACTTGCATAGTATGCTCAACCATGGAGTCAAAGTTCATAGCACTAGTGTTGGCTGGGCAAGAAGCTGAGTGGTTGATAAGTCTCCTATCAGATGTGCCAAGTGGGAAGGAAGTGGCACACTTGTGTGTATCCACTGTGATTCACAAGCAGCTATTGGGGTTGCTCATAATAGCGCCTACAATGGAAAAAGGAGTCATATTTTCATCAAACATGGTTTAGTAAACAGTTACTGAAAAATGGTGTGATTGCCATGGAATATGTACGACCAGAGAAAAATCTAGCTGTCCGTTCACTAAAGGCCTAACCAGGAGAGTAGTCTTGGAGACGTTGATGGGGATGGGAATGAAACCCATTAACGGGGAACATATGACTAGTGAGTCAATATGACATCAATCCATCCTTATTGCTAAAAACAAATTGTCTTTAAGAATTGATAGCCACTCGTGTTGGTC
This sequence comes from Nemophila menziesii, assembly GCA_029959085.1. Taxonomy (NCBI): domain Eukaryota; kingdom Viridiplantae; phylum Streptophyta; class Magnoliopsida; order Boraginales; family Hydrophyllaceae; genus Nemophila; species Nemophila menziesii. The sequence continues at coordinate 1,799,760 of JARWIR010000064.1, read as the reverse complement.
CTATTGAGAAGGACTTGATGAATCCACTATTAAAGACGTATTGCTCCTGAAAAGGCACTATACTGAGTATCTAAACTCATAACGAATTCATAGTCTTTAATGGTGGTCCTTTAGAGAAGGACTTAATGAATTCTTGGCTAAAAGTGAGACTTAAAATTCATGATAGAGTGATAAGGAGACGTCGTTAAACAATCTCATATAAATACATCCACAAAGTTCATAGTCCGCAAGGGGTGGTCCTTAGAGAAGGACATGGTGAACACCCTGAAAGGCGATGTTCAAGGGAACTATAACTTTCAGCATGGTAGAGTATGTGATGTTAGGTTCTTGATCGAAAATCGTTGAGTTCAAAAGTAAGTTCACTTATTCGGAATTCGGTGGTTGCCTCACTTAACTACTTGTTAATTCAAATCGAAAGATATTGCCACTTAAGTACAATTCACCCAAATGCTAGTAGATATGGAAACATGTTCAGCTTCTATCCTAAAGACCCTGAGTGGGGGATTTAGATTAAATACACCGTATAAATATAAATTCGATCATGTTCTTTTGGAGAAGTGGAAAAGGTTTAGATTAATATAAAGCACTATTTAAATCCCTTCATGTTCTTTTAGAAAAGTAGAAAAGATACTTTTTGTGACACATAAATAGGTGCAGAGATAGAAAAACTATTATCTTAAAATAGTTTACCTATCTATTACTACCAAATTATCTAAAGGCTATAAAATCCAAAAGGGAAAAGGCAAAGCCCCACGCGCACGCACCACCACCACCAACACGCCCGACCCTGCCCAGCGACGGTGTGGGTGTGGGCCGTGGGATCGTGGAGCATGGGTCGTGGGCTCGTGTGCTAGTGGGCTTGTGGGCTCGTGAGGGAGTTGGGGAGTCAAAAAATGAAAAATGAAACAAGTTTTCCACCGATCACGCACCAGAGAATATTCCCCATTCAAAGCTCAACTGTTACGGAACTTGGTCAACACGGAGAGGAATCAAGTCAACATATTGTCCAGGTTCATTGTTGGAAATTGAAAACGTGTAACATATGTCACAATCAAAATGTCAGCAATCATGGAGGCAATTAATGGCATTTATTTCTGACGATTCTGATAAGAGCTTTCTACATACCTACTCTTCTATAAATACAACTCCTTCCCATTTCTCTTAGCTACGAAACCAATCAGAAAAGAACAAAAGAAATACTTCTCTCTCTAAATTATTCAGTAGTAGAATTTCTCCGTTAGAGATAAACGGTACGTCAGAATATCTTTTTAACAACTTTATTTTTGTGTATTTTTTTTATTTCGTGTAAGTGTTTTGTTCTAACATTTGATTATTGTAATAGACTAGACTTACTTTAATCGAAATATTGTTTTTGGATATCCATTTTTGTTGTTTCTCAAATCGGCGATCTCAAATTTTCCTAACAAATTCGAGCTAAAAAACCTTGATCAAGTTTTGAATCTTTGTGATTGACCGAGCGTGTGGAGTAGATCAATGCAGTTTTATCGTAGACCCATTTTTCTATATAGATCCATACACTTTATTCTTATGGAAGTTAGTCCCTTTGTGGTTTCGACTTACATTCTTACTTAAAGTCGGTCTATATGTTATAAAGTAACTATACATTATTGTTTTAAATCATTAAATATATACTCAAATATGTAAAAGTATAATTATGAGTTCAAATTATGCCACACCCCAGCGCAACTACTTTATTTAGTTAATACTAAAGGAAAAAACTATTCAATTGATATGAATTATTTGAATTATATAAATTAAATGACTACTTAATATATTTTACATCGATAACTTAAATACAACTCTAGTAACGATAGACGCATACTCTTGTTCATCGATAAAATCCCAAGACCCTGAGTGTGCTACCCGAGCTCTAATAAATACTTCAACTTGTTGGGAGGGATAAATGAGATAGTGAACTACCATTTGCTCAGTAAGAAAGTAGGATGTGTAAATATGTGAACCTTTATCCTTAGTGAGAACGTAAGGATATGTAAATATGCAAGCATATATCCTTAGTGAGAAAGTAAGGATGTGTAAATATGATAGCCTCATATAGGTCTATAACATAATTAAACATACACACAAAATCATTGAGGTAGATAAGAACACATAAATAACCATGTCGCAAGGATACAATTGTCTTCCTACTACGACTCCCACACGAGCTCGATCCCCTTATCTCTATTTCTCTAATAATACTCTGGGTAAACTGTTTTTACAAGTCAGTTGACTAATAAAGTCTATGTCTATGTTCCAAACAAGCTATGTTGTAGATCTCGGTTCCGCGGCCTAGGCGGTCGACTGGGGCCTAGCGCCTAGGAGGGACTACGCGGGGCCTAGGCGGGATTACGCGGTTTTGAATCCTGCTATGTAATTTTATATATTTAGTAATACGCGTGTATAATTATTATAATTTTATCTATTTAAGTCATAAAATTCATCTAACACCACTATATTGAATATGAAAAATACTAAAATTAGAGTTATAATATCAATTCAAGAATTTCCGAGAGTAAAATAAATTTAATGGAGGGCCTAGGCGGCAAGTTTTTACCATTAATCGGTGCCTAGGCGGGCTAGGCGCTTCTTCCACGGCGACTAAAGCATTGGGCAAAAATGCCTAGCATTTTTACTAGGCGTAAGCGGTTGAGGGGGGAGCTGACGCCTAGACGGCGCCTAGACGCGCCTAGGCGGCGATATCTACAGCATAGCAAACAAGAATAGAACATGATAACTTATGCTCGTGCCTGTTAAACCCAATATTGTCTAGAGTGACATGCCATACTATCATTGCAAAACATTCATATCATAAAATATTTTTAGAAAACAACAAAGTAAGTCATTTCTAACATACGAGAATGATTAACAATTAACAGACAAACAACAAATTAGATCATACTATCCTATTTTACGAAGTTAGTTATATAAATTCAATAAAGATGCTATTATAAATATTATAAATATTTCGATTAATCTCATCAATCTAAATGTAATATTTGTTAACATGACATCTAAGAAAACAAGAATCAATTTAACGTTTTCAATGTCAAATAATTTGTAATTATGTCTTGTTGCTATTCGATTTTCTCATTAATCCACTTCTATTTATTTTCATATCTTGAAATGTTAACTTTTATCGTTGATCAACAAACTAATGAACTACATATATAAGATAGAGATTTTAGATTATGTAAAAATTAACCGGTTGACAAAAAAAAAAAAATTAACCACGACATACTTGTATCCCATCGTATAATCAATTGTCTAGATGGCAAGTACTAATTAATTAATCTCCATAACCAATCGTAAAAATTAAATTAAAGACTTCAAAAACTATAAATATTGATTTTTTTTTTTTTTGGTCGATCTATAAATATTGATAAATATTCCATATTCTCAAAAGCTGGAACATTTTTAAATGGATAAGAAGCTGGAAATAATTGAGGCCGTACAACAACTTGATCACATCAAAGAAACTAACGTGTATAATTAGTCATCTCAATGTTATTAAATGTGTCAACATATTGCAAATATTCTGATGTTTCATTCTTAGATTGTTTAAAAATGTACACCTACTTTATTTTGAGTTGGATTGTTATTTACTATGTATAGGCAAATCAAACGTATATATCAAGAAGGTGATTGTTTTCAATCAAATTGCTATACATGCACTCGTGTATTTTATTCCTTGGTTAAGATATATAATCGCGTAACATTACTGTTAAATCATTCTCTAATTAGACTGTTGGAAGAAAAATAATATAGCTAATATAACTGAAAATTAGATGATTAAATATAAGTCATTTTTTTATTTTATTAATATAAAACTTCATTTTATTTTATTTGTTTTTATTTTAAATTGATAAATAAAATAAACTTATGACTTTTGACTTTTCATGATCCAACATTAATCCATCTACTAATTTTATTTTAATGATTTTTTCATTCATCTTATGCAAATAAAAAGTTGTAACACTTTTTTAATAACCATTTGCAAATGAAAGGTTGTAACAACTAGTAATTCATTGCCATTAAAAAGCTTGATGGGGGCTTGGCTATATAAACTAGAGTTTTGGTCCCTAAACTCAATTCATTCACACAAAATTATACACCATCTATAGTTGAATGTTTGAAAGTTTGGAAGAACAAAACATAAGGAGAAGATTCTTAAGACATCAATGGCCGGAGGTATCATTACTCTTTTTCGATCTATTTATTTATTCCGTATTTTAGTTTGATCGATGTTTCTAACATTTGGTATCAGGCCTAAAACATACCTCTGCTTTGATTTAGTTAAACTTTTATATTTTTTGCTTAGTTCATGGCTAAAGTAATTTAGCCAAAATAATTTTGCAAAATGTTTTCTTTCTGTGTTGAATCTAACATGTCCTACAGTTGAAGATGATTAGAATCCACGAGACATTTTATTTTTCATTTAGACTTATGGTACTTTTGGATTTTTATCCTTAAGTTTTACTTCGGCCTCCAGGTATTTATTTATATTTATATTTTTTACATTCATACTTCATGTACTTTTATTTTATGAGTATAATTAGGTAAACAAAATGTGAATAAAATATATGGTTTATTTTATCCAATTTTTGTTATATAGTTTTATATACTCATAAAATTTTAGTATGGTATATTGAATTTTCTAAGTAATCAACATATTTTATTTAATTAAAGAATAGCCACAACATCTTAGTTGAATAAAATATGTATTTTGCTATAAGATCACATAATGAAATTAGACATAAATTGTAATTATTTATTTTAATATAATAAATTTATATCACAAGAATATTATTATATTTAAATAACTAATTAGGATAGAATATTAATTATTCATAATTTACCCACAGGAATTATGACTTAATAATTATTTGATAGTTTTATTATTTAGTAATGATGAAATATTTTTATATATTTTGTTATATGATTATAAATCTTATTGAATTAAAAATTTAGCCCACATGCAATTTTTATGTCTTAGATTTATTAGATCAAGATTTGCATTGGTGAAACTTGATATTTATTAATAGTCCATTTATTGATAAGCATGTAATCTTTATTTGCAGCATCACAAGCTGTTAATTTTTCTGATATCCGTAGTGACATTCCCGAACTTAATGGGGATAATTACAAGTCATGGAAAGAAAGAGTTCTCCTTCACTTAGGGTGGATGGACATAGATGATGCTATTAGGAAAACTGAACCACCTGCTCTTACAGACAAAAGCACTCCAGCAGATATTGCACTTTATGAAAAATTGGAGCGATCAAATCGCCTCAGTGTGATGTTTATTAATACAAAATTAGCAGCAAGCATCTGTGGTTCAGTAAATCACCATGATAATGTCCAAAATTTACTTAAAGCCATTGATGACCAGTTCGTCACTTCAGACAAGGCTTTAGCAAGCACTCTAATAATGAAGCTCTCTTCACTTAGGCTCACAAGTGCTAGAGGTGTGCGTGGGCACATCATGCAGATGAGAGATATTTCGGCTCAACTTAAGAATCTCGAGGTACAGATTTCCGAGTCTTTTCTTGTGCACTATATTTTGAACACCCTTCCAAATTAATATGGACCTTTCAAAATCTCCTATAACACACATAAAGATAAATGGTCAATTAATGAACTCATGACCATGTGTGTTCAAGAAGAAGAAAGTTTGTTAATGGAACAAGGTGAAAGTGCAATGATGGCTACTTAAGGAAAAGGCCAACCAAAGAACAATCAGAAGGGGAAAGGTAAAATAGCACCACAAGCTGATATTAAGAAAGAAGCTAAGTGTTTTTTCTATAAAAAGAAAGGACACATGAAGAAGGAATGTACTAAATTCCATAAATGGCTTCAAGATAAAGGTAATCCTACCTCGTTAGTTTGTTATGAATCTAATACTATTAATGTTAATATTAACACCAGATGGATTGATTCTGGTTCTTCAATCCATGTTGCCAACTCTTTACAGGGTATGCAAAACCTAAGGAAACCAGTGGGCAGTGAGCAATGCATCTTGTCCGGTAATAAGATGGGTTCACATGTGGAAGCCGTTGGAATATGTTATTTATATTTAAGTAGTGGTTATGTTTTGAAGTTAGAAAAGACTTTATATGTTCCAAGTTTTTCTAGAAACTTGATTTCTGTTTCCAGACTTGTACCTTTGGGTTATTCCTTTACATTTTCAGAGACATTTTTAGTATTTTCAATAAATCTTAATGTGTTGGGAATGGTATTTTGTCAGAAGGTCTTTATTGCATTAATTTACAAAACAATGCTACTAATAATAATTTTCATGTCCAAATTGGTACAAAGAGGTGTAATATAAATAAGGATTTCTCTACTCTATGGCACCGGAGATTAGGGCATATCTCTATTGAAAGAATCAAAAGGTTGGTAAAAGATGGAGTACTTAGTACTCTAGATTTTACCGACTTTGAAACTTGTGTGGATTGCATTAAGGGAAAGCAAACCAACAAGTCAAAGAACGGTGTCAATAGGAGTCCAGATTTATTAGAAATCATACATACAGATATATGTTGCCCTGACATGGATTTATAACCTTTATTGATAATTACTCACGATATATGTATCTTTACATGCTTCATAACAAGAGCGAAGCATTAGATGCCTTTAAAATATTTAAGGATGAAGTAGAGAAACAATGTGGAAAACATATAAAGATTGTGAGATCAGATAGAGGTGGTGAATATTATGGTAGATATACTGAAGATGGACAAGCACCTGGTCTGTTTGCTCAGTTTCTCCAAGAGCATGGGATTGTTGCCCAGTACACCATGCCTGGTTCACCGGATCAGAATGGTGTAGCGGAAAGTTGAAATCGAACATTATTGGACATGGTACGGAGTATGCTTAGCAACTCCAATCTTCCTAAAAACTTGTGGATTGAAGCTTTAAAAACGGCAGTGTATATATTAAACCGAGTTCCAACCAAGGTTGTCTCAAAGACACCATTTGAATTATAGAAAGGTTGAAAACCGAGTTTGAAACATATGCGCGTATGGGGATGCCCGTCTGAAGTCAAGATTTATAACCCACAAGAGAAAAAACTGGACCCAAGGAACCATCAGTGTGCATTTCATTGGATATGCTGAGCGGTCTAAAGGTTACAGATTTTACTGTCCATCTCACAACACTAGAATTGTGGAATCAAGAAATGCAAAGTTTCTTGAATATGAATTAATCAGTGGGAGTGATCAAATTAGAAATGTAATTTCTGATATTGACCATTCAGAAATTCAACCTTCCACTTCAAGTGATAGAATGATTATTGTTCATAACACCCCTCAAGTACAATCTAGTGTTAAACGTTCAATCGTTGAAGAACCACAAGTTGTTGACGATATTCTGATAGATCAAGTTGTTCATGATGAACCTAGTAATTATGAACAACAAGTTGAACCTCATACAGATAATGATTATACAACATTAAGAAGGTCTACCAGGTTTAAGAAATCATCAATTTCTAGTGATTATGTAGTATATCTTCAAGAATCTGACTATCATTTTGGAGTCGAAAATGATCCTTCTGACTTTTCACAAGCCATAAGTTTCAAAGAATCAAATTTATGGTATAATGCGATGAAAGAAGAAATGAATTCCATTAACAACAATGATGTCTTGGAACTTGTGGAATTGCCTAATGGGGCTAAAGCCATTGGTTGTAAATGGGTATTTAAAACCAAGAAAGACTCATTAGGCAATATCGAGAGATACAAAGCCAGACTTGTTGCTAAGGGATTTACTCAGAAAGAAGGAATTGATTACACAGAGACTTTTTCTCCTGTATCCAAGAAAGATTCTTTACGCATTATTTTAGCATTAGTCGCACATTTTGATCTTGAGTTGCACCAAATGGATGTGAAAACGGCGTTCCTTAATGGAGATCTAGAGGAAGAGGTTTATATGAAACAACCTGAAGGTTTTATCTCTAGCGCTGGTGAGCAGTTAGTTTGTAAGCTTAAGAAATCCATATACGGATTAAAACAAGCTTCCCGTCAATGGTATTTTAAATTTCATGGAGTAATTTCATCATTTTGATTTGTTGAAAACCCCATGGATCAATGTATATACCAAAAGATTAGTGGGAGCAAAATTTGTTTTCTTGTTTTATATGTGGATGATATTTTGCTTGTGACTAATGATAAGGGTTTGCTTCATGAGGTGAAACAATTTCTCTCCAAAAAATTTGATATGAAAGATATGGGTGAGGCGTCTTATGTCATTGGCATTAAGATTCATAGAGACAGATTTCAAGGTGTCTTGGGCTTGTCTCAGGAAACCTATATCGATAAAGTTTTAGAGAGATTTCGGATGAAGGATTGTTCACCAAGTGTTGCTCCCATAGTGAAGGGTGATAAATTCAATTTTAACCAAACCCCGAAGAATGATTTAGAGAGAGAACAAATGAAGAACATTCCATATACTTCTGCTATCGGAAGTTTGATGTATGCTCAGGTTTGCACAAGACCTGATATCGCATTTGTAGTTGGAATGTTGGGTAGATATCAAAGTAACCCAGGTATTGACGAAAGCTGTAAAGAAAGTAATGAGATATCTCCAAGAAACCAAGGAGTATATGCTTATGTATAGGCGAACAAACAATTTAGACGTGCTCGGATTCTCAGATTCTGATTTTGCCGGTTGTGTTGATTCACGCAAGTCAACATCAGGATACATTTTTATGATGGCTGGTGGAGCTGTGTCATGGAGGAGTGTCAAACAGACTATGACTGCAACTTAACTATGGAAGTTGAGTTCGTCTCTTGTTTTGAGGCTACTTCACAAGGTGTATGGCTTAAGGGTTTTGTATCTGGACTTAGAATGATGGATTCTATCTCTAGACCATTAAGAATATTTTGCGATAATTCAGCAACTGTTTTTATGGCTAAAAACAATAAAAGTGGAAGTCGAAGTAAGCACATCGACATTAAATATTTTGCTATAAGGGAACGTGTTAAAGATAAAAAGGTGGTCATTGAACACATTAGTACTGAATTAATGATCGCTGATCCATTGACTAAAGTAATGACACCAATGAAATTCAAGGATCATGTAGTGAGTATGGGGCTTAGTCCCATCATGTAGTGTTTATTTGTATGACACTATCATTAATATAATTATGATATTTTCTCATATACATTGCACACCTTAATTTTATTTGAGAAAATCATTTAGTTAGGACCAAGAATAAACATATGGTTTATTCATTAAGTATAGTTACAACATAAAAAATAAAAAGATAAATATATTGTGATACATGGAAGATACTACTCTCTCATAATTGGAGGACTTATCGCCATGATTCATATATTTATGATTAAGATAAAATATCAAGTATAATGTTTGGATCAAGTGGGAGAATATAAGTCATTTTTCATTTTTATTAATATAAAACTTCATTTTATTTTATTTGTCTTTATTTTAAATTGATGAATAAAATAAACTTATGACTTTTGTCTTTTCATGATCCAACATTAATCCATCCACTAATTTTATCTTAATGATTTTTTCATTAATCTTATGCAAATGAAAAGTTGTAACACTTTTTTACTATCCATTTGCAAATGAAAGGTTGTAACAACTAGTAATTCATTGCCATTTAAAAAAGCTTGATGGGAGCTTGGCTATATAAATTAGAGATTTTGTCCCTGAACTCAATTCATTCACACAAATTATACACCATCTATAGTTAAATGTTTGAGAGTTTGGAAGAACAAAACATAAGAAAAAGTTTCTTAAGACATCAATGGTCGGAGGTATCATTACTCTTTTTCGATCTATTTATTTATTCCGCATTTTAGTTTGATCGATTTTTCTAACATAATGTGTCTTCGAAACCATTTATAGTCGTCAACAAGGTGGGAAGGAAGATTTTTTTTTAGAGACGAATAAAAATATTTGTATAATCAAATACTAAAATGCTCTTAATAAACTAAATTCACATAAAGATAAAAAAATTAAGTGACAATGGATTATTGATCAACACTTTAGAGTCATTGATTACCAATATTACTCACCGACCATGACTGGCACCGCCGCCGGGGCATACTAGAGAATCTCTGAATATAGGAGTCTGAGCATAAAAGTCTATGTTATGAGAAATCTGAGTATGTTAAAAAATACTAAGCACGTTTCAAAATATTATTGAGTATGTTAGAAAATTCCATGAATATGTTCTGAGATCACTGAGTACGTTTGAAAAATTACTGAATATGTTAGAAAAATCACTAAGTATATTCTGAAATCACTGAGTACATTCAAAAGTATGTTTGTATAATCACATAGTATGACATGAAATCATTGATCACTTTTGTTAGTGAGCATATTATAAGAAAAATAACACAAAAACTAAGGCTAAAAATATCAGGATAAAAATTGCACATTTTCATTACAAAATCTATACTAACGTTCTAGAGTCGTAACTTTGACAAAACTTGTGGATTACGTTCAAGAACTCGTCGTCGAAACCATTAAAGCTCCGGGAAATTTATTAAAGCCTTGTCAATGTTTCCATGATAGCTTTGTCGATGTCTCCATGGAAATGTAATGGTGTACATCAAACCCTAGATCCTACGTGATACACTACCATGAACAATAAAGCTCACCTCCACAATAAATCCTATATGGATCTATAAAAAGAAGCCAATGATGCCGTTAAACAGGCAGATATGATCGCACCTCCATCGTAAACCATAGGTGCATCCATTAAAGATCCTCCTCCAGGTTCGTAAATAACCATTATTTGTTGCTAAGGTTTTGCCTCTACTACGCGATAAATCGCCACCACAAGGTATATTTGGTGGTGGGAGAGGGTAGCTAAGTAGAGAGCATTTTCAAAAATCAGGGGTTCGGGTTTAGGGATATAAAAGGGTATTTGATTGATAATTTTTATGATCTTTTCTTTTTATTATTTTTATTATACTTTTACCTCTTTGGAGAAAAATGTAGTAATTTGGGTGGCTTGGGTCTTGAAGAGGGGTCTTCAAGACCCGCTAGGTAAACATCTCTTGAAAATTTAGAGGTTAATCACCAAAATATTTTAGCAACAATAAAAGTATAGAGTTCATTTTTATTCAAGTCAAAGTCATTTGTTAAATGTTTTAGTTAAAACAATTAATTAGAAGATATTCCTATTTTTTTCCCAAAAGAAAAATGTATATAAAAAATAATAAAATTACATTTACAGATAAAAGTACTACCAAGAGTAGCTACGACACTTTTCTCCAAGGCTGATAACAAATCTAGTGGTTAGAGTACTCATGTAGTGACCAATATATTCCAGGATTGAATCTTACCCGATTTTAATATATGTTCGAGTCAAATAGGTTCTAAGAGGTATTAAAAAAATACATGTATCCCCGTCAAGGACCGATAGAACCTTTTCTACCAGATAAATGCAATTAAAAGAGAAAGTAATAAGTGAAACCCCAATAATATGTCATAGAGGGGGTGTGTGAATAGGACTGTGCAAAATTATAAAATCTAACATGAAATCGGAATACTTGATTTTATCTAAAGGTCCAAGCTTTGGTATACTTAGACAAGTAGACTAGAATACACTTAGAGATACTATATGAGTAACAATACTCAATCTAACTCTAAGTGGATATGTTCAAGGATGAATACTAGTCAAGAATTCAGTAAGACAATTCAAGAAGCACCTAGTATGAAAGGTTATAAGCCTAAAAATATATGCAAAGTAAAGTCTAAGATTATACTAATGGTATGTACAAGTTAAAGAGTTGCGGGAGAGAGATTAAAGACAAGATTTATAGTGATTCTAATTTCATACATCCACTACCTAAGGTATGATCACCCTTAGGATTTCAAGCTCCCCCACTAGAACGCCTTCTGCTTCTTTAGGTGAGACCATAAACCTATACACCCTCTTCTAAATCACCCCAAGAAGAAATACTAGTGTTATCTCTTATACAAGGAAAACAAGCAGACAAACTCACTTCATAATTCTGTGAAGCCTTCTCATGTGTATCACCACAAAAGGATGAGTAGACGATATTAACATCATTGTATCACTTCACACTCCTTGAAGCCTTTTCTTATGTATCACCATACAAGTATAAGTAGATAATATCTACCCCCGATCTACACTTCAACTCCGTGAAGCCTTCAAGCTAAGTGTTTCTCCTATACTACCTCTTCATCAATCCAGTATCATGTATAAATAACACTCTCTTCAATAGACCAATAAAAAAACCTAGGTTCTATTATTACCCCATGTCTACCTATCATAGTGACTAAACTTCTATATGAGTTAGATACAATATGCATGTGGACTAGTGATATACAAAACAATACTTGAGGAATATTGTTTTTGGACTCTCTTAAATGTAGCTTCTAAAAATATTTGAATGTGTGGAAGGTAAGAGTCAGATATTGGATTCAAATAGTGTGTCTATTTATAGGCACGTTCCATCTAATGATTCTGGCTAGGTGTATCTCTCTGGGTGGATGCAATTTGAATATCTTGTACGTCTGTGTCTTCGGGGTCGGACGTCTAACTCCGTTTGTCTTACAACTCTTTTCTAGACTATACACTAATAGCTTATTTCTTGTAATATATAGTCGCTATGAATATGCTTAGATATTCTAAGATTGGATTTCTTGCTCAACCCTTTGGGTCAAGTCCCAAAGTTTGCTTGTAATGTTCAAGAATCCATTCTATTTTGGCCTGGATATTCGATCTTCTTTTTCTTAGTTATCCACCATCAGGTTTAGACATTCTGCCTAGTATGCTATTCGAGGGTCTAGACTATGCTTCTTCACAGCTTAACTTCTCCAATTCGGTTTGGCATTCTGCCTAGTATATCTCTTGGAGGCCCGGTATTCAACTATTCACAACTCCAATCTCCATATAGTTTAGGCATTCCACATTGTATTTATCTTCGAGGTCCAGAATTCCACTCTATCTCATCATTGTTCTCTAACTAATTTAGGAATTTTACCTAGTTTCTCATTAAGAGGTCTGACTCCTCTATTTCAATCATTTTCTTCTTCATCTCCAACTCTCCTTCTTCATAGCTCCCCAAGATTCATCCTCTAATCATCCATAACTCTGTATTCATTTTCATCTTCTTCTCTATCATCTCCAAGCATCAATATCTTCATCAATCAACTCCTTAAATCATAGCACTTATCTTTGTCATCTTCTAATAGCTTGATTGGCTCTATTTTCAAGTCCATGTCTCTATCTCTTATTGTTTAAGCTCTAGTCATCTTCTCCATATTATAAGTTCTCTCTTAAAATATTATGCCTCCTTGCTTTTATGAGCATGCAAATAGCACACTACCAATCGCGTCTTCATCGTAAAATCAAGCATGTTCAAGATACATTATTTTGTCACCAATTATCAATCAAAATACGCCCTTCAGGCTAGCAATGAGAACTAAAAATTTAATGCATGAATCTTATCAATAAATTTATATTAATCCTTTAAATGATCCCTTTATTTATTGGGATATCTAGCAATTATCGTAAGTTTTTATTACTCTCTCCGTCTCCAAAAGGTTGTCACTCAAACTAATGGGTATCCAAGTTCATATATGATCCTATTAGTTTCATAAAATTTTATAACCAAGTCTCTTGAATTCCATCACGTTGTTCATGACTTAAGAGACTAGTTTAAACGACTGGGTCTCTTAATGGTCATGCATTTAAAGGTTCTTTAACACGCTTTTCTCTCTATGCATTTTTTACATTTGACAAAACCATCAATTATGATTGTTGATGTAAATATTAAAGAATTTAGCCTTTCAATAATTATAACAAAACATGTTAAAAATTTTCATGCTACATATTAAAAGACTTATAAATATAATCATGTATACCTAGAAAAGGTGTTTAAAAATAATGGGACCTCTCGGTCATACTTATTGTATTATGTGATGATTATTATTCACCACCAAATAGTCAGGTCTTGATCCTACTAAACTTAGAGGAAAACCCCTAAATGTTGCGCGGATAACTAAATAACATCACATATAGCAAGATATATAATATTTCAGGTTAATTTCACAAGTGGTCGTGATTGTTCATCGACCACCTCCTTGAACTCATGAAATATCTTGTTGTCGTTGCATAAGTGCGATGAAGTCCCCATGACTCGAGGCAGAGAATTTTTTTAAGACTCTCTACATTATTCCCCTATTTTCCTGTGTACCTAAAAACAGCGATTTTTTTAACACCAACAATTGTAAACCAGAATATATCCAACAATTTCATAACAAGATAAATTTAAAAGGTTTCCAACTAGATATCCTAAAAACTTCATTCAAAAGATAAACTTTCTAAACGTAATTAAAAACATAACCTCATCTAAACGTAATTCATAAACTAAACACAAACATAAGGAAACGCAGTTTGAACTACAATTAAACATAATTTAACGCTTCCCTCTTCTCGATTTACTTAGGCTCCCCTATCGACATCTTCTTCTCTAACATTCAAACCCACGATCTGGTTAATTTATTCTTGCTCTCCATCATATTGTTGCATCTCCTTCATATGATCCTTCATGTCATTGATAGTAACCTATGGCTCGGCTACACCGTACGCCCCTTGAATAGTAGCTTGAATCTACACATATCAATATAAATACTTAAACAAATCAAGAAAAAGGGACTAAAACATTACCAATTTGTTTAGTTGATATCCACAAGGTGATACTCCTGCTCACCATCGAAACCCACATTACGAGTTTGAGGGGGGGGGGGCGATATATAACCTAGAACTTGTCTGATACCAATGGTCGTATTCCGGAGTAGACCTAATACCTTCAACTTCACCTTCAATCCTGGAGTCTAACGCCGTCTCGCACAAACGAATTTCAGAGGCATATTTGACTTTCCAATTTTCACCCGCCTTTCCTTTTCGATTAAAAGTAGAATAATAACGATCTTTGCTTTGATCAACGGGATCGGGAATATTTTGAGGGTAACTGAATTGTCTCATAACGCGATCGAGGCGGTACCACTCAACATTGTTGAAATGTATTAATGGTACAATACAAGGGTATTCTTCACGCCATTCCGAACAAGTCTCGGCAACGAAGGCAATTCTAGTACACTTGTAAGGTCTCCAATTAACCTACTCGGGGTAAATACAATATTTAGGAATAAGTAGATTTCCACATAATACAAAACAACACACCTGTTCGGGTTCTTAAAGGTCCAAATCATTGCGATAAATCCTTAAAGATCGACCGCAACTATCAGCCCAAGTTTTTGCATCGTTCCAACTAAATTATTATCAATACAATAATTTTAATAACACAACAACAATAATAACACATTAATATTAATGACACATAAACTTACAATATACTCGTGGGACTGGGTCCAATGGGCTGAGGATAATTTTGCAAACGAGGTCCAACATGCAAATAGTCCCAACATCATATCTACTCAAACAATAACAAGAGAAAATTTTGTTTATACTATTACAGAATTAAAAATTAAAATCAAATACCTGTAAAAGTATACCACACCCCTCGAGTGTTCCAAATACGCTCTCACAAGCTTGACATAGACCACTGTACAAATACGATAAAGTGGCCGAACCCCAACTAAATCAAGCATTCTGCCTCAAGTCCCTCAACAATGGGAGATACATCGTTGGTACGTGGTTTTGTTTCCCTTAGCGGAAAAGAAATGTACCGATTACATAAAGTATATACGTTGTTGCGTTGTGACGTAAAACATCTAGAGTTGCGTTATTACCAGAAGTATCTTTACCAAACCTAGACTTTAACCACGAGGTCCTAATAACGTTTCGTCCTTTATCAATTTTACCCTCCCCCGCCTCTTCCTCCTCCTGAACCTGAGCCTGACGTCTGCGAGCGGGTCGGGGTTGTGGAGGTGGAGGTATCTCTCCAAATAAATGAAGACATATCTCGTCATAGTCAAAGTAGGCGGGCTCGAGATCGGTCACTGCACGACCTCGAATTGGAAGACCCAAAAGCATCGCAACGTCATGCAAAGTGACAGTCATCTCACCAACGGGTATGTGGAAAGTATGAGTCTCCTGTCGCCATCTTTCGACCATCGCAGAGAGTAAAGCGTGGTCCAAAACAATTCTTTCTATTTTCGGTATCATACCGAACCAGATTGTTCAACATAAGGGATCACCCGTGGGTCCAATTGCCACGGTGTAGCAGAAATAGGTCTCACCATCGAACCGAGTTGTCGGCCCTATAGCGGAAAAATATTACATATTAAACAAATAATTATAAATAAATGATTTAAATACAAAAAAATTACATTATTACACACCATTTGACTTTTATGTTGAAACTTTGTATGTCACCATAAAAGCTCGTGTGCATCGCTACTCGAAGAAGGCATACTATCCTAGCGAACAATAAGGACCAAATGAGCAGTTAAAATAAAAATTAAATTAAACAAATGACTAAAAATGCAGTTAAATACAATTAAAAGGACTAACTTTGCAATTAAATAAATACAAATAACTAAAAAGACTAGTAGTGCAATTATATAACTATGAGGACTAAAGGTGTAATTATATAAGTTAAAAGGACTAATTGTGCAATTAACTAAAAACATAAATTACTCTCAAATTGCAATTACATATACTCAAAAAGGTATAATATTGCAATTACAAATAACAAAAAAGACTAATAAGGCAATGATATAAATTATAAGGACCAACCGTGCAATTATAAATAAACATAAAAACTCTTGACAAGGTTATTGCAATTACAACTAACTAAAAAGATTTATAGGGCAATTACATAAAATATAGTAATTACAACTAATTACAAGGACTTATAGTGCAATTACATAAAATATAAATAGACCAATTGTGCAATTACCTAAAAATACAAAAAACAATTAAGTATTTCACCAATATAACACATTATACACTAATCTAACATGCAATTATAAGTAAATAACTCTAATTATATTCGGAATTTTTTCAAAAAAACTAAAACTTTAACCTTAATTGAATGGGTGAATAAAGAAATTGTTGTTGTAGGCTTGATGGGTTGCTTCAATCAGATGGAAGAGTGAACCTCGGAGGCAGAACGGAGGCACATCGGTACAACGGCACTACAGAACCGCTCCTTCTCCCGGAGGGTTTTTTTTACCTTTACTTGCGAAATGTTAAATGACGGGTTTTCAACACCTTTTATCAGCGAAAGGCGGTGTTTCAAACACCGCCTTTCATTAAACCCGAAATTAACACTAAAGGTGGCAGGCAAGTTGTCGCGTGTAAGGCGGGTCTTTTATGAATAAGGTGGCCGACAAATTGCCGTCTATGCCTAATTAAATGCTTAACTGAACGCAGTGTTCGTGACACCGTCTTTCGTTTTTCATCAGCCTCTTAATGAAAGGTGGCAACTCGACCTCGGCCAAAGCGCCGATCCGCCAATTACTTTCTCCCGCATACCTAACTGCCAATTATTTATTACAAAAAAACCAAAAAAAAAAAAACCCTTTTAAAAAAAGACCAACTTACAAGTTCACATAGTCCAAAAGTTTGTGGTACGATCACTACTTAAACAATCAGAGAGTTACCCAGTTCTTCACGCCAATGGAAATAATTGTATGGCCATGGTGTTATTATTTATGCATTGCATGGGGCCTTTCACACAGTAAAGCGCCGTAGGTGGAGGGCGGCGGCTGAGTTCAGATTGTCGTCATGCACAATGTATACAGCAGTGAGTGGACAGGCTCAGGACAGCAGGATCTCGATAATTGGGCTCTTTCTCTTCTCTTGTTTTCTGCTACCATTTATATATAGCAAAGGTAAATATTCGTGAAATAAAGAAATTTTAACATTTTACTCTAAAAAGTCAACTGCCATCTCTAGTTAATTCCAGAAGATAAAAAAACAAGAAGAAGATAAATCCAAAATAATGTCACTCACAATAGGCCATAGCAATGTGCCGTGATAAATTAAGCTTTAGTTTAAATTTTACTATGCTGTATTCATAATAATAATGTTACCACTAATATTTTTATAGTAGTTATCATTAGAAATAAACCTAATATCATAATTAATGAAGCGGGATTCTCTTGAGAGACAACACCAAAGCAAATGGGATCCAAAATTAGGTAAGACTTCTATCTTTTATAAAAGTAAAAAATATTCTTTGTTACATTTTTTTTTTTTGGACAAAGATTCTTTGTTACATTTGAATACATGAAACAAGTTAAAATAAATTGTAAGTTAGACTATTTTTTTTCAATAAAATTGAAGTTATTAGAAAATAAGTTTAAATTTATTATTTAAATAGAATATTTCAAAAAGTCGTCTTATAATTTATGGGATTTTGTAATTATTTGTCCACTAATAATTTATTTTTACAACTAAAAAGATTGGTTACTACAATATTGAGTCAATTGAGCAAACTACCTAGGAATTGACATCTAATGTTTGTCAAGTACCTATAAGCATTTTGAACCACCTTGTCAAAACTCTCCCCGACCCTTTTCCTGAGATGGTTTTCTTATTCATCCCCGACTAGATTCACCACCACAAAACCACTTCTTAAACCCTTCTCCCTCAACTTTTACACTCTCCCTCCTTTTTCCCTTTCCCTTTGTTCAGATATATGAAACTGAATATTTTATTCATCACTTTTGCGAATATTCGATACTTAAAGATATCATTCACGTGTATCTTAGAATTCTCGTTTACCTTTGTCTTCTAGCTCAGAGCATTTATTCACCTTTCCAGCATTTATGTCGGGCCTTAAAGAAGCTGAGAAGTACAAATCTGGAGAAGATTTGTACATTTCTTCTAATAGAGAGGTTATTTATGTTGTGTTTGAAGAACCAAAACTATTTATTCGGATTATTGCTTCAGGTAACATCTATCTGAGCTATCTTAAGAAAATTATCATTTAGTATTGGGGTATCTCCGGCAGGATCTCCACTGAAAAAAGGGTAAAAACCTTTGTGTTATTCAGTTTGATAAACAAGAAGATCTTGAAACTGTTTGAAAAAATAGACCTTATCACATTTCTGGTTTTCACGTGTTGGTCCAAGAATATGATGAATGTATTAGAAACCCTAATCTTCTGGAAGAAACTTCTTTTTGGGAGAGGGTTTTGGGTATACCACTTCTGTTCATTAAGGAGGGTAATGTCTCAAAAATTGCTTCTAAATTGGGTGATGTGAAAGAAATTCAACTACCTAATCCTGAGAAATACGAACTTAACTCATCTATCAGGGTTAGGGTGGATTTAATGTATCAAAACCTCTGCTTTCTGGGTTTATTTTTAATATTATGAATGGTCAGTCGGTTTGGATTTCGTTTAAGTATGAAAAGTTGTTTGATTTTTGCTTCCAATGTGGGATTATCTCACATGAAGAAAGGCACTGTGACAATCCTATCGAATTGACTCTCAAACTTGGAAACTATGTTAAATATTCAGAGTAGGAGAATAGGACAAATGATTTCGTATTTAAAGATGATAAAGGAGAGAATTTTCACAAGAAAAAGCTTAAGAAACCATTGAAGAGCAAGTCTAAAACGATGAGCTCTAAGGAAGAAGGTGAATAAACTCTATTAGAAAGAGTACTAAGGAGGTGAAGGAAAAGGATGGGCCAAATAAAGTCCAATAAGCTCTTATCTTGCCCTATAATTGATAAGGGCCAATAAAGTTTTAAAGGAGTGGAGTCCACTTCTCATTTAAGACCACTTAACTCTGAAGAAATTAAAAAACTTTGTTGCCCAACTATGTGAAGCCCAGTTTTGAGGGCTAGCCCAATTCTTCATACTGATCCTAAAGTCATTATAGACCCCTCTATCACACTTAACTCAGACAAATCTATCTGTTTTGGGTCTCTTGAAAAAAAAAACAGAACTAAACAAGTGAGGGAAGATCTAGGGCTTCTTGATGATGAAGACTGCGCATCTTTGGTACCGGCAACTCCTGTTGATCCTATCTTTGATAGAGAAGACGATGAGATGGCTGATGCTCCTTACTCTGATAAAGATAATAATGAAAAGAGTATTGAAAAATGGTGTGAAGAAGGGCTTATGGAATAACATGACACTGAAGTAGTTTGCGGGGTTGACCCAAATCAACCCCAAAACCCTCAATGATTCAAGCATGGAACTGTTAAGGCATTGGCACAGCCTTGACAGAGCTGAGCCTAATTGATATGGTCAAGGCTCATCACATAGAGGTATTATTTCATTCTGAAACTAAACGCAAATTTGATTATCTACTAGCACTTTGCTCTAAGTTAAACATGTCTTTTGTGGCACATGTTGACCCTGAGGGTTTGTCAGGTGGACTTGTAATTTTTGTAAAGGATTCAGAAAAGTTCAATCTCATAAGCTCTGAAAAGAACTTAGTTCAATGTATTTATGATGGATCAAACACGGGAATTTGTGAAATTAATATTGT
Source organism: Nemophila menziesii (assembly GCA_029959085.1). NCBI lineage: Eukaryota > Viridiplantae > Streptophyta > Magnoliopsida > Boraginales > Hydrophyllaceae > Nemophila > Nemophila menziesii. The sequence goes on along the minus strand of JARWIR010000064.1, from coordinate 1,779,316 downwards.
GTACGGTCCAACAGCAGATATTGAAAAAAAGGGTTTCTTAAAAATTGGGCAATTTACCTCATTTATCTGACTGTTGGTGTCTTCTTGGGGACTTTAACCTCATTAGATACCCTTCAGAAAAATTGGGGGGAGAAATTGGCAGTTTACATAGAAAGAACATGTCTTTATTCAATGACCTTATTGAAACAAATAATCTGGTTGAATTGCCAGCTAAAGGCTTTAATTTCTCTTGTTCCAATAAGAGAAATGGCAACAAGCTGATAAAGCAAATCTTAGACAGAATTCTTGTGAACAAAGTATGGAGGGATAGATTTCCAAATTCTTGGAATACTTTACTCCCTCCCATAGGGTCTGACCATTCACCACTTATTCTTAATTTTGGAATTTACAAATCAAGTCACAAAAAACATTTTATGATTGAGAAATGATGGATTTTTTATGAATCCTTCTGTAATTTGGTTTTAGAACATTGGAAAAAAGGCTCTTTTATGGAGCTGAGTGGTATTTAGCTTTTTGTTTATAAAATCTCATTTTTGCAAAAAACAAGTTACAAAGTGGGCAAGGAAAAGGGTTTTGAATAACATGCTTCTTATTAAAGAAACTCTCTCTCAACTAGAGAAACTGTTCAATGAACCCTGTTCTGCAGATAATATAGTGGTTTTTGAGAATTTGAGCTTGAAACTTGAAACTTACTGAAAGAAAGAGGAACTTTATTAGGCTCAAAGATCAAAAAACACATGGTTGAGACTTGGGGATATAAATAGCAAATATTTTCATGTTATTACAAAGATTAAGAGAACTAGCAAATAGAAACTCCAGAATAAAGAATGATAGTGGAGACTGGCTGACTGAGAAATAAATATATATTAGGAAATTAAAATGTATTATAACAATATTTTTAAAACTGAAGGTACAAGGCAATATGCACCTATTTTGAGTAAGATTTCTAATGTTGTCACTCAGTAAATGAATCACTCATTAATTTGTCCTGCTACTAGTGAGGAAGTTAGATTAGCAGTTTGGTCTTTGGGGAGTGAAAAATCCCCAAGGCCAGATGGTTATGGGGGCTTCTTCTTTAAGAAATTTTGGGATGATATTAAAATTGATCTTGTGAAACTGGTTTCTGACTTCATAATGAATAATTCATCTCTTGAGGCTATTAATGCAACTATAATTGCACTTATACCAAATTGCTCAAATCCAGATTTGGTCTCTTCCTTTAGACCAATTAGTTGTGCAAATTTTGTATACAAAATCATCTTTAAAATTGTGGCTAATAGATTACAACAATGGATGTGGGTGCTTGTTTCTAAGACTCAAACTGCATTTATACCAGGAAGATCTATTTTTGAGAATATATTAATTGCTCAAGTAGCAATTCACTATTTGAAAAACAAAAGAACAACTTTGAAGTATGGGATGGCAATCAAGGATGGTATGAGTAAAGTCTATGGGAATATAGAACGAGACTTTCTTCTTAACATACTCAATAAGATGTGGTTTCATAAGAAATGGGTTGAATGGATTGAGGACTGTATCTCAAGTGTTACATATAAGGTTCAAATTAAGGGACAATTATATGATATTGATAAGCCAGAAAAAGGGTTAAGACAAGGAGACCCTTTCTCTCCATACCTTTTTTGTTTGGTTACACGGGCTTTTACAAGCTTGATTGATTATTATGTTTAAATGGGAGTTTTGCAAGGACTCAAAATTGCAAGGTAAGCTTCAATGATCACACATATTTTGTTTGCAGATGGTAGTCTTTTTTCCTTGAAGCAGAAGAATATAATATTGATATTTTTATTAATATCATCAACTGGTATGGTTATGCTACAGGTCAAAAACGGAATCTTAATAAAGCTGGCATTCTTTTTAGTAAGAATACTCCACTTGACGTTAAAAATCTAATTTCTTCTCAATTGAGATGAGGTAACTTGAAGACTTAGGTAAATATCTTGAAATTCCATCTGGTTTGGGTAAATCAAAGGTTAAATCTCTGTAATGGTTGGCTGAGATGATATTGAAGAGAATGGATAGTTGGGATACAAAAATTCTTTCAAAAAGTGGTAAAGAAGTTCTAGTGAAAGCAAATATAGGTGTTATACCTAATTTTATAATGTCAATGTTTCTTATTCCAAAAAAACTTACCTTCCATCTTACCTCACTGGTCTCAAACTTTTATTGGAATAATAAAGGTAGGAAAAGGTGTCATTGGATTAAGTGGTAAACATTAATGAATGCAAAAGAATGTGGAGACTTGGGATTTAAAGATTTTCATACTCAAAATCTTGCTTTACTTGCATCTAATGCATGGAAAATTTTCAACAATAAAGACTCTCTCCTCTATAGAGTCTTTAAGGGTAAATATTTTCCAAATTTAGATTTTTTAGAAGCCTCTTTGCCTTGTAACTGTTTTTGGGGCTTGAAAAGTTTAATTGAAAGGAGAAATACTTTTAAAAATGATATTTTTTGGAATGTGGGAAATGGCTCCAGTTTTAAAGTATGGGAACATTATTGGATTCCCAACAACAAAAATATAGTTAAACCTCAAGGTTGTGATATCAAATTGATTGTTAGTGATCAAGAAGTTTGGAATTTTGAGTTGATAAATGAATTTTTTACACCTGATTTAGTTGCAACCATTAGTGATATTTATATCCCTTCCTTTTACTGTATTGATCCTCCATATGGTGTTCATTCTAATATTGGAGAAGTTACAGTAAAGGAGAGTTATACAAAACTATGGAGGGCGCAAATAAAAAATGATAAGTTGAAAGACAAAAAAATGGGAGATTCATCTCTCAAGATGGACCCTTCTGACTGGAAGTTTATTTGGCAAATTAGAGTGATGCCTAAAGTTAAAAATTTTATTTGGAAATGTTGTGAAAATGGATTGGAAACAAATGAAATTAGAAAGAAAATGAAATCAATAGATAGAGAAACCTGTGATTTATGTGGGGAATGTGATAAAACATTGGAACATCTGTTATTTCACTGCTCTTGGGCAAGGACAGATTGGATTGTTAGCCCTTTGTGCTTTAACTCTCTCACAGAACCATCCTTTAACTTTCAGAAATGGATTCATATCATTAGATTGTACTGTAAGGAAAATGGTGATTAAGTTATGAATTTAGGAGAAATCTCTTTCTTCCATGTGTGGCATATCTGGAAAGGTAGAAATGAGTTCATATTTAGAGGAATTACACACGGCCCTTTGAATATGTTGCAAAATTCAATAATAGCCTATGATGAATATAGTCTAGCAACTAGACAATCTTCTGAGGCTAAAAAATTATTATCAGATGTCCTTGAGATCAATGCTATTGAAAATCAAAATGTTGTTCCTGAAATACAAAGGAATAGATCAATTATTACTTCTGTTAACAGAAATAAGTCTATCTGGAAGCCTTCAATTGCTGGGAAATTCAAAATCAGTTGTGATGCATCAGTTAATCTCAAAACTTGTTGGAATTTTTTAAATAAAGACAATTTATTTTATTAATTCTTTCATGTTTTTGGAAGAAGTGGAAAATACCATTTGTGTATAATAGTCCCACTTTATTATTTGGGGAAAAAAACCATTAGAATTATTCCTTATTCTTCATTATGGATTAATGGTTCTTTATGTATTAGTTGTTATGGGAGTTACAAAAACTTGATAAAGAAAAAAACGGATGACTTTAATATGAGCATTAATGTGACGGTTTTCTTGTCTTACTTTTTCTTCTATAAATAGTGACTTTGTCACTTTCATTTCAAAAGGAGAAGAAAAAATATTATTCTTGAGAGAATGGAAAAATCTAGAGAGAAGAGAAGAGAAAAGAAAATATTCTAGAGAGAATGGAAAATTATCCTAGAGAGAATAGGAAAAAGCTATTCTATAGAGAACAGAATATAGAATAGTATGTAGACGAAAACTAAGAACAAGAAAAGACTACTCTACTTCTCTCTCAAATTTCTGATATAATTTAGAGTAGAATTTGTTAGAGATAACCGGCATGACCGGAATATCTTTTTAACGCAAGTTATATACTGTGTAATCTTTCTTTATTCCGTGTAAGTTTTCGTTATTTTCAATTTATTGTAATAGTGTAATGTTACTTTAATTGAAAATTATCTTTTGTTTTTCTTTTGGAACTCCATTTCTCTATTTGAAAACTAGTGATATTGTAATTTTTCCAACAATTTAAAAAGATATTACTTTTATATCACTGGTTGTTGTTTTTTTGAAATGGTTTTCCTATCTTGGCAGTTGCTTCATTATTGAATGCAAATGCCTTTCCGACGTGACTATGTTGGAGCCTTTCAATGGTTCCAACTACAAACGTTGGGCACAAAATCCACTGATATGTCTTGAACAACATGAACTAGACCTTGCCGTTCTCAAGGTATTCCCTGCCATTGAGGCCAATGGGGAATATACCAAAGAACTACATGCTAGGTTTATGGCTCTAAAATTTGGGTTCAAGAAAGCTAATTCAGTGGTTAGAGGATAGATCTTGGATAATGTGACGAAACCCTCCTTTTATTTGTGTACCGTTGAGAAGTCAACAAAGACTATTTGTGAAACGGTTTAGAAAAGGCATGAGGGTGATGATTCTGATGAGAATAAGTACGTCACCGGGAAATGACCCAACAAGATCTAATTAGTCTCATACAAGTCAAAAAGTGAATCGACTCATGGATAAGTCCTTAGGTTTCCTCGTTTTTATGAGTTTAAGGATTACTTTGGCCCCTTATATTATCACTTTTTAACTCTTGTTGCCCTAAATTTCATTCACAAACATGAATATATATATCAATTGGATATTAAATATATGTGTGAATGAAGATCTATGTGAAGAGATCTATATGGTGCAACATGAAGGGTTGGTGGTTTTGGATTAAGGGGATAAAGTATGAAAACTAAGGAAATTGTTTTGTGTTTTTTTTTAATGGGCACTGTGTTAATGAAATAGAATCCTAATAAAAGATGGATCGGTTTGTGCTACACTTTTATCAATATGTGTACGACATGATCCACTTTTGGTACTTTCATTCATGTGACTTACTTCTTTTATTCTTCTATTTGTGAATAAAATATGTGGGGAAAGATGAGCCTAAGGGAAAAAATCGTTAGAGTCAATTATAGAATTTACCTTAGTTAGTCTCACTTTGTTGGAAAGGTTTGACTCCATTGATATAATATCTAGTAAAAAAGAAAACCTTTATAATACTAGTATTCATAAATAAGAGAATTGTGGGGGGTGTGTACCCCTTAATGGATATAAAATAATTATAATGATTATGATGCTCTTAATGAATAAAACCCAACTTGGTATTTTCCATATTGTAAAGAGACTAAAGTGGTGACCATTGGGTTATTATTATTTTTTATTTAATAAAGTACGAGAGATGTACTATTGATCTATATGATTCACTAACTTCTCATCCATATAATGTAAATTGTGCATACATGAGCAAATTAAAACTTAATGAATTCATAGCCATGTGTGGTGGTCCTATTGAGACGGACTTGATGAATTCACCGTTTAGGTTGTTATATATTCTTCATACTTAATGAATTCATAGCCATGCGTGGTGGTCCTTTTGAGATGGATTTGATAAATTCACCGTGAGGTTGTTGTATATTGCTCATAATATGATTACAAGGAGACGTCATTGATGTTCCCAAGGGATGAGTTGTTAGAATCACCACAAATTCATAGCCCGTAAGGTTGGTCCTAAAGAGAAAGGACTTGATGAATTAGAGAGACACATAATGAGGATGAGCTTTATTGCTCTTAATGATCTCGAAATCCGATAGGGTCGGCTAATGAGTCTAGACGCTATTGGAGATCACCTATATGCATGGAAAAGGTGATGTTTGAGGAATCTGTAACTATTAGTCGGGTAGAGTATGTGCTGTGAGGGTCTCGATCGGAAACTATCAAGTTCAAGAGTACGTTCACTTGATATGTTTTTGGTGGTTGCCTCACTTCACTACGTGTCAATTCAAATCGAAAGATATTGACACTTAAGTACAATTCACCCAAATGCTGATATTTATGGAAACCTGTTCACCTTCTTTCCCAAAGAACATGAGTGGGGGATTGTTGGAATTTTTTAAATAAAGACAATTTATTTTATTAATTCTTTCATGTTTTTGGAAGAAGTGGAAAATACCATTTGTGTATAATAGTCCCACTTTATTATTTGGGGGAAAAAACCATTAGAATTATTCCTTATTCTTCATTATGGATTAATGGTTCTTTATGTATTAGTTGTTATGGGAGTTACAAAAACTTGATAAAGAAAAAAACGGATGACTTTAATATGAGCATTAATGTGACGGTTTTCTTGTCTTACTTTTTCTTCTATAAATAGTGACTTTGTCACTTTCATTTCAAAAGGAGAAGAAAAAAGATTATTCTTGAGAGAATGGAAAAATCTAGAGAGAAGAGAAGAGAAGAGAAAAGAAAATATTCTAGAGAGAATGGAAAATTATCCTAGAGAGAATAGGAAAAAGCTATTCTATAGAGAATAGAATATAAAATAGTATGTAGACGAAAACTAAGAACAAGAAAAGACTACTCTACTTCTCTCTCAAATTTCTGATATAATTTAGAGTAGAATTTGTTAGAGATAACCGGCATGACCGGAATATCTTTTTAACGCAAGTTATATACTGTGTAATCTTTCTTTATTCCGTGTAAGTTTTCGTTATTTTCAATTTATTGTAATAGTGTAATGTTACTTTAATTGAAAATTATCTTTTGTTTTTCTTTTGGAACTCCATTTCTCTATTTGAAAACTAGTGATATTGTAATATTTCCAACAAAACTAACCAAGCTTCTTTTGCTTGTATTCTTAGGGATTCAACAAGTTCTTTGATTGAAGGGAAAGCTAAGAAGATTCAAGTGACCTCAATACAAGAAGCTGAAGCTAGAGCTAAATTAGCAGCTCGTGAGATGGCCTCTAATTATACTCTTGGAAGTGTCGAGATTGAGAATGATTGTTTATATGTTATTAACCAACTTATTCCTAGCAGTAAAGTTTTTTGTATACTAAGGGTTTGGTTAACAATATGATTTGATGTAAGAAACTATTTAAACTCAAGATTTCTTTTGTTATGAGATCAAACAACTTGATAGTTGATTGGGTGGCTAAACAAGAGCTTAAAGGCTTTATGTTTAGTCTTTGGAATTGTTTTCCACCTCCCCAATAAGCCAACCTTCTAGTGAGTGATTTATATCCTGTAGGGATTGGATAATGTTGTAATGAATCTTTTATTGCTTTTAATGTATTTTACATTCGACTAAAAAAAAACATCTTATGTTTGTCTTTTATTGTCTCGATAGGAAGGTTTTATTCAAAATAAATAAACAATCTAATAAAAAACTTGTTCAACATAAAATGTGTGAAGACATGGAGGTTGCAAAACACTTAAATGAGGTTAATATTGTGACTAGTCCGTTGAATTAGTGGGTATGAATTTCGAAGATGAAGTCTAGTCTTTCTTAGTTTTTTTTCTCGAACTCCTCTAACGTCATGATTATGGACTTATGCAATTCGCAAGGTTTAATAGAATTGTGATCTGTAGATGTTGTTGGTGTAATTCTCAAGTAGGATGCAGAAAAGAGCTATTGTCAAATCTTCTGGAATGATCCTTAATAATAAGTGTGGAGGAATGCTTAAGTCAAGCGGTGGCAACAATAAAGGTCAAGTGTATGAACGAGAAATATCAAAATCTCATAGGAGAAATTTCAAACACCGCCAAGATGGATAGAGTAATGGAAAAAGATGAAGGTTGCTGACATTGCAACAAGACATGTAATTTCAGGAGGAATTAGTATGCCTTGAATAAACAAGGATACAATTAAAGTTACACATGGTGAATCCTGGGATATAGATTTAGGTTCTTTTGTTCTTGGGGCTGGAGATCCTCTCAAATTTTGTACAAGGGGGCCTTGAAAAAGTATACTTTGTGACGATGCGAGATGCAACATTATTTGAAAATTAATTGTACAAATAAAGTTGTTGAACGGGTTAGCATTTTCATTTAATGATGTAAGATTTGCGCCAGATTTGAGAATAAAAAATATGATCTAATTTGGACAACTAGACGATGATGGATATTCCACATTATTCCCTTCGAACTCGCAAATAATTACTAATATTCATCGAAAGAAAAAAGATAGCTTATAACATACTTTTGGTAATAACAATCTTATTCCAATTGCATCTAATGGTATGGATCCAAAATTATGGCACTACAGACTTGGGCAAATAGGCGAGAAGGGTAAGTAACCTGGTTTGATGTTAATTGAATTTGACCTTTGTTAACATTGAAATTATGTGAATCAGAATTGGGTTATTTTCACAAAGGTTGGAATAGGACCTATGTCTCAAAGACTTGAATCGGTGCACGCTTATGTTTACGTTTCCTCCTCAAATACCTTTTCTTGCATGCTCTTTTAATTTTGTTACCTTCATTGGTGAATGTACTAGAAATTTATGTGTTTATCTAATGAAAAATAAATTTGACGTATGTGAAATCTTCAAAAAAGTGGAGATCTCTTGTTGAGAATCAGACATGGTTAAAATTAAAATGCTTGAGGTTTAGAGAATGGAAGAGGATACTATAACAAGAGTTTGAAGACTTATACTCAAAAATTGTATTAGAATAGAAAAAATTGTTCCACGCACTCCTTAACACAGTCTAGTAGCAATACACATGAATATGACCATTATGGAGAAGTTATGAGACTTTGTGCTAGATTTCCAAAATAATTTTAGGAAAATAAAATTAGTACGACAATGTATTTGATATACATGGGGACTTCGTGCATTTGGATAGGGTAATTACTAAGAAAACTTGGACCATAAAAGAGGTAAAGCTCACTCATTCGAAAGTATTTGGTTGTACCTATCATGTTAATATTGATAATGAGAATCAAAATACGCTTTATTCCAAGTTTAGAAAATGCGCTTTCATTGGTTATTTATTAATAAGTTTCAGATTCGCTTCTGGGATAAATAAAATAAAATAAATATTAAAATTATGGATGTTGTTGTTAATTAGAATAATCTCTACAAGGGCATATACCAATATATATTAGTGTAAGAGTATGAAATAATGTATATTGAAAAGGCTTGACCAAGATAGTAGTCATGGAGACGTCTATGGGGATATACCTAAAGCATATTGAATAGACAAGAGAGATGTTTCAGTGCACTACAATCCAAACAAGGTTGAGTTATTAGTACATAATGAATTTCAATCCCCTAGTGGGTGGTTCTAATTAGTCACACTTGATGGATCCACGATGATTTATTTGAGGTTGAGTGGTTACTCTTAAAGAATTCATAACCCTAGCGGGTGGTCTTGTTGAGATGGGTTTAACGAGTTAATTGATTATGGACTTAAGGTTGAGTCTTACGCTTAATGAGTTTACAACCTTTTGAGGTAGTCCTATTGTAAAGGACTTAATGAACTCACTGACATATTTTGAGGTTGAGCTTTATAAATCTTAATAATTTCAAAGCCCAAAAGGGGTACTTTACGAGGGTTAGACGGTTTTGAGTTCACATGGGGTGAATATGGGGTCTAAATTCTATAAGAAACATGGTTTGAATGTGGGGAACACACTCATTGGCTAAACAAAGTGTCGTATTGCTTTTGTTTTGTCACCTAATCAGTCGTGGAGTTTTTCTTTCTAAGTAAAAAAGCAAAAGACATATTACAAGACTTTTTTGACAAATTTATCTCATTAATACTATTACAATTTCTTCTATCAACTTTGAATCTTCGGGCATGTTTAACGTTTAGACAATCATTTTCCACGACGATGGTTCTTTTTGGACAATGCTCTGCCATTTTACACACAAATACCACACTTAAGGCTTTCACTTAGACCGATGATTGAGCATTATATCTTTAACCTGTGTCGTTGATCAAATATTCACTTTCATTCCTGAGAACACACCCAATAATAGCTAAATAGTTAGTTGTGTTTTACTCTACATCACAAATAATTTTTAAAAACTAATATGATGGGGATCCATTGTGGTCAAAGTTAAAACTTATCATTCCCTCGCCATTAGAAACCAAACTATGTGCTCAGTTGTATAAATAGGGGTTGAAACAATCTCGCCCCTTGAATTATAAATAAACACACTATTTTCAAAATAACAAGGGTCAATACATTTTCTATAGAAAACAACATTTGAACTACGCCTATTAATATATAAGGTATTATCAAGCATATTAAAAGCAACAACACAAGACTTCTTTATTAAAATTTCTCGAATTTTGATTAATAATAAAATCACCCGCTAACAAAGGTCCTGGCACATGACCATTATGACCAAACAAAGTCTCTAGGCAAGAAACATAGTAAAGCCTACCTGGTCTAGATGTATTATCCACAAGCACGCTATTATTAACATTATAATAATTATTACTATCATTGTCGTCCTCAAGTATAGTGGTTAAGGATAAGTTTTACTCATCATAGGATCAAATCGTATTTTCCACCATTTTTAATGGATCAGGAAAAAAATTCTTGAAAAATACATTGTTTCTAGTTAACCATGTCTGTCAAACAAAGAAAGCGGTAACGAAAATGGTCTCAACTCATTCTTAGGGTTGATTTAGAAAAACTAAAAAGAAGCATTAGACGTTCGTCAAAGCTATACGTAGCAGAATTAAAGGATTTTGTTAGATTGTAAAGCACAAATTGTTACCTTTCAAATGATATTCTGGACTTCGGGTGTAATTTTTAAAGCCCGAATTAATTTCCACACATTGTTAGGAAATGTTTTAAAGGACCCACCTCCCTTTTTAACCGTATTTATAACTTATCTATCATTCTTCTCTCTCGAAACCTTGTAACACATCCTGACAGAGACTTGGCATGTGGGACCCAAATCTAGTTACGACTATCAAAGCATTCAGTAGAGGGTATATGAATATGCACAATTGTTTCGGCATATGGATCTTTGAAAAGATCGCGGAGGAGTTCTATATTCCAACCCTTATCATTATTAGAAAAGAGTTCGAAGACAAAGTATGTTGACTGTCGGATGGGAAATTCAATCTCAAAACAGTTGGAACCCAAGAATTATTTTAAATATGAATTGAACTACCATTACCAATGACCCACCTAATTTTAGTTTTGAAAGTATCTCTCCCTTCCAGAAGGCTCTTCAAGCCCCAATAGGAGTTATTTTCAACTCCCGCCTCTAGAAAAGTTAAATTGTGAAGATATTTATCCTTAATAACTCTAAACAAAAAGGAATATTGGTTTAAAAAAATCCCAATTGTTAAAGGCTACAATAGCAATATTAGAGAGGTGGAAGTCTTTTAGACCTAAACCTTTATCCAAATCGGGTTTCGAGAGGGTTTCTTAACCCACCCTATGAATTCTTGTCTTTTCCATATAATCCCAATAAAAATTGGCTCCAATGGAAGAAAAAATGTTTAGTGACTTTTTAGGATTAAAAAGATTGTGAAAAAGTGCTTAGGATCACATTAATGTTTGACTTGAATAAACTTTTTTCCACTCTCAGAAAAGAAATGATTGTGCTAAGAGGTCATTCTTCTCTTACCTTCCCAATTAGCTAATCTAAGCATTTAAATTTTGACCTTCCTCAATCTGAGGGAAGGCATAAGTATTTACTAAGATCGGTAGAACTGATCATATATAAAATATTTGCGAGGGTTCTCCAATCCTAATAAGGGGTATTCTTAGTGAACAAGATACCAAGCTGATTGAGGTAGGTAATTTGGCCTGAGGCAATTCCGTATTGGTGGAGTATGTCACTAAAGGTCAGAAAATTATTAACATTAGATTGAGGAAGAAAAGATTATCGTAGGCAAAGAGGATATGAGTCACCGAGGAGAATTCCAGCGACTATAAGAAGACAAACAATTTATGTCTTGGTTATAAAGGATGAAAAAGCATAAGTTAATGGGTAAAAGAGGTTTTAGGGCCTAAGACCACCTCTATCTTATAAAATAGGGCCCCAATTGAAACCCAACTAATCTAATTAGAACCCAACTAAAAAAAACACATAAAACCCATCCCCTCCCCTTGTTTCTCGACAGCTTTCTCGACAGAAAAACCACCCCCCTCCCCCTCACCCTTCTTTCTCGACAGCTGCACTAGATCTGCTTCCCACCATGCCCGTCGTCATCCCAGCAACACCGCCACCACGCGTCACCCTGCTGCACCAGGTCTTCGTCGTCACAGCAACACCACCACCACGCGTCACCCTGCTGCACCAGATCTGCTTCCCACCATGGCCTCCGTCATCACAGCAACACCACCACCACGCGTCACCCTGCTGCCGTCGAGATCCACTGCTGCATCAACACTGCTGCGTCAGAGAACCACCCCGCCTTCGAGATCCATTGCTGCCGTCGAGATCCACCACTGAACACCTCCGTCGAGATCCACCTCCGTTGCCGCTGGGATTTCGAGTCATCACGAGCAGCGCACCACCAGCACCACGACCTCCAGAACCACACCAGCACCACGAGCAGCGCACCACCATCTACTATTCGAACCACCCCAAACCACTCACCGAGCTGTTACCCTCGCCATTTTCGAGGCCACCACCATTTTCGAGACCCACCACCACCAAACCCCACCAGCAACACCCATCCACAACCTCCAAACCCCACCAGCAACACCCCACCACAGCACCACCTAACCCTATCAGCAACACCCCCAAAACACCCATCGCATCTATTCCAAAACCCACCAAAACTGCTCTAAGATCTGTTTGTCTCCTTGTATTTTGTTTTTTAATTTTTTTTACAGGGGTGCTTTTTGCAGATTTATATATTTAGGGGGTATAAACCCCCTATTTTGCTATTTGAGGGGGTAACCATTTAAATAAAGGGGTAAAACATGAATATTAGGGGGTAAAAATGAAATTTTAGGGGGTATTGTGGTATTTTAGTGGGTAATCAAATACTTTGGGGGGCAAACTTAAAAATTAGGGGGTATATCCCCCTGTTTTGGACTACCCTTAATACTTGGACAATATGGACTTTGAACAATATGGACGTAACTTAAAAAACGGGGGGCGTGGACCCCCCAAAAATTAAAACTCGAGAAAATCTAACTCGTAAAAAATAAAATAGGGGGATCTAACCCCCAAAAAATTCAAAAAAACAGCGGGTGCGAACCCCCTAAAACGTGACCCTAACTAGCCAAAAAATCTAGTTAGGCCCTTAAAAAACATAAAAAGAAACTGGGCCCTTAAAATTCTCTTTTTTGAATTTTAGGCCTAAATATGTATATTCCTCATAAGTTAATATACAAAAGAGATATGGTGAAAGTGAATCACTTGCGAAGGATTCTAGAAGATTTTTTTAATGGGATATGCCACCCCATTTATTATAACCTTATAAGAAACGTTTCGTACGCAATTCATGATTCTACTAACCCACATGGAGTGAACCCAGAGTTTCAAAAGCAATGCCTTTAGAAAAACTCAATCTACTCTTTAATAGATTTTGACTTATTGACTTTCACTGTGGCATAGTATATCTTAGAGTTTCTTTTAAATTTAAGGTGGTGACAAATTTCATAGGCTAATAATATATTTTTCATGAATAGATTATTTTGAAATGAATGTTTTTTAAAATTTATGTACACAACCATTTAATAATGATTTTTGTCGTGATGTAAAAATCACATATGATTACTTTATAAATATAGTTGAGGTAACTTAGGGCCCGTTTGGAAGTGCTTATTTTAGAGTAAAAAAGCGCTTTTAGAATAAAATTCAAAATTTAAAAAAATTATTAAAAATAATCTTGAAATCTAAAATTATTTTAAGTGCTTTTTTTAAGAAACACCTATTTGGTGCTTCTCAAAAAAGTGCTTTTCAAAGTAAAAAAAACTCTTAAAATGCTAAAAGCACTTTTAAGTGCTTCTCCAAAAAAGCACTTCCAAACGGGCACTTATATGTCTCAAATAATCTATATTCTTGGTGTTTCTATTTTAGGATCAAAGTGATTATTGAGTAATTGATATAAATTAGGTCAATATTGTTTGTCATTAGGTTAGATAACACTCATAACATCAAATTTTATCATCTTTCAATTCTTTCAAAAAGAAAATCGCGTAAACTATTTAGACCCGCGATTTTATCTTGGAATTGAATTCCAACCGTTTTTTTTTAATCTCAGTCATAGTCACCAGTTTCATTGATAACACAACACTTTTATCATGGGTTTCCAATAATTATTCTGTAGCAACTTGTGCTAAATAAGGGTAATTAAATTTTGCATATTTAAAATTGGATAATGATATGGATGTGAAAACAAGTGTTAATGCGGGAAAAAAATTAGGAAACTCTGAAGAAGCCAAAAGTGGAAGAAGATGTTGGAAGATTTTTCAAGATTTTTGGCTTTTTATGGTAACTACAGTGAATTTGAAAGGAAAAGAAAAGATATGTTCACAGAGATATTGATAGAGACCATGATAGAAATAAATTAAAATATACTTATTAATTTTTATTGGATTTTTATCTAGACAATTTTTTTTTTTTTTTTTACATGGGAGAGCCACTTTGGACTCGGTGTCGTTGACACGGTTCGAACCTGCACCACTAGATTGGATGACCAAGGCTCTGGCCAGTGAGCTAATCCCACTGGTTTTATCTAGACAATTTCGTCCTAATGGGTACAGGCCTAGAATCCTATATTTTAGTAATAGTAGTTAAAAGTTTAGAGCCCCGTTTTGACAACTCACCTGTTAAAATATTAGTATATTTTTTGAAATCAAATTTTATTAAACATCCATTTAATTTTTATAATTTTTTCACTTGAAAAAACACAAATAAATTAATTTTATGGAATAAAAAATTATTTCTAATAATTATATTATTATTATAATTTTACCAATATATTTAATGACAGTAACATATATAGAGAATTTTTTACCTTAGATTCGTCCTTGAAAGGGGGGTGTGATAATGGTTTCTTCAAAGAACCAGTAATGTAATATTGGTACACATACATGGGACATAAGACATGGGAAACAAAGACATACATGGCATGCAGATTGATGAGATGATTTGATATAAAGCCTGTGGTTTAATGCAGCTCAGTTCAGCTGAGTAGCCTAGCTCTTGTACCGAGTATGACGCGTCTAAATCTTAGGGCATCAAATCCTTTCTCTCTCTATGATATTGATGGATGTAACAAGGACGTGTGGATGGATGGGATTGATGAGGAGATACATGCATGACAACTTAAATCGCTTGCACTGTTCAATAACCGTAGCCTACGCCACCAATTTCATACTTAATTGTGAGATTTCCATTAATTCGGTCGCATTTGATTGAATATACATTGTAATATATCAATAAAATCCAATCTAAACGCACCTGCATCTTTCTCTCTACATAAATTTTATTTTAATGATGCTGCATCATACACTTACAATATATGAATCAAAAAATAACGAAAAAATAAAGAACTTTGTTTAAGCAACAAAATTTTATCTTAATAAATTATTTATGCTTAAAAGTCCATCATCACAGAAACAACAATATCAAAAATCCCAACAACGATTGGAGAATTTCAATCTATACTAATTGTTTGTACTTTTTTTTTTTTTTTTTTATCATCAAATCAAACTTTCATTAATAAAATCAACACCCCAATTGTCTTTACAAACTTTACTAGGTTTAGGTTTAGACATTAATCCTAACATAGGAATTAATACTCTAAACTACAAGCCCATTACAACCTACATAACTATTACATTACTCAGCCCATAAGCTATTACAATTAAGAAAGCAATATAGCTAAACTATTACATTACTCGGCCCAAAAGCCATTTAAAATAAAAAAACACGCAAACAATATGGCCCATTACAAAGACAAGACTTTTACTTATCATCTAGCTTCTCAATCTTCTCTCTAATAGATTTCTTCTTAGTCTTCCATCCTTTCACTTTAAAATACACATTTTTAATCACCTTATTATAAATCTGCTCCTCGGTTAAACCCACACCACCATGACTTCTATCATTTCTCTCACGCCATATAACATAAGTATAAGAGGTGCATAAACAGCTACTAAGTGTACTCTCTTCTCCACATCCACAGCTAAGAATCAAATCATTTAACTTCATAAAGTTCTCGGGCATTTGTTTAATACTACATTTATCTAGAATTTTTCTCAGGATTCTTCTTGTAAATGAGCATTTGAAAAACAAATGCTCATTATCTTCTGTAACAGCCCTGCAAAATTCACACAGAGGATCTATAGAGGGATTCCAATAACTCATTCTTTGCTTGGTATTCAGTTTATCTTGGACTGCAATCCAAGTGATAAAAGCACATCTTGGTATATTCTTTTTTCCCCACACAAATTCATGCCACTTTACCTCCTCTAATCCCTCCTCAGAATTGATTCTAGCAAGAGTTTTGCTGAATGAAAATTTATTATTTTTACTCTCACTCCAGCACTTAACATCCTTGCTATTATTTAAGTAAACCTCATTTAGTTTAGGGAGTAACTTACCAATGCAAGGTGGTAACCTCCACCTATTTCTTCCAAGCACCTCCTGAACACTAACTCCATCAAGCCATTTATCCCAAATCATGTATGTGTTTTTCCCGTCTCCAATTTTGTGATAAATGAACTTGTAAGCACAATCTCTAATCTTCATAATTTTCCTCCAAACCCAAGTATGTGAGTTTTTCTCTTCTAAGCTCCAAATACACCTGTTTTTGACAATATTATGTTTCACCCATTTGCTCCACAAATTGTCTTCCTGTGCATACATTCTCCAAAAGGTAAAAAGCAAGCATACTCGGTTTAAGTTTTCAATTTTTGGAATACCCAAACCTCCATACACTTTGCTTGTACAGACTTTTTCCCATGAGACTTTCGCACCTTGTGCACCATCAGCACTACCTTTCCACAAAAAGCTGTTCATCAATTGATTAATTTTATATATTACCTGCTTTGGAAGAAGGAATACACGACACCAGAATAAAACCTTGCTTATTAATACGCATTTTATCAATTCTAGGCGCCCTGCATATGATAGAAATTTAGAAGTCCAAAGATTAATACTATTAAAAATCTTGTTAATCAATTTATTTCCCTCACCCCTCCTCAGAATTGATTCTAGCAAGAGTTTTGCTGAATGAAAATTTATTATTTTTACTCTCACTCCAGCACTTAACATCCTTGCTATTATTTAAGTAAACATCATTTAGTTTAGGGAGTAACTTACCAATGCAAGGTGGTAACCTCCACCTATTTCTTCCATAACAGTCATTAACTGTTTTGTTACTATTCAGATTACTCTTCTCAAGTTCAATCCCAAGCACCTCTTGAACACTAAATCCATCAAGCCATTTATCCCAAATCATGTATTTGTTTTTCCCGTCTCCAATTTTGTGATAAATGAACTTGTAAGCACAATCTCTAATCTTCATAATTTTCCTCCAAACCCAAGTATGTGAGTTTTTCTCTTCTAAGCTCCAAATACACCTGTTTTTGACAATATTATGTTTCACCCATTTGCTCCACAAATTGTCTTCCTGTGCATACATTCTCCAAAAGGTAAAAAGCAAGCATACTCGGTTTAAGTTTTCAATTTTTGGAATACCCAAACCTCCATACACTTTGCTTGTACAGACTTTTTCCCATGAGACTTTCGCACCTTGTGCACCATCAGCACTACCTTTCCACAAAAAGTTGTTCATCAATTGATTAATTTTATTTATTACCTGCTTTGGAAGAAGGAATACACGACACCAGAATAAAACCTTGCTTATTAATACGCATTTTATCAATTCTAGGCGCCCTGCATATGATAGAAATTTAGAAGTCCAAAGATTAATACTATTAAAAAACTTGTAAATCAATTTATTTCCCTCACCAACACTTAATTTCTTTGAGTGAAGAGGTACTCCAAGATACCTAACAGGTAAAGCACCACTTTTAATTTTTAACACTTCTGAGATTGATTTTTGAGTTTTACTGTCTGTCCCTCCAAAATATAACTCACTTTTTTGGTGATTAATGGAGAGACCCGACATTCTCGAAAATATGTCGAGAGCATGTTTAATTTCTATAGCTGACTTGACATTAGCTTTGAAGAAAATTAGTAGATCATCTGCGAATATCATGTGGTTCAATTGTATCTCTTTACACCTGTAATGATAATCAAATCCTTCTCTTCTAGATAAATGATTAAATAAACCAGTAAAAACCTCCATACTAATAGCAAACAAATAGGGGGAGAGAGGGTCTCCTTGCCTCAACCCTCTCTTCCCTTTAAAGAATCCACATGCTTCCCCATTAATACATATAGAGTATGTGGGTGTACATACACACATTTTAATCCAATTAATAAACTTACTTGGGAAATTAAAATATCTTAGTGTGTTGATCAGAAAGCTCCAATTAAGACTGTCATAAGCTTTTTGTAAGTCCAGATTAATTGTACATCTTGGCTCTATTCCTTTTTTCTCATATCCTAGTACAACTTCTTGAGCCACCAGAATATTATCACTAATATACCTTCCACCCACATATGCTGCTTGATTGAGGGAGATAATTGAGCTTAAGACTTTCTTCAATCTTGCGCAAATAACCTTTGACAAAGTTTTATAGCTTGTATTTGTACAAGATATAGGTCTAAATTTCTTGACACTTGAAGGTTTCTTCTCTTTAGGTATAAGTACTATATTGGTGGCATTGATTTGAGTGAGCATTTTTTCATTATCCAAACATTGTTTTATAGCTTTGGTGAAATCATCTCCCACTATATTCCAAGTTGATTTGAAGAAGCCTGAGTTGATCCCATCAGGGCCTGGGCTCTTGTTTTCATTAATTGAAAACAGAGCATCTTTAATTTCTTTGCTTGTTATGGGCGCAATTAATTCCTCTCTTTGTTCATCAGTGAGCTGTGAATTGATAACTTCTTTAATTACATAGCTTGAACAAACTTCTTCATTCTCATCTGAAGTGCCAAGAAGATTTTTATAGAAATTAACAAACTCCTCTTTAATAAGTTCAAGCTTGGTAATTTCTTCTCCTGCATCATTAACTAGCATAGTAATAGTATTCTTGGCCATCCTCCCTTTAATTAATCTGTAAAAGTAAGAAGAATTACAATCCATATCATTAGTAAAAATACATTTAGCTTTTTGTTTAAGGATATTAAACTGAATAGACATAGCCTTCTCCAGTTCATTTGTAAGAAATTGCTCTTCTTCTAATAAACTCAGTTCCATATCTCCTCTCATAATATCCATCTGCACTTTATCCAGTTGAGTTTTTAGTTGCTCAATTTCATTTGAGTTTCTCTTGAAATACATTTTATTGAATCTTGTAAGAGCCTTTTTTGTATTCTTTAGTTTAGTGCATACTTTGAACATTTCATTCCCATTTACATCCAAACTCCAGGCCTCCTTGATTATATCCATATATTTCTCATGAGTAGTCCAAATGTTGAAAAATTTAAACTGACTTGGATAGTATTTTTTCATACCATTCAAAGTTAGCTTCAAAATACAATGATCTGAAGTTGATGGGGGGTGTATCATCACACTAGAATCCACCTTATCTAACCATTCAGTATTGATAAATATTCTATCAATCTTGCTTGCTCGAATAAGATCACTCCTGTTTTTATTCGTCCAAGTAAAATATTGCCCACCATAGTTATGTTCATACAGATTTGATTCTTCAATACAATCTACAAATTCCAATGCACCTCTATCCAACTCTGTGCAATGCAATCTATCCTTAATACTCAGGATCTCATTAAAATCACCCATAACACACATTTTCTTTTTCTCATAAAGCTTACTCCATCTGATTAAGTCCTCCCATAGCTTTCTCCTAACTCTATCATCATTATTCGCATAAACGAAAATCATATAATAAATATCCTCATTACTATTGATTTTTACCTCTACTAACATAGCTTGAGAAGATTGTTCCACCAGATTAATTTCAGAAAAGTTCTTGTCCCATAAAAGCCATATTCTTCCATGCTCATCCTTAGTGTAATTATGCAACATCTCCAGATGAGAGAAATGTGCACTGACTATTTGTTGATAATTGTGATGTTTGACTTTAGTTTCAACCAACCCAACTATACTAACTTTATTCCTAATTAAAAAATCCTTCACATCCAATTGTCGAAGGATATTATTCAAACCTCTTACATTCCACACTGCTATATTCATAAATTTGGTGGTCTTGTCATCTCTCTTCCACCACTGTGATTGATGAAATTGAGAACTTCTTTATCAATCTCATTCTCTTCTTTATCTCTTAATTCTTCAAATTTATTAGAGGATACCACATTGCTCGATTCTCCCTGATTATGTTCATACCTTCTAGGATTTCTAACAACACTCCATTCCTCTACCACTGTTTTTCCTTTATCCATAACCTTACTACTTTTATCAGCCTATTTTGCAACCCAAATTTGTTTAGTATTGTTGCACTTACTCTCTATATGTCCTAACTTGCTGCATTTTTTACACACAAGCGGTTTCCGTTCATACTCTACCTTC
This sequence comes from Nemophila menziesii, assembly GCA_029959085.1. Classification (NCBI taxonomy): domain Eukaryota; kingdom Viridiplantae; phylum Streptophyta; class Magnoliopsida; order Boraginales; family Hydrophyllaceae; genus Nemophila; species Nemophila menziesii. The sequence goes on along the minus strand of JARWIR010000064.1, from coordinate 1,758,753 downwards.
ACAGTTTGTAACTCTTCTAGCCCAACATCTACATACACATTTTCTGCTAGTTCTTCCTTCAAATCCACCTCCACACAGACCCGGGCGTATCCAAGCCTTGTTTTGGACTCTGTAACACTGTCCATTTGTATGGGAACTCCTACACCACTCGCAACATATCCCAACCCTTTTTGTGTCCATAGATTCATTGGAACATTACTCAAGTTAATCCATAAAGGAATACTTGATACATCTAGCTTATCAAACTGCATACCTTCCTTCCATGGCCTAAGCAACAATGGTTTCCCATTTATGTGCCATGGCTGCTCAAGAGATTTACTATAATATTGCTCGTTTTCAAATTTGAAAATGAAACTACCTTTCTGATTTGATTTAACTTCGACCTTACCCAGTTTATTCCATTGAAATCGCACGAAGTTAGCAATCGCATAAAACGGAGGAGGTGAATCGATGAACTGACCGACAAGACAGTTAATCCATTGCTCAGATCCCTCATCTAGCACTTCTTTTGGTGGCTTAATGATCTTCTTACCATTGATTTTTTCTGGTACATGATGTTCTAGCTTCATCCTCTGATTCGCACACCCATCGAAAAGTACCGACCATTTAACCCCTTTCGACATATTCTTAGATTCAGTATCAATCGGCATAGTATTTTGAAGATTTACTGCCACATCTTCATCTTGAGATTCATTAAGAACTTGAATGTTAACTTCTTCTTCAACACTTTTCGCCGATTCAGGAGTATTGAACAAATCAACACTCGGCGATAACATCTCTTTCGTTATGTCTCTGAACTTAGTCTTAGATTTCGGCTGTATAACCGATCCCGTCTTCGTTACCTTGTTCACTTTTGCTAAGTTTAGTACTTTCGTCATTTTTGAGTCAACTGTTAAAAAGAAAAGACTAAGAAAAGAAAAGGAAAAGAGAGAAAGCGGCGGTGGTGGATGATGATGTAGGAAAGATAAGGTGAGGATGTGAAGAAAAAAAGAAAAAAGATAAGTTGTAGATCCCAGATATTGGGATTAACAACAAATCCAAAAGAAAATAAAGCAAAAAATGGAAAAAAAAGCTAAAAAGTGGTGTTTGGGTGAAAGGAAAATGATGGAATAAAAATTAGTGTATGAATGGCTAGGGAGGATTTTTTGGCTAAGTTGACTCTCATTGACTCTTAATAAAAAAAATTTAATTGTTTGTACTTGTGACCTAAAATAACACGAAACACCACAATTATTTTAAAATACTCATCAAAATAAGTTTAGATCATGAAAAATATACAAAATAGATAGTAAACTAATCTAAAAATAATCTGTATGAATCTTTGATTATTCCCTGGCCTGTTAACTCTAAGAAACACCAAAACAGGCCGCATATTCATCAATTTCGAACATCAGATTAGATTAAACCTTACTTTAGAATTGTCCATACTAGATCCACACTAAAACTGTGAATATAACTTTCTAATCTAAACTAAAATTAAGATAAACTAAAATGAAAGAATCAAACAAAGAAAAAAAATGAAAAGGTGATAAACACACGGTTAGATTAAACTAAAAATGGAAGAATAATTCACCCACCAAAGTATGTATTTCAAGAAGTTGATATTTTTAGGGAGGGAGGAAATCTTTGATACTTGCCCATTAATTCATTGACAATATTTTTTTTCTTATCCAATGCATTGGCAATTGATATAAGAAAATTGATCATTAAGTAATGGGAGAGGCAAGTTAAACCCTACCAACTTAATTATTATCTAAAGTGATTGTGAAGTGATAGTTAAACCTTTAGTTACTAGAAACCCTTGTAATATTTTGAGTGTTGTAATATTTTTGAGTCGATATACGATACTACGAAGACTTGTAATCTACGATTTTTCTTTGTTAACCGCAAAGTTGTTGTATTGATAGAATTATTGATGTGACGATGGCAAAGTTGTGCCAGGAATTGACCGTATAAGCTCAATAAAAAGTCTAGGCATTTTTGAAAACGTTTACTCATAGATTACGAACAATTTCTCTAAAACTTTTTGCTTCACACGCCACACCTTTGGATATGAAATTTGTATTGGTATTATTTGAAGATACTTGCTATTAATACCCGAGCGGGTAAGTATATATCAGCACGAACTAAATGAAATACCTTTTCAGTGACACAACCGAATGTAATATTCTGATAATTTTTTACCACCATCTCATAGCAACATGAGTATTTGTAGTTTGATTTTGATACGTGTCACATCCTAGTTATTTTCCTTAATGTACATCGACACCTCCATGGACAACCACTACCTTTCTTTTGACATAAAAGTGCCACAAACTCATTCGTAGCTTTATCCACCCTTAGTTGATGGTGTTAGCTATGTGCCATGTTTTGATTGCCGCCATAAACTCTTTCTTTGAGTAATTCATCATCACGCTACAAATATAACCTACCTTTCCCGCTGAGTCGTAATAGAAGTTCAACCAATACCTACAAATATTTTGACCAGTCGAAGAAACATCTATAAATCCAGGAATAGGTAGCTCTATGGTAGATGTAGGAGATTCCCCATCGTTGGACGACCCTTGCTCATCGCTTGACGAAACATCCTCATCCCTTGCTGATCATTATCATCGTTGGACGACCATGTTTTATCGAAATTATGGATTTCATCCAAAGTGGTAGTATACATATGAAAAAAAACTTTGTGTGATGTTGAAGTGGTTACTACTATATACAACCTATTACGGCTCCCCCGTGTAGGAACAATATCTGGTCGTCGTGGAAAATTTACGTACACCTCTATATATCCACATTGTATATCAAGTTGTCGACTAAGCATGAACTGAATTTTGCCTGAGCCATTTACTGGTAACAAATCGTACATTGGAGGGTCAATTTTACTAACATCCTTCACTGGATCTCGACATCCAAATCTTGAAAATTTGTACCACAATTTTGACATATCTTCATTTGTTAAAAAATAATTTTTGTTGCACTTTTTTCAATAGGAAAAACAGTTGATTTCCTCCAACATAACCAACAATGCCATTTGCAAGGCCATAACTACTGCCACTAAAATTACAATTCAAGCAAAACACCATTTTACCTAAAAGATTAAAAATATAATATTTTTACCAAATTTATACATTATAACAAAATATTATTAAATATGAAAATTACTATATAATAATGAATAGAATGTAATTAATTAAATAAAACTTATTTAAATAATATCATATATTAATAACTATTTAATTATTATTATAATTATAAACAATACTAATTATACTTAGACAGTTATTTTCTACTTCAACAGATTCTTTGGGCTTCTTGTTTGCCATTTCACATGTCTCCAATATTCCCCTAACTTCTGCTTCAACTATTGAATGAACCTTAATCATCTCAGCCTTTCCTTCCAAAAGTGTACCTATTGAACCCCGCATAACACAAGCATAAGCATCTAATTTTTTTTTTTGTTCAAAGCATTAATATATAGATAGATAAGAAAAAGGGTTACAAAGTCACCCTACCCCTATCGGGTCCTTGTCAACATAAAGGATAGATGCTAACTGGGGGGGCATACACACATCCCAATCACCAAACAAGTTGCTTAAAAGCTGTTGTTTAGCAACCCAGTCAACCGCAATTAACAAAATTAAAGTGTCCATGGGGTGGTGGTTTCCAAGTCAATACCCCCAACCTCCCTTTTTTGTTCAATATTTCGCAATTTGATATTGCCTAATCGTCACTGTTCTAAAAGTCGGAGGCGCTAGAAGGTAGCGTAACTTCATGGCCCAGGCGGCCTCCAGGCGTAACCAGAATGTTCTAGGCGAGCCTAGGCAGGTTTAGGCGGCGCCTAGGCGGTCTGAAGCTAAAAAAATAAAATAAAAACTATTTTTAATATAAAAAATTAAATTTTTTTATTTTTTGACACAAAAAATTATATAAATTTATTTTAAAAATTATATAAAACTAAAAAAAATCAAAATCGCCTAGGCGCCCGTCTAGTCCCGTAGGCGCTCGAAGGTGGTCGGCCGTCCGCCTAGCGCCTTGCGCCTTTTAGAATACTCCTAACAGTATCATCCAAAATTTCTTGATTCTGACTACTTGATTCACCATTTTGATATAAGTTCAGTACTCTATTCTTTTTGGTGTTATTTTTTGCCTCGGTAGTTTGCTCATTAGCTAAGTAAAACTCATCATAGGCCAATAATGATTTTTTGACTGTACTCATAGGGTTATGATTAATACCCTTGAAAATATATTCATTTCTAGCCTTCCATATGTGCCAAGCTATGAAAAATGTTATTTCTCCCATATCATTTGAGTTATCATATTTATCAATCTTACTCAATCTCACAAATTGAATCCATTTCTTTACAGTTGAAGATGGTTCAGTTAATGAGTTAAAGCAAAGAGGACTTGCTAACCACACAGCTCTTGCCCATGAACAATGAAAAAGAAGATGTTTAATTGTTTCATTATGAACCCCACACAGATTATACAATACAGACTGAATAGATCTTCTTATGGATATATTCTCATTTGTTGCAAGTCCATTATTGCAACATTTCCAAATAATTTTTTTTTAACTTTTGGAATAACCTTTGTTTTCCATAAAAAAATCCTAATCTTTTTCATCTAACAGTAATGAAGATTCGCCTTCTTTTTTATTACTAACCTACTCTTTTCCTTGTTGAGCCCTCCATAGTTTGGTATACATATCCTTTACTGTGACATCACCACTTTTGGATCCAGTCCAATGTGGTGTATCAAAACAATAATAAATTAGAATATATACTTGACTAATGGTTGCTACAATTTTAGAAGAGAATAAAGAGTTTAACAGATTCAAATCCCATTGCCTATTTCCAGGCATAAAGAGTAATTATTACATAATGTAGCATCTAAAAAACTTGAATTTGGAAAATATTTCCCTTTAAGAACTTTAAAAAGCAGAGAGTCTTGGTTATTAAAAAAATTCCAAGCATTGAACCAGTAAAGCCTAATTTTGTGTGAAAATCCTTAAAACCGAGACCACCTTCCTTTGTACAATTCATGAGAGTCCGCCATTTAACCCAATGACATCTATTTTCACCTTGGTTATTCCAATAAAAAATTGATATAAGAGATGTCAAATGAGAAGAAACCTATTTTAGAACTAAAAACTGACATAATAAAGTTTGGTATTGCTCCAATAATAGATTTAATCAGGATTTCTTTACCACTTTTTGAAATCTTTTTAGTTTCCCAATTATCCATTTTTTAAAACCATTCTACTAACCATTTCATAGACTTCACCTTAGACTTACCCCAGCTAGAAGGGATTCCAAGGTATTTGCCAAGATCTTCTAGGTTTCTCATTCTAAGTTGGCTTGAGACTTTGTTCCTTTCCTCAATTGGAGTATTTTTGCTAAATATAAACCCGCTTTTATTGAGGTTAATTTACTGACCTGAACCCAATGAATACCAACTCATAATTGTAAAAAAAATATTAATATTATATTCATTGACTTCTAAGAAAAATAGACTATCATCTGCAAACAGAATATGAGTAATCATATGAGTAGCTCTTGCAATTTTTAAACCTTTCAGAAGCCATGTATGAACAAAGTGATCAATCAGTGATGTTAAAGCTTGAGTGACCAAACAAAATAAATAAGGTGACAAAGGGTCACCCTGTCTTAACCCTTTTTTTATTATTGACGTCATATAACCTCCAATTTATTTGAACTTTATATGTAATTGTAGTAATACAATTTCGAATCCAACCTATCCATCTTTCATGAAATCCCATTGTTTTAAGCAAGTCAAATAAGAAATACCATTCAATATTTTCATAAGTCTTACTCATATCTTCTTTAATAGCAATGTTATATTTTTTTTGAAGATCTTTTATTCTTCAAATAATGACTAGCCACTTGGGCTATAATTAAATTATCAAAAATAGACCTCATAGGAATAAAGGCAGATTGAGTTTCAGAGATAATTTCACAAAGCCAAGGTTGTAACCTATTAGCAAGTATCTTTGAGATTACTTTGTATATGAAATTTGCACAACGAATAGGCATTAAGAAAAAATCATGTCAAGATTAATACATTTAGGAATTAAAGCAATAATAGTGCGATTAATATATGCCAAAGATAAATTTTGCATAATGAAATCATATACCAGTTTAATGAGATCCAATTAATTTCATTCTAGAATTTTTTGAAAAAGAAACCCCCAAAACCATCTGGTCTAGGAGACTTGTCACCTCACAGGGACCAAACAACTTGTTTAAGTTCAATTTCATTTTCTAGTTTAATCAACTCACTATCCATCTCCTGAGTGACAACTTTTTTCACACATTTAAGAATAGGATCATAATTTCTAGGACATGTGTAAATAAACACATCATTATCATAAGAAGTAATTTCTTCCACTATATCAGATTCAGTGCCCAATTTCTCAAATTCCAAGTTATTAGATTCTGAGTAAGGAGCATTAAAAATTTCTCCATTTGGTCTATTGTATTGGAAATTAAAATCATGTTATTTAAAATCCTTTGTCTAGCCCAAAGAGAAACACTCATTTGAATTCTTTTGAGTTTTATTCCAAACCTCCGAATATAATCAAGATTACTATCCTGCCATTTTTTCAAAATAAGTTTGAAACAAGAAGGATAAAAAAGCCGTCCTTTCTCTAGTAGAATTTTTTTCTTGAATTTCATTATAGGAACTCCAAAGTTCAGAATAATTGGAGTATGATCAGAGCCTGTAGGGTGTAAAAGAGTACACCATGAATTTGGGAATGAATCATTCCAATTCTTATTTACCAGAATTCTATCAAGCACTTGCTTAATCAGAAAGCTTCCATTTCTCTTATTAGACCAAGAGAAATTACACCCTTTAGATTGCAATTCAATAAGATCATTCTCGTGAATGAAATCATTAAATAAACCCTTTTTTTTTTTTTCAAACTACCAATTTTTCTTCCCAACTTTTCAGATGCATATTTAATAAGATTAAAGTCACCAAGAATGCACCAACAATTTTGAATATTGTTTAAGTTTGAAATACTGTTTAAAAAATCAACTTTTTCTCCATCAGCGGTAGGATCATAAACAAATGTTATAAAAATCAACCCTTTATTATCCTCATAAGATTAGTGAATTAAATTCGTATTAGAATTTATAAGTTTAAAAAGATTTAAATCTTTCACATAAATAGCTAACCCTCCAAAAATACCCACAGGATCAATAAAGGCAGCTAAGGTCATATTCAGTTTAGGACTCAATTTCTCAATAACATCTAATTAAAGAAAGAGTACCTCAATATTGTGAGCTTTAACCATGTCGATTACGCTCAATTCTGTCAAGGCTGTGCCAATGCCTTGACAGTTCCAGGTTTGAATCATTGTTGTTTTTGGGGTTGTTTTGGTTCAACCCCGCAAACCACTTCAGTTGAGTTTACATCAAAATTACCAAGACAAACATCATCTTCCCATTTTTCTTCTCCTTCCTCTTCATTAAATTTGTCTAAACCCATATCCTCTGCCATCTCATTATCTTCTCTTTCAGGTTGGTAAAACTCTTCATCTTTAGATCCAATAAGAGTTGTAGGGACATAAAAGTCAACTTCATCCTCAGAGGGGAGACCTAGGTCATTTCTAACTTGTTTAGTGCGTTCAATGGACCCAAAAAGTATGTTATTACCCGAGTTGGATGTTATAAAAGGATCAATACTCATATTTGGGCTTTTTATCATAATTAGGCCTTTGCCAGAAGTTAGAACCTTACCAGAACTTAGGCCACACAAATTATTAACCTCAGCTATTGTAAGAGGTCTTATAACAGTCGTAGATTCGACCCCATCTTATTTTTTACCCCCCAATTCAACTGTTGCAAGAGTCAACGAATATTGGACCACATTAGACTTAGTTTCATTCCCCTAATGGGCTATAGCCTCAATCTTAATTCCATCATCTCTTTTCTAACCATTTTTATTTTTATTCTTTAAAGGTCTTTTCCTGTGTTTTTTCTGAAATGCATTACCAGCTTGATCTTGTTTAATAGCTGAAAACACAAAAGTTTGATTACCTCTATCACTTTCTACATATCTATTCCAATTACCTAGTTTTGTAACTAACTTATTAGGATTATCACAGTTCTTTTCTTCATGAGATAAAATCCCACAAATATAACAGAAGTCAAATAGTTTCTCGAATTTAAAAGAAACCCAAACTGAGTGACTATCTCTCAAATTAAACATACAGCCAGGCTTCATTGGTTTATTAACTTTCCAAGAAATTCTTGCCTTAACAGTATGATTTGTTTTAAATTTTTTGGTATCTGGGAGTTCAAGCTCAAGAACATCGCCCAAGATGTTAGCAATTTTCCTAACGTTTCTATCCTTAGTATAAAGATGAGGAATTCGTTCAATTCTAACCCAAAAAGTTGTTTCTTCAAGTAAGCTTGGTTTGACACACAGACTTCATATTTTTGAATCAGAATATGAAATCCAAAAACATGATAAGGTCTATTTTTCCAGACTATTTCGAGATCTTCAGTTTTTTCAAATTGAATGACACATAAGTTCATACCTCTTTTATCAAGGGAGATCCGGCCTTTAATGCCCCTAATGTTGAATAATTATACGTTTAAGGTAGTTGAAGTTAATGTTACCAGTAGCAATAATGCGAAGAAACAACTTAGCTTCTTCAAACTGAGCATAAATAGCATCTCTATAGGGAGATAGAGAAAGAGAATAGTCCAGATCTTCCGTACCCACATCTTTCATGCTAGCCATAAATACGTTGCAGGATTGACCCATAAGGCTAAAAGATAAAGGTTAAAGAGAAGTTAATAAAACACAAAACAGTGGTCCATAAGAACCGAACTCGAGCAAATGTGATAAACAAAAGGTCTATCCTCATTGATTGATCGATAGAGGGAGAGAAAGAAAAAAACACTGAGTAACGGACAAGATTAAGAAGGAGGAGGAGGGTTTTTTGGTGGTGGTGGAGGGTTTTTGAGTGATGGATGACCGGTAGGTTAAGAGGATAAGGTCATCTCGAAAAGCGGGCCGGGGAACGTGGATGGTAAAAAAAGGTTGGTGCAGGGAAGAAAAAGATTTACCTAGATCATTAAAAAAAAACTTTCGAAATTTCGAATCCAAAATGATAGTAGTATATTTTCTACATTGGTATACTTTACTTATACCATTCTTTTGGGACAATAATATATTTATGCAAAAATCTCTCCTATTAGTCATACTTTAGTCGAGTTTTTTTTACAAATATACCAAATAGAAAAGGTATTTGCAACAATATACTACTTTGACAAGTAATTGCAAATATATACTAAATTGGCAACTGAGTTGCCGATTTAGATTTAGATTTTTTTTTTTTACAAAGCCGATTTTGAATTGGCAATTGGTTGCCGATTGGCAATTGGTTGCCGATTGGCAATTCTTATATTTTCTTTTTGTTTATATTTATTATATAAATTTAAACTTTTATAATAATTTAGATATATGTTTATTTTATAAATTTATATTATTTATTATATTTAGAGAAATACATTTATTATTATATTAGTTTAAATTAAATTATTTTAGTATTATTTAATTCATAAAATTATATTATTTGTTATATTAAATTTATTGTTAGATTAGTTAAATTAAATTATTTAAATATTAGTTAGAACGTATGGTTAGAATAGTTTAAATTTAACTATATTTTAGTATTATTTAGATTTATTTTGTTAGAATAGTTAAAAATAAATTATTTAAATGAGAATCTTAACTTTTTCGTAACAATTATTATTTAACAATCAGTTGAACACAAAACATATATATAAAGAACCGAAATCATTGTTAAACGTTAAAGATAAATGAATACATATTAAACATTATCCCTTCTAAATTGTCTTTTACGTGGCGGAGATAATTCTGGTGACACATTATCTGGTAAAATAGTAAGTCTCTCGAAATCATTTAATATTTTATCTAATTCACAATTCATTCCTAGTAACTTTAGTTGTTTAGCAGCTTCCCTAAACCATTTTTTTGCACCTCGATCACTGTAACTTATGACTGGTTTAGCTGCCTTTCGTGCATTATTAATAGAGAAATATTGCATTATTTGATTCTACAAAACTTATGACTGATTTACCTGCCTTTCGTGTATTATTAATAGTGAAATATTGCATTATTTGATTCTACAAAACCATTTATCTAAATAAAGCATCTAATTAGAATATAAACTTATGAATTAAATAATATTAAAATAATTTAATTTAAACTAATTTTGTAATAAATTTATTTTTCTAAATATAATAAATAATATAAATTTATAAAGAAAACATATATCTAAAGTATTTAACAAAAGTTTAAATTTATATAATAAAAAGAAAGACATGCCAATTTGTAAATCGGCAACTCAGTTTCCAGTTTAGTATAAATTTGCAATTACTTTTCAAAGTAGTATATTGTTGCAAATATTGTTTTTAATTGGTATATTTTAAAAAGAAAAAACTCTACTTTAGTCGGTACATGTATTTAATTCCAACAAATATGTATATCACCACAAATCTTCCAGTAAGTCTCATTATGTTACATTGAAAGAAGCCTTATTACTATAATTATGGGAATATGAACTTTTTGATTGCAAGATGGAAGATACATAAAGCTTTAACAACTTACACAGCTTTCTCCTACTTCTAACCTACTTCTATTCTTACTGTTTTGGTGTAAAGAATTCCGACTTTCAGTACTCATTTACCTACTGTTTTACAAGTTCAGTGCAAATAGTAATTTCACTGGTAGTGTTAGGTGCTGATCATAAGATATAAAATTTATAGTTTTTGACAGAATAAATAATTATTTTAATAAGTAATTATTAGTAGTAGTATTTGGTTTCATGAATAGATTTGTACATGCCTGTTTAAAAGATTTTGTTTTGCTTCGATTCTTTAAATTTACTCTAATTTATGGAATGACTAGGGATTAGGGAATAGGTCATATGATTTTCTTTCTTGATTTGCAGAAATTCTGAAAGTTTGTTAAAACATCAATATAAGTGCTTCACTAAAAAGTCAACAATTCTTTAATGAATTAAATAGCAGAGTAAGTCTAGTACTTATAATCGTAGTATAGTACTCCGTATGTTTGGGTTAGGTTTAAGCTAAATCGAAATGAAAAATTCTACTACTACAATTATGCTGGACAAAAAAAAATACTACTACTATTATAATTTGATACTACTAAGAGAATTAAAAGACATTGTAATTTTAATCTTAAAAATAACGATAACATTGTCTAATCAGTTGAGATTAGTTCACTGGCCAGGACTTTGGTCGTCCAATCTAGTGATTCAGGTTTAAACCGAGTCAATGATTTCGAATCTAAAATAACTTTTCTATGTAATAAAAAAATAACATATAGTTGTCTTTAATAATATATTTTATTATATTTCGTAATTAATACGGCATTTTGAAAATGTACTGAAAAATCTAATTTTAAAAGTGGAAAATGCTATACTACTTTGATTAAGTGTTAAAATGTCAAAAAAAAAGTGTTAAAAGAATTTGTTAATTTTGTTGTAAAAGAATTATTTGCCCATTTTAAAATTTATCAAATCATATATTTATAAAAGTAAAATTGCATACCATTCTAAATTATATCATTTTTCTATAAATTATTACATCAATTATAAAAAATAAGAATAAAAAATTAAAAAAATTATTATATAATTAGTTCATTTAAATTCTACTTAATAAATGATAAAAGAATGGTGTAATTTAAATTAATATTAAATATTATTTTAATTATTTTTAGATTCGTTCTTTCTAAAGAAAGAAAAATTTAATTAAAAAATCATGAAAATAAGATCGAAATTTACACTTCAGAATCACAAAAATTTATAAAATACATTTTTATTTTTATTTTTTATAATAATGTCTACAATTTACATATTTGGCAGCTTATCTTAATTTAGTTAAAAAAAATCTTATTTTTTTAAATTTTTGTTACATATATCTGAAACCATAATGACTAGTAAACAAAAACTATTATATTTTTCTTGAGATACTCAAAATAACTATAAACGTGACCTAATCATTCATATATTTAGTTATATGGTCACAAAAATCATATAGAAAATCAACATAATTAGCCGATTTGTCCACCTATTTGATTTTTCTCCTTGTTATCTAATCCACACATATATTTCTCTCACGGTAGATACGGCATAATTTAAAACCATCAGTTTTAGTATGAAATCCGCACATGCTTATAGTGTGACGTTAGATTAAAACCCAAAGTTTACATCACCCTTCATTAGTGTATGCAACTCGAACGAGTCAATCTTAATGCATACATTGGTGATGCCCCAATTTTCCACCATTCTTAGCACACATAGAAAAACCTACTACTCAACATTAAAACCAAATTGTGAGACAAAACCCCCGGTGTAGCCACCAAATAGCTCACATTCATCATAGAATAGTCCATGAATATCCGCCTTCAAAGTAGAGCGAAAGAAAAACCATCAATATTCAGTTTCACGCATATCACTGGATTGGCTCATTTGTTTATAATCTTATTAGTCGACCCTTTCCCTCCTTCGTCCATTTTCCTTACCCCTCACATTCACATTAAGTCTAGAGAAGTTTGCAAAATCCTAACCTTAAAACTTCCTATTGCTCTTTCCAATGCATTATCCTCAAAGGCAGGCTGTTATAGTTTATCGATAGTTGCCACGTGGTTGCTAAAGTTAACAGATGTCACTCCATTTTGTTAACAACATTCATAATGTGTAGAGATCTACACATCCAAGCCCTGCCTGCCACATCAATGTCTGATGTCCCCTCTGTAGCAGCGAGCTCCAACACCACCTATTGTCTCTCAGTTTTTCTATATGTTTGTCATTTTGAAGTAGTCTAAGAAAATGTGCGATGTTGTTTTTTAGGATACATAATGCCTAAAACACGTCAGTGAATTATAGACCCTCAAAAATATATTCGTTATGATAGGTAATCGCTCAGACAGCGCACACCATAGTAAGATTTGTACCTTCTGAGGACACTTGAGTTTCCAAAACAAATCTTGTCAGAAATATGATTATATAGATGTTGGAACCAAAATTATATATTTCACTGAAGATACTAGTATACTCCATTTCCCACATATACCAAGTACCATGGTCATCTTCCATCTCAATAACCAATCGTGCAAAACTATCTCCCTTTCCATTATACTTTTACACATACTCAAATCTGAATAATTAGACTCGCGTGCATGATCCCATTTTTAAAATACTTTTGTTGTACGACCCCATAAAATTTGTTGGTCATCGTATATATATATAGAGTAATGATATATACCACCCAAATACCACTCAAAGACGTGGCGTGAATTGGTTGTTTACAAATTGTTAATGTAATTTATTTTCTAAATTTGATTAGAGATTTGTAACCAACCAATTCATGCCACGTCATTGAATGGTGTTTGGGTGGTATGAATTTGGGTGGTATATATCATTACTCATATATGTATATATTATTGGTATTGTAAAAAGAATTAGTTATGTTGTGTAGTATTATATAAGTTTCTCCCATGTTAGGGTGGAAAGTGAAGGTGGTTAGGTTAATAGCATGGTAGAAAGAAACAAATTAATATAAAAAATTTATAATGTTAAGAGTAGATAAAAAAACCTATAAGACCTCATCCAAAATGGTAGTATATTAATTTGTTGTATGTTGTTATATTTAAAATATATTTATAATATTAATAAATGAAAGAATTAAGAAATACAATTTCATTAATATGAAATAATAGATATGATTATTATTAAAAGTTATATTAAATGTATGGTTGAATTAAAGAGTGATTCTTTAGTAAATGAAAAAAGAAAGAAATGTTTGAATATATCAAATTAAAGGTATTTTTTAGTTAAGAATGGAATTGAAAGGTTCTTTTTTTATAATTAAATATTTTTTAGGGTGAATTATATATAGGGTCTTAGAGACTAATTGTCTTCTCTATAGAGTAGTTTTTTAAATGTCATTCTTCTTAGGGACCTGAATTTTGTCAATTGTCTTTCCTACCCTTACTATCACTAAAAGACAAAAAAAATGTGATGTCACTATTTCTCTCTCCTCTACCTACCACTACCCACCTACCTCCAACTTCCCACCACCTACCACCTACCACCGACCTCCGACCACCGACCACCGACCACCGACCGCCGATCTCCGATCACGGACCTCAGGCCACCAGTCACCGGAAAAAACATAGAGTATCGGAAAAAACTGAGAGTACTCTCTAAAATTGCTGAGTACTCCGACAATTTGTTGAGTACTCCGAGAATTAAAAAAATACTCTATAAAAATAGTCAGAGTACTCTATGAAATAGAGAGAGTACTCTATGAAATACAGAGAGTACTCTATAAAATATTAAGAGTACTCTTTAAAATTAAATAAATACTCTATATAAATCATGTGTGTCTATTTTAATAACATTTCTATTCAAAATTTAAACCATTTACAATTAGAAATTAAAAAAAAAAAACTAAACTAATTACAAGGTTTGACCAGATCTGGTCAAACCAGATCTGAAAAAAGAAAAAAAAAACTAAACTTAAAGCGTATCACAGTACGCGAGTAAAAAAAAACAAAAAACAAAAAAGTTGACTGCTGCTGCTCCGGCGATAACACCTTCTTCACCACGCCTTCTTCACCGGCGTAAACCTGCTGGAGCACTACCACCGGCGTGATACTTGCTGCTCCGGCGAAACACCTTCTTCACCATACCTTCACACCACCGAGAACACCACCCGTTTGCAGACTTTTTCCGATTTGCAGCAATGAAACACCTCCATGACTCGAACAGTCATGAAACAGCCATGGAAGCACAACCAACAAATCACGAAAATGAGGGAGTACTCCGAGATCTACACCATGGACGAGCTTCAGGCGCGCTGGAGAAGCTGAGGTGTGTTCGCGAGCTCCGGTTCTCACCATGGACACTCCGATTTGCAAGCAGTCGAACAGAAACGGCTGTGAGAAGCTTCGGAAACAATGGAAGGCAGCTGAGGTGGTGGTTCGCCGGAGATCTCGAACCCGATGGTCCCTCTTCATTCCAGATTTGTTCGCGCAGCACCTTCATCTCCCTAGATCTGCAACGCTGCTCCGATCTCGGCAATAGAGTTCCGTGGAGGTGTTTTGGTGGTGGTGGTGGTTTTGGTGCTTCCATCGATTTAGTGAGCTAGAGAGAGTATTCTGGAATAGTGAAATGTATTATTTAGTATATATAGGGAGAGAAAAAACAAAAAAAGGGTAGTCTAGTAATTGGGGTTTTGGGGTTCATGTGTTAAAAACTTGCTGAGGTCTTTAGTAAGAAGAGGCTCTAGGCAGGGTCCCCATCTTGAAGAGGGGTGTGTGGTCAAGACCCTAGGTGTAATTATCTCTACTTTTTATGCTCATTTTGATTTTTTAGGTAGGAGGTTCTAGGACCATGAAAATAAAACATTATAACTACACTCCCCCGAATGGGGTGTTGTAAAGTACTCTAGGTGACGGCCTCAACCGTGAGTCAAGCATTTACATTATACAAATGGTGCCTTAGTGAATGTCCCGGTCCAGTTTTGTTGTGACGCATTCAACCTAGCCAGTTAGTTTGCGCATGAGTTCGCCTATTTGTAAATACTCACAATCTCAAACTGTGCTTATGTCTCAATACACTCCGGATTCCAAGAATTTGCAAGGCTCATGGACCTCTGGTTATTGTCTTATCGTTAACCGGTGAAATAATATCTTGGGAATCTACTTCAACATTTAATGTCGTGGTGCCCAAGTGTTCAACCTACACTAAACCCTTATGAAGATCTATCAACTCGTGGAAACATGTAATCCGTACTCCTTGAAAAGCCTCCAACCCCATTTGAAATCCCTATCTCGGATCATACCTCTCCCGGACCACCTTCCCGGGTTTACACTTCCATCGATAGTTTTAGCTTTATTCCATGGTTAAGATTACTTTACTTTACTGGCTCCATCTGATTTTGATGCGTCGGTGTTTCCTTTGGTACTCCCTTAAGCACGAACATAGTCATTTGCTAGGTGTTTGCTCTTCCTAACTGGGCTAGTTGTGCTAAGTTAGGGTGTTCCATTGGATACACAATAATATTAGGAAGTCTAAACTGACCAAATAATATTAGAAAATGAAGTATTCCACTAGGGGTACACGAGAAGAGACTCGTGTGGTTTAATTTAAAACTCCACTATGCCTTGAACAAGACCTCATAACCTAGCTCATGAGCTTATACAGCTATAGGCCGACGTGGTCTTCCGATTCCGACGTGGTCAACCTTTGGGTCCTTAGTAGTTGCATCAATTTGTCTATGAGAAGAGCTCAGCACCATGCGACTTTGATGTCCAAGCCCTGCTTCAAAGAGACCATGTTAGTGTTTGCTTCCAATACCCCTTGTCAAACTACAAAACCTTCTAATCAATTCAATAATTTTATAGATATGATGCCCAAAAGATTAGCACCCCCCAAGGGACTCACTCTCGCTTCTTTTGATGTTTTGCCTAGCTGTGAAGTTGTTGCCAACCTCCCATTCATATCCTATATACTCACACCATTCTTGCTTAATACAACATCTAAATAGATATGTGTCGTATCATGTCTGACTCCACACCACAAATTTGATGGATGTATCGACCCCTTTTTCCATATCAGAGTTTATGTCTACTAAGAAATTTTAATTTCCATTCTTTCTTTCACTCCATGCTATCACCTTGTCCCTATCAACCATCCACTCATGATTGCAGACTTTATTGAATTAATCTCATGCACCTCGTGTTACTACTCTAACTTATCGTCATTGTGCTCCACCTGAATACCTACAAGTTCTATTGGTTTAGTGGTTGGTAACAATTTCATAACAACGCCCAATCCCATAATCCATCATCGTTTGTATAGTTTTCCACCAAATACTGTGATTCTTCCTTTTTAATTAGAGATACTGTCGTCTTGGTTAGCAATTCTTCTCCTACCTATATGTCTGTCCAAAAAGCAATACCCTTCCCATTTATTACTACCCATTGAGCTTCTTGCCTGACAATGATAATACCATCCGCGATGGCTATACATATTTTGAAAGTTGTCGATTTAACCTTGTAATATATGACCCCTTTTCTAAATTACTTTTGTTTAAATGGTTGTGTCCATAACACCTTGTTATCATGGACTAGTTTCCACCCAAAATTTCTAGCAACGTCTTGTTCATCTCTTCAGTCTCTCAAAACCCTAAATCATGCCCAAAATAATCTCCCTTTGTTTATGATCGGTTTATTTTCAATTGCATGTCATGTCTGGCATTATATTGAGTAAACGTGATGCACCGTCTAGCGACAAATTCTTATTTTTCCATCCTATTAGGGTCCGCTTACCATTGGCGAAGTTCTCGTAAAATCTCTAGGAATGCCTCCTCTGAGAAAATTGGGACTCTAGATTTTTATCAAAGTCTTCCGTTTCATCCAAACCCACTTCTAGTTAAAACATCCGCTGCCCGGACTTCATCCATATTCTAGTTTCTAAGTTTTGAATAATCGACCAAATAGGAATAGCAAGATACTACATTTATAACCACCGGGACTAGCTCAGTGGCCAGGACCTGTCTCTCAACTAGGAGGTACATGGTTCGAATCCCCTCAGCCGTGTTATTTCTTGAGCCCTTAAAGGGGGTAAGCAAGGGGTGCATGGTTCGAGTCTCCTCCCTGAACATGGGTAACCTAGTTCTGATTAAGTGGAAGTATGCATGAGGAGGCGTGTATATTTCCTATCGGATTAGTCGTAGTGCGCGTAAGCTGGCCCGGACACCCATACATCGAAAAAAAAGATACTCCATTTATAATTTTGTTTATGTTTAACTACTCAATACTTATAAACTCATATCAAACACAATGGTTTACCTAAACATTATATTAATAAAACGAAAATACTAATCTTACATAGAGAATGAGTGTTGCATGAGTGAATCAAATCAAATAAAGAAGAAAAATGAAATGGATTCATAACCTTGTCTCTATCCTATATGATTATTTAAATCTTGTACTATTCGAAACAGATAGAGATTGGAAGCAGCTTTATCGATCCATGGTGACATTAAAATCTTTATCTCTCTTTATCTCTCTCTATCTCTCTCATTTTACCTCTCTCACTATAAAACTACTTTCTGTTCCTTCCCTTTCATTTTCTTCACTGACAAAGGAATACCTGCACATTTTCTCACACACGCACGCATACTCAAAACAGAACCCACAGAGCCCACTCCTCAGAATCCATACATCACCCTACCCCCTACCCTACCCCCCCTCCTCCTCCTTCGCTATATGCAGAGATATCAGAGTACGTACAGTGCAGAAAGTTCAGAGGTTTTCAATTATTTCTTCATTTTTTCCGATTCATCAAATCCCCATGAAAACAACTTTTTAATTCTCCAATCACTCAACTATTAAACCCCATAAAACCCCCCACAACGTTTCTAACTTTGCTTGTACGTTCACATTACCATGCCCTGTCTGATTTTCACTAGTTAATAATCTTAAAAACTTCGACCTCAACCTTTTTCTCAGCCATGGATCTCTATCAATACCACCATTACAACAACTGTGAAGCCTTACCACCTGGGTTTCGTTTTCACCCTACAGACGAAGAACTCATCACTTACTACCTTCTCAAGAAAGTTCTTGACAGTAGCTTCACTGGTCGAGCCATTGCTGAAGTTGATCTCAACAAGTGTGAGCCATGGGAGCTTCCTGGTATGTATATACACATACCATCTTTTCAAAACGTTTCGAACATATTAATATGCTTAAAAAAAGATGTTCTGTTTTTAAGTTATTTTAAATTATTTGTAGATAAAGCAAAGATGGGTGAGAAAGAATGGTACTTTTTTAGTCTACGAGATAGAAAATATCCAACGGGTTTAAGAACTAACAGAGCAACTGAAGCGGGTTACTGGAAAGCTACTGGTAAAGATAGAGAGATTTACAGTTCAAAAAGTTGTTCACTTGTTGGTATGAAGAAAACCCTAGTTTTTTACCGTGGAAGAGCTCCTAAAGGAGAGAAAAGTAATTGGGTTATGCATGAATACCGTCTTGAAGGAAAATTTGCTTATCATTACCTCTCAAGAAGCTCAAAGGTATGTCGCAACAATTTTGTTTTTTATTTTCAAAGTTCATTTTCAGAAATTTTTTATGACTTAGGTTAACATAAATATATTCTGATTTTTTAATTAATTTTTCATATATATTAGTACTTAGTAACATATAGAGGGTAAAAGTCATTAAAAAAAATTATGCAACAAGAGAGTGTTAAATATTTCTGAAAAATCTTTTCTCACACTGTTTCCTGAACGTTTTATGTTAAGTGTAATAAATACCATAAAAATGAGAATGTTGAGGTGTCTTATTTACTTGTCAGGAAAATTAAATGTGTTTCTAGGAATACATGTTTATGTACGTAGAGTTTATGATCATAAGTTCATAACAGTACTAGGCATGCGGTACTTAAATTCTAGTACAGGAAAAAAAGTTTAATAATCATGATGTATTAAATTGAAAGTATATTTTTCTAAAGCTGGCACAAGATTTTTTAGTCCAAAAATGATTTCATTCATTCTTGAATTTGTTGGCTCGGGTTGATCTACTTGTATATCTTAGAGTATGTTATTGTGGAGTAGTATTACTTTAATATACTTATTGTATTGTGGTGATGTTATTTTCCCTAAAAATATAGTTGTCAAAACACATACTAGTAGTTAATTACTTATTCTTGATGTGGAGTATTGATTATTGTTGTTAAATACGAGTGTTAATGTGTTATTGTCATTTTCATTTTTTGGAACAGAGAAAAGTGTTTTATCATTTTCATTTTGATTAATAAGTTTTCAAAACGAAAACCTTAATGTATTCTAAAATACTTGGCTCTTTTATACCTTTCAATGTTAATTAAGTTGCATTATCTTAATTTTATAAGTACTAGTTTTTCCTCCAAACTAGTACTAATATAATTGAAGTTCAATAATTTATGTATTAAATATGATATTTAATTACCTACTAAAATGCATAGCCAAAAAAAAGAAGTACTACTCTCACAAGAAATGTAGCAATCTAGCAAAATTTGATGTCAACCATTCTCAGAACCATACCAACATCGATATTTTCAATTTTCTTGACTTTAATCGATTGAGTCTCTATTATATGTACGTCTGTTACATATTTCCACACATTGAAAGTGATATTAATTAGATAGTCTTGTATTTTATTATTTTTTCAGGACGAATGGGTGATTTCCAGGGTGTTCCAAAAGAGTGGGACCGGCAATTTGATGGGCAGCAAAAAACAGTTGACCACTAGTATCAACCTCTACCCGGATATCAGCTCCGCCTCGTCGGTTTCTTTGCCGCCTTTACTTGACTCATCGGCCTACACCACCACCGCCACCTCAGCAGTGGCGGCAGATAATGAAAGCTCCTCCTATGATGGCGGTAACATTGCCATGAAAGAGCACGTGCCCTGTTTCTCCATGTCAACTATGTCAATGTCAAATGTTCCAAGTTTCAATACAAGCGGCTCCTTATTTGATCTCCCGATTCCGCCACCTCCTCCTCCACCTTTGGCCACCGGTTTTGCTGACCTGTCACAATCTTCGTCTCGCTTCTCAAGAAACAACTTTGGAGCTTCGTCAGCGTTCTCTAGCTTGAAGTCACTGCAAGATAATCTCCAGCTTCCTTTCTACAACTCCTCGTCTGCCATGGCTCCACCGCAAATGCACGGTGGAAATGATCAACAGATCAGTGGGTTCGGGCCTTTTGGGTATCTTGGGAACTGGCCTGGCCCGGAGAATCCGAAAGTAATGTCATCTGAGCTTGATTCCATGTGGAGCTACTAAAATACTTATGTTTAATTAACTTTGTAGTTGCTTATGTTTTAGGTTATGTTGTTTAGCATGAACCTTAGTAATGTTTAAGTAATGTTTAATGTTTTTATCTTTTTCCATGTTGGTATTGTAGGATGAAATCTAAGTATTTTGTTTAGGGTCAATGACCCAAAAAATCAAAATAATATTATACTTGCCCCAAAGAATCATCCATTAACTTACTATTATAAGATTACATGTTTACCCGTCAAGGACGATTCCCGTCAAGGACGATTCCCATCAAGGACGATTCCCGTCAAGGACGATTCCCCTCAAGGACGATTCCCGTCAAGAACGATTCCCGTCAAGGACGATTCCCATCAAGGACAAAATTTAGTTAATGATGTTATTGGGAAGAAATTTTGTCATTGATGTTATTGGGCTGAAAATAATATTATTTTGATTTTTTGGGTCATTTTCCCTTTTGTTTAAAGAACGTAATTTCCGTATTAATTTTTTTTTTTTCAAGTATATCGTTTGAAACTTTACAAGATATTCTTTTTTGTTAGACAAAATATATCGTGACATAATAAGAAAATATTTGAATTTTTATTTTCCCAAAAATCTTTAAATTTTACCTTCCTCAAGTCTAAATATCACCCCAATAATTCTCCCCGTATTAGAAATAATCTAAAAATATTATTTTTCGAACGGTCACTTTTAATCCCGTTGATTGTTATAGATTTTTGTTTTCCTGCACTACTACTGCAAGTTTCATCCTCAATCCACCACTGATTATGATTTAAGTTCTAACACATTCAATTAAAAGGATCTGATTAATATGAGATCATTTGAGCTTCATAGTAATGGGAATTCTAGATATAGCTCATTGAAGCTTGAAGCTTCTAATTTTTAGTAGAATTCAGAAAAAAGAAATAAAATCTATTGGATGGCTTGATAAAAAATAGCAGTTGGAAAATTAAATGGTGGCCTCAGATTTAAAGACTTTAAGAGGATAAACACAACACTTTGCATCACAAGCTTAAAAAATAATGAAGAATCCATCAACATTGGCAGCGAGATTATTAAAAAATATTTATTTTCATAATAATAAATTTATTAATGTTAAATTAAGACAGTGCATAACTTGGAGTTGGGCAAGCATTATAGATGGGAGAAATTTAATACAAAAAACATGATATATATCAAAAAGGGAATGGGCGGAATGTTGACACCTGGAAATATCAGATGGATTGATACTTAATGGAAACTGGAAAAACCGAGATGGTGCAAAATTAACAAGGCAAATCAATTATTGAATCATAACACGAATTCTTGGAATCTTGAGATCCTAGATGACATCTTCCCAAGTTCTATCATATCTTCCATTTCTGGAATCCATATTATAGATATAAACTATAAAACTAAATTTGTATGATCTTTTATGAAAGAAGGTAAATAATACGAAAACTGGTTAGAAAATATTCACAAAAGAACAAGTTATTAATCAACCACAAGCCACCAAGGAACCAGAAATATATAATTCTACCATCTGGAAAGCATATAATAATGCGATTCCTACAAGGAAAAACTTATATAAAAGAAATTGTGATGATTTATCTGATTGCATTTGGTGCTTTAGTTCACAGGAAACCGTTGAACATTTATTGTTAGAATGCAATATATGTAAAGAAATTTGGGCAGGAACCTCTTTACAAATAAAGATAAGTGATGAAGAAAGGAATAACTTGACATATTTAATTATTAGAACTATTGAAGCATATTCTGAAGGAGGATGGGATAGAAATATTATAATGAATTATACTATGATTTGTCTTTGGAATATATGAGAGGAAAAAATGAAAGAATTTCACGAAAACTCAAGCATAGACGGGGACAGTATAATTTTCAATACAAATAAGTTGATGGCAAAATTATACGATATTGATTGAAAAAAAATCAATAATGTAAAGAGTACAACGATAGGAGAACAACATAACCCATATAATTGTGAAGCCGATATCGTTTTAATGTGTGATGCATCTTTCGAACAGAAATTCGAACCTACCGGCATAGTAATTGTTCAAAAACATAAAAGAACAGGACACATAGAGACTTCAAAGGCTAATATAGTATGTGAAACAACAATGAAAGGGAAGGCGATGACAGTCCTTAAATTTGTTGAAAAATGCAGAGACTTCCAAGAAGAACAATAACTCATCCTTTTAGATAACCTTGGTGTGATCTGAGGTATTAGGCAGGTGTCAGCTGCGAGTTGGAAAATCCAACCGATCATTAAAAAGATCAACCAGAAGGATGTTAAATTTGGTCATTTTTCCTTCAAATTTATCAATAGGAAATTTAATAGTCAAGCGGATAAGCTCGCTAAGGAAGCTAGGCACGGAGACATGCTCGACCAGGAGACTACTAGTTATATTTTTGAACTTGCTAACATATTTAGTATATCAGGGATAGGCTAAGAGTTCATACTCTCTTTCTTTTGTTGTTCTTTTCTTTCGATGCCTTATGCATCTTCAAATGTTCAATAAAAGATATAGCTCATTGAAATT
The DNA here is from genome assembly GCA_029959085.1 of Nemophila menziesii. NCBI lineage: Eukaryota > Viridiplantae > Streptophyta > Magnoliopsida > Boraginales > Hydrophyllaceae > Nemophila > Nemophila menziesii. Next base: position 1,735,290 of record JARWIR010000064.1, on the reverse strand, counting down.
AACAGGTAAAAAAATATTATATACTATTTATCCTTTTTACAATTTTATATCATTTTATAATGTAACATAATTTGATTTAATTTATAATGATTTATTGATTTATTTATGTTTTAAATCTAACTTTATATATCATTATTAGTAAAGGAAGGGTAGATTCTTTGGATTTAACAGACGCTTAGATATTTATTTAAGCCGATCAATTAGCAAGAGTCTTGGGGTTCAGTTGAGCTCAAGAAATAATTTAAGAAACTCATTGAGTTAACAATTGATTAAACAACTAAAACAAAGAAAGATTATCTAGTAATATTTTTTCAAATTTACAAAATTAAAATCAGATTAATTCTTAAAATATAATTTCATAGCATATAGAAAATAAATATAAGTTCAATCTACACACCATTTAGTATGGTTGAGCAAAAACATGCAAATTTCCACACTCTCGTTCTATCTCTGGGTTGCTCTCAATTTTTAATCTATACGGGATGGAAATTTTTTTTGACCAAAATAAAGATACATCGAGGTTAACATATTCATACTTAGCCCACCCTCTTAAATACCTACCCCGACCGCACTAACACCCTAACTACTATGGAAACACGTATTTTTATTCCCCTAACCTCATTTGCACACCAAATTTCAGTCTTCTCTAGAATTTATAGAAAACTATATAATGAACATTAAAAGTTTGCCAACATTATATGAGACCTGCACGTTCAATTAATACTTTTCATTGTGTCTTAGTCTAGCAAAATTCCCTTGTGTGGTATCAATATTAAAGACTTATTTAGCAAATATTTGAGTGTGTGAGAGAGAGAGAGAGAGAGTTTCAGAGTCTGGTTTGATGACGTCTGAATTTGTGGGTCGAATCATGCCTACTTTACTCGTAACCCGACCCAACATATTATATATATATTGTATGTGTGTGTGCGCGCGCACACGGTAATTTTTCGGTTACAGTTTCTTTGGAGCACACACTATGGTTTCTTCACAAGGATATTCGAGATATACTCAAGGAAGAGGATTCCTTTTATTAAATTATTTGAACATTTACTAAAATTAACAATAATTGTATCCCATTAATGTCTTAAAGCTTTAATAACTTCATAATAAGTTCAAATTGATCTTAAGGAATGTCATTTTTGGTTACCGGCGGGGAGAATTCATCAACAATTCTTTTTGTAAGTTAATAGCAAATAGGTAGTCTCATACTTTGTGTATCCCAAGGGCAAGATTAACCAAAGATATCACTAATTTATCATCTTTACAAAATGGATAATTTCACTTTTAGTACCCGTGTAATGCGAAAAAGCAAAAAATACTCCTTAAAGTAGAAAGAAACCAATGTGTTATGGTGGCTTGTTGATGAAATGGTTCGACTCATATGTCTCGTATTTTGTGATAAATTTAGAGATTCACGAGACATCATTTAAGGGGTGTTTAATCTTTAAAGTGGGATTTATCCCTTTATGTGCATTTATTTGTATTATTAGCTCATCTTAATATCGTATATATAAGTGTGGAGGCTTGAAAAGGGTTGTTAAGAGTGGAAATATGCATATATATTAAGTGTACACATGTTAAGTATAATGCACTATTTTAGGGATATTAAAATGAGATTTGGAAAATATTAAAACATTATTAGAAAGAGGTTAGAAAAACAATCTCCCTCTTTTTTATGTTTGACAGATCAAAATACACAAGTTTGCCTGCAAAGAATTTTTAAACAATATTTTCCTTAAAAAGAGTTTTTGGCAATTTAAATTTGTTAACGGTCGTAAATGGATAACTCCCCCTTAAGCTATGCATTTGATATTACAAGGGATCTAAAATATCTTCGTAACGCGTTTAGTAATTAAATTATTTTAAACTCCTACTACTTAATGCATAAAACAATTGCAAATTTGTGTCAAAGATACATTATAAAAAGTTTTGTAACATGTGTAAACTTGTATCTTTGATCTTACTCCCCCATTGTAAACAACAAAAAAACTAGGGACTAATTTGAATAGGATAGAAAAATTTAGAGCTAAAATGCAAGTTTCCAAGGTTGAGGGACCTGAAATTTTTCAAATATAAAGGATTAGAAAATAAATTTTCACAAATGAAGGGACTAAAATCCATTTTATTAAAAAGAATGGACCTTAAGGTCACATATGAAAATTTAAGGGACCTAAGGACAGTTTTTCAAAAGATGAGAGAATATAAAGCAAATTTAAAATGTTAGGGATTAAAATGCGATTTTCCAAATATGAGAGGCTAAAATACAACTTTCTAAAATGAGAATGAACTAACATGCAATATTCATGATAAAGAACTAAACATGCAATTTTCAAATATAGAGGAACTAGTATGCAATTTTTAAGGAAAAAGGGATCAAAAAGAAAAATTTCAAAATAGAAGGACCGAAATGCAATTATTCTAACTAAGAGGGGCCAAAGTGCAACGCCAGGTTTAAGATCGAGATAGAGATTAGCGACGAGCAATCGTAACATAACACTCGGTAATAGCAAGCTCAACAACATTACTATTCTAGAAACAAAGCTAAGCAATAAATTAGATAAAATAACCATTAAGAAACATTAAACACTAAAAACTTTATACCGAAATGAAAATCATCAAGTAAGATTTAAAGTACATCCACCAACCTAAAAAGAAGCGTGAAGAACATCCAAACCATAAAGTTTTAAATCTATTACAAGCTTAGCAACAAAACAAGTTCCAACAACCATAGAATAGGATAACACTAAATAGACCCAAAGAAAGCCTCAACACCTGCAACTTAATGATTCTTCCGAGGAGAGCGGGGACCGGTAGAGTAACTAATGCACGACTTCTTGCTCGTTAAATCGTCAATTTTCTTCTCCAACACTTTGAATTTTTGTCCCATAATATCCATGAATTGATTCAAGGTGTTTTCAATACGAGACAAAAAGAAAGGAATGTCACCGGTAGAAGGATTTTGAATGGGGTCGTTTAGAATCAGAGAGGCCCGAATGGGAACTCCCGAACAAGTAAGGGATGAAGTTTTGATATGCAATATTTCTTCTTCATTTCCCAGATTACCAAGATATTTTTGGGAATGTATTCGTTGGTGTAGATGACAATTTTTATTTTCCTAATGTTTTTATAATCACACAATTTGGATTAAAGTTTTTGATTTGCTAAGAAGAGAGGTAAGTCAAATATTATCTTTAAAAACGACGAGGGCTGAACCAAAAGGAACCTTTACGGTATTATTACGAGTGTAATTCATGATCTCAATCGTAATAGCCGGAAAATTAATAGGCTCAAAATGATAAATGCGATACATAAAGTACGCTTCATAGGGAGAAATTATAACGTCGTATTTTTCTTTGCAAAATAAGCCTTGTAACGCGCTTATAGGCTATTTGAAAATCGGGTGTAGAATAATTAGTTTTCCAAATGGTGGAAGTGGTGGAAATCAAATGGGATCCCATGAAGGACATACCACGATTAGTAGTATCATTATCTAGACTTCCCTTACCAACACCCCAAAAAAATTCAAAGCCGGATATTTTTGTTTAAAAACAGGGGCAATGTAATTGTAATTGTAATTGCCATGAACTCTAGACACCGTGGAATTGTAATTGCAATTATATCCGAAATTAGAATAGAACTAAACACAATAACTAATGGCAAGAGAAATTTTGATAGAGAGAAAGGTAAGGAAACCTTGATTGGAAAGAAGATTGTAGAAGCTCGGACCTTGTACGAATACCGAGGAATCAATTCTTCTTCCCGGTTTGACTTCGAGGCGTTCAGTGCCACGAGAAGGAAGTGAACGATCTTGCTCCTGAGCCCTAGAAGCAGGGCGGATCCAGAAGATAAAATGAGGGGGGATTGATATATATGGGGATTCGAAGTAATTGTTTCTAATTTTTTATAGTAAATATAAAAAAACATAAATTTATAATTACCAATGTCAAAATATAAATATGAACATGCAACACTATTGTAATTCTCGTTCGTTCAACAAAGTGAACTTAGAAGATAGCATTTACCTAAAAGTGATTCAAAATAACACTATTAACGCCACATTTTGGAGAAAAAACACCATATCACCAATTTTACGTAGTATCACTAAAATTTTATTAATATTTATAATGTTATTCATATTCTAATATCTAAAGATTATAATTTTATCAAGCAATGTATAAAAGCAATGCTAGCCTAAAATTTAGAATAAAGACTAATATAATGAATTACAGTATTCTTATAAGTCGGTGAAATTTGACAAAGTTATGACTTAAATTTAGTATTTTAAATTAAAAAATTTGAAAAAGTTAAAATATAAGGATAAATGAAAGTTATAAAAAATAGTTATGTAAAATATAAGATTTTATATTTTAAATCTATTTAAGTAAAAATGATTTTATATTTTATGTGCATTTAAGAAAAAAAAAATAGAGCAATTGCTATGTTTCAAACACACGACCTCTATTCTAAATCTTAAAAACCAAGCATAGCATCCACTAACCTATGACATCTTATATGTACTTTAAAGCAAGATTATATAATATACACGTTCATAGAGGGCTAATTATTTTTCGGACGAAAATTACACTTGCATATCATAAAATTTACGGGTTCAAGGGGGGCTTGAGCCCCCCTGGGCCTCAAGTAGGTCTGCCCCTGCCTGGAAGAGCTAGTTGTCTTCTTGCTTTTAGATGTTGAAGAAGCTTTCCTTGAAGGCATGGTGAAGCTTTGAGAGAGTGATTGAGATGGATTTTTAGAAGATTTTGAGAGGGAGAAGTTCATAGACTGAGTTTTTGGGAGAGAAACGGAAACGAATAAAATTTTGAAACAACGAGGAAAGAGAAGAGAAAACGTTTTAACTGCTATCGTTTGGCTCTGCATATTTCGCGACCAGTTTGGCGCTCCTAGGACCGGTATGCCTGTCAGTGAAAACCAAAAAAAAATTATTGCACCGGTATGCCGTTCCGCTCTCTCAAATTGGGGTAAAAATACAACTTTTTTTTTGCTTTTTCAAAATAACTCGAAACCAACCCGAATACTCCTAATAGTTTGAGAATGCTTAAAAACTCCAAAACAATTTTTTATTCGAAATAATAATGTGTAGAAAGATCAAATTAAAAGATAACCGAGATTTGCAAAAAGATCCATATATTTTTCAAAAAAAACAAAAAGACTCAAATAAGTACTTGACATTTTCAAAAACGACAGATAAGGAAAAACTAAAAGTACTAGCACACATAAAAAGATACACATTCACAAACAATTAACGCAAATAAACCAATTGATGGATAACATTCATCGGATTTTCCTCTTATGTGAATTGAGCGTCTTTTGGAAGATCATTTTGTTTTCTTGGCGTTCATCGCCTAATAATCACAACAAAAAGTCTAAGGTATCCAAGTTGGAGAGGATCCAAGGGAGTGGTTAGTACTTTTTACGATCCACGTAGATTTTTTCCAATGAGGGGTTAATGAACCGTATTCTAGTTGTTTGTGACAAAAAATTTTAAAACACGATGACCAACTTTTCCGCAATAATTACAAACATTCTTTTTGCTGCGAAATGATTTTAAACATTTTAAAATACGATTACCAACTTATGTGATGAACTATTCATCATTAATGTGCATAATTGAGGTAGCTCGATAGCCCGATCAACTTGACTCAAGATAATTTTTTTTACTTCTTGATGTAATATAGTTTAATATTTTTGATGTCATATATTATATTTCACTTCTTGCAAGCAAATCACAAGCAAATGAAGAAGAGCTATTATTAGATCAAGAATTAGACAACACCTCAATAAGTAGTGCAATATTAAGGAAAGAACAAATCAATCTGATTACACGGCCCCCCCGAATAGGGCTGCAAACGAACCGAACCGAGCCGAACTTTAGCTTTCTTGAGTTTGTTTGCTAATATTTTAGTGAGCTTGAGCTTGGTTTGAGCTTGAAACGAAACGAGCCGAACCAAGCTTTAGCATTCTTGAGCTTGGTTTGTTAACTAACGAGCCGAACTCAAACAAGCCCTTAGCGAACTCAAACTCGAGCCCTTGGTGAGAATATCGGTTCATTTGTAGCCCTAGATACTAGTAGTATATTGATTAGATATAAAAAAAATTACTTAATAGATATAAAATATTTTAGTTATGATTAATTACATAATATAAAAGTTTGGACTTTTTGTATGTATACATATATAATTTTTAATTGAATATATCTATCAAGCCTATTAACGAGCTCTTAAAGAACCCTTACCAAACTGTTCACGAGCTTAACGAATCGAGCTTATATATGTTTGAGTTTGTCTCGTTTAGTAAACGAGCCTGAATTTAAAGCTTGAGCTTGGCTTGTTTAACTAACGAGCCGAACTCAAACAAACCCTTAACGAACTCAAACTCGAGCCCTTGGTGAGAGTATCGGTTCATTTGCAGCCCTACCCCCGATTACCCCAAATAGTGTTTGTGTGGTCATTTTTTAAGTCTTCTTGTACTGCATGCGAGGAATTAAACACTTCCCGGGGCTGAAACTGGGTCTGTTCCCACTCCAACCACTTTGATCCAATCTCTTTCGATATATCAAGCAATTTCAATTTGCAATTGTCTTTGAAACTATCATATTGTATCTAATTCTATTCCCAACGGCGAAGATACAAAAACCGCTCTAATAAACCACAAATTAAATAACAATTGGCAATAAACCACAACGAATAGTATTTCAATAAACAAAAATCCATATTTCCTAATTAGATCATTTAATAATCAGGGCGGAGCCATGCATACCCCCAAAGAGGTCCATGGCCCCCCTTGACTTTTCAAAAAAAAAAAAATTTACTACTTAGTATTAAAAAAAATTATTATAGTTATTTATTATCCTAAAAAAATTTAAAATCTTCTTTTGGCTCCCCTAACTTTTAAAATTTATTTTATTAACCTTATAATTATATTATTTATTAAATAATTAATTTAAAAAAAAATTAATATTAAGATTTATAGTGCAATGTTTTTTTAATGTAAAACTTATAGTGCAATCTTTACCCAATTTGGAATTTATAGTGTAATTTTGTAAAATATAAAAACTTATTTTATTGTTTTACATAATATAAGGTATATTGCACATAACTTGAAAATAAAATATTTCGGGAGTGTTGCCCCCGACACCCCCCCCCCCCCCCCCCTCCCCAATGACTTATCCTGGCTCCGCCCCGGTTAATAATTATAGCATAGAAAAAGTAATAAATCTCAATATATCAAATTAGGAACATTGGATATTTCCAAATACTACATATATAAAACCATACATATGAACATTATAATTGTAAATTCATTCTTCCGAGTTATTATCATAATGAAGTATATTTCTAAGGTCTAAGAAGGGGTAACAATGTATAAGAGAACAATTTTTCATGAATCATTTGAGGTGGCTAGCTCGATATATATTTCATATGATTTGTTATTTAATTTATTATCGAATTAAAATATCAGACATTATTAAGTGTTTTGTACGGGTGATAAGAGAGTTGAGAAGGGGACTTGTCCAGTCTGATTAATCAATTTCACACGTGCAATCAATCTCACCTGTGTTTTCGAACAAAAAAAAATCTCACCTGTCCGTACAATTGTTAGATTACTTACTTAGCTTTAGGAGACGTCACTTTCTTAATGCCTTTTTGCATGCATTAAATTAATTAATGTCTCTGGCTTTTTTGTTCAATGATTAGCTAAAGTTTATACGGAGTATTTTGTTTTGGTGTAGTATCTTCTGATATCTAAATCTTACTAATGTTTTAAAAGTATACCTACGGGTTATAATAATGATAAATTAAATTCTCTCTGATATATTGCAGACGTGCAGTGAATGTGATTTTCATTTTCTTACGATTTCTGAGAAAAACATTTTAATATCACGTTTTCGTATAGTTTAGCCTATTATATTTTTCAAAATACCCAAATAATTTCAGATCATCCTACTTATAATCATTTAAATTTGTTAAATTATTCTTTTACATTGAATTTTTTTTGATATGATAATATAAGAAGGGAGACAAAAATTAGTAGTGACTCTCACTTATTAATAGTGATCTAAAAAGTGCTAAGCATTAGGTCGGGAGGTCGACTATTTTCGAAGGCCTAGAAAATTAGACGGGAGCCTAAGCGGTTTTATTGGGTTCATATAATTTTTAACTTTAATTTTATATAATTTTTTATGTTAAAAATAAAATTTACAGTTTTTGTGTTTTTGATATCTTCTAACTTCCAGACCGCATAGGCAGCCGTCTAATCCCGCTTAAGATCTTCTGGGGCCGTCTGGAGGTCGCCTGTCCATTTCTGGAAGGTAGCCTACTTTTTAGTGCCTAGGAGGCCGCCTAGCTGATTTTTAGAACAGAGCTCACTAAAAGTAAATTTGAAGATAGATTGAATTTTAAATATTCAAATATTACAAACTTAGTTTTTTTGTCAAACATACATGGAATGTGCTCAATAATAAAAAAAAAATCTACATAAAATGTTAAAGGAAAAGTACTTCCCTGAATACTCATTCCTTGAACGAGGGGACTCTTAAAGTTTCAACACATTAAGAGGAATCTTAACAGCAAAACGGATAAGGTTGCAAAGGAAGTTAGGCACGGAGCTATGAAGGATCGCGAAATGACGATTAGTCATTTCGAATTGGCTCTCAAACTATGTAAATTAGGAATAGGATAAATCTTGTCTTTAATGCTTGTTTGGTGCTTTGGCACCTTTTATTGTCCAAAAATAAATAAAAAATACTCATTCCTTGAAGCTAAGTCAGTGAACTCATTCTTCCTTGATACTAAGTTAGGGCACTCATTCTCATGGAATTGGAGAAATCTCATAGCAAAAAGAAAAGTGTTTGCAAACAATCTTGAATGAAGATGTGTGAACAGAACCTTTTTAGACCTTAAAAAATAAGGATCTGAATATTAATGAGATCCATAAACTAAACTCTCCATTATTAAATACTATCGAAAAACTTATGAACAATCACAAAATATTTTGGAACACTTTGACCTTATAATGGTAAAGGAAATTTTGTATATATTCATTTCAATTGCATGAGGCAAAGACCATTCCATATGGAGTGAAGTTATTGATGAAAGATACACAATCAAAGTGGCATATAAACTTATGACAAATATTCAGGAATATAACATTGGAAAATATAAAGGCAAAAAAGGCATCGTCGTCGCATATGATTTCTAAAGATACTTGGAGACTTATTTGGAACCTCAAAAATGCCCAAAAAACAAGGCGTTCCCTCCGAAATACTTATAGGTTAGAGTAAGGAAAGGAGAAGAGCTTCAAGGTAGAACAATTTATTTTCCACCTAGGAGAATTTGTTTAAGAGAAGAGCTATTGGTGGTCCTTTGTGTGTTCTAAAAATAAATGTAAATGCTAATCGAACCACAACCGCAAGTGTACGGTTGTCCCAAGTAGTATGTATGATAATACAGATTCGTTCCAAGGACGGATGGTTGATCACAATGTTTAGCAAGTAGTGATTGATGCACTTATGAAAATAAAAGATAATAATATGTTTGTTTGGTTTTTGTTTATTAAAGCTAATGAATGAAAGACAAATATTAAAATGCAAGTAGAAGCTAAGACGCAAGTAAAATAAGTGAAAACGCAATATGAGATGTAGTACTTGAGAACGCAAGGATCCTCCTAATTTTACTTTCTAACTTATGTTATTTAAGGGCTAAATCAGTCAATTACAATGGTCGGGATTCTAAATTCCTTATACCCCCGTCAGGGTGGACTATAAGGCAATCCTAAAGTGTCACTAGTCCCGTCAGGGTAAATATGATGCACCGTTGGATGATTAAGATTTATTACCACTTTGGCCCTAGGATTAACTAAGTTCGTCAGAATCAATAGTTTTTATCCCAGATTGAACAATTAATTCTGTACCTAAACCCCCCGTCAAGATGATCCACACGCCACATATGTGGAATAGCTTAGATACTAATACCTAATTTTAGTTCGCGACTCTAAAATCAGTAAATAATCATAAATTGTCGAAAAGAGTAAAAGACCTGATTTAATTTAATTTAACAGAAACCCAAATTCAACATTCGTTATAAAATAAAACTAGGATTCACCCATTGTTTGTTCTCAAGCACTAATGAAAGCTTAGCTCATATTAAAATTAAAAACTAAATTAAAAGAATTGGAATTCATATCGTTTACAAAATTAAAAGATAAAAAGAACCTAATTTTCGGAATCAGAATGACTACGAACGGAGCTATAGACCCACTCCAGCTCTTGTAGCTTCTCCTTTCTTCCTGCTGTAGCTTCTCTGGTGTTTTTAATCTTGTGGAAAGTGAATTGTATGAAAAATAGAAGTCCAGACCTCCCTTTATAAGTAAAAATTCGGACTAGGGCTTGGACCAGAAAATAAAAGCCTAATTAAATGTCCAAGCCCACTTTCTAAGCCCAAAATCCCGTAACTGATGATAGGCCTTCACTAAAACAGCTTTTCCCGATGCGTTACAACTCCGATTGACCTCATTCCAGTTGCTAAAGTTCCGTAACTTGATAAGGAATGATTTCTCTTCAAAGGTCAGCGGCTAAATCATCGCTTAAGCACCTCGAAATCAGCAATCTATGGCCTGGAAAGTGGATTTTCAGCTCTAAAAATAATATCTTCGGGATTTGTCTTCAAGTCTTGACTCTAATTCACGATCTTTGACCTTCTCCTCGGATTCCTCTCCTAGCTAACATTTAAAACCTGTAAACTTTACACTAAAAATACCAATATTACGCGCAAAAGTTTAATAAATTAAAAATGCTAGAAATAAAAAGGTAATTCCGGATTATTGAATATTTAGTCCAAAAGTCTATCTAATTAATTAAATAAACACCAAAAATGATGTCTCCCAAGGGTCTAAAATAAGAACAATTAGGGAGACATCAAGACCCCCAACTCAAACCTTTGTCGTCCCGACAAAGTAAAACAAAACAAAGGGGTAGAAGTAAACGTATAAACACATAGAAGCTAGCAAATAAACCCTAAAGCAATTCTCAAAATAAATCTCATATAACAAACTCTAGAAACTAATATACACATACACTAATCATGCAACATCAGACATAAATAATCTCAATCATAAAATTAAAGTCGCAATGCTTGAAGGTTACACTTGTACTCATCTCTGTATGATGGCTATAGGGTGGTCATTAATCCTAACTCGCTTTGAACGCTCCACCTAGTGTATTCCCTATCAACAGAATAATAAATTCACTATGCACTTAGGAATCACGAGGTCTTTACGGTTATAATATTGGCTTAAGGACAGGTGTGGATGTATATTTGGTAAATTTGAAGTGAGCTTTTGGCTCTCTCCTCACTTACCATCAACAATGTCCTCGAGCTTGAGTTAACGCTCAAAAAGATGTTCTCACTCACCCATATACGCAACAATTTAGCGTCCCATGTCTACCCACTATAAATAAGATGATTTTCAGAAAATTCCACTTTGCCGGATGTTTTATTCATTCATATTTTTTTTTTTTTTTTTTTTTTTTTTTTTGTACAGAAGCAAACCGGGTACCCGGTTTTGACGAATCCGGGTTCCCGGTTCCTACTGTATGATTTTTCAAATTTTTTCATTTTTTTCTTTCTTTTTCATTTTTCTTCATTCCCGGCAAAGGGTTACAAGTATATATCATCTGCAATTGTGCTACAATACAAAGCACATCGATCCCTACCCATTTCATTCCCCATATGTGGTCCCACCACCCCAAACTCAAGCTCGAGACATGTCTCAGGATTGTGATTCAAGTGCGGGTCATATGGTCATGCCTAATAATCTAAGGGATAATGGCTTATATCGTGGCTACAAAGAAAGGTCTAAAGGCTCAAAGTGGGCTAAGACGGATAATAATTAATACAAGGGATAGAAGGCTAAAAAGGCACAAATGGCTAACAAAGAACTGCCCCTATCATTTTCCTAAGTACATAGCTTGTCTTTAGTTCATATCTAGGTGGGTTCTCTACTAATTAGGATTTCACGTTCTACACACCAAACATATTCCTTGAGTACAAGCTTACTTCATTTGCATTGTTCATTAATTTTTCCTATCAATTACCTATGTTCGCATGCAATTGTAAGTGCGTTTTATATCAATCCCTAAAGTCCACTATTTACTATCATAGATTCATCAAAAGTATGCTTAAAGGGATATTTAAAAATTTCTACAGTCAAACGCAACTCCGAAAATTCTTTTATTGAAAGCAAATAAAGCAAATAACACATAAAAATTGGGACGAGGCAACGAACCCCACCCCAAACTCAAAAATGAGTCGTGTCCCCACGACTCGAAAAGACTCAATAAAGCATTTAAACTAATATACACTAAGAGGAAAGTTTAGAAAACGTATCTTAACCAGCGCGAGGCTGGTTATCGGTGTTGCGTTCTGGACCTTTATCTCGCGTAACAGCATCATAAATCGCGTTTTGAAGTGTATTTACGCCTAGGATTAAATTTCGAAGCAGGTCCAATTCTTTTGTAACGTTTCCCAAGGTAGCAATCATCCTCTCCTGATTCTCTTCCAACACCTGAATCTTCGCTTCCAACTCAGGTACAGTTTTCGCTTTCTTTGATTGAGGAGTTCTTGGACTTCTTGTAGCTCGTGTTGCCTCTTCATGGATGTTCTTGATTGTGCTCAAAGCTATACTCACACCAACTGAAACAGTATCAATATCTGCGTCCTTACGCGGAATCTTTGCGTCTAGACACAACTGAGTAATAGTACAAGGAAACTTCAGATTTTGTTGTTTCATTGGTGATTTCGCGAACTCCATGATTGTATCATAAATGATCTTGGCAACATCAAATGGTTTCTCCTCCAAAATACACTTAATAACAAATATGTGCTCTTTCTTCAACTCAGAAGTGTGTTTAATACCAAAGAAAGTGGGTATTATGAAACGAGACCAAACCTTAGCACGAGGTGTCAAACTACTGCTGTAAAACTGTCCAGGATACCTTTCACCTTCAGGAATTGGGCTAGTCCCATTAACAAGCACGGTCCCCCAAAGGGATTCAAAATCAAAAGAAGGGTCATTAAGAGTTTCTTGGAAGGGGCATGTTCCAGAAAAGTTGGGTAGTTTCAATGATTTCCGAATACGTTCAATAGAGAAAGGAACTACCTTTTTGCGGATATCAATGGCATCATGGGAGGTAGCTAAACCTTCGTAAAATTCTCGCACAAAAGTAGGAATGAACTCAAGCTTCCTTTCTTGTAACTCTTTCCAACCAAACTTAGCACATGTCACAGCATATTCCTTGTAATCACTACTCATAATACCCTTAGGAAAATTCGTCTCCTCACCAAATTTCAAAAATTCAATTCTTTCACGAACCTGAGTATTCCAACAAGTGTAAACCCTCTTAGGCTTGTGGGCCCACATCTTCATACGCGGAGGTTTCGTAACGGGTGCTTCCGGAATCTCTTGTTCAGTTTCTTCCTCAATGTTCTTCGCAATTTCCTCTTTTGGTTCTTTTGCACTTTCAATCTCATCAATTAATCTTCTCTTTTGACCTGTGATTTCTTTTCTGTTAGAATCAAGCTTACATTCGTCACTTTTTCGTTTAGGACGCGAATCAGGAATCTCAATAGCTTGTTCTTGAGAACCACCAATGGTGGTCTTTCTTCTAGGAGCAGTTCTTCGGAAATCACCGGTTCTGTTAGTTATCTCTTTTCACCCCAAACTCAAAACTTCAAATAATGAAAAACTTAGGGAAAAGTTTAGAATTTTGATGTATTTGAGGTTTAAGAATTTAAGAACTAGGTGAAATATGAGATGGGTCTTGGTTAATTTGTATGGGAGAAGCAAGAATTGGGTTTAATTTAAGGAATTTGATGAAGAAGAATCTAGGGAAAAACTAAGGATTTGATGATATTTTGGAGAGGAGGTGAGTTGATCTTATGTTTTTGTGGTGAAAGAGGGTAGGAATTGATGATATATAGTGTTTTGGTAGATGAATTTCGGAGGTGGGGAGGCTATTAGTGCGTTTTAGGTAAATACTTGCAAAAGAGGCTAAGAAACTAGGTTAAAACACCTCAAAGACCGTCATCACAGCTTTCAAACCGGGTCCCCGGTTTTGGCAAACCGGGTTCCCGGTTCCGCGTCGCTGTGACGGCGCGGAAAAATAATTGTGGACTTTTTTTTTTTTTTTTTTTCAAAACGCACCAAAACGCTGGACCCCAAGACGCGGGGTCAGGGATTTCACTCTCCGAAACCGGGTACCCGGTTCTGTGGAATGCGGGTTCCCGGATTTTCTCGATGGCGCGAATCAAAACGCGCCAAAACGCAGCAACTCAAGACGCCGGGTCAGAACTTTTGGGTGTTTACAGCTCCGAAACCGGGTACCCGGTTCTGCCAAATGCGGGTACCCGGATTTGTGTCGATGGCGCGAACTAAAACGCACGAAAACGCAATCCACCAAAACGCTGGGTCAGGGATTTTCAGAAATCACAGCACCAAAACCGGGTACCCGGTTTTGCCAAATGCGGGTTCCCGGTTCCGACGCTGTGATATTACCCAAAAACGCCAAGTGTTGCGTTAAAATGGTTGGTACCAGCTCCAAAACTGGGTTCCCGGTTTTGCGAAACCGGGTCCCGGTTTCTCCTGGACATCCAACCAACTTTTCTTCTGTTTTCGCCAAATCGACCCCGAACTCAAGTCCTTTTTACCCCTGAAATCATCAAAAACAACTACCCTTCCTCATTTCTTAATAAAAACAATAAAATTACGAAAATTAAACTAATCTAAATTGCAAAAATGTAAAAACTCAGCTAATATACAAGTAATTGGCTTTTGTTTAACGTCGTTAAGCTCGACGGGTTACCTCACGCTTCTAAGGAGTCTCGAGGAGATACATGACCTCCCCGGGATGTGGATCTTTCGAGCGATTGGTATCTTCACCTCCATGGTATATCTTCAATCTGTGACCGTTAACCATAAAGGTACGGTTCTCTAGCGGATGTTCTATTTCTATCGCCCCATGAGGTGTAACTTTGGTCACTATGTATGGACCTGACCACTTAGATCTTAACTTACCCGGAAAATTGCTGAACTTTGAATTATACTTTAATACTTTTTGCCCCACTTCAAAGTTCTTTGGACGAATCCGATTGTCATGCCATTTCTTTGTATTTTCTTTGTAAAGTTTAGCATTTTCATAAGCATGCAATCTGAATTCGTCAAGTTCATTAAGCTTCATCATACGATTCTTTCCGGCCAAGATAGGATCTAAGTTCAACTGCGCAATCGCCCAATAGGCACCCATTTCAAGCTCTAAAGGCAAGTGACAAGCCTTACCATACACCATACGATAGGGAGATGCACCAACTGGAGTCTTAAACGCAGTACGATAGGCCCACAATGCATCATCTAACTTCATTGACCAATCTTTTCTTGTAGGACCAACGGTTTTCTCTAGGATTGACTTGACTTCACGGTTCGAAACTTCAGCTTGACCATTGGATTGTGGATGATACGCAGTAGATACACGGTGTCTGACTCCATATTTCTCTAGAATAGTCTTCAGATATTTATTAACGAAATGAGATCCTCCATCGCTAATAATCACTCTAGGTGTACCATGTCTAGTGAAAATATGTGATTTCAAGAACTTGATCACCACTCGTGAATCATTAGTAGGTAAAGCCACCGCTTCTACCCACTTAGATACATAATCAACAGCTAATAAGATATAGAGGTTACCATTTGAAGGAACGAAGGGACCCATGAAGTCTATGCCCCACACATCGAATATCTCAACCTCTAACACATTATTACGCGGCATCTCATCTCTCTTAGATATGTTTCCAGTAAACTGGCATCTCGTACATGTCTTAACATATTCATGACAATCTTTTATAAGAGAAGGCCAGTAAAAACCTGATTGAAATACCTTTGCAGCAGTTCTGTCTCCTTTGAAATGTCCTCCATATAATGAATCATGGCATCCAGCTATAATGGCTTGAGTCTCTTCCCTTGCTACACATCTTCGTATCATTTGGTCGGCACAAACTTTATAGAGGAACGGATCCTCCCAAAAGAACTGTCTAGCACGATGAGCTAACCTCTTTCTTTCTTGATAAGTAGAACCTTCAGGAAAAACACCACTCACCACTAAATTCGCAATATCTGCATACCACGGAGCCTCATAATCTCGAACAACGAATAAACTCTTATCAGGAAACTCTTCTCTAACTGCTTCAGTACCACTATTCATCTCTGAACCCTCTAAGCGCGATAGATGATCTGCAACCTGATTCTCACAACCCTTTCTATCTTTGATCTCTAAATCGAACTCTTGAAGCAATAATACCCATCTGATTAACCTTGGTTTCGCATCTTTCTTCTCCATAAGAAATTTGATCGCGGAATGATCTGTATAAACAATAACTTTCGCTCCCAGAAGATAAGAGCGAAATTTATCAAACGAATAGACAACTGCTAGCAACTCCTTTTCTGTAACTGTGTAATTGATCTGAGCACCACTAAAAGTTTTACTAGCATAGTAAATCGAATGAAAAACCTTCTCTTTTCTTTGTCCTAATACAGCTCCCATACACAATTCACTCGCATCACACATAACCTCAAACGGTAAATTCCAATCTGGAGGTAACACTATAGGAGCAGAAATAAGCTTTTCTTTGATTGTTTTGAAGGCCGTTAAACAAGCTTCATCAAAAAGGAATTTGCAATCCTTTTCGAGTAAGTTGCATAACGGTTTAGCAATCTTAGAAAAATCTTTAATAAAACGCCTATAAAAGCCAGCATGGCCAAGAAAACTCCTTACCCCTTTAACAGAAACGGGAGGGGGAAGAGTTTTAATTACCTCTATCTTTGCTCTATCAACCTCTAAACCAACACTCGAAACTTTGTGACCCAGAACAATACCTTCGCGAACCATGAAATGACACTTCTCCCAGTTGAGCACCAAATCTGTTTCCTTGCATCTCACTAACACTTTCTCCAAGTTATCCAAACATATATCAAAATCATCACCAAACACGGAGAAATTATCCATGAACACTTCAAGGAAGTTATCTATCATGTCCCAGAAGATGGCCATCATACACCTTTGAAAAGTAGCGGGAGCGTTACACAACCCAAATGGCATTCTGCGATATGCAAAAGTGCCAAATGGGCATGTAAAGGTAGTCTTATGTTGATCTTCTGGAGCCACGTAAATCTGATTGTACCCGGAGTAGCCATCCAAGAAACAGTAATATTCCCTTCCGGCTAATTTGTCTAACATCTGATCGATGAAGGGCAAGGGGAAATGATCTTTTCTGGTGGCCTTGTTCAGCTTTCTGTAATCCATGCAAACTCTCCAACCTACTACCGTTCTTGAAGGAATCGCCTCATTTTTATCATTAAGAACTGTTGTAATTCCTCCTTTCTTTGGTACACACTGAACTGGACTCACCCATTCACTACTCGAAATGGGATAAATAATCCCCGCATCTAAAAGCTTAATCACCTCCTTATTCACCACATCCTTCATGGCTGGCATTAATCTTCTCTGACCTTCAACTGAGCGTGCATTAACATCTTCTAGTATGATTTTGTGTTGACAATAGGATGGACTAATGCCTTTGATATCAGCAATTGTCCAACCTATTGCTTCTTTGTTGGCTCTTAACACACGCAACAGTTTATCTTCTTGAGGACCTGTTAAATTAGCTGAAACAATAACAGGTAGAGTTTCATTAGTACCCAAATAAGCATACCTCAAGTGTGTTGGCAATGGTTTTTCTTCCAACTCCGGAGGAGATTCAATTGAAGGTTTCTTTTTAGGAATAATCTCCCCCGGTTCTCTCACAGGTTCATAGGCAAGACGCCTATATTTCGGATTTTCAGAATTGAGAGCTGCCACTGTTTCTGTAAGCTCCTCCATCATCTCAGGTGAATCTAATGTCAAAGCAGCCTGCAAGATATCATCAAAATTTAAACAATTAAACACCTCTTGCGATGCTTGCTCTACTACATCCATTCTGAAGCAATCTTCCTGAGAATCTGGGAATTTCATGGCTCGAAATACATTGAATTTCACTTCCTCATCTTGTATCCTCATCGTTAATTCGCCATTCTCTACATCGATCAATGTCCTCCCTGTAGCTAGGAAGGGTCTACCCAAAATAATGGGGACATTTCTATCTGCATTGTATTCAAGAATTACGAAATCAACAGGAAATATAAGTGTACCTGCCTTAACAAGGACATCCTCAATACGGCCTTCAGGATGAGCAAGAGACCTGTCCGCCATTTGCAAGACCATAGAGGTGGGTCTTGCATTTCCAATTTTAAGCTTATCAAAGACTGACTTAGGCATCAAGTTGATGCTTGCCCCTAGATCGCATAGCGCCTTTCCTTTCCATTCTTCTCCAATCGATATGGGAATCGTGAAACTCCCTGGATCAACTAACTTCGGAGGTAATTTGCTCTGGCAAATCGCACTACACTCTTCAGGAAGGCCAATCATCTCATTATCACAGTAGGGCCTTTTATTAGTGAGGGCCCTCTTCAAAAACTTCGTATACTTAGGAATATCTCGAATTGCCTCAAGTAACGGAATATTAATACTCAAAACCCTCACTCTATTGAAGAATTTCTGAAAATCACCCATATCACCCTTTTTCTGAACTCGCGATGGAAACGGTGGTGGAGGGCGATTGCTTACAATTTCATCTCTCTTTTTCGGAATTTCTCTTGGTCTTTCTATCTCTTCAACCTCACTATCTTTCTCATTCTCTTTCTCTTTCTCACCCACTTCCTTTTCTTTTCTTGGGACTTCTTTCTCTTTCATAACGGGAAAAGGAGGTGGAGGGAGGTTCTTACCACTTCTTAATGTAACAGCCTTGCAATCTTCACGTTGTGTTGGATTTTCCGTATCGCTAGGAAGTTTCCCCTGTGGACGCTGATTCAACTGTTTATTAATTTGACTTAGCTGATTCTGGAAAATCTTCATATTTGCTTCAGCTGCGTTTTGACGTTCCAAAGCTTGTGTTTGAAGAGCAATCAAATTTTCAACGGTTTTCTGAAGGGTAATTACTCCTTCTTGTGGATGGGCAGGTAGAGCTTTCTGGTTTAAATTCTCATCGTAGGTATTCTGAGGAGCTTGTCTTTGCACATAATTGTTTTGATTCTGTCCTCCTTGATGATTGTTATGTGGTCTTGGATTATAGTTGTTGCCTTGAGGACGCGGCTGATACGCGTAAGTAGGATTGGCTGCCCCATTAGGATTTGAGTATTGAAACCCAGGATGGTTTCTGTTAGGCTGATATCCATTACCACTTGAATTGAAATTACCTCTATTGGACATAAAATTCACTGATTCTTGGTTATTCGGACAACTTTCCTCATCATGATCATCTACCTTACAAATCGAACACATATACACCTCTTGTGCAGCATGCACAGCTACCTTCTTACCCGAAAATCCCTCTTTCACAGCTAGAGTAAGCTGCTTCAATTGTTGCTCTATGGTATTCTGGATTTTATTCTCAAACGTAGCAAATTTCTCTTCCATGTCAACATTATTTACTCCCTTAACTGGTGTTCTTACTGAGCTCCACCCAACTTCATTCTTGACTGTTCTCTCTAAAATAATTTTGGCATGAGCGGGTTGAACTTGAAGAAAACCTGCTCCACATAGCGTATCCAATTTCTCTCTTGAAATTCCATCAAGGCCTCTATAAAAGATCTTTAACTGTTGTTGTTCTGAAAAGCCATGATTGGGAACTTTACGCAAACACATCTGAAATCTTGTCCACCTCTTACCCACAGTTTCCTCATACTCTTGACGGAATTGTGTCAATTCTAGTTCAGCATCTAACCTCATGTTACTTGGGTAATACCTGTCAAAGAAAGCAATTTCTAATTGGTCCCAATTGGTAATTCTCGTAGGATCTTGCGTATCGTGCCATTCACTTGCTCCATCAATGACAAAGAATTTGAAAGCAGCAAAATACATCTGTTCTCTTGAAACCCCTTGTGTGATATAAGAATCACATATCTGTTTGAATTTCTGTACCGCTCTAAGAGGATCTTCCGATGGTCTTCCGCGAAAATTTCCAAAGTTTTGGAACTGAGCTAGCATACCCGAATCTGGACGGAATCTCGGAACATCAATATCTGGAGCACCTACTCCTATAGCTGGAGCGCGGAATGGAACTTCTGGAGGGCCATTAGTGAACCACGGATCATGATTCATCACTATATGGACTGGAGGATTAGGATTTAGTGGTTGAACTTGAGGAATAACGCCTGGAGCTAAAGGTTGGCCATTTGCATCTAACTGGCCTTGTCCATTCTGTTGACCTTGAATAATGATATTCTCCATTCTGTTACTTAATTCTTCTACTTCTAAAGCTTCTCGTTCTCTTCTTCTTCTGTTCGCAAGTCTGATCAACGATTCTGTATTACTAAGGATCGGAGGTGTTGGCTCTAGATCCTTGAATAGCCTTCTTCGCATACACCAAACCTAAAAACCTGAAAAAGCTAACAAACAAAAAGCGTAAAACTGATAAAATAAAATAAATGCACTTATCACTAAAGGATAAACACCGTGGTCACACGCTACCGTCCCCGGCAGCGGCGCCAAAAACTTGGTGGTCCTTTGTGTGTTCTAAAAATAAATGTAAATGCTAATCGAACCACAACCGCAAGTGTACGGTTGTCCCAAGTAGTAATAACTGATAAATCAGATTCGTTCCAAGGACGGATGGTTGATCACAATGTTTAGCAAGTAGTGATTGATGCACTTATGAAAATAAAAGATAATAATATGTTTGTTTGGTTTTTGTTTATTAAAGCTAATGAATGAAAGACAAATATTAAAATGCAAGTAGAAGCTAAGACGCAAGTAAAATAAGTGAAAACGCAATATGAGATGTAGTACTTGAGAACGCACGGATCCTCCTAATTTTACTTTCTAACTTATGTTATTTAAGGGCTAAATCAGTCAATTACAATGGTCGGGATTCTAAATTCCTTATACCCCCGTCAGGGTGGACTATAAGGCAATCCTAAAGTGTCACTAGTCCCGTCAGGGTAAATATGATCCACCGTTGGATGATTAAGATTTATTACCACTTTGGCCCTAGGATTAACTAAGTTCGTCAGAATCAATAGTTTTTATCCCAGATTGAACAATTAATTCTGTACCTAAACCCCCCGTCAAGATGATCCACACGCCACATATGTGGAATAGCTTAGATACTAATACCTAATTTTAGTTCGCGACTCTAAAATCAGTAAATAATCATAAATTGTCGAAAAGAGTAAAAGACCTGATTTAATTTAATTTAACAGAAACCCAAATTCAACATTCGTTATAAAATAAAACTAGGATTCACCCATTGTTTGTTCTCAAGCACTAATGAAAGCTTAGCTCATATTAAAATTAAAAACTAAATTAAAAGAATTGGAATTCATATCGTTTACAAAATTAAAAGATAAAAAGAACCTAATTTTCGGAATCAGAATGACTACGAACGGAGCTATAGACCCACTCCAGCTCTTGTAGCTTCTCCTTTCTTCCTGCTGTAGCTTCTCTGGTGTTTTTAATCTTGTGGAAAGTGAATTGTATGAAAAATAGAAGTCCAGACCTCCTTTTATAAGTAAAAATTCGGACTAGGGCTTGGACCAGAAAATAAAAGCCTAATTAAATGTCCAAGCCCACTTTCTAAGCCCAAAATCCCGTAACTGATGATAGGCCTTCACTAAAACAGCTTTTCCCGATGAGTTACAACTCCGATTGACCTCATTCCAGTTGCTAAAGTTCCGTAACTTGATAAGGAATGATTTCTCTTCAAAGGTCAGCGGCTAAATCATCGCTTAAGCACCTCGAAATCAGCAATCTATGGCCTGGAAAGTGGATTTTCAGCTCTAAAAATAATATCTTCGGGATTTGTCTTCAAGTCTTGACTCTAATTCACGATCTTTGACCTTCTCCTCGGATTCCTCTCCTAGCTAACATTTAAAACCTGTAAACTTTACACTAAAAATACCAATATTACGCGCAAAAGTTTAATAAATTAAAAATGCTAGAAATAAAAAGGTAATTCCGGATTATTGAATATTTAGTCCAAAAGTCTATCTAATTAATTAAATAAACACCAAAAATGATGTCTCCCAAGGGTCTAAAATAAGAACAATTAGGGAGACATCAAGACCCCCAACTCAAACCTTTGTCGTCCCGACAAAGTAAAACAAAACAAAGGGGTAGAAGTAAACGTATAAACACATAGAAGCTAGCAAATAAACCCTAAAGCAATTCTCAAAATAAATCTCATATAACAAACTCTAGAAACTAATATACACATACACTAATCATGCAACATCAGACATAAATAATCTCAATCATAAAATTAAAGTCGCAATGCTTGAAGGTTACACTTGTACTCATCTCTGTATGATGGCTATAGGGTGGTCATTAATCCTAACTCGCTTTGAACGCTCCACCTAGTGTATTCCCTATCAACAGAATAATAAATTCACTATGCACTTAGGAATCACGAGGTCTTTACGGTTATAATATTGGCTTAAGGACAGGTGTGGATGTATATTTGGTAAATTTGAAGTGAGCTTTTGGCTCTCTCCTCACTTACCATCAACAATGTCCTCGAGCTTGAGTTAACGCTCAAAAAGATGTTCTCACTGCCAAAAACTTGGTGGTCCTTTGTGTGTTCTAAAAATAAATGTAAATGCTAATCGAACCACAACCGCAAGTGTACGGTTGTCCCAAGTAGTAATAACTGATAAATCAGATTCGTTCCAAGGACGGATGGTTGATCACAATGTTTAGCAAGTAGTGATTGATGCACTTATGAAAATAAAAGATAATAATATGTTTGTTTGGTTTTTGTTTATTAAAGCTAATGAATGAAAGACAAATATTAAAATGCAAGTAGAAGCTAAGACGCAAGTAAAATAAGTGAAAACGCAATATGAGATGTAGTACTTGAGAACGCAAGGATCCTCCTAATTTTACTTTCTAACTTATGTTATTTAAGGGCTAAATCAGTCAATTACAATGGTCGGGATTCTAAATTCCTTATACCCCCGTCAGGGTGGACTATAAGGCAATCCTAAAGTGTCACTAGTCCCGTCAGGGTAAATATGATCCACCGTTGGATGATTAAGATTTATTACCACTTTGGCCCTAGGATTAACTAAGTTCGTCAGAATCAATAGTTTTTATCCCAGATTGAACAATTAATTCTGTACCTAAACCCCCCGTCAAGATGATCCACACGCCACATATGTGGAATAGCTTAGATACTAATACCTAATTTTAGTTCGCGACTCTAAAATCAGTAAATAATCATAAATTGTCGAAAAGAGTAAAAGACCTGATTTAATTTAATTTAACAGAAACCCAAATTCAACATTCGTTATAAAATAAAACTAGGATTCACCCATTGTTTGTTCTCAAGCACTAATGAAAGCTTAGCTCATATTAAAATTAAAAACTAAATTAAAAGAATTGGAATTCATATCGTTTACAAAATTAAAAGATAAAAAGAACCTAATTTTCGGAATCAGAATGACTACGAACGGAGCTATAGACCCACTCCAGCTCTTGTAGCTTCTCCTTTCTTCCTGCTGTAGCTTCTCTGGTGTTTTTAATCTTGTGGAAAGTGAATTGTATGAAAAATAGAAGTCCAGACCTCCTTTTATAAGTAAAAATTCGGACTAGGGCTTGGACCAGAAAATAAAAGCCTAATTAAATGTCCAAGCCCACTTTCTAAGCCCAAAATCCCGTAACTGATGATAGGCCTTCACTAAAACAGCTTTTCCCGATGAGTTACAACTCCGATTGACCTCATTCCAGTTGCTAAAGTTCCGTAACTTGATAAGGAATGATTTCTCTTCAAAGGTCAGCGGCTAAATCATCGCTTAAGCACCTCGAAATCAGCAATCTATGGCCTGGAAAGTGGATTTTCAGCTCTAAAAATAATATCTTCGGGATTTGTCTTCAAGTCTTGACTCTAATTCACGATCTTTGACCTTCTCCTCGGATTCCTCTCCTAGCTAACATTTAAAACCTGTAAACTTTACACTAAAAATACCAATATTACGCGCAAAAGTTTAATAAATTAAAAATGCTAGAAATAAAAAGGTAATTCCGGATTATTGAATATTTAGTCCAAAAGTCTATCTAATTAATTAAATAAACACCAAAAATGATGTCTCCCAAGGGTCTAAAATAAGAACAATTAGGGAGACATCAAGACCCCCAACTCAAACCTTTGTCGTCCCGACAAAGTAAAACAAAACAAAGGGGTAGAAGTAAACGTATAAACACATAGAAGCTAGCAAATAAACCCTAAAGCAATTCTCAAAATAAATCTCATATAACAAACTCTAGAAACTAATATACACATACACTAATCATGCAACATCAGACATAAATAATCTCAATCATAAAATTAAAGTCGCAATGCTTGAAGGTTACACTTGTACTCATCTCTGTATGATGGCTATAGGGTGGTCATTAATCCTAACTCGCTTTGAACGCTCCACCTAGTGTATTCCCTATCAACAGAATAATAAATTCACTATGCACTTAGGAATCACGAGGTCTTTACGGTTATAATATTGGCTTAAGGACAGGTGTGGATGTATATTTGGTAAATTTGAAGTGAGCTTTTGGCTCTCTCCTCACTTACCATCAACAATGTCCTCGAGCTTGAGTTAACGCTCAAAAAGATGTTCTCACTGCCAAAAACTTGGTGGTCCTTTGTGTGTTCTAAAAATAAATGTAAATGCTAATCGAACCACAACCGCAAGTGTACGGTTGTCCCAAGTAGTAATAACTGATAAATCAGATTCGTTCCAAGGACGGATGGTTGATCACAATGTTTAGCAAGTAGTGATTGATGCACTTATGAAAATAAAAGATAATAATATGTTTGTTTGGTTTTTGTTTATTAAAGCTAATGAATGAAAGACAAATATTAAAATGCAAGTAGAAGCTAAGACGCAAGTAAAATAAGTGAAAACGCAATATGAGATGTAGTACTTGAGAACGCAAGGATCCTCCTAATTTTACTTTCTAACTTATGTTATTTAAGGGCTAAATCAGTCAATTACAATGGTCGGGATTCTAAATTCCTTATACCCCCGTCAGGGTGGACTATAAGGCAATCCTAAAGTGTCACTAGTCCCGTCAGGGTAAATATGATCCACCGTTGGATGATTAAGATTTATTACCACTTTGGCCCTAGGATTAACTAAGTTCGTCAGAATCAATAGTTTTTATCCCAGATTGAACAATTAATTCTGTACCTAAACCCCCCGTCAAGATGATCCACACGCCACATATGTGGAATAGCTTAGATACTAATACCTAATTTTAGTTCGCGACTCTAAAATCAGTAAATAATCATAAATTGTCGAAAAGAGTAAAAGACCTGATTTAATTTAATTTAACAGAAACCCAAATTCAACATTCGTTATAAAATAAAACTAGGATTCACCCATTGTTTGTTCTCAAGCACTAATGAAAGCTTAGCTCATATTAAAATTAAAAACTAAATTAAAAGAATTGGAATTCATATCGTTTACAAAATTAAAAGATAAAAAGAACCTAATTTTCGGAATCAGAATGACTACGAACGGAGCTATAGACCCACTCCAGCTCTTGTAGCTTCTCCTTTCTTCCTGCTGTAGCTTCTCTGGTGTTTTTAATCTTGTGGAAAGTGAATTGTATGAAAAATAGAAGTCCAGACCTCCTTTTATAAGTAAAAATTCGGACTAGGGCTTGGACCAGAAAATAAAACTCTAATTAAATGTCCAAGCCCACTTTCTAAGCCCAAAATCCCGTAACTGATGATAGGCCTTCACTAAAACAGCTTTTCCCGATGAGTTACAACTCCGATTGACCTCATTCCAGTTGCTAAAGTTCCGTAACTTGATAAGGAATGATTTCTCTTCAAAGGTCAGCGGCTAAATCATCGCTTAAGCACCTCGAAATCAGCAATCTATGGCCTGGAAAGTGGATTTTCAGCTCTAAAAATAATATCTTCGGGATTTGTCTTCAAGTCTTGACTCTAATTCACGATCTTTGACCTTCTCCTCGGATTCCTCTCCTAGCTAACATTTAAAACCTGTAAACTTTACACTAAAAATACCAATATTACGCGCAAAAGTTTAATAAATTAAAAATGCTAGAAATAAAAAGGTAATTCCGGATTATTGAATATTTAGTCCAAAAGTCTATCTAATTAATTAAATAAACACAAAAAATGATGTCTCCCAAGGGTCTAAAATAAGAACAATTAGGGAGACATCAGCTATTAAAAAAAGTTTCAAGATCTGCAACAATGGTATCAAAACAATTAAGAATATCATTTTGCATGCCCTTGGGAGAAGGATATGCGAGTCCCATTTGAATTTAATTTAACAACTTGCAATTTTACTATTGACAAACTAGATTTATGGTTCATTGATACACCAAAAGGGATCAACAAAGAGTTTATCAAGAAAGACATGTGTGTTATGCTAATATGCATAATTGCATGGCAAACGTGGAAGGACAAAATAATTTCTAATAAAAATTACAAACTTATAAACTTATATATAATGGAAATAATCAATAAAGTATTAGCAATGTGAAAATAACAATTAAAAAAGTTCACCCTAATGATGATAATATCATTCTAAAAGGTAAAACAGACTCAACCTTTGGAAATATAGGGTTGAAACCCAGTAAAAAACCTAGTAGTTGTTCCCCAATACTGATCATAGTAATATAAATTGTGATGCATCATATCTACTAAATTCCGCCTCAATCCCATGTGTTAGCAGATTCTTTTGGGAAACTTAAAGACTGCAAAACATAGAAAACAATTATTAATTCTCCTAAAGAAGTTGAGACTCTTGGAATCTTAAAGGCTTGCCTCATGGACATGGAACCACATGAAGGGCGGACTATAGGTGAGAATGATTTCCAAAGTGTTATGTACCCATTGAAAAAAAATATTTAACTATATAAACCCTCGATTTATAATATTATTGGCAGCATTCACCTTGTAGTTGAACAATGTAATCCTACCTTCACGTGTGTGAGAAGAAACTATAATCAGGTAGCCTACTAGGTTGCTAAACAAATTTTGCGAGGAAAATTGTTTGATAATTGGTAATCTCTTATTCTGCTAGAGTTAACAAATCTTATCATTTTGGACCATGCATCTAATCTTGTTGGACAAAATGTATTTGGTAATTGTTCTATAGTGTTTTTTTTGTCGTAATTGTATAGTGCTTTAATATGTGAAGATTTGGAACAAAAAAAATTACACGCGTAATATTACTTCTCTTAAATTAGGATTTTGAATGAGTATTAGATCTTATTCGTTTTAAGAACTAACTTAGTCATCTCTCTAATATGTAGTTTAGGGTATTAGAATTTGTTTTGACATCGTGAATGGACACAATTCTAGAATAGTCGACATGTTCGGCAAACACCAGAGCTAAAAATAAAAATAGTGCATTTTTTGTTGAAATCTATGATAAGGATTATGTATAACTAAACACCCACTCCAAAATTAATAAGCAAGTCGTTCTCCCAAAGATCGAATAGAAAACCACGTAGTAGAATTTACATTAAAAAACAAGTAAAGGGACTAGATGCATAGAGCTGCTAGGAGATAGGAAGGAATAACTACCCTTTTGGAGTAGTGGTGGTGCCTAGGGTGTGATAAAAATAAGATTAAAATAAGACAAGAAACTACGCACTCTCACCCTAGACAGGCACAGTACTGCAAGTATTACAGGACGTATGCAAGTTTTAGTTAGTAAGTTGAGTTCGTTCTCAGGGACTTAAGTGTGTTAATCGCGTGAGTAGGAATATCGAGTAAAAGTAAATAATTAGAAGACAGCAAATTAAAGGGAACAGATTTCGAAATTAACTAATTAAAACTAAGAAAATAAAGACAATAAAATAAAAGATAAAAAATATGAGATGAGAAGTATAGCTCAGGTTTTGCTAGTATGCACTAATCCTTCTAATTCTATCTATAAATCTAGTTAATAAGGGAGAATATTAGCTCTTGGTATACTTAGTCAGGATTCTAAATTCCCATACCTTAGACCTTGAGAGCGACTAAGGGGGCTACGGCACAACCAAGAAGTGTTTTATCATAGGGTTATCAAACGCCACTAAGGCCCTAAGCAAATACTGCAATCCTGGTGATATGGTGATTAAAACAGACCCTAATGACTATCTAGTTAGAATCATGTTTTGTCAGAACTAATATCGACACTAGACATTATGTGGTGGTTCAATAGTTAAACACCCTGTCAAGGAGACCATCTAACTACTATTAAAACAATCCTAAAGTGATCAGTTCTAGGAAAGACATTAAATCAAA
The DNA here is from genome assembly GCA_029959085.1 of Nemophila menziesii. Taxonomy (NCBI): domain Eukaryota; kingdom Viridiplantae; phylum Streptophyta; class Magnoliopsida; order Boraginales; family Hydrophyllaceae; genus Nemophila; species Nemophila menziesii. The sequence goes on along the minus strand of JARWIR010000064.1, from coordinate 1,706,866 downwards.
ACACATAAACAAATATTAAGTAAGAAGCTAATATCAGATTAAAACATATAATTCCCAAAGAAACTTAGATAGAAGAATTAGAATTCATAGATTATACATTATGAAAACCCCAAGTTATGGGGAGTTTAGTTCATACCTGAAGGAAATAAACTAAAAGAAATTACAAAAGACATCATCTTGCTCTCTACAATAAACTGGAAGAATAAAACCTTAAGAACTAATTACTATGAGGCAAGGATTAATAGGGTTGAATTACAAGTGATATAAGGGTGTATTTATAGGTGTTTAGAAGACCTAATTCGTTTTCTTGAGGAAGAGGTAAGGTATTGGACTTCTAGCCCAACTCAAATTCGTATGGAAATAAAGATAAACACTGCTGGACCGTTTTGAGCATATCTTCTTCGTTATTGATCGGTTTGAGCTCCATAAGATACCAAAAGAATCGCAACAGAATTATCTTTGCCCTAAAAGAAGGAAATTACCAAAATCGGCCTATTTTTAGGTAAAATCGCACATCTTTAGATGTGTATGCAGAATCCCAGATTTAGGCAGCTTTTCCTTTTCCATCTTTTTAGCTTTTGTTTCCTTATCTCCAATTACCATGCAAATCTCTTTCCATAAGTTGTAATCTTTGACTTGGACTCTAATTAAGCTCCATATTTATCTTTAAAGATACACACTAAATAAACAATTAAACCCAATATGCTCTAAAAATATTATTGTACTAAATCAAGACTCAAAATAGGAAAGTGCACTAAAACTCAAGAAAATCGACATTTATGACTTCTAAATCACTAAAAATGATGTCTCATCCTAACATTAATCTATCACAAATGAGGAGACATCAAGTAGACACGAACACCCAAGCTAAGAGTCATTATTTTTTATTCCACTATTGATATGCATAGTTGCCTCGAGATTCGATGCATCCCTGGTTTTTCCAGAAAGTGTGCATCATGGATAAATAGGGTACCATAAATATAATTGATATGCAAATTGGTTTAAATTATGGGACACAAAGTTTATACATCTCCCTATGGGTTCACAGTAGTACCTCAAAGATTTCTTCGGTCTTGGCTTATCCATATTGGCTTAATTTATGCACTCCTTCAGACCTTTTAGATTCCACCCAAAACTTTTCCCTTGAGCATGTGATTAGTTTCATCCAAAGTATTGGACCACACCATCATCTTACCTATGCTACCTGGCCTCCTCATCTCGCCTTTGGATTGCACTTCCTCAGGTTTATTAAAGTATGAAAGTTCTAACAAAAGCAAGGTCTTGTAATGTTTTTTGGTGTCCTTCCCATCGAAAATATATAGTGACTCGATCAAAAAAGTTGCCCCAACATCATTTTTAAGATATGGGGGTTGTATATTCTAGGAAATCAAAGTTTGAAAATAAGCTTCTTTATCATTTTAATCATTGAAGAATATTTATCAAGCATGTATTATGAAAAACTTAATATTTTAAGGATCAAAAGAAGACTAGCTCTTAAAAGTAATTCAAAGAGTTGGAGACCACAAACATGTGGATAAATTGATTTGTGTCAAAGAATAATGTTCTTATAGTCCATGATATTTGTGAAACACCCAAGTACTTAAAATTCTTCAAGGAAGTTTTTTCCAATAAGGGAAGATTTATAGAATTTGAGGTTATAGCAATGACACGGGATTGTAGCACTAGAATAAAAAAAGGATAGTCCCAATTACGACACACGAGGATTTTCAACCTCCCGGTAGCTATTAGGGAAAACTTTAAGGGAATATCGATATGTGATCTACGACCCAACATAAACCTCATGCCCAAAAGTTTTTTTTTTTTGTGAAATCGGGTTCGGAGAGGCTAAGTAAATCACTGACCTTTTATAAATGGAAAACAAAAAAATTGGAACGCCTATGGGGAGTTGTGGAGGACGTATTATTGAGAATTGACAAGTTTGGGATGCCCACTAAGTTTTTCATCTTAGATTTGAGGCAAATGAAGAAGCCTCTCTTATAATAGTGCACCCACTGTTAGTCACAGGGTGTGACATGATCAAGAGAAATGGGTAATGTATTTAGTTAAGCACATACAAAAACTAAAAAAAATCATCCATGATTAGAAGGTAGAAACGTGCAACCAAGGAAGACAAATATACTAAAATAAAAATAAGTTATCTAATTATAAAAAACTATCCAATATTTTCAAACTTTAATGACCGACTATTTTTTTGAAAGATACAATCAAGAAAACAAAAAAACTTTTTGATCACGCTATCACTAGATTATTGGGACCACAACTACGGTCAAATCAAATCACAACCAACCTTCTATAATAATAATAAAAATTTGTCTCAACTATCTTTGAGATTTTGAATGGTATCTTTCCAAATTTATTAAATTTTAAATGTAGTAACCTATAATTGTATGATAAATGCTTAAATTGGAAATATTGTCCCGGTCTTAACCATTAGTTTTAAATTTGATAGATTTGTTTAACCTATCGACACAAAGTAATCATTTTGTTTTTGGAATGTGATTTTCGAAAACAAAGAATAAAGTTAGTATGACTTCCTGTTTATGTGTTTATCTCAATGCTTATCTTAGGTTTCTAATTTAAAAAGAAAGCAATTTTCTTCCAAGTTTAGAACTGTGTGTACCCAATCAGATATCTTCTCATATTTCCTTTCTCACTTGAAGGTACTTAGTTTGTTTGAGTTCTTTCTCAATAATCTTAGAGTGGCGGAAGGGGTGGTTCGGTGAGTTTGCTCGCGCTTTTGGGTAGAGTGGCAAAAAGGGTGGTTTATTTGTTGTTTTCTGTGTTTGTGTTGTTTCTCTATTTTTTGCAGATTCCCTACAGTCGCGGATGGTGATTCACTTCTGGCCTTGGTTTGTCAATCACTTGAGTGTGACATTAGAAGCTTTGGGTGTTTCCCGTTCAGTCATTGTGTCTATTGTTCATACCCAAATGGTTTTATTAATTACTACGATTTGCGATTTTAAGGGTTGGTTGGTTAAGATGTGTGTGTGTGTGTTTGTATACTCATTCTACCCTTCTTGTTTTGGTTTGCGTTATTATCACTTGGTCTAGTGATACTTCTGTTGATTTGAGGACTACCAGGATCTTTGTTAATGCAGTTGATACATCGGCTTTTACTATGGATAGTAGAATCAACATCGCGTTATAAACTATGTGGGTTGTTAAAATGGTAGTCGGCTCTCCCCCTCGTACCGAGGCTTGAGTTAGTCTTTTCTAAGAATCATGTTTCTCCAACCCTTGGCGGTCCCAACCCGCTACTTCCAGTGGCATTTATATTACTAGTTTAATTTGGGAACGTGTTACTGTTTGAGTTGACCCCGTTTATTTCTTTGTTCTAGTAGTTTTTCACTTTTACTTATCGTCTTTTGTATGTCTTTTTCCAAGTTTGGTTGTTCAAACCCGTGGATTATGTAACTTTCTATTTATATTAGATTTTTTTGTTACAATGGAGGCCCGAATAACTTTGGAAAATCTAGTCTAACACCTTATTTGCCAAGTCTGGGCTAAAGACCAACCTAGGTGACTTCCACTCAACTTTACCGTGTTAGTATATTCCAAATCCCCTCGGGAGTGTCCTCAAATATGTTTTGCGTCCAATCCATGTGACAATTTGAATTGCGCTATCCAATCCTCACATACACTAGCTTCTCTATATATGTTTACAAACAAAAATGACCTATTCCTTGCCAAGATCGCTCGAATTCGCTGGATCCAATACGCCAGAGGTTCTCGTCCATGTACCACCTTAGTAACTGTTTTAAACGTCTTCTTGGAGTCCATTTCCGCACATAGATCCTCAATCCCCATTTCCTCCACCATCCTAAGTCCTTCAAATAGGGCGACCAATTCCACCACCAACAGGGATTGACATTCAATTTTCTTCGAAAACCCTCGAATCCACGATCCTTACGCATCTCTAATAATACCTCAGACCCACCAGTTCGCTTCCAGTCAATATTATTTTCATCTGTATTGAGCTTAAACCCTCGATTAGGTCTACTCCAGTCCATTAACGTTGTCCCATATTCTAACAAAATTCTCGGCTTGATATTTTCCTTTTCGGATAACTGCATGTCCATTAAATAAAGGACTATTATCGAATATATATATTCATTTCTTTTCCGCCACAAAATCTCAATCAAAGATCCAAAAAAAATACTCCAAGGTACCCGGCAAAAAAAAGATTACTAGATAAATGCTTATATTGTAATAACTACGGTCGTAGAAAACAAATGTTAGACCTCTTTAAAAAAAAAATCAAATTTTTTTCAACGTTTTCCCGTCACTTTTAATTAGAATATTATTTAAATGTTTTAAATATCATCTAAGTCTTTTGACCGATGAAATTAGTATATAGAACTGTGACACGTGGCGATTACTCAGCTAACAACCATCATATATAGTCATGGACTTCATGATGATAATGATGATAGTTATGAACAGTAATGACTAAAATGGGCTGAAATATCGGTTAAATTCCGCAATGAAATCACTAGGGTACCAATTATGGGCTTCTGGGCTACTGGACATGGACTGTATCCGACCAAGTGAGAGGACATCACGTGAATAGGGGTCCAGTTAAACAACATTGGCACGCGAGGTACTAGTACTACCTTATTTATGCTAATATTTTGGAGTTTCACTATGATGAAAAAAATACAACCTCTGCAAATACACATATATATATAGATTGTACAGTTAAGGAACGACTGGGGCTTCAGTCTCCGGCCCCAATTGTTGTTTCAAATTTTGTCCATTATTTTTTTTTGAGAAAAGTAAAAAAATATTAAAATCTAGTGGATATTATATATATATTTTAATTTTTGAATTGCAGACACAATTCATAATATATATATAAAATAAAATCTCCTTAAACTGATATTTTTACTATCTAAAATATATTTAGGGATAACGCCCAGTTAATTACGCGGAGAGCGTAAGTATTCCTAATTAATTACAAGTTGGACTTAATTCCCAATTAAGCACAAATTTTAAGCCGATTACCATATTACCCTTTTAGCTTAATAATACTAAAATAAACAAAAAAATAACAACACAGGAAAATAAAAATTAATAGAATAATATAAATACAAATCTTCTCATAACTGCACACACTAATACACCTACAAAACACACGCACCAGTATTTCACTCTCTCTCTCTCTCTGCTCTCACGTTCTTTCTCTCTCTCTCTCTCCCATTAAATCCAACCGGCGATAAACTAATTCAAAAACAATCTCAAAAACAATCTCATATTCACCATTAAACATTATTCAAGCGACGATAAACTGTTAAATCATCAACATCACTTCAACATAAAGTAAGATGCACTAAACACAGTAGAAGAATCGAAGAAGAGAAAGATTTGTTCGACAGCCAGTGAAACCCTAGGTATGAACGAACACTTATAACTTCAAATTGCAGTTATTTCAGCAATTTTTGCTTCGATTATGATTCTATTGTGTTTCGTACTTGAATTTACAACACTTTTTTATGTTAAATGAGTATTTTAATAGAATATTTATAAAAGTACATGTTTAATGTGAATAGTTGCTGGTAGATTAGTGTGTAAAAGTGTTAATAGATGATAATAGTGTAATATTAGAGTAATTTGTTTGTTGTTATGTTGTATATAGAACCGCAAATGATAAGTAAGTGTATAAATGGTTAATTTGTGTGGAATTGAATAACATAGAGTAGAAACTCAGGCGTATGTGTAAATTGAGAATGTGTTTATGAGTGTGTTCATAGATTGATATAATTTATGCAGGTTTGTGTGTTACAGCTACACACAATGAGACAGTGTGTGTGTTGCAGTAACACATATTTTGTGTTGCAGTAAGTCACAGCGAGTAGGTGTTAGTCAATTTTTATGATTAGAGTGGTTTAAACATATTTGATAAAGTGTATAGATGGTTAATTTGTGTGGAATTGAGTATTATAGAAAAGAAACTCAGGCGTATGTGTAAATTGAGCATGTGTTTATGAGTGCTTGCGTAGATTGATATGATAAATGCAGAATTGTGTGTTACAGCTACACACAAACACAATATGTGTGTGTTACTGGATAGATCAATTCATGACACACAAGTACTTATGACATATATATGGACATTTGTGATAAGATGAAACACATATTTTGTGTTGCAGGTACTCAAAACGAGTAGTTGTTAGTCAATATTGTATGATTAGAGTGGTTTGAACATATTGCATAATCTGGATGTGATAAATGGAATGTTGTGTGTTACATTAACACACAAAAAACAAAATTGTGTGTATATGAAACACCTATTTTGTGTTGCAGTAAGTCAAAACGAGATGGTGTTAGTCAATATTGTGTGGTTAGAGTGGATTGAACATATTTGATAAACTGGATGTGCTAAATGGAATGTTGTGTGTTACATAAACACACAATCAAACAAAATGTGTGTATGTGTAACACATATTTTGTGTTGCAGCAATTCACGACTCATAAATTTGATGTGTTCATCAGTTTTTATCATTCAATGTGATTTTGGTTTTTTAGTAATAATCTTATCTTTATACATATACAGTTATGGAAAAGACAAAAGGCGGAGAGACAAAGGATGAACGTGTTAGGCTGCCCCGACTTCCAAAGAGTCTGAAAGTTGAGAACAAAAAATCAGGAGCAAAGCGAAAGAGGAGGACAACTGAAAGATTGTGACAAATTTGGTTGAATGATATTATGTTTATGTTTTTGAATTGTTTTGTGACAAATTTGATTAAATGATATTATGTGTATCTTTTTGACTTGTTTTGCGTTCCAGCATATCAAAAGTTGTATGTGTTAAGTGTTTCAGCAACCTGAGTATGTGTTGCATCAACCCACAATGCACGAGTTATGTGTTCCAAGAACACAAAAAAAAAACCAAAAAAACAACTAATCAAAAAAAAAATATCTAAGATGTGTATTACAAAAAGCACACTAAATCAATATTAAACCATTATAATAAACAACATATCACAACAATAAATAAACATCATATACAACAATAAAGCAGTATTAAATAATAACAGAATATGCATGATAGGTTGTGTGTTTATGCAAGTCATAATCAATATGAATGTGTGTTGATGCAACACACAATCAATAAACAAGAAAAAAACTAAATAAATAAATAAGTAAATACGTACAAAATAAAAAAGAAAAAAAGAAAGTCAGAACAGGTAGCTTGATAAGCAATTCTAACTCAATAGAATTGTGTGTTCTATCAACACAAAACAAACAATATTGTGTAAAGATGCAACACAAAAAACATTACCAAAAAAAAAAAATAACAAAATATTAATGTTTGTGCATGTAAGATTGTGTGTTATTACAAGTCATAATCATATGTATTCTGACAATAGGTATAAGATTAGTAGAATTGTGTGTTACGGCAACACACAAGAACACAAATTGTGTAAAGCTGCAACACAAAAGAACACATATTGTGGAAAAATGCAACACACAAAACAATACATATTTAGGACACAATAGGTAATTTGACAATAAGTATACGATTAGTAGAATTGTGTGTTATAGCAACACACAAGAACACAAATTGTGTAAAGCTGCAACACAAGAGAACACATATTGTGTAAAGCTGCAACACACAAAACAGTACATAACATAACATAATTTTTGATTCAGAAAGTTAAGGATCCATTACATAAAAAAATCAAAATCACAAACAGTCAAGTGGTATTAAACGATTCATAATAAAAAGTTCTGATACAAACTTCTTAATATAAAAGTATCCAGATGACTTTTGGACAGCTACATATACTCTCCATAAACATCCAGAAGATTCAGAATGAACACAATGCGCGCCTGTTCAGTCAACATAATTACATTAGAGGGTAAACTTGAATCCAAGCTCACTAGCGTACTTCCACAGTGTGTAGCGGAAATCTTTGGCTCCACCGTAAAAACATTGGCCAATACTGTGCAAGGCAGTGTCTCATCCGTTGCTTTTGAGAACCTTCGCAGTGGCAAGTGCAGTTGGGTCATCTTCGGGGTGAACAACTACGAAACTAGTCGAAGAAGATGAACTGGCTGAAGGTTGATGACAAGCAGATTCAGAAAGAGCAACGGACAAGGAAGAATCAGGACGAACATATCTACAATCCGTGACAGCAATTTCAAAAACCGAGTCTGGATTGAGTAATGAAGTGAGATGTTGTCGGAATCGGGACATGGCCATTTCGAAGCGACAAAGCTAACCACGGAACCTAGACAATTGAAAAGATCGAATCGTTGGACGGACTGAATCTGCCCAAACTGAATGATAACCATGAGCGGAGAAGACATCTACAAAGAAAAAAAACACAGAAAAAAAGGTAAGAAGTCAGTAGGACAGAAAAAATCTTATACCACATATAACAGTTGTGTGTTGCAGCAAGAAAAAAACATTCGATATTGTGTTCATGCAACACACAAAAGACGCAGTATGCAACTAACATGGCGTGACAAAATTAAAAAATAAACAAATTAATATATATATATATATATATATATACACACAATACATGAGGGTTATGTGTTGCAGCAAGACAAAATCGCCAAAATATTGTGTTCATGCAACACAAAAGATTGCACCCTGCAACTCACAAGCACGCAGAAAAATAACGATATGAAGCATACAAACACTTTTATAATTGCATCATAGGTCCCTGTGTTAAATTACGGGAGATCAATACATAAATATTCCAATAAATTGCAACTTTTATACAAAAATCATAATATAAACGATATAATATGTTCATGTAGATCGATAATCAAGCATATACACTAACATGTGGATGATTTGTAGAAGCTAATTGCACTAAAGGTCCCTAAAGTGTTCATACTCAAACAAAACACGCAATTAGCAGAAAGTTTTATGAAATTTCATGACAAAGACATATAGGTAGATATGGAGCTATAAACATCAAGGCAATCCAGAAAAAGTAAATAGAAAATGATCTGTTGTGATAACAACACCTCATATAAACACAATTCATACAGTGAATCAACACACATATAGTGAAGCAAAGAAACTAAAAAAAACACGATAATGAACTACCTGCAAAAAAATAAGAATAACGTCATCAAAAAAATAAAAAATTATACAATACTAAATGTGAAGTAACACTGGAATCAGCAAAAGGTAGTGTATTACAACTATATGAAATCAAAACACGAAAATTCAAGACAAAAATAATAAGCATAGCATCAAATTATAAATGTGAAATACAATAAAGATAGAAAAAATTCATATATGTAACAAACAGCATGAAACAAATGAATTATACAGAGTTATCGGCGAGATAAAACGTGATAATAATCAAATTCGAACACCGAATCATCATCAGCAACTCATATTATCAAAAAAGCAACCATTAAACGAATAAAAAATTAAGAAAAAAATACGGTGAGTTAATAAAAATCATACCGTGTGAAGTAGTAATACAATATATATGAATGACTAGAGCAAAAATCAAGAGAATTCGAGAATTAATTTGAAGCAGAAATTGAAAATGATCTTGAGTGTGCCGCGAGGGAGATGAAGATGTGAGAGAAGATAGTTAGTTTGACTTTAGTTGGAACCGTTGAATTATAGAGTAATAATGAGAAGAAAAAGAAAAATTGGGGATTATTAAATGTTAGGGTTTCATCATTATTGATTTAATTAAAATATAAAATAGGTATTTATAAGGGGTAAAAATGGAAGCTAAAAATGCCAAAAGTAATTAATTGGGAATTAAGTTGATTTTTTGTGAATAAGTAGGAACTAATTTCTTCCTTCCTTTTTTTTGGGAATGAAAAGTGAGCAATTGTAATTAAGTGGGAATTATCTCATATATTTATTTAGAAAAGTTATTATATACAAAGTGTTAAATAAGAAATTATTACTTCAGTTAATATTGCATTCTTTAAAAAAGAGTTATCACATTGCTTAAAAAAAGAGTTATCACATACAATGTGATTTATTTAAAAGATATCATAAAAGTTTTTGATCGATTTTTTTTTTTTTTTTCAATTTACAAAGTTTATAACTTTAGAGAAGATTCATTTAAAAGGTATTATTACGGTTAACCTTAATATTTAATCTTCTACCTTTAAATCTTTACTCAAAAAATCTTGAATTAGGTTATATGTATATATTTCGCTTTTGACAAGTGAAGAGGTAAGAATTTTGAAAGACGGGACAAAAAGTTCGATAATCAAAAGCTTGTTTTTGGAAGGTATGGGACTAAGTATTTATTTATGACTATCTTTCAAGATGTTGGTTGTTATGTGTCCATTGCCGTGTGATCCGGTCTTCCAATTTTTGTTGGTATTAGAAAGATGGAACTATTGAGTTGTGGACTTTGTGAACTGTAACTAGATATCATAACTAGTCTTATCGTGGGCAGGAGTGGAGCCTGGATTTATTGATAGGGGCGCCAAGAAGGTTCGGAGGCAGCGTTCCTGAAAAAAAGTTTAAATCTTCTTTTTCACGGTAGGTCTATATATTGTGCAAAAATTGCAATAGAAGTTCTTATCTTGTAAAAAATTACACTATATATTTCTATATTATGTAAAAATTGCATTATTAACCTTTATATCAAAAAATTTAAATTATTTATCCTATAATATATAAAATAAAATTTATTTTGCTATAGAAAAATTAAAATATCTATATATGTACAATTTCATAATTATAAGTTTAATATATAAATTTTAAAAATTTAGAAGGCTAAAATAAACAATTTTAAAAGTTTAAGAAGGGATAAATGTATATAATATATTTTTTTTGTTTATAAAAGATAATTTTTTTTAAAGTAATTTTTTTTTTAAATCAGGGGCCATGACCCTCCAAACCTATAACCTGGCTCCGCCACTGATCGTGGGGAAGGTATTTTTTTTTTACAAGAATGGGGAAGGTGTTCGGTTATTGACTTATTGCACTTTTGAGTATGATTTTAATTATCTGAAATCTTTTAGTGATGGTAACTAAAAATGACATCTCATTTATTTAAATGAGACTTATAGAGTTTTGGATGCATAATTAGGGATGACAATGGTTCAATTATTAACCGTAACCAATGGATATCTGATCCGATTAAAAACCCGTTAATGGAACTGATGGTGTATCCATGAGGGTTTGTTTCTTACAAAAGGTAACTGGTGGATTATCCTTTAGGATTTGTTTTTTTACAATAATTTAACGGATAATCCGAAATCCGAATACAAATATAAAAAATAAAATATTAAAATATATATTATATATATAAAGATATTCTATAAATGCAAATTTCATACATAATATCGATCAAATATAATTATCTTATACATAAACTAACTAATTAATTATTATCTGTTTTATTACTATATTGCCCAATATCATTTTATGGTCTTTTAATAATTTTGTACCTATTTTTAGAATTTTAAAAATATTTAATAATTTATTTTATTTAAATCATTTTAAATGATTGCGGATACGGATTAACCGCGGATAAACTGCATCCGTCGCGGATGCGGATTTGGTAAATAATTCTAAAATCCGATGGTTAATGGATGCGGATTTGGTTATCGTTTTTCTTAATGGATTTGGATGTTGTTATGCAATTTTTCGAGGATATATGATCAGTTGCCATCCCTATGCATAATGAACTCGTCCACCCTCAAACTGTTTTTAAAATTTGTGATTTTGAATTTTATACTCCTTCTATCACAAAAATAATATCCATTTTGTTTTTCACACAAATTAAAAAACACAATTATTATCTTACTTATTACCAAAATATCTCTAATAAAATGTCTTGATATTTTAAATATTCATTGGAAACATAAATTTAAAGATTTTAATAAAGGTAAGAGTTGAAAAAGATAGAAAAAATTGTCTTGAAATTCTAAATGAACATTATTTTTGAGACATTATTTAAATAAGGTGGACATTATTTTTTAGAACCGAAAAAATATCTGGAATATTTGAAATGTACATCTCAGAGGAAAAGATCTACAATTAATTCCGACTAAATCAATTAACAAATAGTGTAACGATTGTGACAGCCATTTCTCTTCTTATGTACTAAAGTGTAACGATTCACTCTGTAAATTGTAGAAAAAAACACCATTTCATGAGACTGTTAAAGTTTAGAAGACCAACCCATCTTCCAATATCCCCCTTGTTTATATTTGGGCTTGGGCCGCTATATTAGAGTGACTTTGTGTCTGGGCTAAAGTTTTGGGCAATTATCATTGCATTAATAAAACACGTATCAATATAATAATTAGTTTTTTAAATTTAAAACATGAAATATGTGTTGAGTAGAAATTTCGACTTATTTTTCATAATGACATTTATCTACGTACCTTGTCTATCCTAAGCAGTGTTGTAAAACAAGGCTGCCTAGCTGACTAGGCGTTCCGCTTAGGCATTCCGAAGTGCGATCCGTCTAGAATTTTTCTCGAAGGTTCGTCTACGCATAATCTAATTAATAAACTACCTAATCAGATAAATGGGTTGCTCGAGAATACTACCTAGCATGCTAACCCATAAATAACTAATTCAATCTAATCCAATCCAAAACATAAGCAAAATATAAAGAAAAAACTACTTAGACTAGAGTTTGAACGCGCGAGATTAAGAAGAAGGTGGGATTTTTCGAATTTCAAGTCTATATTTTTTAAATTGGTCATTTTTAGGTTAATAATAAAGAATTATTATTACTTTATAGTAAAATATATATTATTTATGTTGAATTGATCTACTTTAAGTATATTAGGATGTAAATATTATTCAAATAAATATATTTGTAATATAGATTCAATATAAAATAATATAAAAACCGCCTAGGCAAAAACCGCCTAAATTCCGATTAATGGGTCGCCTAGCCATCTTGCCGCTCGAAGGTGGTCGTCCGGCCTAGTACCGCCTAACGCCTTTTAGAACCATGATCCTAAGCAAAGAAGTAAATTGGGCAAAAAAACGCACCACCCAATCACTAAACAACAATATACACCATTTAATCATTGGGGCTAGCTCAATGGTCAGGACCTTGTCTATCATCTAGGAGGTACAGGGTTCGGACCCCCTCAACCTTGTTATTTCTTGAGCCCTTAAAGGGGGTTAAACAAGAGGTACAAGGTTCGAATCCCCATACTAAACATGGGTAACCTAGTTCTGATTAACCTGGAATATACATGGAAAGGCGTGTATATTTTCCATGGGATTAGTCGTGGTGTGCGTAAGCTGACCCGGACACCCATGATATCAGATAAAAAAACAATATACACCATTTTCTATGCATAAGGAGACGTGTATATTTCCTATGTGAATAGTCGTGGTGCGCGAAAGCTGGTCCAGACACCCATATAGCCATATATATAAAAAAACAATATACACCCTTTTTGTTTAACGACTTAATTAATTGAATATTAAGATATCTTAAGATATTGACGTAAGCAATATTTTAATTTGTACTTTGTAGAAACTAAAAATTATATTTTTTCCAATATTTGGAACTTACTTTAGACTTAAACTTAGGAACATTTTAATTATGATAAAATGTAAACTCAAAATCTCTTATTGTTACAATATATTTTAACCATTTAAACAACTATTCTATTAAAAGAGAATTCATATTTTTGAGAAAGTTGCCAAATTTATAATCACAATCAATTTAGTTATGGTCCCTTTGTCTTTTTTTTTTTTTTTTGAATAAAAGGGTTTCATTGCTATTCTTAAATGTGATTTTAAGTACTTACATTTTGAACAAATTCTATTTTTAGAACATTATCTATGATTTATCTATAATCTAAAAATTTTTATAGCTCAAAAGTTTTAGGAATATCATCTTTAATCTAAACATAATTATAAATAATATTTTTAAGTCATGTAACTAATTACGTGAGATATTTCATACATTTTAAAACTAAATTGGATACTTTAGATAGAATCACTAGTGTGTGATGTGTTCAAACAAAGCGTGTCCAAACAAAGACACAGGGGCGGAGCCAGGATTTTTTGTTAGGGGGGGCTAAGGGGGTTCGGGGGCAACGCCCCCGAAAAAAATTATTTTACCGTATTTGCACGATAAGTCTACATATTATGCAAAAATTGCTAGATAGATCCTTATGTAATGTTAAAATGCACTATAAATTCCTATATTGTATAAAGATTGCAATATAAGTCTGGATATTATTTTTTAAAATTAATAATCTGATAAATTTCCTTTTTTATACAAAATAACATACATTTTCTTGTAAAAAAACAAAAATTCCTATAAATAAAATAATTTAAAGTCTAATAAAATAAATTTTTAAATTTAGGGGGCCAAATGAAATTTTTTTAAACATTTAAAAGTTAATTACAAAAAAAATTATGAAATTTTTTTAAAAAAAAAACCAAGAAATTGAATATTTAATGGTATTTACGTTCCGATTTCGTCATCATATTTTATTATTTGATAGAATTAATCTCTAAACTTTAAGTTAGGGGGGCTAATTTTATACTATAATTTTTTTAGTTATATTTTTATCTATTTTTTTTAGAAAAAAACAGGGTTAAATTATAGTGGGCTGGATAAGTTGGGGTGGGCTGCAGCCCACCTCAGCCCACCCCTACATCCGCCCCTTCAAAGACATAGTTTATTTAAAATACCCAAATTAACCTTAAAATCTATGAAATATCTCACAGAATTAATAAAATTGCCTAAAAATGACACTTTTGAATACATTTGACCTAACAACGATATTTTTGAAACGTTTGGCATAAAAATGGAATTTGCTCTTACACTTTCAATAGAACAAATTCCATTTTTAAGCTATTACCTTTGGTCTAAAAATTAATTTTAAGCCAAATGTTTCAAAAATACCATTTTTAGCCCTAACGTAGTCACAAATATCATTTTTAGGCTAATTTACTAATTATGTTAGATATTTCATAAATTTTAAAAGTAATTTAGACATTTTAAATATACTATATCTTTATTTGACCACATCATACACTAGTAACTCTATTTGAAATGTCCAAACTACTTTTTTAAAATCTATGTAATATCTCATGGAATTAGTGAAATGGTCTAAATGTAATACTCTTGAATACATTTGACTTAAAAATAGTGTTTTTGACACGTTTGGACTGAAAATATATTTAGGCCATTGGTAATGACTTAAAAAAAGAATTTGGTAATCTCAGTATATCTTTAATCTTTTAAGTATGAGAAATTACAAAATTAAGCCTCAAATCTCAAAACATTAGTTTTTTTAAAGCCCATGTACTTATGTGTTTTTATAAAGTTCTTAGTTGGAAGTATTGGTTGGCCAATTTACCCATACACCCTTTTTACTTAATTTAATTAATTTTATTTACTTTTATTTTTTAATTTGGGTTTTAGATTCGTTATGGGTACGCGTACAGACCTACGGTCATTTTTATAATGGGTTTAAAATTAGTTCTGGTGTAATTTCATTTTAGGTCCTTGTCCAAATCGAAACAACATCACATTATAGGTTAAGTCCAACCTAGATATAATGGGTTTGAACTATCTAACCACTCGCTCGCATATGAACAAAACCAATCACACATATAAGGGGTTGTACCCATCAACACAAGAAGCCGACTCTAACTTAATCTATTTACTATTGCATTGGAACACAAGTGGGGTTGTCACGGGGCTGTACCCAGATAGTAGGAATACGAGGTAGTGATTTAAGAGTTCATTTTGTAACGGGGGTGTACCCAGATAGGGGGGAGACGAGGTATTTGCACTTCAGCGTTCATTTGGTCATGGGGTTGTACCCACGTCCCATGGTCAAGGGGCTGTACCCACGTCCCATGATCAAGGGGTTATACCCACGTCAGTCTCTACCTGCAACAGATAACCAAAAAAATAAATATATACTGTAAAAAAAGAAAAAACCAAAAACAAAACTAACTGAATACCTCATCATCTCGGCGGCAGGAGAATTCGGAAGGTGAGACCTGAAGTTCAGATGGTGGAGAATGGCCATGCAGGGCGGCGGATATGTGGGGGAGGGGTAGATCCGTGGGAGAATGGTCACGAGAGGCGTGGAGTTTATTTGATGTTGAAGATGGTCTGATTTAAGTTTATAATCGGTGGTGGAGATGGTCAACGAACCCGACGACTTTCTTTGGTGTTGATGATGGTCAACGACGGCGACGACTTCCTTGGTGGTGAAGATTGTCAACGAAGGCGGCGGCTTTATCGCTGGTGAAGATGGTCCACGCAGACGCAGACGTACGGATCTGCTTCGGGTTGTTGGTGATGGAGAATGGCCACAAACAGCGGCGGTTCTCTTGTAAAGAGAGAGAGACGAACAACAGTGGTTATCTTGTGAAGAGAGGGACACGAGCAGCGACAGTTCTTTTGTGAAGAGAATGACGAGCAGCGGGCGGTTCGCTTGTGAAGAGAGAGAGTACTGAATGAAGGAATGAGGGTGGGTTCCGTAACCATAATGGGATATTGGTTTGGGTTTTTTAGTTTTCATTGTAATAAGGGAATAGAGGGAGGTTTTTTGGGTTGTATAGTTGGATCAGATATGCTAATTATGAGATGAGATTTTGCTAGTAAATAGATATTGTTATGGGGCTATTTTTTATAATTCACCTTTAAATATTTACATTCCTCTTTTGTGTAAAAACACATTACCAAAATACCCCTCTCCCCTGTCATTGGATAAGATAACACATATACACACACCTACAATAGACTGGTTTAGCTTTACGCATCAAAGGAGAAGATAGAAAGCAAAAAATGGCGTTAGCAGCATCGTCTTCTATGCAATGCATCTCTTCATGTTGGGGACTTCCTTCAAAATTCAACTCCCTTTCTCTTCACACCAACAATTCAAATTCCCTTAAGCCCCTCAGCTTTTCTTCAAACATATCTCTCACCCTCTTCACAAAAAGTAAATTAAACCACCCATTTCTCTAAACTGTTCAAAAAATTCATTCCTTCACTAATTAAATTAGTGGGTTTTCTTTTTCCTTTGTTTTTAGTTATAAAACATTGATTTTTCGCTTTGGTTTTTTTTTTTCAGGTGTTGTTACAGTTCAAAAGCCAGTTCGCCATTTGATAGTATGTGAAGCTGCGCCGACTAAGAAAGCTGATTCAGCTGCGAAAAGGGCTCGTCAATCTGAAAAGAGACGGCTATATAACAAAGGGAAAAAATCTGAAGCTAAAACTCGTATGAAGAAGGTAAACAAAATTAATTTTTTAAATTTGTTTTTATGATTTTAAAATGTGGTTTGAATTATGTTTTCTATGTGTCAATGTGTTTAGTTGTAATTGACGTTTCTTAGGTGATAGATACACTTTGTTAGGGACATGTAGTGTAAATGGGTTTGTTTAACCTGTAATTTTTACACTTTATTTATAATTTCTACAATCTTCTACCCAATTATAAATTGGAAAACCGTCATTATCAGGTTTTGGAGGAATTGGAAGTGTTGAGAAAGAAAGAAGATGCACAAGCTGAAGAAGTTATTTCGATTGAGAAATTAATTGCAGAGGCATATTCAGCCATTGATAAAGCAGTAAAAGCAGGAGCACTTCACAAGAACACAGGAGCTAATAGAAAATCTAGACTTGCAAGAAGAAAAAAAGCAATTGAAATTCATCATGGTTGGTACACACCTGCTACAGATCCAATTCCTGCTAATGCAGTTTGATTAATGTATTTATTACTGTGTCAAGGAAACGGTTTTTTCACTTAGTGTATGATTTTTGTATTACATATTTGTTGTTATTTTGTTTAGGCGTTGTATATTTTGCTATTTATGCAATCTAATTTTTGTTGGTCTTTCCTTGATTTATAATCGTCTCATGCTTTTGACTAACATGCAAATAGTTATGATTTTTTTCATCTGTCTTTATGAAATAGCAGGGATAGGGGAATTCTTCCACGTCTGCCTTATATGAAATCTATTTTCTATTTAGCTCTTCAAGATAGTTTTTTTTTTTGAAACTCCAATCTAGTTCAAGATACCTAATTAGACACGACATTGGTTCTTAAAGCAGAATTTAAGCCTTTGAAGCAAATTGAATGGTCCAATGGGAAATGTTGTGGATGATATGCCAGGGTGGTTTTTTATTTTAATTGAAATTGCATAGATAAAAAGATAAGCATAAAGCCAAACATACAAAATACAGTTCAACCCATCCCTATAGGTTCAACGCACTCAATCATTAATTCGAGTGGTCTTTTCCAACCTACTAATTTAACTCGATCGCGACTATTTGTCCAATCTCGTACGCAGTTTCCGCAAAAAACTTTCGCTCTACCTATTATACCAAATACTCTTGGAAATGGTACGTTTCTGAGTACGCACTCGAACCTTGAAGTCCAAATGATCCATATTATAGATCATGAACTGTGTCTCGTTTGTGTCCTACTCATTGTCAATTGTTTCTCTTTAATATAACAATTTTGATATAGCAATAACAAAGGCAAAGACATTCATTTCTAGTTAACGCAAATTAAGTTTAAAACTGAGAGAGGACTTAGATATCAGGATTTTTGTACCGGTAGGTAAATAGGTTTGGAAAATCTTCAATAATCCAAGATCTCTCATTCGTTTTGTCATAGATGAAAATAGTGCCAAAAATGTGTTAGCATTATTTATCATACCATGTAATTCACAATCATATTATATATGTGCCTTTATTGCCAATTGGTGGTCAATGGGGACTAATTTCTTATCCTGGAAACTCATTCAACCATCTAGAGCTAGTTGCTCCCATGTCACTCCTTTCTATCGCATGGAAATTATAGTGGAACTCGCCTATTCCATTACTTCTCTTTGCCCTTTTTTATTTTACATTTAAATCTTTATTGTATTTGGATGTTATTCCTTTAAGTGTAACTTAATCGGAATTTATTTCTATATTGTTTACTTGTTTCGTCCAAAAACTCAAAAGCTATATATATGGCTGTGAAAAAGGCACACAAGAAGTTGCAAAAACTGGTTAAAAAATTTCATAACAGCAAAGAAAAAACAGTAGCATAACAAGACAAACTTTAACCAAAAGTCTTAATCTTCATAACTTTTAACTTTCTCTTGCATTTTAATCTTCATAGCTTTAACCAAAAGCTTAGTCCTCGGTTCAGGAACCAAACCTTTCTTCACCATCTCTTCAAAATAACACAAACAGTCCTTAAACTTTCCTTTATCATACAATCCATGAATCATAACAGTATAAGATCGTTGATCCGGCCCAAACCCACTTTTCTCCATTTCATCCCAAATCTTCATCACTTCATCTTCAATTCCCCATTCCATAAATAATCTCAATAATAAATTATAAATATCCGAATCTTTTCCAACACCTTTTTCTTCCATCTTCTCCAAAACATCATAAACTTCTTTATCAGTCCTCGAACTATTCAACAAATACCCATAAGTACGAGCATTCGGTTTCACTTCTTTCATTTCATTTAAAAGCTCGTAAACTTTTTCAACTCTTCGAATCTTACATAAATGTTTAATAAGCGTGTTATAAGTAGCTATATCTGGTGAACATTCACGTTCATTCATTTCTTTAAAGATTATAAGAGCTTCAGGGATACGTTTTTTGAAACATAAACCATCTATTATAGTGTTACATATAGTAACATCAGGATTACACCCTTTTTCCCACATAGATTGAAATAATTTCACAGCTGTGCTTATTTTACCGGATTTAGATAACGAATTTATGAATATTCCGTATGTGAATTTATCCGGTTTAGTATTTGATGTTATTATATCATTCCAAAATCTCTTTGCTTCACGTAAATTACCTAATACACACCATCCGTTTAGGATTATATTCCATGTTTTTGTTTCGTATTTGAATTCTTTTCGTTTATTGTGGAATAAAAATTCAGCTGCTTCTACATGTTTGTATCTACATAATGACATTAAAAGTGTCTGAAATGCGATTAAATCGAGTTGTAAATTCATTTGTTTACGTTTATAGAAGAATTCGATTGCTTCGTCGATTTTATGTCCAGCAGCGTATCGATTAATAACTATACCGTATGTTCGTTCGTTAATCATGATTTCTCTGTTGAGCATTTCGTCGAGCAGTTGATTTACTTCATCGAAATGTTTGTTTTTGCCAAGGATATCGAGCATTTCGTTGTAAACACGTGTTCCTGGTGAATACTCGTTTGTTGATTTGGTGTTACTTACCCAATTGAAGAATGTAGAGGCGGATTTTACATCGGAACGGTGACGTTTAAGGACGTTGAGAACTAATTCTTCTGTTAAGGAAAGTGAGGATTGATTGAGGGATTTTTCAAGTTCGTTGAATGGTTTGTTGGTGTGGAGTTTGAGAAGATGTTGAAATTTGAGAGCTTCGTGGTCTGTAATGGAGGTTTCGTTTGGGTTCTGTGAAGAAGATGGGTTGATGTGTTCATTGATATGGTGAGTGTTGTAGTGGTGAGAGAAAATTTGACGAGAAACTGAGTGATTGAATAGATTAGTAGTGGCGTAAGGTCCGATTAGTGGTCGGAGTTTGATTAGTTGATGATGACCGGAATGCATTTCAAGTAATGCTCACCCAGACAGTCACGGCAAATTAATTCTGAAAAATTGAAAAAGTGATGAGAATAAATTAAAATTAAATCAATTCTTTTTAGAGTTTCAATAGTAATAATTATTTTTTTTACCTTAATTTAGGTTCTTCGCCAAGCTGGGTTGATGATGATGATGGAGAATGGTCCACGTGGCGGCGGTTTTTCTTGTACAGGAGAGTGGCTTGGTGGGAAGGTTGTGAAGAGATTTCTTTTTGGTTTTCTGTTCAAACGCGAACGTGAAGAGATGACTTTATATGTTTTACTCAACGTTTACTTTTTCTTAAAATGTTTCCAAATGTATATTTTTTTATGTTAAATTTTATTATTTTATTTTGTATGATTTTAATCCAAAAATATATAATATTTTAATATTTTTATAGAAGATAATAAATTATAGTTGTTTCCCACATCAAAAACTTCGGAACCATGGTAGCTCTAAGCTCTAAGCTCTAAAATTTTTCATGTTAGCTTCACTGTTAAGTTGTAACCATATTAGCTTCGCTACTTTATCATTGAGCACCACCAACATTCCAAGCCCTTCGCCACCTTCTTTTAATGAAGTTATGGAGTTTCAGTGCTCGCCTTTCGGAGTTCCATTTGAAACCAAGCTATAAGATCCACCACCATATCCTAACCCGCCTTTCCGTTTCGCCTTCAAGCAGTCCCATCGAGTTATTCATGGGGTTTTGATAGAAGGTTTCAGAATGAGTTTATGTATGATATGTATTGTGATATATTCATTCTGTTCCCAAAAGGTTGTCACATTTGCTTTTGTATACAAATTAAAAAATTGTCATTATTATTTATGTGATTACTAAAACGCCTTCCATAAAGTGTATTTGATATCTTGAATATTTGTTACGAATATAAATTATAATATGTAATTAAGGATAAAAGTAGTATAAAAAATTAAAAAGTGTCTTTTTCTTAAGTGACAAAGATTTAAAAACAACTATTTATAATATAAATAGCAACCTCTTGAAAACGTAGGAAGTATATAGTGAGGAATAATTTACTAAAATATCATTTTTATTATTATAATTTTGAGTAATGCTGGATATCACCCCAAATCACATCACCCTTTCATCGCCCTTCTATTTAAAATCCACATAGGAGACGATGAAAAGGTGATATGATTTGGGTGATATCCAACATTACTTTATAATTTTAAATCTTTAATAAAAACAAAATTGAATGGAGAGAGTTTTGAGGTTAAGGAGTTGAATTTCAAAATCTCAAAAGATTCATTAATTTTATATTTAATAAAATAAGGTTTTAATTAGGAAATATTTGTTTAATAAACTTTTAATCTGGTTCATTAAATTACTAAATCAATAAGACTGGTTATTTTCCTGATCAGTTCAGATTCCTCTTAATTGGTCAGTTTTATTAAGATTTCAAACTAAATTTGATCGTTCAAACATGTTCTTTAAACCGAATATATTCAGCTGTTATTCAGCATTGAATACTTATCTCTAAAAAAAAAATCAAACAACACCGACACCTAGTCTATGTAGTGCCTAATCTCCGTCGTAAATTGTATTATGTTATACTCAAGGTTACGTTTTGGCTACCTCTAAGACGATTCAACAATTAGGTTCCAACTTGTGTAGAAAAATATATTTGCAAATTGTCTTGCTATAGATAGGAAAGGATAAAAAAGAGAGATGAGAGAGAAATTGTACTTTGAGATCTATGAGAAAAGTGCGCCAACATTGCCCCCACCCCCACCCCTAACCCAACCACCACCTTCTTACAACATCGTCTCATCTCGCCCACTTTTATTTTCGTTTCTCGTATAATTACTTCAATTTTATCTTTATACCATTAACGCCTTTTCATTCTTTCATTATTCTTTTTTCTTTCCAATTCAAGTTTCTTGCAGGTTAACAGAAAATCAATCTAGAAGAATTCACAAATGGGTCGAACCGCTTCTTCCTCTAAGCGCAAATCATCCAAACGAAAAAGCTCCAAGCTTTCTCATGAGGTCTCTAATTATACATGTTTTTTATTAGGGTTTATCTAATTCCTCGATAATTCGCATCCAAGGTCTCGATTTTATTGTTAATGTGGCTAATTGCATATCTGTCTTTTGTAATTCAATTGGTTTTGTTAAATTTCTGTTTTTGGGTCTAAAGGTTTCAGCTTTCTTTTTCTTGAGTTAATTACATTATATGTCCCTATAGTTACTTTTCTGGGTTTTGTTAAAAATCCAATCTTTTTCAGTTTTTGCTCTTCTGTTGAGAATTTGATAGTTTGTTGGTCTCAAAGTAATTTAAATTCAATTTCTTAACGCTGAATTTTAATTTGAATAGCTATTGTTATGATATTGTAGCATTAACAAAGCTCTTTAATTGCACTATAAGTCCCTGTATTGATACAAATCTTGTGTAATTAGGATCGAAAGAGGAAGAAGAGTAGAAGAAACAAACCGAAGAAGCATCATCATCACCGTGATGATTCAGATTCAGATTCAGATTCATCTTTTTCAGACAAAGATTCGATTAGTTCAATCTCAAATTCATCGTACAGTTCAGAAGATGATTACAAAAGCAAGAAAATTCGATCAAGCAAAAGTGGAAGAAAAAAGTCCATTAAAAGTTCATCAAGTAAGGACTCAAAGAAAAGAAAAAGATCAAAGAAAGATATTGATACTAAACCTAGTAAAAAATCTCGAAAGGTAAAACGTAAAAGAGAAGTAAGTATAAGCAGTGAAAGTGAAGAAAGTGAAAAGGTAAGGCATAGAGGAAGATCTAGAGAAAGAAAAATAAGTAAAAATAAAACTAGAATTAGTAAAAGTAGAAGTATAAGTATAAGTGATGATTCTTATAGTAGGTATAATAGTGATGAGGAAGAAATAATAATGCAGAATAATAATAATAATCCAATGCGATTAAAATCAGTTATAACTATTGTGGAGCCTTCTGAAAGAGATTCATATAAAGAAGAGATTGTGTATGATCGTGATGATTATCCTTCTTCTAGAAGTAATGATAGTTTGGATAAAAAATTCTCTGAGGAAGAAATTGACCATTTTAACCTTAAAGAAACGGGTCCTATAGAGCGTGAAACCGAGATTTCTAGTACAGTTGTGGGTCCCGGAAATGATGATCTTGAGTTGCTTTTGAGACAAAAAGCTCTCGAGAATTTAAGGAAGTTTCGAGAATTGAAGAAAAATAGTAGTCCGGTTTTAGAAACTGGAAAAGATGGAAAAGACGGAAATGACCCTGGTGTGAATATAGAATCTATAGAGAAAGATATTGATCAAACTATTATCGGGAATTCTGAGAAAGGGCAGATTAGTAATTGCGTAGAAGTGGTAACGGTACAGGGACTTGCGGAAACGAATCTTGTGAATACCGAGAATACCGAGAATACCCTTGATGATAAATGTGATAAAGAGTTGAAAGATGAAGTAGAATCTAGTTTGAAAGGGGTAGAAGAGGAAATTAAAGATGTTGGTTCTGGTTCATCACAGTTTGAGAAGAAGACTATGTCTGTTATGAGAGGTGGTGAGATGGTTCAGGTTAGATTTTGATTTAATTGGATTGAGATTAATAGATTATGAATAGGTTAAGTATTTAATATTTTGATTTTGGTTTTATTTTATAGGTTAATTACAAGGTTTATATTCCGAAAAAAGTTCCGGCTCTGGCTAGGAGGCAATTGAAGCGGTAATGTTTGACTTGTGGTTTTGTTATTCTTGAGATGCGTATTGGAATATTATGAAATACTCTTGAAATTAGAATGTTTGAAGAAATATTGAGATGAATTTAATTTTTCATCTTGCTTTTAATTTTTTTGAATATTGATTTATAACTATACTTTTTGACTCTGGAATGTTGCATTTTCATTGAACTTACTTCCTTGCTTGTGTTGTGTGTTTGAGTGTGTCTGTTGCATAATATACCCCAAAGGCTCTATTTATTATACACGGGGAGGTTTGCCTCCCGATTGCACTCCAGCGGTCAAACTAGTATTGGGACCGGTCAAACTAGTATTGGGCGAGGAAGAGAGAATATATACAGAGCTAATTTTGATTGTGATATCAACAATGAAATATAAGTGATACCTTTTAAAGCGCATGTCATGGGTATTTATATATAATGAAAGTTAAATATACCTAGGTGGGTTTTTATCCTACTCCATTAGGAAATGTTTGGGAGTCGATGTCCTCTCGGTCGCAAAATATATAATTTACTTTTCAGACGGACTTCGAGCTACCTATTTTGGGATCTAAGAGCGCTACTAGATGATTTGTGTGGCTCGTGATTATGTTCGAGCATGGGGCAAGGAGATATACAATGGTTTGTTAGTGTCGGGGAGGAGTTGTCTTAATAAATGTTTAAAGCGTACGGAGGGTCTCAAACTTAACATGGTCTCAAATTTAACATGATGGAAGTTTCGTACATGGTTCGAACATGGCGGGTATTAGAGACATTTTCCGTGATTTTGAAGGTATGTTTATTTACGGTTTCGATGAAACTTGTATTTTTGAGTTGGCTTTTGTCTCGGAAATGTATGCTTTATAATTTATATTATGGTCTTTAGAATTAAGGGGGTTCAAAAAAATATGTATTGAGATTGCTTTGCTTGAAATTTAAAGCGGTATGTGAGGCATGAGAATTGGTCGAATGAAAGGTTAAGGAATTGTGGTAATATCTTACAACGGAATGGAAGTCCGAACTATGTCACATCTAAAGAGAAGCCAATACGTTGGGGTATGCACGGTCCGATTCGACTCGATATTTTCCAAATCAAAATCGTATAGTTTGGGTTTTAAGGGTGTTGGAACCGAACCAAATGGTTCTTATCGGTTTAGTTTTGTTGGTTTTCGGTTCGGTATATTTTTCGATTTTGGTATGTGTTTATTTCGGTAACCGGATGGTATTCAAGAATGTCTACTTGAGACATTTTATTATCTAACATATCCATATATCAAGGGTATGATTTTCATGTTATTGACTCATGTAGAAAAATTATATTTTTGGAAAGTAAATATTATGCATTAAAATGTAAACAACTAATTATCGATGAATATCTCAATAAGGGTGAATTATATATAGGGTTTTAGAAACACTATTTCTTCTCTATAGAGTAGTGTCTTGAAAGTTGTTATTTTTAGGGACCTCATTTTTGACAATAGTCTTTCCTACCCTTACTAACACTAAAAGACAAAAAAGTGTGATGTCACTGTTTTTCTTACCTCCGACCACCAACCACCGACCTCCGACCACCAACCACCGACCTCCGACCACCAACCACCGACCTTCGACCACCAATCACCGACCTCCGACCACCGATCTCCGACCACTGACCACCAGTCACCGATCGTCGGAAAAAAACATAGAGTATCAGAAAAAACTGAGAGTACTCTCTAAATTTGCTGAGTACTCTATATATTTTATTGAGTGCTCCGAATAATTTTAATGAGTATTCAGATAATTTTAATGAGTACTCCGTAATTTTGATGAGTACTCTGCATATTTGATGAGTATTTTACAAAAATAAATGAAGAATAAATCCTAAAAATTAATTTATTCACTTTTCAAACTTTTTTATACAAATTCATGAATTACAAATACAAAAAGCAATTCAAACAAATAAAAAAAATACTAGCTGTTTGACCAGATCTGGTCAAACCAAATCTGAAAAAACAAAAAACAAAAAAGTTGTTGCGTACTAGGTACGCTCATCAACAAAAAAAAGAGAAAAAAAAAAGAAAACGCAGCGTTGCAGCGAGGTCTTCGCCGGAGCAGCGGTTTCCTCTGTTTCCGTTCGTTGTAGTGGCGGTGGCTTCCTTCGGTGGAGGACTGGAGCTCGCGAAGAACATCAGCACCCCAGCTCGCGAATAGATCTAAGGAGAAGAAGACTCGTTGCTTCGCTGCTAATCTTCGCCGGAGCTTCGTTGCTTCGCTGCTTTCCTTCTTCTTCTCGAGATCGGCGATGGAGGAGCAGATCTGATGTTCACGAACAGAGCCTGTAGATCTGGTCTAGAAGATGGGAGGATGAGTTCTCAAGCTAATCTTTGCCGGAGCTTCGTTGCTTCGCTGCTTTCCTTCTTCTTCTCGAGCTCGGCGATGGAGGAGCAGATCCGATCTGGTTTCACGCTGGAGAAGACGCAGGGTTCAAGCAAACCGAGATCTGGTTTCAAGGCTCCTTAGATCCGACCTTGTTCTGCAGAAAACAGGCGGCAGTTGGAGTTGGAGAAGCTGGACGGAAAAAGAGGGAGTATGGAGGAGGGAGGAGAGTGGTGGTGGCCATTTTGGTGGTGGTGGTGGTGGCGGCGGTTTGGGAGCTGGAGGAGGAAAGAGAAGTGAGAGAATTTGATCTGAAATTATAATGTGTAGGTTTCTAAATTAGTATATATAGAAGACAAAAAATTAAAACAAGGGTAGTAAAGTAATTGGGGTTTTGGGTTTCATGTGTTAAAAAGTTTTTGAGGTCTTTAATAAGAAGAGGCTCTAGGTGGGGGTGCTATCTTGAAGAGGGGTGTGTGTTCAAGACCCTAAGTGGCATTTACTCATAGTTTAATTTGTATACTTTAGTTTCAAGAACTTTCGATAAACAAATGATTTCTTTAGATTTATCCTAATGAATTTATGTAAAGTTATTACATTTTGACCTTTTCAAGAGTGATGATACTATATATGAGAATTATTGTTTCAAAACTTACTTCATTTTCTATCCTCTTATCATAATATTTTTAGAAAAATAAAGAAAATTAGGGGTTTCTTAAATAAGAATAGAGGAGAGATCTAAAACTCAAAAAAAATTAAGGACATAAATTAGTTTTTTCGGTTCGATTTTTTGGTTCAGTTAAGCATAGAAAAACCGAACCGAACTTTTTCGCTTTTTTTAAAAATTTATACCGAACCAAACAGTTTTGTCGGTCTTTGGTTTTTTCGGTTCGGTTTTTCGATTTTCTTTTGCTTAGCCCTAGGCAATACATGTCTAGATTGGTTAGTTAGAAGAGGAGTAAAGTCGGTAGGAGGTCCGTCACAATATGCAGATCCACCATATGGATTCTGAAGCGGGATCACAAAAGATAAGACCACTCCTAGTATAGTCGTTAACACCCATTAGGGCTAGTAGGCGAGCCTACTGGTCACCTGACTTTCGATGTATGAAAAGAAAAAACTAATTTATGTATCCTGATGATAATACTTCTTTGTCGTCAATATGATTTAAATGTATAAATATTTAAAAAACTGATATATAGAAAAAGATGACTTGAGATTTTACAATATTATAATTGTTTCGTGTAAATTTCTAATAAATTATAAAATTTGTAATAAATCTAATTTTTATTTTAAGTAAAAATAAGGTGACGTGTAGCATTTTAGCACCTTTCAATTATCTTATAAGAAAAGCAATCCAAAACTAATAAAAATATGGGATACTCAAACCTAAATTTTTATAGAATATTATATCTAATGAATCAAGTTTCCATAAGACCGACACTAATTTTACTTTTTAAACATTCTATATCTTATCTACACAAATTATTTTTCACGATTTTTTATTAACTTTTAGTACACATTCTTTATTCTAAAATAAGAGATCTTTTTAACTTTTTATCCACAATCTTTAAATTTCAAAAATATTTTTACAAAAATAGTTATATTTCAATATAAAGAATATACATTAACTTAAGCAGTTACTCATATTATTTTCCAAAATTATTTTTGGCCAATTTTTATGTCAGAAATAATTTCTAAGTAAATTCAATACAATCTGAGATCAGAGGTAGAGATACGTTAGTGATAGAAGGTCCATGTCCCCTCTTAAGTTTTTAAAAAAAGATAAAAAATTATAACTATCTTAAAAAAAAAGTTTATAAGTAAATAACTTTTAAATTTTTTGCATATCTTCATTTGGTTTTCTTAACTTTTAAAATTTATTTTATTAATGTTTAATTTTTTTAGGATTATTTTGTTTTTTATAAAAAAATATATATGTTATTTTGTATTAAAAAGAAGGAACTTTAGGATAATTAATTGAAAAAAAATTAATATTGAGACTTATATTGCAATCTTTACACAATATAGAGACCTGTAGTGCAATTTCACATGACATAAAGACCTATTTTGTAATTTTTGCATAATATTTAGATTTATAGTGCAAATACACATTAGATCAGTATTCGGCCCATTCCTACTGGCATATTTTTTTTCCGGGGCAACCCTTCGCCTTGGCCCCGCCTCTGGGAGGATAGGTTTTTACCTCCAGCCTATCCTTTGATCCGTCCAAATAGTGGAAAAAGGTTGAAAGACTGTCTAAGTACAAATTTAATTCAACCGTTGTAAAAAGAACTTTATTTTTTGTATATAATGTATCCTTAAAATTAGAGAAAAATCAAGGATGATATTTAAGATAGGGATTCATATGTTGCGTGGTAACCTTGGTGGCAACAAACCCTTGAACAGTAATTGGTTAAAACATATACTCTGATTACCTCTTATACCCACCAGTGTCGTGGTCGAGGTCATGGTTTCCACACTACAACTTGGTCTTAATGCACATCCATTCACAAAAAAGAGATTGCTTCAAATGCATAACATGGAAACAAATATGCAGACAAAGTGCAAGAAAATCAACAAACAAGGGTAGAAAGTTTACCGATCCTAAAAAAAACTATTGAAGTAATAATGTATTACTACACATAGTCTTTAAGGTTAACATAATAAATAATCAAAGGTAACACCACATAAATAGTACACAAATTTAGAAAAAGAATAAACATATTTATAAACCCCAACAAAAAGAAAATGAACTACACTTTATAATTACATAGTCTTTAAGGTTAGCATAATAAATAATCAAAGGTGTTTTGCCTTAATATCTCTAGTGAAGGATTTTGCTAGGTTAGGCTCAGAATCCTATGGGTGGTCCGGTACAATTTTGTGGGCACCTCTACTTATTTTACAGAGAATATACACTCCTCCCATGTATATTTTGAGATAAATATATGTTCATGGAGAGACTCGAATTTTAGATTTTTTACCTCTTATTCTTTTTCTTTCCATTGTACCTCTCATTCATACCCTTAAATAGGGTAGAAATCGACCAAATCAGATTAGAATAGGGGTTGTTCGGAATGTTTCTAATTTTTTTGGGAATAGATTAATATAATCTAATTCCAATAAAAAAACTGAATTCAAAATTTGATTCTGATTTTATAATATTTGGAAATTTTCGAAATTTTCGAAATTCTGGAATTTTCGGAATTTCTCATTTTTTTCTTCAAAAATATTCACACTCTTGTAAATTTTGCAATATTATATTATTTTCTTAAAATTACGGAAATAATATAATTTACTATATAAATACAAAAAAATTACATCATTAAAACAAAAAGAATAACTAAATACACAATACAACACAATAAAATTATTATATTACTCTTTCCCTGCCATAATGTAAAATACTTAATAAAACAGAAATTTAACAAAAAGCTACATACATCAAATACATTTGGAATAATAAAGTGAATATTTAGTAGGAAAATCCCACCAAATTAAGTTATTATTTGATGGGAAAAATCCCACCAAATTACATTAGTCCGACCACAGAGTCTACAATCCTTTCCATGGTGAAAATCTTCAGTCAGCTGTAAAATCAAGAGCAAAATATATGAAGTTATTACACAGTTTTAAAGATTATTAGAATAAAAATATATATATACTCACATACCTTGAACAAGATGCATACGAGCGATGAAAGAATCAGTCCTTCCTTGAAAAATTGTACGTTCCTCATCTTTAACCGACCTGCCTTTTCTCTCACTTCTGTTACATCATTCAAACACAAACCACATCATTAGAGCCTAAAAATAAGTTTGTTAGAAGCTAATTTTCCCCAAAACATATCCCATTTACGGGAACCTGAACTTACATCTAATTAGAATTCTCTTCTACCATATATAGATCGATCTTATAGTTAGCTGAAAGAATGAGAATCTGAACTCTTGAATGCCAATGAAGCAGCCAAATTGTCGTTAATATTCATACACAATCCCCCTCCTCTCCCATTCTAGAAGTCCTCCCAGTTTGATGCACAACCTTCTACATAGATGGACCAATCTGATGAACCGAAGCCAAAGCCTAGAATTTTTTTACAGTGTGAATAGAATCTAAATAATTACCAGAATCGATCGACAACTCCTTTTGAAGATGATTTCACCACTGGATCGATGATGCTTTCTCTTGTACATTTGACCGAACAGTTTGAATACGATTTCACCACCAAACAGTTCAATCAAAATGAAGAAACATAAAGAGCTAAAAATGTTGATCATTTACCTTTGGTTTCTTCCTAATTGCTTTTGAAGTAGAGTGATTTGAGTCCATATCACCACGATATGAAACTTTTCCAATTTTCAATGGTTTAGGGGAAACAATTTCAGATCTTGGTATTTCTCGATTTGTTCTGAATTTAACAAGAGAGGATTTCCAATTGTCTTTTAGTACACAAAATACACAAAATAAAAAGGATTGACAAGTTGAACATTGATGTCACCTTGTGTCTGCAACTCTTGCTTCCACATCAAGTGTGATGTGCCAGTCTTCGAATAGATTTGGATATCTTGCTGGATCAGCTAATGCTTCTGCAGCTTTCTGATTAATCTGCATAATAAGTAACATTAAATTAACTACATGTCAAGCTTCTCAAATTGGGGTATTTAATGGATAAAGTATAATAATAATAATAATAACCTTATTGAGGTCCGTTCTCCAAATTGCTACAACTTCTGAGACCTTACTAGGAAGATAAGATCGAGCCATAAAGCAGTTTTTGGTGTCTAATTGCTGAAAATAAAGTGTTGAATAAATTAGGAAAAGTAAACTAATAATCAATTATTAGGAAATGAAAAGTTATACCTTTCAATGAAAAGCAATTAGGAAGAAACCAAAGGTAAATGAACCACTATTGTTGATGCTTGCTTGCTTGAGAGAAGTTGAACGAGAAATCATTAATGGTGGATTGGTGTTGTAAAACGGAGACGGTCGATATGAAGGCTTGCTCGCCTGAAATGTTTTTGATGTGTATTGCTTGCTCGTGCGACTCCACATAGTAGCCACCATTGTTCATCGGCTGAGTGAAGTATTGGTTGTGATTTGTGAAGTTAGGTGTGAAGTGAGTGTTCGTAACTCTAAATGTTGCTATTTATATTAAATTAAAACAGGGTATTTTAGGTATAATAATTTTTTAACTTCTTGCCTATCTTTGCTAGCTTTACCGAGCATTTGAACTTTCTTTTTTCTTTAGTCCTACTTCCATTGTCGCCTTTGCCTAACAGCCTAAAATAAAATAACAATTGATTATTACACCCCTTGAAGTGTACATGAGGCGTGTTTCACCCCCTCTTTGGTTTCATATTCGTCAAACAAGCACGGGCAGAGCTAGAACTTTTTGTTAGTTGGTCGTCTTCGTTTTTTTTTTGACTTAATTGCCTATAGGTCCGTATATTATGCAAAAATTGTTGTATAGTTCCCTATATCTTGAAAAAAAACTGTAGGTTCCTATACTAAGTTATATATTTTAATTAATTGCACTATAAGTCCCTATAGTAGCAGATCTATGTTTCTTTAAAAAAAAGATCAATTAAGAACTAGATAGGGATTGTAATTGGGAATTGAAGGGTACTACGAAATTCACATTTTGTTTGGAACGAATTAGAGATGATGCCTGGTTTGTTCAGAGGAATTTGGGTAGTTTTGTATCTCATGTTAATTGATTGTTAATCACTATGTCAAGTGTCCCAAAAAGTCTTGAATTTTCCACGGTATTGCTCTGATCAATTAGTGGAACTTCATGGGTTGATTTAGGGTCTTCGATGCTTGATATCCGGTTTTGATCGATAACAATATGTCTGTGATCAAGCAGAACCATACAATTTCTAAGCATATATCCGATCACTAGTTTGATCAGGATCTTTCTATCAAGGATACACAAATTTGATCTATCCTCATTTGATTACTTCCCAGTTTTGTTGTGAGAAACAAATGAGGTGTAATTTGTACTTCATTCCTAAGTCACAGATCGATTTCATTGTTTTGAAAGTTAGAGAACACATGGTTGAAGAGAATTAGTTGGATTAATTTTGAAATGACAGGTTTAAAAAATGGATAAAGAAAATAGAAAAGGATAATATCGAATAATCTTACTTTCATAGGGATCATAGCAGAGAATTTAAATGGTAGTATAACTTGGAATGGGGAGCAAGAATTTTGGAATATATAGGAATCTGAGATATAGGATTATTCTATGTAGGTCATAGCTCAAGTAAACTTATTAAGATACCTCTAAGGTAAACTCTGTGAAACATACACATGTAATGCTTGTGAATAAATTTTTTGACGACGCTTACTAGATATATTACAATAGCTTCAAGGCTAAGGAAGGGAAACACATGCTATGATCACTTGATCAAGAAGATTATTTATTTACTTTTTCTCACGTTGTTTTTTTTTAAGGAGCTCGAGAGAACACCTAGCGTCAACCTGCATTTCAATTTTTTTTACCAATTTCTTTGACGTTTATGAGGATTGCGTGAAATAGAGTAACGACGAGATTTAATAAGTGAGGAGGAAATACTTCTTCTACATCAATGGCTTGGCGAGATTTAGGCAATACTTTTGGTGCATTAAAGTAGTGTCGTGGATACCTGATGCTGAATTTCAATAATCAATCATGAAAAATTTAAGCAAAATGTTACCCCAGTATTTTTCTTAAATAAAAATTTTGGGGTCATACTTAGATGAATCCGAACTTATTAATGAACAATCTGTTTTTACTTCTTGCCTATCTTTGCCTAGCATAGACCTTTAATTTTTTCTTCAATCCTGCTTGAATAGCCGCCTTTGCCTAAATAACATAACAATCGATTATTACAGCCCTAGGTATATAATAATTATGAACATAATATATCGGTTTTTTGGATTCCACCCTTGAGGTTTAAATAAGTTTGGAATATTACAAATGTTGTGTGGTTAGGATCGTAAGAGGAAGAAGAGTAGAAGAAACAAATCCAAGAAGCTTCATTCGGACTCATCATTTTCGGACAAAGATTCAATTTCTCAGTCTCGGTTACCTAGTTCAGAAGATGATTACAAAAGCAAGAAAGTTCGATCCAAAAGTGGAAGAAAGAAGTCCATGAAAAGTTCTTTAAGCAAGGACTCAAAAAAAAGAAAAAAATCAAAGAAAGATATTGATACTAAGCCTAGTAAGAAAACTCGAAAGGCAAAACGTAAAAGAGAAGTAAGTATCTGTTCCTTAAGCAGTGAAATTGAAGAAAGTGAACGGGTAAGGCGTAGAGGAAGCAACAACCAACACACCTAATTATTATTCGCTGTCAGAAGAATCATTGTAGTGGCAAGATATTTTGAGTTGATGATGACTCAACATTTCACATGCTGATCTTGAATAAGTCCGACTGAATTTTCAGCAGAAGGATTTCACCTATACACCTGAATCATGTGTATGGAAGTAATGTATGCAAAATCTTGAGGGATCTCTAGAAAATTCTAGCAATCGTACACGATCAGATTTTCGAGGCTGGGAAAGTGATTACGAGTGGCATTCCGGTGTTTAAGATATTTCATGTATTCCAACTTCAAGTATTTGAGTTTTGTGAACACCACGTCATCTTCCATATCCCATCTTTTACCAATGCATTCGTTTTCAACTTGAGAGCCTCTAGATTCTTTAGCATTGCAAGTTGTAACATTGCATTCCATGGCATTTTAAACTTCACCAAAGTAAGTTTCTTCAGATTGGAAGGCAAACCAAACCAAAGTAAGGTGGAGTACACCCATGTACTCCACCTTGAGTGATATTAGTTTATTGAGAAACTCTAGCATCGGGAACCGGTTGTATTTCATATCATCATCCCATGAATCTAAAATTCTACACACGAGTTTCAGAATGTTTGATAACCTTCTCAATATCTTCTCTATATTATCTCCATAATCAAGAATGGGTTCCGAAGAGGTTTGTAGATTATCTAGAATGGAAGAGGAGTTCTCAAGTCTGTGTGGCTCCAAATAAAAAAAATAAAAAGTATGTATATGAATATGTCTCAACTTTATCATGTCCTATATACAATCTGGTACTTTTACAGCTTTTTCATTTTATTGTCTGAAATAAAAAGTTTCAAGGTTCCAAATATTGGATATGGATGGTGGTATAAATTTCACAGAGCTTCTAATGACCAAGTATCTTAGCAGAGCAAGAACACCAACCTCTATAAAAGAGTCTCCTATGATCATATCTTCAATATCAAATACCCTAAGAAACTTAAATTTGTTATAAAGAGTGTTTTATACCTTGAAAATCACTTTTAGGAGAAGTATCAAATATGTGCTTCTTAAAAAAGGAACACTTGAAGTTATTTTAGATTTCAAAATTAATTTTTATATATTTTTTAAATATTTCGATTTAATTTTAAAAGTGATTTTTTACTCTAAAATAAATACTTCCAAACAGGTCCAGAAATTCTCATATTTTGGTGTAATAAAAAAGTGATTGTACAAATGACCCAGTGGACATAACAATTTTATCCCATCTTGAAGTAAATCGGAGACGACGTTGATAATATATTGTGGATGAAGAAGAAGAACCTCTTTTGATCCGCAAGAAATTATCTTCCATAACTTTTCTTTTGAGGAAGTGATATACCGCAGGATTATAAACACAATTGGTCGTCTTACCAAGGAGACTCCCACTAGGTTCCAGTAGGCTTTTTGATATAAGATCTGCTAAATAATCCTTTTCGGTCTACTCTAAGCTCTGGATGCCGTATGTTTTACGAATTCCTCCGATATCCACAATCTTATCAGTTTTGACACAAAAACACTTCCATTTCAAAATACTCCCATGTAGAAAAAGCATGATCTTAAATTATTCGGTATATACATGCAAGTCAAATCTAGTATGCAATTCACCTTCGAACCTACCCGGCCAAATACGCGCGACCCTAAAGTTTGTGCTACTTCTTCTCACTGATTCACTGTTATCTGAATAGTCCGAAAAAGATGAACGACAAAAGTCTTCGATTCAGGTTTACCTCTTTTAGCGATTTTCATTTCGACTTCCAATATTTCGTCAGGCAGATTACTACTTGAAAGAATAACTCCCAAATTTGATCATTTTGTGGAGATTGGGCTGTGAAAGCAAACTTCTCCTCTCTAGTGATTAATACATTTCTACTTCCGTTGTGAGAATCTGGGAACCATCTTTGCATTATGACCCACATATGTGATGAAGAATTAGTGTTAATCACAACAATGAATTTCTCTCCCTTCAGACATTCAAACAGTAGTTTAGTTAATTCTTCATTATTCTTGGAATGAATTTCATCGGAAAGATCAACCAGGTGACCTAAAAGCTCCAATCATGTCTTTGTCATATCATTAAGAAAAGAAACCCAAGTAGGAGAATTGTACAATTATTTAATCAATGCTTCCTTGCCTATTCCATATGGAACAACAATGGTGATAATATTGAGTGACTCATTTCCTGCAAGAAGCATATCTTTTATCATTGTTCCTTCCCCTTGAGATCCTCCTCCAAACTTTCTTTACCCTTCAGAGTGTGAACTAATGTGTGAAGATGAATGGGTTGTGTGTCATTTTTAGATGGGGTGCCATTGAAATGATTAGGTCATGTGCATTTTTGTATGCGTTACCTTTAAAAAAGATTAGGTTGTGTGAACGTTATAATGGGTTGCCAGTAAAAAATGACTAAGTTTTGTGTACGTATGAATAGGTTGTCAAGAAAAAAGATTGGCTTGTGTGCACGTTTAATGGGTTGCCAGTGAAAAATGTTTGTGTTATATGTACGTAGCAATGAGTTTCCATTTCAAATGATTGTGTTGTATGTTTGATCATTAAAAAACCTTCAAACTAACCTTGATTTATCTTCAAAATTGATAGATTTCAATTTGAAAAAATAACATTGATGGTTGTGGTCTTAATGACATAGGTTATGGTGTTAATCTTTTATGCCCTACAAAATTTGGTGGTTCAAAGTTTTTTTAATGGTGGTGGGGTTGTGTTAATGAGGGTTGTTGTGACTATAGTGGTAGCTTTTTAGTGGCGGTAGTGGTGTTAAGGGTTGTGGTGTTAATGGCAGTGGTAGTGTTGTTAATATCAATGATGGTGTGTGGTGGTAGTGCAGTGGTGGTTAGGAGATGTGATGACGAGTTCTGTGTGGTGGTGGTGGTGGGAGAGAAGAAGACGGGTGAGGAAAAAGAAACAGATTTGAAATGAATTGGATATGAAATAAAACTGTTATAAAAAGACGTGTTATATTTATAGTTTGATATTTCGTCTTAATGTGTTAAAATTAGTAAGAGTAAGTGAAAAGATTAACTAAATGAAATAGTTTCTAGGACTTTTTGAAGTATAAAAGGTAAGTTGAACTCTTTAAATAATGATATTATAAGATAGGACTGTTTAAGCAATTATCTTCATAATTTATATGTATAATAATTAAAAATAATGATATATAATTAAAAGGTAACTTGAAATTTTATAATATTACAATTGTTTCATGTAAAAATTTAATAAGTTATGAATTTCGGATAAATCTAACCTTTATTTCAAATAAGATTGAAGTGACAGGTTAAAAAGCAATTTTAACACTTTCAATCACCCTATAAATAAAAAATTGTCCAAATACTAATGAAATTATGAGATAATCATCTTTAAATCTCCATGGGACATCACACCTATTAACTCAAGTTTAATAAGATCACTACTAATTCCATTTCATATACATTTGACGCCTTAACTGAATAAATTCTTTTTCATGACTATTTTTTATGTTAAAAAAAATCTAATTAAACTTTTATCCAAAACTTTTTAAATTAATAAAAACAAACCACACGAGTCTCCTAAAACCCATCAACATCTTTACTACTTCTTCCGCTTCTTGAACTGGTCGTGCCACCTGTACTTAATGCGCTGATACGATCCAGATCCCGAGGATCTACTGAAGGTCCTGCATGGACTATAAACGGTTGTTATGGAAAAATATATTTTAGGATGGTACATGATAATCAACAATGAACTAATTTACAGGGGATTATAGACTCCGTGAGGCTCTTGGAAAAAGTCGAGATCTTCTCGGCTTTACATGCATGCAAAGCTGTGTGAGGGGGTTTATGTCTCTTACCTACTAAGCTACTTGAATCGCCTATCCAGTGCTTGTATATCCTGCAACATTTGGGTAATTAGATGTGAGATTAGGTCCCTCTATATTGCAAAAAATGCACTAAAAGTATCTATATTATGCATAATATATTCAACAAAGATCAAAACTTGAAATTTTAAGCAAACTAAGGTTATTTTTTAATTAAAAAGCAAAAAAAGAACTTGAAATTTTAAGATTTAATGAGAAGTATGGGGGCCATAAGCTATATAGTTCGTATAAAAATAATTAGGGGTAAAATCAGCATTTTTTTTAAATCAGGGGGACACGATAAGAAAATTTAAATCTGAATCCAGGGATGGCAAAAAGTGGTGCGTTTTGTGTGAATTTTCATTTTGCAAACAGACCACTAAGCAGAATTCATGGCAAAGGATGGTCAGAGGCCCATAAAAGCAACCTCAAGTTTTCATAAAAATAATTACTTTTTTAGTTTTTGTTTTGAAGGATATTATGGTAAATCAAGGAAACACCACAACTACAACTCCTTTTGCATTTCAAGCTATTAATGTGAAGCAACTACTACATAATTATCTATATAAACTATTAATGTGAAGCAAAATAAACAGATTTTATGCTTTTGTTGTATTGAATTAGCCACATAAAGATGAAATATTAGGGAAGGCCTAAAAGACAGATAAACCAGTCTCTCCATTGAGTAATGCCAAAATAAAGGAAACAAAAGCTGCTACAATTAATATCTTCACCAGTAAATCATCAAATTGCTTTAATACCAATTTCCAAAAAAGAAGTGCCTGAATTGAGTTTGAAGTTATGCAACAAAATTATGAAATCAGTGATGTATCATGGGAATTATGAAATGTACCATAACTTTACCTGATTAACAGAACCAAGCTCTCCAACTGCTGATTAGATTGTAGCCCAGAAAGTAGTACCATCACCTAAAGTAGCAAAACACTTAAATAAAAAATCCAGTCATAAACCCATATTTATATCTAAATATTGAAATTTTGTTTTTCACATGAGGATATCTGGCTAATTGGCTATATTCCATAACACAGGACATCAATTGGTCCTTTTATTTAGAGAAGTATCTATAAATGTTGTAATTACTTAAACAACACAGAGTTCACCCAACTTCAGCAACAAACCTAGCAATTTCAGCAACACTCTCCAAGGTGTTTTTGCAGAATGAGCAGGCGTATGATTCCCATTATGCAAAGAAGATAACTGAACAGTAAGGGGTCTGATCAAAGACAATAAATATAAAGAATTACTGATGTTTGAGATCCTTACCTAAGAAGGCATTGAAGACTCTTGATTGGACATGGAAGCGCCAACACTTGGTACAAGCCGTTTAGTACAAGACAAAAAGAACAAACAATATGGATCCTCAATAGAAATACTAATACTAATACTAATACTAGCAGCATGAATTCCGTAGGTGTTGTTGTAGATTAAACTTGTGGAAACGAAGTAGTGCCTTCAGGAGAATGAAGATGATGAGACTAGCTAAAAGTGTATCTCATATCAGCTGACTTTGTATAAATCTTGAAAATACAAACCCCCTGTTGGGAAGGTGCTTCGAATCCTCCCTTGCAATTTCATTTTATATATGTGATAAAAATGACTATATAGAGAGGTTAATCTTAATGTCACACCTTTTGGATTTGTTTGGAGCCCAATCCTTCTTCTGATATAAACAAAAAATGCTGAGAAATTAATAGTCTGCATAGCTCCTGATAATATGACTAAGAGGAGTACATCTAGAGTGCTGGGCAAATAATGGAAAACGAGGTTCTGGGGCAACTAGAGCTCAGTGGTCAATGACGATATTCGAAAAAACTATGGAGCTGATACGAGCAATTTGAGACCTGCTCCGAGGATTAATTCAAGGACTGATGCTGCAATCTTAAGGGCTGCACCTTCTCCGTGGATTAATGGGTCTGAAATATAAGGTTGGGGCTTCTAGCTCGATACGTACCAGTTCTGAGTCAAAATGGTTTGGGGTCTGACGGTTTTATTACTAACAAAGTAGGGACCAGTCCTGCAAATATTGGATTATTGGTTTTATTAGTTAACTCTGATGCTATTGCTCCATGTTTTTTGAGTGCCCGAGCTGTAGATTCAATGTATTATTGTGCAGCTCCTGAGATTGTTCTTAAAGGTGTATATATAAACTTCAACCCTTATTTTCTGGAGTTATATAATTCAAGTACCTGTAATGCAATAACCTTTTATGAGCCTACCGTCTATTTATAAATATAAGATGCCGATGGGACACGTATAGGTTCCTTGAGGCTAATTCAGATGCTAGAAGTGATGTTGGTTTTCCCAGTTCAGTTATTCGAGGTTCTTGGGTTCTCGATTTTGGCTACTCGCGGTTTTCGGGGCCTTGATTCGGCTGTTTGTGGTATTTGGGGTCTCAGCTTGGTCTTCATTGTATTGTGGGATATTACTTTGACTTTCAGTGAGTTTCACAATCTTGATTAGAAGTTTAGAAGCTGATTTAATACTACTAGGAAAAGGGCTGAAGAAACCAGTCTATTACTATTTTTTTTTTTTAATTCAGTTGATTTACCTCCTTGTTTGAGATTTACTAGCACTATTGATCCAAAGTATAACTATGCAGCTTCTAAGGATGGTCATAATGCCACATATAGAAACTCCAGTTCTTATGGTATGAGGTTATTCATTCCAGCTAGACAATTAAGTAAGGACCCGCTGTGAAAATCTCTTGGGTGAATTACATTTGTCCCCCATGTGGTCTATTCTAATAGCACAAAAATCCTATGTATTCTAAAAATTGCAAAAAACCCCCATATAGTCTACCTTAATAGCACGAAAACTCCATAAACTTTAAAAATTGCAAAAAACCTCCATGCTACAATAATTAGCACAAAACCCCATTCAATCACTTTTATTATTAGAAATGTATTTCAAGTATATTAATGGCATTATATAAATACATTAATGTACTTGAAATACATTTTTTAATTGAAAATTCTTCTAAGGCAGTTTTTGGGCTTATTATTGTAGACCACATGAAGATTTTCTGCAATCTTTAGAATACGTGGGATTTTCGTGCTATTATGGTAGACCACAAGGGAGTTTCTTGCAATTTTTAAAGTACATATGGGGCTTACGTTCTATTAGAGTACACCACATGGGGGTCAAGTGTAATTAACCCTAAATCTCTTTTATGCAGCTGCACATGCGGCTATACTTGACCTAATTTGTTTCTCGGGAGGTGAAAATTTGTATTTACGTAGGTCTCGGTGCTGCAGATGTTGGTATTTCTTCAAAGTAACAACAAGGCATTCTTTATAATATTGTGGCTTCAATTATGGTTCTAAATAGCTCAAAGGCCAACTTGCGTACTCAGATTAGTGTTACGCCTGTGAAATTGGTTTAAAACAGTTCAAGGACCTCTTTGAAGTTTTTCAAAATATTGAGACTACTTTCTTGATCTTTATTAGCTCATGGATCAACTCAAAATTCCAAATAATAAATGGACCTGGCTTGAAAATTCTCTGAGTTGATGATCATAGTCAGTGACCTGCTATAGCTGTGCAAATTAATGCAGTTTTCAAACTGTAAAAAAAAATGAACTTTTAGGGCTGTAGTTATTTCGGACCAAATTAACTTCTTATGGTCAGATATTTATTTGACATTAAAAATATTCATAACAAAAAAAGAATTATTGCTCAGATAATTCTTTAATAATTCTTGATTAGGAATCAGATAATAGGATTGTTATTTTGTTTAAATGTATTACGCGCTAAAAAAAAAAAAGAATTATTGCTAAAAGAAAACGATTAATGAAGTTAGCTAAGTGTTTTTTTTTTTTGTTTTGTTTTGAAAGCTAAGTGTTAAAAATAGTCATTAATAAAAAATTTAAATTTTTTCTAATAAAATACATATTTTTTGAAAACATTTTTTCTATCTTTTTATATATTTATTATCTTTATTATTAAATATATTATTTTATTTTTAATGCAATATTTATTTTTTAATATTAAACAAAGAAAGTGGCACTTCCACCAGTGGCGAATCTAGAAACATAAATGAGCGTGGGCTTGAGTCATAATAGAGTTCGGGGGAAAAAATTATATAAAACAAATGAATTTAGTGATTAAATAAAATCATATAAAGATTTAAAAAAAATTACCAACAGTATCTTATTCAATTCATTTTTTATCATATTTTTTTTCTATAAATAAAACAGATTTTTAATAAATTAATATTAGTTATATAAATGAATATTTTTCTATCAATTAATATTTGTTATGATATTAAAAAAAATTAACAAAAATTTAAAGAATACATGAGGATAAATTATTAATATTATAAAAATTATAATAATATAAAGTTAAAGCTTTAAATTAGATAAACTAAAATCTAATAATGGATTAAATTTCAAAAATATTTTAATGGATTAATTTTTTTTAAAAGATTTGAGGGTGGGCTTGAGCCCACCCTTTGCTTAGACAGATCCGCCTCTGACTTCCACCATCATTACCATCACCACTACCACCACCACCATGTAAAAATTTTTTTAACCACCGTTACCGCCACTACCACCTCTTCCACCACCACAACAACAACCACCGTCACCTACTACTAATTCCATCGCACACGCGCGCGTCTGGATTTTTTTTTAAATTGTTATAACTAATTTAAAAAAAATTTAAAAAATAAAAAATTTGCATTTTGGGACAAAGCAAATTAATATTTTCGTCTATGATTTTTTTTTGTTTTTTTATACTTTTTTTTTAATTTTTTTCGCAAACATGAAATTCACTGTTCTAAACAGTGTATTTTTTTTCGCAAACATGAAATTCACTGTTCGAAACAATGAATTTCATGTCTGCGAAAAATATTCAAAAAACAATCATAGACGTAAATATTAATTTCTCTCGTCTAAAAATACAATTTTTTGATTTTTTTAGAATTATTATGACGATTTTAAAAAAAAAATTGTGGATGCGCGTGTGTGATAGGATTAGTAAATGGCGGTGGTTGTAGTTGTTGTTGTGGTGGAGGGGGGTGGTTGAGGTTGTAGTGGTGGTAGTTATGGTTGTGGTGGGGATGGTGGGTAGTGGTGGTGGGGTGGTGGCGGTGGTTGTGGTGGTGGTGGTGGTGGCGGTGGTAGTGGTGGTGTTGAGAAATGGTAATAGGGTGGTTAAAGTTAAATGATTAATAACAAAGTAATTAAAAAAATTATGTAAGAGTATTTTTGTTAAGGGATGTTTTTAATAAATAATTTTCTTAAAGAATTTTTTTAACAAATAAAATTTTCAATGAGATTTTTTTAATTAATGGCTCAACAAAAAATTATCAATTAAATGTTAACTCTTTCTTTTCATACTATTAATACATAATCATTTGATACTACACTCCACACTGTCTATATTCTTTTCTTCTCTTGTATATGATATTCTAGGGTTTCAATCCCTTTTTCTTTCCGATCAAAACCCCATCCACCTAGAGTTTCTGTCATAATCTCCGCATACGATACACTTATCACATCAAAATTTCTATCACATCCGCCTCACAATCTGTAACACGATTTTATTAACTGGACATGCAAAGAAAACCTTTTTTATATTATCTCCTAGAGATATGATTTTGATCCAATTACGTTGGCCTTAGAGATCGGAGTATGGCCATAACTTGATTACCGGCTTTGAAGTTTTTCACTCCAGATCCGACCTTCACAACTTCTCCAGCAATGTCAATTATGAACCAAAAGCAGTAATAAAAGTTATTTTCATATTTGCATCACTGTTTAGATCTATTTTGTATCATGGTTCTATAGACTACATGTATTATGATCATCTCATCACATAAGTCAAATCTTAATCCGACTCATAGTCGTATTATACGCGACTCGTATGGTAAGACAAAAATCAAGACCACAGGGATGTGTGTCTCCCGATTGCAATCCGGCAGTCAACCTAGTATTGAGACTAAGGACCAGACGGAATATATTTAGAGCTGATTCTGATTGTGATATGAACAATGAAAGTATAAGTGATATATCTTAAGACGCATGACATGGGTATTTATATATAAAGAAAGTCAAATATACTTGGGTGGATTTTTATTGTACGCCACTAGGAAATGTTTGGAAGTTGATGTCCTCGGTCGCAAAAGATATAATTCTCTTTATAGACGGACTTTGAGCTACCTATTTTGGGATCTAAGATTTACTAAATTATTTTTGTGGCTCGTGATTATGTTTGAGCATGTGGTAAGGAG
This sequence comes from Nemophila menziesii, assembly GCA_029959085.1. Taxonomy (NCBI): domain Eukaryota; kingdom Viridiplantae; phylum Streptophyta; class Magnoliopsida; order Boraginales; family Hydrophyllaceae; genus Nemophila; species Nemophila menziesii. The sequence continues at coordinate 1,662,850 of JARWIR010000064.1, read as the reverse complement.
ATAGACAATGGTTTGTTAGTGTAGGAGAGGAGTTGTCTCATTAAATGGTTGAAGACCACTGATGGTCTCAAACATAACATGATGGATGTTTCGTACAAGATTCGAACATTGATGGTATTAAAGGCATTTTTCGTGATTCCGAAGGTATGTTTATTTGAGGTTTCGGTAGAACTTGTAATCTTGAGTCGGGTTTTGTCTCAGAAATGTATGCTTTATATTATGATCTTTGAAGGAATTAATGGGGTTCAAAAGAATATGTACTGAGATTGATTCCCTGGAAATATATGCATTAGTGAAAGCGGTATACGAGTTATGGAGATTGGTCGAATGACACATTAAGGGATTTTATTAATATCTTACAAAGGAATGGAATTTCGAACTACGTCATATTTAAAGAGAAGCCAATTCCTATATGTGAGCACGGTCAAGTTTGGCTAGGCTTTTTGCCAAAACCAAAACCAAACGGTTCGGTTCTTAAGGGTGTTGGAAACGAATCAAATGGTTTTTATCCGTTCGCTTTTGTTGGTTTTCAGTTCAGTATAATGATTGGTTCGGTGACTGGATAGGTTTCAAGGAAGTCTACTTGAGAGATTTTATTATCTAACACATCCATATATGAAGTCTCTGATTTTCATGTTACTGACTGACGTAGAAGAATTGCATTCTTGAAAAGTAAATATTATGCTTTGAATTGTAACAACTAATTACAAATTAATATTTCTATAATCTAATCCATATATTTTGGTTTCAAGAATTTTTAATAAACGAAGGATTTCTTAGATTTATCGAATAATGATTTATGTAGAGATATTTTGCACATTATGACCTTTCCAGGGGTGGCGATACTATATGTCAAGGTGGCAAACGGTCGGTACGGTCCGTACCGGTTCTTATCGGCTCAAAATCTTAATGGACCATCCCGGTCCGGTCCGGTCCGGTTTATTGTGCATAATAGGAGAACCGAACCGATATAAAGAACCGGTCAAACCAGTTCTGGTCTGGTTCTTACCGGTTTTGAACTGGTTCTCACTTTTTTTTTGGAAAACAATTTTTTAATTTTAGACTAGTTAAAGGTTTTCTTTGTATGGAATGGGATTTGTGGAAATTTTTCATAAAAGATAATTTATTACAACATTGTTTTCTTCAAATTTACAAAGGAGAAATAAATTACACAGTATTAGTTCAATCTTATAGATCTAAATTACACAACTTATTACACTTAACGATTAAATAAATTACAAAGGAGAAAAAAACTTATTACAATTATAACTTAGCTAATGAATTAATTATTACAATCAAATTTCACCAAAAGAATAAGCTATAACTTATAAGATTAAATTAGGGGGTGGGGGGGGGGGGGGGGCTGGTGACTGTGCCCAAGGAATTCAGGCTGCCTACGTACCTTTCTATAGGTAGTGTGAAATGCATACCCACAAAAGGATCAAGCCACCACGAAGTTCTGTAGAGGATTATCTTAGCAATCCATGAAATGCTTGAGTTTGAAATATTGAAGTTGTTGTGTGAGACTTAGAACTTTGAAGTAGACAAATAAAAAAGATACAAAAGTAGTTACGTAAGAAGTTATCAGATTGTGTAGTTTGCAAGATGGAAAATGAAGTTCATGGACACTATCTTTATAGGCAAAGAGAATACTATTAAATAAGGTAGTTATATGTAGTTGAGTATAAATGGATGTGACTAGTATCTATATTCTTAAAAGCATTGCATCGGAAGAACATATTTTGTTCTTACAAAATATATAAAAGGCAAAAAGATCTTTACTTATATGGAAGTGACAAGTATCCATAGATTTAAATACTTCATATCAAAAGGTTGGAGAAGGTTGGACTACAGAATTACTTACCAACCAAATCATAAACCATAAACCATATCAGATAAACCAAAAAACCCCTTCCTTTTTCTCAAATCAGAATTTTATGCCCAAAAAATATTTTCAAAAACTTTAAATACAAAACATTGGAAATTATATGTTACTTTGCAATTTATAAAACCTTAAAAGTATATATATATATATATATATATATATATATATATATATATATATATATATATATATATATATATTGTAAGGTATTAATGCAATGTCATCACACAACTACACAAGTTTACTTTGGACCAAGAACATCACTTTGGAAAAGTTCAGGGACAATTTTGGCAAAATTTTCCTTTTTTCAGAATTCCAATAATCCATCGACCATATAAGCTTAAAAAATCAGTTTTCCAAAAAATCAAATTGCAGAGGTGGAAATACATTCACCATAAATCACATGGACAAAATGAGAATTGATACTCAAAGTCCTTGAGTTATTTAAAAAAACATACAAGTCATCCAATTTCGAAAACTATATGGTCACTAATTCTTTTTATTTAAAGCAAAACAAACAATTTAGTCCCCTAACAATCAATTTCGCATAACACATGGATTAATATGATCAATTTCGCATAACACATGGAGTACTAGAATCATATTAACTTATAGTATCAATTTTGCATAACAAAGAGACTTATAGTCTCAATTTCGCATACCAAAGGGACATATAGTATCAATTTTGCATCACATAGGGACTTATCGTATAAATATCACATATCTCAGGGACTTATAGTGTTGATTTCGCATAACACGGGGACTTACATAAAAAAATTCACATAAATCAGGACTTATAGTATCAAATTCGTATAACACATGGACTTACACAATCAAATTCACATAAATCAGGGACTTATCAATTTCGCATAACAAAGGGACTTATAATATCAATTTTGCATAACTCAAGGACTTATAGTATATTTTTCACATGGAAAAGGGACTTACATAAAAAAATTCACATAACTCAAGGAATTATAGTATCAATCTCGCATAACACATGGACTTACACAATCAAACTTAGACAAATCAGGGACTTATAGTATCAATTTCACATAACAAAGGGACTTATAATACCAATTTCACATAACTCATGGATTTATAGGAATATTACCCACAACTCCATCAACCTTCCATCACCATTCCATCATTGCTTCAATTGATTAATTAATCCAATCCATAAGATTTAACATGCACAAGACAAAATGAACAGAGCAATATTAATCTTCTATACAAATTAGGCATATAAATAGAAAACACCATCACATACTTACAATCAATTGATGGCTACTTAGCAACACCGAATTATTAGTGATTTTTATGAAAGAAATACCATCACAATAATACCCACAAATATTCATGAAAACCCCCTTCCAATGTCGAAAAAATAAACATCATGGATGAAGAAGGAGAGCATAAACAATTTAGGTGAAGTATCTATCAATGGTGAGTCGGTGGAGAGCATTAGGAGAGTGAGAGAATTGCAAAAAGTAGAGAGAACAAGAGTGAATGTGAGGAGTGGGTTAGGTGAGGTGGGTGGGTTTTGTTTGTGATTTAATGTTACAGAGTGAATGTGAGGCAGTGGGTGGGTTAAGGAGTTAAATAAAAAAAATTGTACAGTTGTTATCGGTCTGGTCCGATTCGGTTTGGTCCATAGGCAGGGATTTTTTTAAGGATCCGGACGGATATGTGGTGGACCGGTCCGGTCCGCTTCGGTTCTATACTATTCATGCGTTTCGGTTCCGGTCTTGGAACTGGTTGGTCCGGTTCGGTGGATCGGTAGGACCGGCCCGATAGCTAGGTTAAACTATATGTGAGCATTTTTTTATTAAAACTTTACTCCATTTCCTATCCCCTTATCATAATCTTATTTTTAAATATAAAAAAAGTAGATGTGCCTCAAGTAAGGATATATGAGATATCATTCAAAACTCAAAAAAATTAGGTACATAAATTATTTTTTGTATTTTTAAGTCTGTTTTTTAGTTCGATTAAGTATAAAAAACCGAACCAAACTTTTTCGGGTTTTAAAAAGTTTATACCTAACCAAACGGTTTTGTCGGTCTTTATTTTTTTCGGTTTTGTTTTGCTCAACCCTAGGCAATACATGTGTGGATTGTTAGCTAGAAGAGGACCAGAGTCGGTAGGAAGTCCGTTACAATATGCAGATCCACCAGATGGATTCTGGAGCAGGATCACAAAATATAAGAGTGGTTGGACCAATCATAGAATAGTCGTTAGCACATGTTAGGATTAGTTGGCGAGCCTACTGGTCACCTTGACCTCCAATGTATGAAAAAAAACTAATTAATGTATCCTGATGATAATACATCTTTGTTGTAAATATAATTTAAAGGTATAATTATTTAAAAGAATGATATATAATTAAAAGATGACTTGAAATTTAACAATATTATAATTGTTTTCGGTAAATTTCTAGTAAGTTACGAATATGGAATAAATCTAATTTTTATTTTAAATAAAAATGAAGTGACATGTTAAAGAGCAATTTTAACACCTTACAATCATATTTAAAGTAAATAAGATTTTAAATACTAATAAAAATATAGGATAATCAATTTTAAACTTTTATAGGACATCATAACCAGTGACTCAAGTTTATATTTTGTAAACATTCTATACCTTATCTAAGTGATTTTTTTTATTATTTGTTAGTACACTTTTTTACCAATTAATTTTTTATTCATGATCTTCAAATCTTAATAATATTTGAAAAAAAATAGTTGTATCTCAATATAGAGAATACACATTAAGTACAAATGTAAATCAACAGTCATAAGTTAACTATAATGCCTTATTTGTGATCGTATGGGTTGGAAGACTCCTAGGGATGTATTTAGTTTTGGTCTTTTTGAGAGCTTCTTAGTTTAGTATTTCACAATCCAATGTGGATCTCCATATAACCAATTTTTTTTTATATATCAAGTATGATATGTAAAAATAGGAATTCAAATGTTGTGGTGTCAATAAACCCTGGAACCGTGATTGGTTAAAACTTTTTTTTTTGGTCGAAAGAAGCATAGATTGAAACTTCAAAAATACATCACCCTATCCCCGTAGGGGTTATGTCAGCAGCTAAGAGTAAGGCAAGCTTGGGAGGTGGAAAAAACTTCCAAAGGCTAAACAAGGAGTTTTTAATCTCCTGTTTAGCCACCCAATCTGCACACTTGTTTTTTGACCTCCTAATAAAGGATATTTTAATATTACAGTCCTTCTTAAGTTTACTAATACAATTCACAAAACCTCTAATATTACAAAAAGATTTTACATTCTTAGAAAGTTGAATAAAAAGAGCTTGACAATCAGTCTCTACTTCAGCTTTGCCTAGCGGGAGTCTTGAAGCTATCTCACAAGCTTTCACAAGTCCTCTAGCCTCTGCTTCAAGTGGAGAGTTTGCAAAAAAAATTCTAGTACAACCATCAACTAAATTCCCTCGTGAATCCCTGAGAATACAAGCATATGAGGCAACATTAGTTTTATATTCAAAAGATGCATCACAATTCAATTTGAAACATCCTGATAAAGGTGGTGTCCATCTTCCATTTCTGCCCTCTCTCAAGGTATGCACCTGAGTTGCATTAATGTGTGTAGTGGCAGGAAGTGAACTAGAAACAGTCCTCTCTCCTGAGTCGTTATATAAATTTGCCTCAGAGTATATTCTTTTTGACAATAAGAAATCATCATAGGCTTTAGTTGCTTCTGATAAAACCTTTAAAGGGTCAGGGACTGAGCCTCTATAAATTGCTTCATTTCTTGCTTTCCAAATAGTCCAAACAATGTAGAAAGCCAATTCGCCTAGTCCTCTTTTATTAAATTCATTCTCAACACGACTTAGTCTAATAAAATTAATCCATTTTCTGAAATTGAAAGAAGGAGTAGTTAAAGAATAAAAGTTGAGTGGACTCGCTAACCAAACAGCCCTGGCCCATGAGCAATGAAAGATCATATGCTCCACATTCTCAGAAACCTCCTCACAAATAGAACAAATATCTGAAACACAAGATTTTCTCATTTTTCTATTCTCATTTGTTGGTAGAGCATTCTCACAACATTTCCAAATAAATTTTTTAACCTTTGGGGCCACTTTCATATCCCACACTACTTTCCAGTCCTCAGACTGAAGTATAAAAGATTGTTCTCCTTTGTCTTTTCTACATTTCTTGTCCTTCTCCAACTGAGCCCTCCATAGCCTTAAGTACATATCTTTCACAGATACCCTACCACTAGAAGAAAAAGGCCAGAAAGGCACATCTTCATGGTTGTATTGTGACAAGAATATAGAGGCTATGGTTGCTACAGTTGTAGGAGGCAAAAACAAATTTAATAAATCCAAATTCCAAGAAAAGGTCAATGGATCAATAAAATCTGCAACACAATATAAAGTACACCCATTAGGTTTAACAAGTACAGTAGCTGAGGGAATCCAATCATCTTTCCAAAAATCCAATGACTTACCATCACCTACATTCCATTTCAAATCTTTAATAAAGCAGTTTCTACCTTCAATAAGGCTTTTCCAGCCCCATGAGCAGTTACTACCAATCTGAGCTTTAAAAAAATCAGTAGTAGGGAAATACTTCCCTTTAAAAAGTTTATATAATAAAGAGTTCTTATTTAAATTGAATTTCCAAGCATTAGAGGCTAAAAGAGCAAGATTTTGGCAGTGAAATTCTTTAAACCCAAGACCTCCATCATCTTTACTGTTCATAAGGGTTTGCCATTTGATCCAATGGCACCTACCTTCACCTTGGTTATCCCAATAAAAATTGGATATAAGTGAGATAAGGTGAGATGTAATTTTCTTAGGAATTAGAAAAACTGACATAATATAGTTAGGGATAGCCCCAACCACTGCCTTAATGAGAATTTCTTTCCCACTTTTAGAGAGCATTTTAGTGTCCCATCTTTCCATATTTTTCATAACCTTTTCAATTAACCACTCGAGAGACTTAACTTTAGATTTGCCCCAAGAAGAGGGTATACCAAGATATTTGCCCAAATGATCAATTTTATTCATTCTCAGGAGAGATGAGAAATTACCCCTCAAGTGTTGTGGAGTATTTTTGGAAAAAAATTACACCACTTTTATTAAGATTTAACTTCTGTCCCGAGGCAAAAGTGTACCAATGCATAATATTATTGAAAATGTCTATATTATTTTCACTAGCTTCAAGAAAAAACAAGCTATCATCTGCAAACAATATGTGTGTTACCATTGGAGCACCTCTAGAAATGGTGATCCCTTTAAACAATCCCATGTCCACATAGAAATCAATAAGGTGAGTAAGTGCTTGGGTAACAATACAGAATAGGTAAGGGGAAAGTGGATCCCCCTGCCTTAACCCTTTCTGGGGTTTCTCAATATCATGAAGTATTCCATTAATTTGGACTTTGTAAGAAACAGTTGTGACACAATTCATGATCCAACCCACCCAAGATGGGTGAAAACCCATTCTAATTAGAACATCCTTCAAAAAATCCCACTCAATGTTCTCATAAGCCTTACTCATATCAGCCTTAATGGCTAAAGAGTATTTTTTTGTATCCCTTTTATTATTCAGGTAATGAGAGACTTCCTGGGCAACAAGCACATTCTCAAAAATTGATCTATTTGGAATAAAGGAAGTTTGTGTCTCAGAGATCAAACTACCAATCCATTCCTGAAGTCTTAGGGTCAAGATTTTAGAAATGACCTTATAAATAAAATTTGCACAGCTTATAGGCCTAAAAGAGGCTACTGTGTCTGGATTTTCACACTTTGGGATAAGTGCTATAATGGTACTATTGATGTCTTCCAAAGAAGAGTTATTCAATATAAAGTCTGAAATCAGAGCCACCAAATCAAACTTGAGAACATCCCAAAATTTTTTGAAGAAAAAACCCCAAAACCATCTGGTCCAGGAGACTTATCACTCCCAAGAGACCAAATAGCTTGTTTAACTTCATCAATATCCACTCCATTAGTTAAGGAGTTATTCATTTCATCAGTGACTACCTTTTTAACTTTATCAAGAATGGGCTGATAATTCCTGTGGCCCACAGATTTGAAAATGTTATTATAGTATCCCACAATCTCTTTTGAGATGATATTAGAATCTGAAGACCAAATTCCATTTTCATCTTTTATTTTAGAGATTCTATTTCTAGATCTCTTAACCTTAGTTGATGCATGAAAAAACTTAAAATTTTTATCCCCAAGCCTCAACCAATTATTTTTTGATCTCAAAGACCAGTATAGTTCCTCTTTTTTCCAATGTTCTTCAAGTTCCATACTCAGAGAATGAAATTTAATTTCATTTTCATCACTATATGGTTTATTAAATATAATTTCTAACTGTTCAAGATTCTTTTTAATTAGAATCCTATTATTCAGGATCCTATTTCTTGCCTACAGAGATATATGTTTTTGGATTTGAGATAATTTGTATTTCATTGAAGTAATACCTCTCAAGTCCATAATGTGTCCCTTTTTCCATTTCTCAATAATGGTTAAAACTTAAAACATATACTCTGATTACCTTTTATACCCACCCTCTCTGGGTTCCACACCTACAACTTGACCCTAATGCACATCCATTCATAAAAGATTGTTTCAGATGCATTTCATGGAATCCACGATATGCGGAAATAGTGCAAGAAAATCAATAAACAAAGGTAGAAAGTTTATCAATCTTAAAAAACACGATTAAATTAATCATAAGTATTACTACAGTTAGTGTTTAAGGTTATACATTATAACAATTAATGGTAAAACACACTAATAGTACAAATTTAGAAAAAGAATAAACAAATTTATAAATCCCAACAAAGAGAAAAATGAATTACACTTTCTAATTACATTTTTTGTTTTGCTGATATGTACATAAACATTAGGCACGCAGACGAGTAATATCTGAACTTGTTTTCTAATTACTCAAATCTCAAGAAACATAACCTTGCCATCTACATTAAAAAAAAAAGAAACATTTGTTAGAGATATACTAGAAACATAAACTTAAGCTCAAAATATAGGAAATATATATAGAGCTCGGAAAAGGGTGGACAAGATAAAATAAATCATATTTTCTTCATCTAGACTAAACTTGAGAGCAAAAATCTTGCAAGAGGATTCATATTATCATTTGAATTAAGATCTCCACTTTGTTGCTTTTCCTTGTTAGTATTTCTGAAGCTTAACTCTCTCCTTCTACCTTTCCCTTTGAAAAGATAGTTGTTGCTCGCTCGTGTAAGTCTTTTAACAATGACTCCTGTCTTTAAAATACAAAGAATTCTTCTCCATAAAAATTTTCGCATGATAAGTTAATTGCACTATAAGTCCCTATAATTTGCAAAATATCCACCATAGGTCTGTATACTATGCAATATAATTGATATTCAATAAATATTGAGACTTTTGACCCAAAAAAAAAAAAGATCGAGACTTGAAGATCAATCTTTTACGGTAAAAGCAGTATTTTTCAATTATCAGGAGGCACAACCTTGACATCTGCTGAAGCAACTTGGTGACAAAACTTGAGTTGACCCCGGCTTTACACGCTCCATATCAGTAAAAAGAGTTAATCATCTACCTCAAGGCAAGGCTACATTAGATACAGAAATAATCATTAATCACTTCTGGAACCTCCTCAAACTTCACAATGATCCGCAATAAAATGAAAGAAGCATATGTGTTTTACCTCTTTTAATAAAGGAACAACGAGATTCAATAAGTGAGGAGCCAATAATTTCCTTAAATAAAAAGTTTGGGGTCATACTTAGATGAATTTGAACTTGTTGATGAACGATCTGTTTTAACTTCTTGCCTATCTTTGCTAGCTTTGCCTAGCATTGACGTTTCTTTTTCCTTCAGTCCGGCTTGAATAGTCGCCTTTGCCTAACTAACATAACAATCAATTATTACAACCCTAGTATATATAATGATTATGAACATAATATTTGGGTTTTTTGCATTCTACCTGTGTGGTCTACATAAGTTTGGAATATTACAAATGTTGGGTGGTTAGGTTCGAAAGAGGAAGAAGAGTAGATGAAACAAATCCAAGAAGCTTCATTGTAGAAAAAAAAGTAAAAGTGATTCTTCTTATAGTAGATATAATAGTTGCGAAGAGGAAATAATAATGCAGAATAATCCAGTGCGTTTAAAATCAGTTTTTTTTTTTTTGTTACATAGGAGAGACACTTTGGACTCGGAGTCATTGACTTGGTTCGGACCTGCACCACCAGCTTTATATTTAAGCTTAAAAACCCATTTACTCCCAATGGGTTTTATGTCAGTAGTTTGGGGAACAATAGACCATGTATGATTATCTTCAAGAGCAGTGAGTTCCTTTTGTATGGCATTCATCCATTCAGGAGAGGTAGATGCTTGTTTATATGATGTAGGTTCAGTTTGAGAGCTGATAGAGGCTATATAGTGAGTGTATGTCTGAGATAAACGAGAGGTAGATAGAAAATCTTGTATAGGATATAGAGGGGAAGGTAGTGTCTGGTGTGTTGTTGAGTTAAGAGAGGTATGCAAAGCTTTGGTGGGGCATATATAATCTTTGAGGTAAGCAGGAGCATTTCTAGTTCTTGTAGGTTTGGTTAATAGAGGTGGAGTAATATTTTGAGTAAGAGGAAGATTATCTGAAGAGGGAGAAGTATGAAGAGAATTGTGGGAGGTATTAGATGTTTGTATAGGGGTTGTTGAGGTTTTTGAGGTAAATTCAGTATAAGATTGGTTTGAAGGTGGAAAAAGGAATGTATGAAGATTGTGTGATGGGGAGGTGTTAGAAAAAGGAAATATAGATTCATGAAAAACAACATTTCTGGATATAAAAGTCGTGTTTGTCTCAATGTTTAATAATTTGTAGCCTTTTGTGTGTAGAGGGTAGCTTAAGAATATGCATTTTGTAGCCCGGGAGTCAAATTTGGTTCTTCCTTGTTTTAAGGTTGAGGCAAAACACAAGCACCCAAAGACTCTCAGATGATTAAGGGTAGGTTGTTTGTTGTAGAGAACTTGATAGGGTGATTTGTTATTTAGGAGAGGAGTGGGTAATCTGTTAATAATATGTGTGGAGGTGAGTATTGCTTCAGACCAAAATTGGATAGGAAGTTTAGATTGAAACATCAAGGCTCTAGCAGTTGCAAGTAAGTGTTGATGTTTTCTTTCCACCAAACCATTCTGCTCAGGAGTTTCTACACAGGAGGTTTGATGTATAATTCCATATGTGGAATAGAATGAAGTAAGATTGAATTCTACACCATTATCACTTCTAATCTTCTTTATCTTGACATTAAATTGAGTGTGAACTAGATTATAGAAACAAAGCAAATGAGAACCAACTTCAGACTTGTTTGTCATCATATAAATCCAAGTACATCTAGAAAAATCATCAACAATTGTGAGAAAATATCTATGTCCTGTGTAAGATATATGTTTAAGGGGACCCCATATGTCACAATGTATGAGTTCAAAGCAAGAAGAAGAACTAGAAGTTGAAGTAGGAAATACAAGTCTTTTTTGTTTTGCAAAAGAACAAGTTTCACAAACATTAGAAGGCAGAAAAGTAATAGAAGAATCAACTGTCTTTAGTGCTTGAAGTTTAGCTTTAGATGCATGACCAAGTCTTGAGTGCCAAATATCTAACTTTTGAGTTGTAACTGAGTGAAAGCAAGATGATTGAGAAGGAGTATGAAGGTAATATAGTCCATTGAGTTCATATGCAGTCCCAATCATCTTCTTGAACTTTGACTCCTGTAATGAGCAATGTGTAGGAAAAAAGGACACCAAAACCTGAGACTCTTTAGTTAACTTTGAAATGGATAGTAAGTTTTGTTTGAATAATGATACACATAGGACATTTTTCAATGTTATATACTTATTTATATATATATGTCCTGTATAGTCAGCCTGTACTATATCTCCATTAGGTAAAGACACAGATATATTTGTAGGATAGTAAGAACCCGTGTAAAATGAGGGGGAAAAAATTAAGTGATCAGTTGCACCAGTGTCTAAAATCCAAGAAGAGTGAAAAGTATTACCTTCTTGAGTTGAAGCTTGATGAACTGCAGGAGAAGTAGAAGCAGAATTATGAGCTAGAGCAATGAGTTTGCTAACTTGCTCAGGAGTAAACTCATAAGAACTGAGACTTTTAGAGTCTTGAGTTGTATCTTGAGGAGCTGTAATGCAATTTGCTTTCGAGTTAGATGAGAAAGTGTTATAGGATCTTTTACCTCTTGGACCAGTCCATCCAATTGGATATCCATGTAACTGAAAACATTTATCAACAGTGTGCCCTGTGTAACCACAATGAGTGCACAATACTTTCTTCTTGTCTCCATAAGTAGTAGATTTTTGCACATTTCTTGCATAAAACGCCTGAGTAGGTTCAGAAAAATTTGTTAACTCCCTTTGGCTTTCTTCTTGAACTAACATAGCAAAAACTGAGTTGATCTTAGGAAGTGGATCCATCAAGAGTATCTGACTTCTAGCAGCTGAGTAGGATTCATTTAATCCAATTAAGAACTTGATAATGAAGTCAGTTTGTTGCCTCTCAACAAGAGTATCAAGGAGTTTACATGTACATTGATTCATAAAGCCACACGAGCATATAGGATTTGGGCGAAAATGAACATATTCATCCCAAAGCGCTTTGAATTTTGCAAAATACTCAGAAATGGAAGAAGAAGATTGAGTGATCGAACTTAGTGACTTTTCGAGTTGATAAACACGTGCACCATTAGACTTACAAAAACGTGTTTTGATTTCATTATATAACTCATGTGCAGAGTTAACATATAGCAAGCTGCTCCTAATTTCTTTAGAAATAGAGTTAAGGATCCAAGAGAGTACCAAATTGTTGGCACGAGTCCAAGCAGAAAACAAAGTGAGGTCGGTTAATGAAGGCTGAGTTATATCGCCGTTGACGAATCCAAGTTTGTTCTTCACAGAGAGAGCTATCTCAATGGCGCGAGCCCAAGCTAAATAGTTGTCGCCTGTAAGTATCTCAGAAACGAGAGATATGCCCGTGCTTTCACTAGGATGTAAATAATAAGGACTTGAGAAATCTTCAGAAACAGGTGTAGTGGAAGACATAGCTTGTGATGTAGTATGTAGGATTTAGAAAATAGAGGTAAAGAGAGTGTGATTAGTGCGGAAATGAGATGTTTTGCTCTGATACCATGTTGAATTACACAAGTGAGAGAAGAGCAGCCATTAATGGCGAAAGAGAAGCTTAAGAGAAGATGGAGAAGAAAGAGAGATGTAGAGAGAAAATTAGAAGCTGGTTTATTAAGTTGTAAAGTAATGCAGTTGTACATATATATATACACGTTTATTGTTTATCTAAAGCATCTAAACACAGCTAGATTACAGCTGGATTTCTAACTAACTAACCAACTAACAGATTCTTGATCTAACTTCTTCTTTATTTGCATAATAGTCCTTCTTCTTTGTTGTTCTCCATTTTCTGCATTTTGTTGACTTCTAGAAGCGAATTCATACTCCAAGAACTAGAGATGACCAAGGCCCTAGCCAGTGAGCTAATCCCAACTGGTTTAAAATCAGTTATTTCGGTTGTGGAACCTTCTGAGAGAGATTCATATTTAGAAGAGATTCTTGATCGTGATGATTATCCTTCTTCTAGAAGTAATGATAGTTATGACGGGGCGAGTAGAATAAAGTCCACTTATTTGTCTGAGGAAGAAATTGACGGCCCCCTCAGAGCACGAAACTGAGATTTCTAGTACAGTTGTGGGTCCTGTAAACGGTGATCTTGAGTTTCTTTTGAGGTAAAAAGATCTCGAGAATATAAGGAAATCTCGAGGTGAACCAGAAATGAAGTCTAAGAATATTAATCGCTCCTATTAAGGATGTAAAAAATAACAGTAGTCCGGTTTAAGAAGTTGGAAAAGATAATAAAGACGGAAAAGCCCCCTAAAAGATAAATCAGCTTCGTTTTTTGATTATATCATATCAAGCTCAGGCTTTATATACCATAATTTCAAAAAGGGTGATAAAGAGGTTAATAGTCCATTAAAGACCCGAGAAAGAGATATAAAACCACAATAGATGAACCATTTTTATTCTGTACTAAATTAAGTTCAAAATCTTTCTAAATTGAGATCAGTTAAGGTGATACAAAATGAAGGAAAAGAGAATATCAGTTTCAAACAAAAATATGTTATACCTTTTAGTGTTATGCAGATAGTAATAAAACAAGTTTGTGATCAATGTAATGCAAAACAAAAAGAAGTTACAGTTGATATGAAGATCGATCACAACAGGAAATCAAGCTGTTGACGACTTCGTTTTGGCTTTTAGACGACCTTTTTAAAGTGTTGTCTTATCTTTGCCAGCATTTATACCATAGTGGCCTATACTCGTGTTGGCAATGTTATGACTAAACTTTGATAGGATAGTCAGCTATTGAGACCCCCTTTCCCGGCTCCCTTTCAAAACAGTCGGCTATTGACACCTTTCCCGACTTCCTTCCCAAACAGTAGGCAATTGAGACCCCTTTCCCAGATTCCTTCCCAAACAGTAGGCAATTGAGACCCTTTTCCCCGGCTCCTTCCAAAATAGAGTAGGCAATTGAGACACCCTTTCCCACCTCATTTCTAAAATAGAGTCGGCTATAACGCTCCTATTTCTCAGCTCACTTCTAAAAAGGAGTCGCCTATTGATACTTACGTGCATTAGGAAGCATCAGAGCAGGCCTACAAAAGAATAAGAAAACAAAAAAGTAAATATCCAAATAATTGCACTATAGGTCCCTGTGGGGGGCATAATGCAACTATCAAAGAGTAGGTTATGAATACTAACACCAGCTATTCCTAGACTTTCATGGCTTTTTAATGAATCATCCCTGTAAGCTAAATTGAAAATTAATTCTAGTATAGGTCCCTATATTTTGAAATAAATACACTGAATGATTCTATATTATGCAAAACAAGATATTAATTGCACTGCAGGTCCCTATTAAAGGCAAAATAAAATGCTATTTTGAATGAATTAAACTATAGGACCCCTGATATCTAGCGAAAATGCACTGGATAACCCTATATTATGCAAAACAAGACATTAATTGCAATGTAGGTCCCTATATTTTGCAAAAAATGCACTTCATGTCCCGATAATATGCAAATAAGATGCTCTTCTAAATTAATTGCACTATAGGTCCATATATTATTCGAAAACTGCACTAATATATTTATGAAAATATTGCCCTGTAGGTCTCTATGTTATGCAAAAAAAGCACTATATATACCTGTATTTATGCAAATAATGCAATAAGTTCCCAACATTATGCGAGAAATGGACTACAGGTTCCAATATTATGCGAAAAACACACTGTAAGTCCCTAGATTATGCCAAAAACTGCACTACAGGTACGCAATACATTTATTTTTAGAAGTGATTACACCATACCTCACTTTCGGCAGGTAATAAGCTTCTAACATCATGTAATTCAAATCAAGAAGCTATTAATTGTCCTCCAACAGCTAAAAATATGGTGTGAGAGCCATTGATATTCCCACCAAAATGAATAATAAAGAAGATAATTATGGAGACATTATACCCTACAAATATGCCCACATTAACATAGTATTATTAGAAAAATACACAAAAATATTCAACCAACAAAAAAAAAGGAATTTTTTTCCCAAAATGGCCCCTGAACTATAGGCTAGTTATACGAATGGTTCTCGAACTTCTATAGTTGCCCAAGCAATCCTCGAACTTTTTTTATCTCCGCTAAATTCCATCCATTTTCACCGCGGTATTTTTGATACCCAAATAGTCCTCAAACTTTTAGAATTTCCCAAAATGGCCCCTCGACCTTTGTGTTTTAACCAATTTGATTTCGAATATCGTTTCCTTATAGTAAATAGTATAGACTTATAGGTATTTTCGTAACCTAAATAGTCCTTAGACTTTTTAATTTCCCCATATTGGTCCCTGTACTATCCCCCTTTTACTAGCTTGGTTCTTAACTATAAAGACTAATTATGGGACAAAAATGGTGCAATTATATAGACTCCTGTTTCAGAAACCAAAGGGACTAACAGTGCAATTAACCAAAGTAACACATACCTAGTTGGCCAAGAAGTTCAACTCAAACAATTATATATTCAAACTTCTTTCCTTCTTTCTTAAAACTGGTAAATTGATATCTAAAAGTACCACAAGAAAGTAAATATTATAAGTATCCGAGGGTATATTAGGCAAACAAGGGTATTGGTGTCTCCTTGTGTGTTCTAAACAAACACACCTAAAAAGGCAAGACACATACCGCAAGTGTACGGGTCGTCCAAGTAATATCCGGTAAACAGGATTTCGATCTCAGGGACAGATTGGATATAACTAAGGTGTTATGCAATAAATGGAAATAGTTGCTTGAATGACAATTAAAAGTAAAAGAAATAAAGTTTTGTTTTGTTTTTGTTTAAGGACTAAAGTGCAAATAAAGTAAGATATTAATCAATGCTTCTTTTAATGGACAAATTAGTAACTAGTAATAGTCGGGATTCTAGATTCTCCTGACCCCTGTCAGGGTGGACTTAGGAGTTATTCTCAGATGTTACAAACCCCGCCAGGGCAATCATAATCCACCTTCGAATGTCAGGTTCTCTACCCAATTGGCTATAAGATTAACTAAGTACGTCAGGATCAATAATTTCTATCTTACGTTTATTACCTATGTCCGTAATTAAACCCCCCGTCAAGATGATCACTTCCCCACCAAAGTGAATAGCTTAATTACTAAAACCTATGTCTAATTGGCCAAATTAAAAATAGTGAAATAACCTTACGATAATAAACAATTCAAAATTACTCAATTAGAATTAAATTGTAAAAATCCCAAATCAGAAAACATCAATCAAATAAATTAAGGTTCAACCCATATAGCGATTTTCAAGCACTTAAAAGGTTTAGCTCATAATGGAAATTAAAACTAAGAAAATAAAACTAAAAGACATAATATTTAACAGAAAGAAAAATAAAGAAAACCTAATTATGAGGTTGGGTTTGTCTGCGAATTGGAGAAGATGACTCTCTCCAGCTCTTAGCTTCCTTCCTTCCTGCTTGCTCTGACTTGAATCCTTAAGCCTCTTGATTAATTATATGAAGTGTGTGTAAAGAGGAGGCTAAGGGGTGTATTTATAGGTGCTAGGAAGCCCTAATTCGTTTTTACTTGGAGTGGAAGACAAGTAAAGAACTCTTTAATTCGCAGCCCTAAGATCTAGGAAAGGTAAGATTCTGCTGCTGATTTGTTTTGGTCATATCTCCTTCAATACTTATCCGTTTGACGCGTTCCAATAGTCGAAACCACTGGTCTCGGAAATCTCTATCCATTGGTCTAGACCATTCTCCAAAATTCCTAGCCAATCTTAATTTATGGACTCGTCTTTGAACGTGGCTGGAATTTCAGATTTATTTGGCAGCTTTATCTTTTCCTTCTTTACATATATCCTTCCTTAATCTTTTTATTTCCATGTATATCTCTTTCCTTTACTTCTTAGACTTGAATTTCTCTCTAATTAATTACCATATATCTTTTAAAGCTTCACAATAAATAAATAATTAAACCGCATATGCTTTAAAAATTTAATAAAACAATAATTCAAGACTAGAAATAGGAAAGTGCACTCTAAAATTAGAAACTCGAATAAAATACTTCCTAACACACTAAAAATACTCTAAGACTTTAATTCTCACTTCTCCTACTTGCATTGAAATTTAAGAACCTACTAACTTTGCACTAAAAATAACCAAATTAACGCACAAAAGCTCTAAAAATGCAAATAGTCTAATTCCAAGGGGAGAAAGTGAAATATGACGAAATAAGCATAAAAATCCATCTAATAAGTCAATAATTCACCTAAAATGATGTCTCTAAAGGGATAATATTTAGAACAAATAGGGAGACATCAGGTATTCTCGTAATTTATCGTGACGTATGTTATCTGAAATAAGATCTGCTAAATAATCCTTTCCAGTATTCTCTAAGCTCTGGATGCCGTATGTTTTACGAATTCCTCCGCTATCCACAATCTTATCAATTTTGACACAAAAACACTTTTATTTCAAAATACTCCCATGTACAAAAAGCATGATCTTTAATGATCCGGTAAATACATGTAAGTCAAATCTAGTATGCGATTTACCTACAAACCTGCCCGGCCAAATACATGCGACCCTAAAGTTTGTGATACTTCTTCCCACTTATTCACTGTTTTCTGAATAGTATGAAGAAGATGAACAACAAAAGTCTTTGACTCAGGTTTACATCTTTTAGCGTTTTTCATTCCGACTTCCAACATTTCGTCAGGGCAGCTTACTATTAAAAAAATTACTCCCAGATTTGATCATTTTGTGGAGATTGGGTTGTGAAAGCAAACTTCTCCTCTCTAGGGATTAATACAATTCTACTTGCGTTGTGAGAATCTGGGAACCATCTTTGCATTATAACCCACATATGTGAAAAATAATATTGTTAATCACAACAAGGAATTTCTCTCCCTTGAGACATTCAAACAGTAGTTTAGTTAGTTCTTCATTATTCTTGGAACGAATTTCATCGGAAAGATCAACATGGTGACCTAAAAGATCCAATAATGTCTCTGTTATATCATTAAGAGTAGAAACCCAATTAGTACAATTGTACAATTGTTTATCCAATGCTTCCTTGCCTATTCCATATGGAACGACAATGGTGATAATGTTGAGTGGATCATCTCCTACAAGAAGCATATATTTTATCATTGTTTCCTTCCCCTTGAGACCCCCCTCCCAATCTTCCTTTATCCTTCAAAGTGTGACCTAATGTGTGAAAATGAATGGATTGTCTGTCGTTTTTAGATGGGGTTCATTGAAAAATGATTGCGTCAGGTGCACTTTTGTATGCATTTCCTTTAAAAAGGATTAGATGGTGTGCTCGTTTTAATTGGTTGCCATTAAAAAATGACTAAGGTTTATGTATGTGTGAATGGGTTGCCACAAAAAAAGATTGTCTTGTGTGCACGTTTAATGGATTGTCAGTGATAAATATTTGTGTTATGTGTACATATCAATGAGTTTCCATTGCAAATGATTGGGTTGTACGCTTGATCATTAAAAAACCTTCTAACTAACCTTGATTTTTCTTAAAAAATGATAGATTTCAATTTGAAAAAAAAACAGTAAGTGGTTGTGTTCTTAATGACATCGGCTATGGTGTTAATTTTTTATACCCTGCAAAATTTGGTGGTTCAAAGTTTTGCTAATGGTGGTAGGGTTGTGTTAATGGAGGTTGTTGTGACTATAGTGGTAGCTGTAATGGTGGTAGTGGTATTAATGCAGTGGTGGTGTTGTTAATATCAAGGATGATATGTGGTTGTAATGCAGTGGTGGTCAGAAGATATGATGACGAGTTTTGTGTGGTGGTGGTGGGAGAAAAGAAGATGGGTGAGAAAAAAATGAAAGAGATTCGAATTGAATTGGATATGGAATAAATCTGTTATGAAAAGATTTTGTTATATTTGGAGTTTGATAATAAGTCTTAATGTGTTAAAATTAGTGAGAGTAAGTGGAAAGATTACCTAAATGAAATAATTTCTAGGACTTTGTGAATTCGAAAAGGTAAGTTGAACTTTTTAAAGAATAATATTATAGGTTAGGATAGTTTGAACAAATATGTCTATAATTTATATGTATTATAATTTAAAACAAATAATATATAATTAAAAGGTAACCTAAAATTTAATAATATTATAATTGTTTCATGTAAAAATTTAATAAGTTATGAATTTTAGATGAATCTAACCTTAATTTCAAATAAGAGTGAAATGACATGTTAAAAAGAAATTTTAACACCTTCAATTACTCTATAAATAAAAAACTATCCGAATACTAATAAAAATATGGGATAATCATCCTTAAGTCTTTATGGAATATCGCATCCATTAACTCAAGTTTCATAAGATCACCACTAATTCCGTTTCATATTATTATGTGCCATAACTAAATAAATTCTCTTTCATGACTATTTTTTATATTAATAAAAATCTAATTAATTTTTTATCCAAAACTTTTCAAATTTCTAAAAATAAACAAAACGAGACTTCTATAACCTATCAACATCTTATATATTGATTAATGTATGACTCATCATAATTACAGCGCCAGAGCTAGTTAGACAATGGCAATGTCGAGAATCATTCTCATACTGTTGGATGGTCTGTCCGAGATGTCACTTGTAGTTCGTTAATTTTTAATTTACATTTTATATATTGAAACAAAATATCCAATTAAAATTCTTTCCAAAATTTTCAAATTTTCAATACTTTATAAATATTTCAACCTCAAGATTATTTAACTTCTTTATAAGTTTTAATTTAAATCTCAACAAATTGAAATGTATTGTTGAAATATAAGTACATGCATCTATAAATAATCAATCAATTATATATATATATATATATATATATATATATATATATATATATATATATATATATATATATATATATATATATATATATATATAAAATTAAGAACTTAATGACAACCAGTTAGAGTTAGCTCAACTGGTCAGAACCTTGCTTATTTTGCTAAGCAATATAGCTCTCTAACGAAAAAAAAAAGAATATAATGACAGCAACCCTCAAGTTACTTCAACATATTTGCGTGAAGATATTTAACAATGGAGAACTATAAAACTCTAAAATGTCTAATATTACCTAATATTCCAAACGTTAAAATTAAATAACCAATTTTTTTTTAAGATTTTCAATCAAGAAAATTTGTCAATCCTTATAAGCATGATTAAACACCAAAATAATTATAGCACAACCACAAGTATTGTATTAATAACTACAATTAACTTTAAAGTTCTACATTATAATAATAATCAAAGTTAACAACACACTAATAGTATACATGTTTACACAAAGAATAAATAAATTTACCTTAACAAAAGAAAAAAGGGTGAATTACCTATATAGTCTTGGGGATTATCTTATTGGCACAAAGAAACCCACTAATTTCTCTCTCCTCTACAGAGGCTTCTAAGACATTACTACCCTTACAATGTATATAAGACAAAAAAAGATTCTTCTCTCTCCTCCATTACAATTAATCTCTCTCCTCCTTTATCATTTTCTCTCTCTCCTCCTTCATTAACTATCAATAATTTACAGTTCCGACCACAACCACCGTCCATCATCGCCGAAAAAAGTTCTGAGCATGGAAAAAGTTTTGAGCATAAAAACTGAACATGGGGTACTGAACATGGAAAAAGTTACTGAGTATTGGAAAAAGTGCTGAGTATCGGAAAAAGTTACTGAGTATTCGATTTTTTTTATTGAGTCACTAAACTGAGCATGCTTGTTTTCTCAGTAACTTTACAGAGCATGCTCGTATGCTTAGTAACTTTACTGAGTATGAAAAATAATCAATGAGTTTTTGGGATTATTCAAATGCCTAGCTGGATCTCCATAACAAACAAAAAAACATCACAATTAAGACAATCACAGACCAAGACAAGAATTATTGTATTTGAATTTAAAACAAATTAAAAGATGGTAAAATAAATACACACAAAATGAGATTAATTTTGAAGTCATGTCATAAATAAAAAATGTTGAAGTTGAACTAATCAAAAACAAGTTTTGAGATATCAACAACTGATATGGGTTAGTACACACAGGTACTACTCATTCTTTATTTACTTTTTTCTCTATCAAATATTCCAATATTTATTTCTCGAATTTGTAGATCGATGTATTAATTTCACCGGTGGGTCCGAATCTGAAGAGCTCAAACTCGCTATTTGATACTCAAATTATACCAAGAAAACAATATATATACATAAACACTCAATTTATTCCCACGTCAACATCATCGCCATCTTTGTGTTCAACTTTACCACCACACCATCAATTCAAACGCCAGCATCATCACCTTCATTTTTCACGTCAACATCTCATAACTTGAAGAATTAAAGGTGGCTGAAGTGTCATTTTGTGGATATAAAATGGTAGGTTTGATCAAAAAAAAAAAGGTGGCTGAAGAAGGTGAACAAGGATGAGGCAGATCGGAGACGATTCCGATTAAGGCGGTCCCCATCGGCGTTTCTTCTCGGAGATCTCGCAATGCAGCACCATTGATGGAGCAGATCTCACGGTGCTAGCGGCGGCTTCTTCTCGGAGGTGCGGTGGCTTGGAGGTCAGGATCGTCTGCCTTAATTGCACCACCAAATCTGTAAAATCGGGCGCCTTCTTCTCCGGCTTCACAAACTAGAGATTTGGTTTGCCATGGATTTGTGATGTTTCGACCAAATTCTTAAGAGAAAAAGAGAGAGAAAGAGAGGAGAGAGGAGCGAGGAGCGAGGAGAGAGGGAGAGTGTTTCGGGTTTTAATAAATTCTGATAGAAATAGTATATATAGGGGAATAAAAAACAAAAAAAGGTAAAAAGGTAATTTGATTTTTGGTCTATAATGTTAAATTTAGTTTGTGGCCTTTAATAAGAAGGATGAATTAGTGTAATCTTGTTGGGTCCTATAGGTGTATTCAAGACCCCTTGAGTAATTTCCTCAAGAAAAATGAATTACACTTTATAATTATAATTTTTCGTTTGTTGATATGTATATTTAATCACATACTTTTTTTTTTCCAAAAATCAAATACTAATTTACTATCCATCATCAAAGGTATTATTCAATTTCGAATTACTCAAATCTCTAAAGCATTATCTTACCATCTATTAAAAAAATTAAAAAAAATTAATTCTTTACCTAATATAAAAATGGGTCCTAAGAAAATTGATTTAGAAAGCTAAACTAACCTTTTGGGCAAAAATCTTGCAAGAGGACTCATCATAGCATTTGAATTGAACTTTACTTTGTTGTTTTTTTTTATTGTTATCTACTTCTAAAACTTTACTCTCTCCTTCTTCCTTTTTCTTTGAGAAGATAGTTTTTTCCCGCTCTTATAGCTCTTGTAACTCTTGTAATAATGACTCCTTTGAACTGTTACAAACAATTCTTCTCCCTAAGAATTTTTGTATAAATAATTAATTGCACTATAGGTCCCTAAATCGTACAAACCTTGAAGCTGCTGAAACAACTTGGTGACAAAAACTTCAGTGGATCCCGGTTTAACACGCTCTATATCAGAAAATGAGTCAATCATCTCCCTTAAAACGGACCCTATCGTAGGTGGTGTTTATGTTGCACAAATGGAGAGAGCGGCTTGGATTTCATTCAGGCATGAGGACATTGGTATATTCTTTTATAAGTGTGACTTTCTTGGTCACTCTTAAGGAGAGTGTGGTATATCATTTGATCTCCCTCATCCTAAAGATGACCTCAAAAGATATTGTATTTGGAACGATGACTTGTGCATAGAACCAAAGTTTATGATTTATACAAGAGTTGGACTTTGTCAGATTGAGGAAGAGCAAATGGCAGCAGATACGCAATTGATAATACTGGGTTTAGTAATAACAATCTTGTTGTCAATAAAACACCACTTAATCAAGGAGTCCAAGAGAGGGTAATGGTGTTGAATCTGGCATATTTATTAAAAACAAATAAAATGATTTCTTCGAAGAAGGTAGGATGAAATACAGAGAAAGAGAGGATCTTTCCATGGGTATGAAGAGGGATATGGCTGAAGAAGTGAACAACAATTATAGAAATTAATAAAATAAGAGATTATTACCTAAGGGGTCTTGACCACACCACCCCGGGACCTAACAAGACCCCTTGAATTAACTCTTCTAACTAAAGGCCTCAGCCATAAATTAACACTATAGACAAATTTTCCAATTACCTTCTTGCCCTTATTTGTATTTTTTCCCCTATATATAATAATTCATATCAAATATATTTAATAAACCCTAAAACTAATTTCTCTCTCCTCTCTCTCATATCCCTATCCCGTGGAGCTCCTTCAGAGATGCTGGATAAAGGAAACCGCCACTAGCAGTGGTGATCTAAGTCGGAGAAAGGAAATTGCGTCATCTTCGCTTTTTGAGCTCGCCAGAGATCCAGCAATAATGCTCGAAGTCGGAGAAAGAAAACCGCCGCCATCTCTAAAATTTGAGCTCGCCGGAGATCCAACAATGGTGCGAGATCTGAGCTCCGTGCGAGCTAGTGGTGCGACTTCGAGTTCCATTGCATCTTTCGAACGGAGGAGATGAAAGAGTGCGAGCTTCGTTGTTCTCTACCATTCGTCGGAGGGAAGCCACGCCGGCGGAGATGAACATCTCGCCGGAGATGAACAACTCCATTTTCCAGCCATCTTCTTCAACTTTTGGGTGGTGAAGGATTGTCGTTGGTGGAGGTAGCAGTGGCCATTCGTGTTGCAGTAGATCTTAATCGTGCTGCAGTGTCAAGGAGAGTGACTCAGCTTGTGTTTTCATTATTGAGTAGAGATGATTCATTTGTGGTTTTCTAGATGGAAGACTCGATTGAAAGACTCAATTAATCCACATCGTGTATTATATATGTATCTGTATATGTTTATTGTACATATGCAACAGCCTTATTAATCTAAAAGAAAACTTGAATAAATTTGCAGATACTACTCTACCTATAGATATGTTGAGAAGCTCGCTCATGACATCCTGAAAGGAGCTGAATCCATTGATGTGGTGGTGCGAGATGTTGGGAGGTGGAACTGGGGGAAACTCCAACAGTACACAGGGACTAGAGATGCAATTAATTTGCTGCAGATTTCAAACATTGCAAAACAGCTTATAGGTGAGGCTCATGGCCAGGCCACGACAGGGAGATGAAGGCATTTTTTTTTTGTTTATAAGGTCTAGTCAAACTAGATCCTTTTAGTTAGTTTCTTTTTTAATAGTCAAATGTATAAACAGTAATTTAATTGTTAGAATTTTAATAAATATTTAATTTTTATTCAATTTAATAATTTCAAAAAAATACTCAGTAAATCTATTGAGCATACGAGCATGCTCAGTAAAAATACTGAGTAAACAAGCATGCTCAGTCAAGCGACTTAACAAAAAATTCGAATAATCAGCAAATTTTTTCGATGCTCAGTAATTTTTGTCATGCTCAGTATTTTTCCATACTCAATACTTTATGCTCAGTACTTTTTCCCATACTCAGTACTTTATGCTCAGTACTATTTCCCATGCTCAGTACTTTTTCCATGCTCAGTACTTTATGCTCAGTACTTTTTCCCATGCTCAGTACTTTTTCCATGCTCAGTACTTTATGCTCAGTACTTTTTCCGGCGGTGGTCGGTGGCCGGAGGTCGGAGCTGGAAATTATTAATAGTTAATAAAAGAGGAGAGAGAGTAATTGTAATGGAGGAGAGAGATCTTCTATACACTATAAGGGTAGTAAAGGTATTTGTCAATTTTAAGGCCTCTAAATAGAACAGAGAATCTACTTGGTTCCTATATGGCTCTAAGATGGTCCCCAATACCCCTTGGGTAATTCACCCATAAAATAAGTCACATTTTCTTCATCTAGACTAACCTTGAGAGCAAGAATCTTGCAAGAGGACTCACATTATCATTTGAATTAAGCTCTCCACTTTTATTGTTTTTTCTTGTTATTGTTTTCTGAAGCTTTTATTCTCTCCTTCTTCCTTTGAAAAGATAGTTTTTGCTCGCTTCCGTTTTTGAACTACAAACAATTCTTCTCCATAAGATTTTTCGCATGATAATTTAATTGCACTATAAGTCCCTATATTTTGCAAAAAAAAATGCACCATAGGTTTGTATATTATGAAATATAATTGATATTCAATAATTATCCAGACTTTTGAAAAAAAAATTGAGACTTTAAATTCAACAAAAGCAAAAAAAAATCTTGACTTGTATGTTTTTGAAAATCTTTTTAGCGGTAAAATCAGCATTTTTCAATAATAAGAGGGACACAACATCTGCTGAAGCAGCTTGGTGACAAAACTTAAGTGGACACCGGCTTAACAAGCTCCATATCAGTAAAAGAGTCAATCGTCTCCCTCAAATTACCCTTTTTGAATCCTCAAGCTTACATTAGATACAGAAATAATCATTAATCACTTCTCGAACCTCCTCAAGCTTCAAAGTAATCCGCAATTAGATGAAAGAAGCATGTGCGTTTTACCTCTTTTAATGAAGGAACGGCGAGATTTAATAAGTGAGGAGAAAATTCTTCTTCTGCATCAATGGCTTGGCGAGATTTAGGCAATACTTCTGGTGCAGCAAAGTAGTCCCATGAATATTTGGAGCTAAATTTCAATAATCAACCATGAAAAATTTAAGCAAAATGTTACCCCAATATATTTCTTAAATAAAAAGTTTGGGGTCATACTTAGATGTTAATGAACAATCTATTTTTACTTCTTGCCTATCTTTGCTAGCTTTGCCTAGCATAGACCTTTTTTTTTCTTCAGTCCTGCTTGATTAGGCGCCTTTGCCTACATAACATAACAATCGATTATTACAACCCTAGGTATATAATAATCATGAACATAATATATGGGTTTCATGCATTCTACCCTTGAGGTTTAAATAAGTTTGGAATATTACAAATGTTGTGTGGTTAGGATCGTAAGAGGAAGAAGAGTAGAAGAAACAAATCCAAGAAGCTTCATTCAGACTCATCATTTTCGGACAAAGATTCAATTTCTCAGTCTCGGTTACCTAGTTCAAAAGATGATTACAAAAGCAAGAAAGTTCGATCCAAAAGTGGAAGAAAGAAGTCCATGAAAATTTCTTTACGCAAGGACTCAAAGAAAAGAAAAAAGTTAAAGAAAGATATTGATTTTAAGCCTAGTAAGAAAACTCGAAAGGCAAAACGTGAAGGTCTAGAGAAAGTGAAGAAAGTGAATGGGTAAGGCGTAGAGGAAGGTTTAGAGAAATAAATATTAGTATAAGTAAAAGTAAAAGGGATTCTGCTTATCGTAATTATAATAGTGACGAGGAGGAAATAATATGCAGAATAATCAAATGAGTTTAAAATCAGTTATAACTGTTGTGGAACCTTCCGAAAGGGATTCATATAAAGAAGAGATTGTGTATGATTGTGATGATTTCCCTTCTTCTAGAAGCAATATTAGTTATGACAGGGCGGAGTAGAAAAAAGTCTACTTATTTCTCTGAGGAAGAAATTGACCATTCTAACCTCAAAGAAACGGCCCCTCGGAGCACAAAACTGAGATTTTTAGCACAGCTGTGGGTCCTGGAAACGATGATCTCTAGTTTCTTTTGGGGTAAAAAGATCTCAAGAATATAAGGAAATTTCGAGGTGAACGCGAAATGAAGTCTAAGAATATTAATCGCTTCTAATAAGGATGTAGAGAATAACAGTGGTCCCGTTTTACAAACCGGAAAAGATGAAAAAGATGGAAAAGACTAGTGAAAGATGAATCAGCTTTATTTTTTTATTATTTTACATCAAGCTCAGGCTTTATATACCATAATTTCAAAAAGGGTGATAAAGAGGTTAATAGTCAATTAAAGACCTGTGAAAGAGATATAACAGCGAAACAGCTTAGCCATTTTCATTCTCTTTTAAATTAAGTTCAAAATCTTTCTAAATTGAGATCAGTTAAGACGATACAGAATGAATGATAAGAGAATACCAGTTCGAAACAAAAATATGTTATACCTTTTAGTGTTAAACAGATAATAATAAACAAGTTTGTGATCAATGTAATGCAAAAGAAAAAGAAGTTATAGTTGATACTAGTCTCTCGAGCTGGCTAGTTGAACCTGATATGAAGATGAATAAGGATAGTTCAGGTTCTGTTTGTAATTTGTTGTGTTAAAAAATGTTCAATAAAGGCTGGTTTTAGGAGAACATTCAAGCATAACAAACTAGTGCATAGTGATGGTAATTGTTTTTAAGTTTCGATATTGCACCTTTGATGTTAGAGTGGTATCCGAAACCGAGATGCTATTGAAGTCCTGTTTTTTCCTGGTTACAGGGGTGAAGTTACAACTGAATCCACACCATTTTAAATCAGATTGAAGAAAGTAATGGGGAACGGTGTAGTTTAAGGGACACATTTTTAAGCTTAACTGGCCACACACGTGTCATTTAATACTCGTAGACACTCGTAAAGGATCCTCACTAGTTGAGGATCCTCACACGTTGATATCCTCAGTCGCATAGCGACGACAAGGCATATTTCCTTGGGATCTGTTTAGAGATCTTGTTAGGCTCAGATGTTGAGGATAATGTTGACTACATAACTGGCACTACACCGCGTCAAGGGTCTCGCGACTACATGAGTAGTCGCTAAAAATGAATAAAGTAGTCGCTAGAAGTCAGATGAAGGATTCAACGACTACAAGTAGTCGTTAGAAATTAGTCGCGAAAAAGTTGTCGTTGGAATGTAATCCTTACGACTACGCGGGTATAAATAGTCGTTATAGACCGTGCTATTATTAACGACTACAAAGTAGTCGCTAGATATCGCTTCTTCTAGCGACTACTTTGTAGTAGCGAAAAGCTAACATATCATCGACTACTTTGTAGTCGAGAAATGCTAAGCTTAATAACGACTACTTTGTAGTCGTTAATGCTACAAGGTATAGCGACTACACATAGTAGTCAATGTCGACTACTATGTAGTCGCTACTAGTAATTTTTTAATTTAAAAAAAATAAAAAAACATAATTTTCGAATTATTTTTAATTCCAATTCTGTAACAAAAAATAATTCGAAAATCATATTTTTTTATTTTTTTTAAATTAAAAAATTAATAAATAAAAATAAAAGTAACAATTCAAAATAATTAATTAAAATATATAAATAAACCAAAGTCAAACCCGGTCAAACCAGGTCAAAGTTAAGTCATACACCAAAATAAAATAAAAGTCTTAATACAAACCAAACAAAATTAAACCAAAAGTCTTAAAATATGATAAATATCAAACATCCACAATAACTAAAATCCTTGCCGTCTATAAATGTCTTCATCATTCCCGAGCTCGACATCATCTTCATCCATATCAACATCCATTTCAACATATTCACCACTACTACTACTACTATCATCATCTTCTTCATCTTCATCATCGCTAGGAGGATTGGAGCCCGCATTCATAGGCTGGAAGGGGGTCTCGCCTTTATTTGCCCTCAACTGATTAACGTGCGCGATGGCATCATTCACAACAACCATTGAAAAAGGTGGAGGCGCAGTGCTAGTAGATCCTTCAGGGCGGGGGAATGGGGGAAGACCGCTGGACACTCGGAGCTCGTTAATCGCCGCCATCATCTCCTCGTGCTGCTCGTTCCGGGCTGGAGTAGTATTAGCCTTCTTCTTCGATTTTCTCGGACGGCCAATGCCCGGAATAAAGCTCCTCTTCGGTGATCCAATCTCCTTCGCGGTGCTCTTAATGTAATCGTATTGCTCCTTTTGACTCATTCCTCCCCAATCGGTTGACTCAGCTTGACTTTGAGTCACCTTTTCCTTCATCGCGTCCTTAAGCAATTTTTGTTACATAATAAACAATACATCAATTACATTTGACTTTAGATGAAAAAAATAATTAATAATAAAGTTATAAAAAAAACTCACATCGGCTTTTTCGTAGCCCACCGACCTCCACTCTCTGGTCTTCTTGGTTTTCCCCACAACCTCATAAAAACCACCCATACGCGGAATAGGGATGTCTTGTTGGGTAGCCTCGTCCCTTATCACCAGATTCCCTCCCGGGATTAATTCTTCACCGTGTTTCAGAAAAATTAAAAATATTCAAAATAAATAATAAATAATAAATTAATAATTAAAAAAGTTACTTAAATAAAAACCACCTCACCTTCACGTGCATTAGTTTCGCAATGAAATTTAATGAACTCATGACATCACAACCAGGGTATAACTCGGTCTCTAAATCGGAAAACATCGTTTCGAATTTGCCACGAGCTGTACTGTTCGACTCTGTCATCTCGGTGTCACCAGAATGACCACCAACCTCGTAATTAGGTCTCAAATCATCGTATACATCCAACATTTCATTTTCTTCATATCGAATCTCTGGAATATCCTCGGGCTCACCATGCTTTGTCCAAATATCATACGTCTCCAAAAACCCATGCAATAACAGATGTGACCTAACTTTGCCCACCGTATACCGACGATAATTCGAACACTGATTACACGGACAAAAAATTGTTTCTTCACCAGGAGGTTTATTTTTTTCAGCAAAAGCAAGGAATGGTTCTATCCCCTTAATGAATTCACGCGAAACTTTATGAGCGGTACCAATCCAACTCTTATCAATACCCGAAGCCATAGTCAACTATTACAATATGAAAGAATACAACATAAATAAAATGAGAAAAAAAATTATTACATCACCAAATAAATACATAAAAATAAAACGAGAAAAAATTATTACATCGCCGATTACATAAATGAATAAAAAAAAATTTTACATCACCGATTAAATAAATAAATATAAAATGAAAAAAATTATTACATCACCGATTAAATAAATAAATGTAAAATTAAAAGCACACAAAATATCACATCACCAAATAAATGCATAAATATAACATTAAAAGCATACAAAAGATAGCAACATACTATTTTATATATATATATATATATATATATATATATATATATATTTATATACTTAATACATACTTAATATAATATTTATAATTCACATAAAATTATTAAATGATTATAGATATATACATAATGATATTATATATTTAGCATTAACTATAGAATTGTAATCAAATAAGGAAATGATGAAAAAGACACATACTTTTGGGCAAATTTAGAAAGAAAAATTGATGATTGAGTCGGTCCCACGTTGATGTTTGACCCGGGAAAGCTTGTCCTCGTGTTGAAATACCTAATAAGTGATACTATTTAACATTTACTACACAATTGCATGAAAGTAAAAGAAATTTGAAAGATTTTTATGGAACAAAAAATACCTACTTTTGGGCAAATTTGGAAGGAAAAATTGATGATTGAGGCGGCCCCACGTTGATGTTTGACCAGGGAAAGCTTGTCCACGTCTTGAAATACCTAATAAGTGATACTATCTAACATTTACTACACAATTGAATGAAAGTAAAAAAAATTTGAAAGAGTTTTATGGAACAAAAAATACCTACTTTTGGGCAAGTTCGGAAATAAAAATTGATAATTGAGGCGGTCCCACGCGATGATTGACCCGAGAAAGCTTTTCCAAGTGTTGAAATAATTTTTAATGATGAATTGTGGAAAAAAATTGGGAGAGTTTTGAGAGAAAGAAAGAGAAATTATATAATAATGGTGTATTGGGTAAAGCAATTCGCAAGTTACTGCTGGAAAACACGCTACCACTATTCGCGACTACACGAGTAGTCGCTAAAGACATAAACGTAGTCGTTAGAAAGACCTACTAACGACTACAAAAAGTAGTCGTTAAATAGTCTAATATCTAGCGACTACTTAATGGCGGTGGAAAATTAATAAAAAATTACAACAATCATTCGCGACTACCTTATACTTATTAACGACTATTTATTGTAGTCGTTAAATACAAAACTTACTAACGACTACTCGGTAGTCGAGGAACATTACTTGTAGTCGTTAACTAAAAATAGTCGCTAGAGGCTCTGGTTTTAGCGACTACATCGTGTAGTCGCTAGAATGTTAGTCGCGAGAGGCAAATGCGGGAGTAGTGTGGCTGAGGAGTGGATGTGATAGTCACACTTGGTGGAGCACGGTTGAACCTATCACATGAGGATCAACATAAGATGTTTAGCCAGTTAAGTATTAGGGATATGAAAATTGAGTAATTTCTAGGTATCACCAAAAAATGTATCACTTAAATATCACCTATGATGTGGCAGTTAGGTGGTCCAATCATGAATTTTCTCTTTCTAAATTTACTTTTTTCTCTTTCTTCCATGATTGGACCACCTAACAGCCACATCATGAGTGATGTTTAGGTGATACATTTTTAAGTGATACCTAGTATTACTCATGAAAATTATGCATAAGAGCAAAGAAGGACTTAAGCAAGGAAAGAAGGGTGTCTTCTTAAGAACAAAGGGACAAAGGTTCTTCTTTAGTATTTTGATATTTTATATACTCTACTTAATATTAGTAAAAAAAAAATTAAGTTAACTAAAACTCAAAATACAATTTTTGTGAAACATTTCACTTACACTATTCTCAATATTTTCTCTCTTACTTTCCTTTTCATATACAAACAAATTACTATTATCGTGATCGTCACACTTGGTGGAGCACGGTTGAACCTATCACATGAGGATCAACATAAGATGTTTAGCCAGTTAAGTTTTAGGGATATGAAAATTGAGTAATTTCTAGATATCACCTAAAAATGTATCACCTAAACATCACCTATGATGTGGTAGTTAGGTGGTCCAATCATGAATTTTCTCTTTCCAAATTTACTTTTTTTCTCTTTCTTCCATGATTGGACCACCTAACCGCCACATCATGAGTGAAATTTAGGTGATACATTTTTAGGTGATACCTAGCATTACTCATGAAAATTATGCATAAGAGCAAAGGAGGCCTTAAGCAAGGGAAGAAGGGCGTCTTCCCAAGAACAAATTTACTTTTTTCTCTTTCTTCCATGATTGGACCACCTAACCGCCACATCATGAATGATGTTTAGGTGATACATTTTTAGGTGATACCTAGCATTACTCATGAAAATTATGCATAAGAGCAAAGGAGGCCTTAAGCAAGGGAAGAAGGGCGTCTTTATTTAACAAAAAAAATTGATATTCCCTTCTTGATTTTTAACCAAACTAGATATTTTATATTAGAAGTTAGTAATTGTTCTATGAATTGTTATAGCCTTAATCAATTTAAATTCGTCTAGATAAATATCTAAAGTTTATTAACTAATTAATTAAAATAATTGTTGTATTATATATATATATATATACTAAATTTAATATCATTAATTTTAAAATATAATTACAAAAATGTATAGTTTAGCACTTACAAATTTTATTATCCATTTATTTATAAATAATATTACATATCATATAAATTTTATTATTTTCATAAATTATATCTATTAGTAATTAATTACTAATTCGTGTATGTTGATTATAATATTTCTATATCATAAATATAATTTATAGTGGTAATTTGATCGGATAATTAGAAAATACTTTAAAATTTTATAATATTATAATTGTTACGTATACTTCTAATAAGCTATGAATTTGGAACTAATCTAGCTTTTATTTCGAGTCAAAATAAAGTGACATATTAAAAATTAATTTTAAAACTTTTTAATTACCCTATAAATATAAAAGATCTAAATGCTAATAAAATTATGGGATTATCATTCCCAAACTTTCATGAAGTATTACACATGCTAGCTCAAGTTTCATAAGGCCGCACTAATTTTATCTTTTAAAATATTCTACACTTTAACTAAACAAATTCTCTTTTTAAATTTATATTAATTTTTAATGCACGTTTTCTATATTAAAATAAAAAATATAATTAAAATTTTATCCAAAATCTTCAAACTTTCAATGCTTTATAAATATTTCAACCTCCGGGATATTTAACTTCTAAATAAGGTTCAACTACTTACTCCAGATTTTGAAGTGGTAAATTTTATAGCATCCATAACATTGAAAAACTTGTGTAAGTACTACAAGTGGGATCATGGTTTTGTATTAAAAATAAATATATATATTACATGCATGAAGGAAAAAAATAACATGTTTGCTTTTTTTTTTCTTTTCGGTGTTTATATTTGATAAAACCAAATGTAATTGATATTATTATATATGTAGGTGTTGATAAAATATAGATTTGAATATTTTAAAGAATAAAAAAAGAAATTTTGATTTGTATTTTATTGAGAAAATTGTTGTGTGTTTAGTTTTTTTTAATAAAAGTAAATATAATCAAGAAAATAATTAGACTTAACAACTTTTTTCTCAATGCTCAGTAAACTTATTGAGCACACGAGTATACTCAGTAAAGATATTGAGCAGACGAGCATACTCCGTATATTTACTCAATAAAATAAATCGAATGTTCAGTAATTTTTTTCGACACTCAAAACTTTTTCCGATGCACATTAACTTTTTCCATGCTCATAATTACATGCTCAATAAATTTTTCCATGCTCAGAACTTTTTCTGACGGTGGTCGGCGGTGATCGGAGCTGGAAATTATTGATAGTTAATGAAAGAGGAGAGAGAAAAAATGATAAAGGAGGAGAGAGATTAATGGTAATGGAGGGGAGAGAGTAATGGTAATGGAAGATAGAGAAGAATCTTTTTTTTTCTTATATACACTATAAGGGTATTAATGACAATTGCCATCTTAAAGGCCTCTTTAGAGGAGAGAGTAATGGATTAGTTCATTTGTGGTACTAAGATGGTCTCCAAAACTATAGGTAATTGACCCATTTAACAATGAGACTGAAAATTCTTAAATTTCTAATATTATTTAATATTCGAACTTAAAAAATTAAATAACCAAAAAAAAATTATGATTTTCAGTCAAGAAAATTTATCAATCCTTATTAACATGATTAAACACCAAAATAATTATAGCACAATAACAAGTATTGTATTAATAACTACAATTAATTTTGAAGTTATACATTATAATAATAATTAAAGTTAACAACACACTAATAGTACACACGTTTACACAAAAAATAAATAAATTTATAAACTCTAACAAAAAAAATTAATTACACTTTATAATTATAATTTTCCGTTTGTTGATATGTATATTTAATCAAATACTTATTCACTATCCGTCTTCAAAATATTCTCTGAATTCAGTTTCTAATTACTCAAATCTAGTAAAGCATTACCTTGCCATCTATAAAAAAATTAATTCTTTACTAATATCAAAAGGGGTCCTAAGATTTTGAAACAAAAAAAAAAGGGGGGGGGGGGGGGGGGGGGGGGGGAGGGGGGGTGGTGTCCTAAGAAAATTTATTTCGAAAGCTAAACTAACCTTTTGAGCAAAAATGAAAAAATTCGCTCTTGTAACTCTTTTAGGGCCTGTTTGGAAGTGCTTATTTTAGAGTAAAAAAGCGCTTTGAAATAAAATTTAAAATTTTAAAAAATTATTAAAAATAATTTTGAAATCTAAAATTATTGAAAGTGCTTTTTTAGAGAAGCACATATTTGGTGTTTCTCAAAAAAGTGCTTTTCAAGGTAAAAAAAACTTTTAAAATACTAAAAGCACTTTTAAGTGCTTCTCCAAAAAAGCACTTCCAAACGGGCACTTAATGATGACTCCTTTGAACAGTTATAAACAATTCTTCTCAGTAAGAATTTTTGTATAAATATTTAATTGATCTATGGGTCCCTATATCTTACAAACCTTGAAACTGCTAAAGCAACTTGGTAACAAAAATTTCACTGGATGATCCCGGTTTAACACGCTCCATATCAAAAAAAGAGTCAATCATCTCCCTTAAAACCGACCCTTCTGAATCATCAGTAATAGCCTGCATTATTTACAGAAATAATTAACTGCTACAAAACACTTCTATTTACAACAATACCCCAATTAAATGAAAAATATCTTGTGTTTTACCTCTCTTAATGAAGGAAAGACGGGATTTAATAATTAAGGTGAAGATAATTCTTCTGCATCTATGACATGACGAGTCTTAGGCAATACTTTTGGTACATCAAAGTAATCTCGTGAATACCTAGACCTAAATTTCAATAATCAACCATGAAAAAAATAAGCAAAGTATTACCTCAATATTTTTATAAATAAAAAGTTTTGATTCATACTTAATTAGATGAATCTGAACTTATTGATGAACTATCTATTTTAACTTCTTGCCTATCTTTGCTAGTTTTACCTAGCATTTGACCTTTCTTTTTTCTTTTGTCCTACTTCAATTGTCGCCTTTGCCTAAAATAAAATGACAATTGATTATTACACCCCTTAAAGTGTACATAAGTCGTGTTTTACCCCCTCTTTAGTATCATATTCGTTAAACAAGCATGATACATTTTGTTGGTAGGCCGCCTTCTTTTTTTTCTCTAGTTAATTGTCTATAGGTCCTCATATTATGCAAAAATTGTTGTATAGATCCCTGTATTTTGAAAATAAAACACTTTAGGTCCTTATGCAAATAAGTTTTTATTTTTTAATTAATTCCGTATAAGTCCCTATAGTAGGGGATCTATCTTTCGTAAAAAAAGAGATCAATTAAGAACTAGATAGGGATTGTAATCGGGAATTGAAGAGTAATACGAAAATTCAGAGTTTTTTTTGCCTTTAGCTTTGGTTTTGAAAGTAATTGGCAATTAAGCACACCTTTAAAAATATTTATGAGTTTAGCACCTGGGCGGAGGTCAAATTTCCGCCCCTATAAGAAGGGCGGAGTCAAAGTTTCAGCCCTTAGTTAAAATTCATCTTAAGGATAGGGGCGGATTCCCGTTTGCCGCCCCTAGTGTAAATTATAAAAAAAAAAAATTTAATCATGGGCGGACAGTTGACGTCCGCCCTTAGTTCAGTTAGATCGATGGCCTTGGAAATTGGTATGTGGGGATCTTGTATATTAAGATCGATGGCCGGCAAGTTTTACTAGAGATATTTTATCTGGTTGAGAAGACCCATTGCAGGGGTTTTCCATCTTTCCCAAGGGGTACATTTATGATCCCTGGGTCTGGTTATTTTGGATTCAGGTGATCAAGTGGTGTGGATTCAACAGAATAGGTAGTATTTCATACAAGCAGTTAAGAGGTATTGGGAATGGTTTCATCTTATTTCTTTGTCTTTGGAAGCTGATGGCTTATATTCTCCGTTCTACTGGTGAATTGTATTTATCTGGGGCGAATTTAAAAGATAATTATCTTTATTATACTATTATATGTTGGGATTTTTCTGCCGTATACCTGTCATAGGTGATACATTTTTGATGTGGGTCAAGTTTTTCTCTAATTTGTTCTATATCTAAAAACTTCTCCGAGGTTGTTATTCACTTTCGGCTGTCCATGGGTTTTGGACCTTGTGTAAATTATTATTTGAAGAGAGATAAGTCTATATTCAGAACATTTTTCTTTTGGCTTGTTTTCCCGTTAATTGCTGTGAAACAAGAACGAATCTTATGTTGATTGACATGTCCGTTAATCATGTTGGGAAGGTTTGCTTGTCCTCTTCTTTGACTGAATTTGGAATTCGGGTTTATGATTTGAAACATTTTGGATACTTCTCTTATTCCTCGTGGTTCACCAGATACATGAGCTTTGGCCTTATGCTTCTCTTAATTTTTTTTTATAATTTTCACTAGGGGCGGCAAACGGGAATCCGCCCCTAACCTTAAGATGAATTTTAACTAAGGGCTGAAACTTTGACTCCGCCCTTCTTATAGGGGCGGATATTTGACCTCCGCCCAGGTGCTAAACTTATAAATATTTTTTAAACGGTGCTAAATAGCCAATTACTTTCAAAACCAAAGCTAAAGGCAAAAAAAACTCGAAAATTCACGTTTTGTTTGGAAAGAATCAGAGATGATGCCTGTTTGTTCAGAAAAGTTTGGGTAGTTTTGTATCCCATGTTAATTGTTTGTTAATCACTATGTCAAGAGTCCCAAAAAGTCTTGAATTTTCCACGGTATTTCTCTTATCAATTAGTGGAAGTTCATGGGTTGATTTAGGGTCTTCGATGCTTGATATGCGGTTTTGGTTGATAATCATATGTCTGAGATCAAGCAGAACTATAAAATTTCTAAGCATATATCGGATCACTAGTTTGATCAGGATCTTTCTATCAAGGCGACACAATTGCTCTATCCTCATTTGATTACTTCCCAGATTCGTTGTGAGAAACAAATGAGGTGTAATTTGTACTTCATTCCTAAGTCAGGGATCGATTTCATTGTTTTGAAAGTTAGTAAACACATGGTCGAAGAGAATTAGTTGGATTAATTTGAAATGACAGGTGTAAGAAATGGACAAAAAAAATAGAAAAGGATAATATCGAATATTCTTACTTTCTTAGGTATCGTAGTAGAGAATTTAAAGATGGTAGTATAACTTGGAATGGGTAGCAGGAATTTTGGAATATTTAGGAATATAGCGTTGGAATCTGGGATATAGGGTTTATTCTATGTAGAACAGAGCTCAAGTCAACTTATTAACATACCTCTTTACACTACAAGACAAAACTCTAAGGTAAACTCTGTGAAACATACACGTGATGCTTGTGAATAGGCTTTTTTGATGCTTACTAGATATATTACAATAGTTTCAAGGCTACGGAAGGGAAACATATGCTCTGATTACTTGATTAAGAAGATCATATTGATTTACTTTTTCTTACGTTTGTTGAGCAGCTTGAGAGAACACCTAGCCTCAACCCATCCCCTGTTCCAAATATGGCCATCCAGGGACAACTTTGGTAGTTTCGATATTTTACGGGGACTTCTACTCTTCCCTTGGAAAGTGGTGGACCTTTTTTTCTTTACTTTGCTTGTTTGTGTTAGTTGAAATTTGTAACAATGATACATCTAGTCTTTTGTGGTATTTTGTCTTTGTCCATGCAACAAACCGTCTCGAAAAGCACAAGATTACATCTCAAACTGGATCAATCATATCCACAAATGAGGGGTCATTATTGGTGTCTATGAAGAGTCAATTACTTCTTTGTTAAATTTGAGGAGTGGAATAACAATGTCGTTCAGTTGGTGTTCGTTAATGATTACATTTATTCATGGAGCAGCAAGCAAGGCTTGGGGTTTTTCCATTGTTGTATTCGTCGTATAGATCTTAATTGTATCAAAATTTGTCAGTGGTGGTGAAAAAGTGAAATAGTATTTTTAGGTTTCTTCTGCAAGAAGTTGACTAAGTATCAAGGATCAATTCTACCAAAGATTCCCCTCAAATCATATTACTTGTTCTTCATGCATGTTTGTTTCTCTTTGTCGTTAATAATATGGTTGGTAGGTTCTTTTGTTATCATATCTTCTATCACATTTTGTTTCTGGAATATTATGGACACCAAACCATTACTATTACTCTTAATGTTACAATTGAAGGTTAAGGTGCCGTTTGTATTTTTAAGTAATAATTGCTGAATGCTGAATGAACAGCTGAATAGAACTTGTTCTGTTAAGAGGCAGTGTCTGAAACAGACCAATTAAGAGGCATTCAGATCTGAATTGGCCATGAAAAACAAACAGTTTGATTGATCCAGTGTCTTAATGAACCAGATTAAGATCTCATTAAGTGCAAACAAAAACCCCCTAAATATGATTATATTCATTGTGATTTGTTGATGTCGACTTGACCGGATATCATTTATAGTGTCCATAATGATGTTCTTTTAGTTACTGTTGGATCTATGATAAACCAATTGTTTATATAACTTTTCTATAAAAAGATTTCAAATGGATTTATATTGTTTAGAGTGTTCGCAAAGGATTGTTTATAGAGATTATTACCCAAAGGGTCTTGAAAGCACCACCTCGTGACCTAACAAGACCGGCTATATAGACTCTTCTTACTAAAGGCCACAACAAATATTTAACACTATAAGTCAAAAATCCAATTACTTTTTTACCCCTTTTTGTTTTTTATTTCCTATATATACTAATAATTTTACAATTAATTCTAAACCTAAAAAACACACCCACCACTCACGCTTCTCCATCTCTCTCTCTCTCCAATCAGCTTTTTATTTTAGTGACTTTCGGCTCTTTTGGTGAAGGTGTGAGCTCCAGGTCGTGATGTTCAATAGATCTCGAAGCTCCGCCATGAGCAACAGATCTCGAAGCTCTGTCTTTTGTTCAAGAAGACCGTAGGAGATTCATCGCCGGACA
Source organism: Nemophila menziesii (assembly GCA_029959085.1). Classification (NCBI taxonomy): domain Eukaryota; kingdom Viridiplantae; phylum Streptophyta; class Magnoliopsida; order Boraginales; family Hydrophyllaceae; genus Nemophila; species Nemophila menziesii. The sequence goes on along the minus strand of JARWIR010000064.1, from coordinate 1,623,181 downwards.
TGGATGCTTCTCCGACCTAGTGGACAGATCTGCTGGCGGAGAGTGACGAAATTGATGAACATTTGAATCATGAGTTTACGGAGCTCAGATTTAGGTTTTCCTTCTTTCTATTTTAATTCCAACATCGTGAGGACGATTTCTTCAACTGAAGCTTTGCTTTCTTGTAGCTTATCGTACGTCGTGTAGTCTAAGCAAGGAGTTGTTTGTGACCAGATTGGGAAAGAAGCAACAATGCAAAAAAGGGGATGAAATGTCTTGAGACAATTGTGGCCTTATTTAATCAATCTTAATTCCTTTTCAATTTTTATTTGTTTGCTACTTTTTCTCATCAGATTACAGGCTTTTGCATTGGTGGGGGAAAGAGGAAGGTTGAAAGGACCCATGAACAATGGTGGCCCTACCGAACAATGTCAAGTCATGGCAAATTTATTTTTCTTTTTTTATTGTCGTACTAAAGCAATAGCATCTTCTCAACAGATTTTTAGTGAATTTTTTTCTTTTTGGTCAAGATGCTAAGTAGATATTTAATTTATATTTACTTTGCTCAATACATTGCCTTTTTTTTATTTTCCTTTATTGTAATTATGATGTAATAATTTAATTTTTGTAATGTAAAATAGATTGTTGTTAAATTCCATAACTTTTGTCTAAATGCTCAGCACTTTTTACTGATTATACGAGAAATGCTCAGCACTTTTACTGATTATACGAGAAATGCTCAGCACTTTTATTGATTAAACGAGCATGCTCAGCACTTTTATTGATTAAACGAGCATGCTCAGTGTATTTACTCAATACAAAAATTCGAATAATCAGCAAATTTTTCTGATACTCAGTACTTTTTTCACGCTCAGTACTTTATGCTCAGTACTTTTTTCACGCTCAGTACTTTATGCTCAGTACTTTTCCATGCTTAGTACTTTTTCCAGGCTCAGTACCTTATGCTTAGTACTTTTTCCAGGCTCAGTACTTTATGCTCAGTACTTTTTCCAGGCTCAGTACTTTATGCTCAGTACTTTATGCTCAGTACTTTTTGCGGCGGTGGCCGGCGGTGGTCGGTGGCCGGCGGTGGTCGGTGGCCGGCGGTGGTCGGAGGTCGGAGCTGGAATTTATTAATAGTTAATGAAGGAGGAGAGAGAAAAATTGATAAAGGAGGAGAGAGATTAATGGTAATGGAGAAGAGAGAGACTAATGGTAATGGAGGAGAGAGAAGAATATTTTTTTTGTCTTATATACACTATAAGGGTAGTAAAGGTATTTGTCAATTTTGAGGCCTCTAAGTAGAACAGAGAATCCACTTGGTTCCTATATGGCACTAAGATGGTCCCAAGACCCCTTGGGTAATTCACCCTTGTTTATATGGCCTAGTTATTTTAGTTTTATTTTGTAGGATTTTTTCTTTTTTCTTGTCTTTTCTTCATTGATTGTAATAATTTACACTCATAACACTACGTATTTTTGACCAAAAAATTATAATATTTACAATAATTTTAAAAAAAATCCAGCTACATTATTCGTAACACTTTCTATTGTAATATCTTTTTATATACAAACAAAATACTATTGGTGATTAGGTAAAAATAATTATGTATTTAACAAAAAATAATGGATATCCACTTCTTAATTTTCAACCAAACTAAATCATTTATATTTTATTTTTTATTTTGTAACTGATGTTAGTAAATATTCTATGAATTGTTATAAGCTTAATCAATTTAATTTCGTCGAGATAATTGATTATATTAAAACATTATTCTAAAAATTAATAATTTTATTTTATATATATACTAAATTTACAATTCTTAATTTTGAAAATAAATTAAACAATATTAATATCTAGTACATAAAATATCATATAATAAAGTAAATCGACAAACTTTATTATCATTTACTTATAAATAATATTACAAATTTTATATATTATTTTCTTGATATAAATTATAACGATTAGAGATTTAATACTAATCTATATATGTTGGTGATAATACTTTTTTATCGTAAATATAATTTTGGGTGATTGACTCATATAGTCCACGTCCCATAAATCTTTCCACATCAAGTCCAGTCCAAAATCGCACTATGTTACCCCTTAATTGTCACTAATCCATTTTAATTACTGATTGAATAAAAATAACATTCCTTTCTCACGTGATTTAAATTATGTACCATCTTAATTTATATTTCCGATAATAATCCTTGGGTGTCATAAATTATGTTTTTTAGCATCATTTGTGCATTCAAACATAAAAATAAATCGCTACCAAATAAAAAAAAATCTTGTAGGCGGCACAAAATAATCAAAAAAAGTAGGTCATTCATAATGGCTTGAGTGAATATTTTAAATGGGCCTATGATGAGTTCATTATAGCACTTGCTAAAGAACCTGAGGCTAACCATGAAATTAATCATAATATTAATCATATTCATAATGAATTGAATGATAACTTTTATAGACTACGGTCTAATGTAACAGCTAACAATGATCTATCTATTGATACAGTTTGTGAGATAGAAAACAACTCTAAGTGGGACCCTCCTGGGTTAGGGAAATATAAGATAAACTGCGATGTCTCTATGAACACTAAATCTTATAAATCTTCATTTGCTTGTGTTGTTCGTGATTCTACAGGTTTTGTGATTGATGGAGTTGCTAAGGATTCTTCTTCTTTCTCAGTTATGGAAGCAGAAGGGAAAGGCATTTATTTGGCATGTCAAATAGCTTCTAAACTCCCTTTTGGATCCACTACTATTGAAAATGATAATCTTTGTATCATTAATCAAATTAATTTTGTTTGTAAGATAGAGAGTAGAACTAAGGTTTTAGTTTCTAACATCATATCTTTCAAGAACTTGTATAACATTAAAATCTCTTTTGTAAAGAGGTCCAAGAATAGGGTTGCTAATTGGGTTGCTAAACAAATGTTTTGTGGGTGTTTGTTTGGCATTTGGAGTGCCTTTCCTCCTTCCCAATTAGCTAATTTGATTAGGAAAGACTTGGAACCAGCTGGTATTGGCTAAGATGTAATATTTTGTGTTTAGTAATATATGTTCTTTCGACTAAAAAAAAAAAATTAAATGGATTTTTGGTAATTGTTAAATGCTTCAGAGTGTGAATTAATGTGTGAAAATGAATTGGTTGTGTGCTGTTTTTAGATGGGGTGCCACTGAAAATGATTGGTCATGTGCACTTTTGTATGTTGTCTTTATAATAGATTGGATTGTGCCCACGTTTTAATAGGTTGCCAGTAAAAAATTGACTAAGTTTTGTGTATGTATGAATGGGTTGTCGCGGAAAAAGATTTGCTTGTGTGCACGTTTAATGGGTTGCCAGTGAAAAATGTTTGGGTTATGTGTACGTATTAATGAGTTTCTATTGAAAATGATTGGGTTGTATGTTCTATCATTAAAAAACCTTCAAACTAACCTTGATTTGTCTTAAAAAATGATAGATTTCAATTTTGAAAAAAATAACGTTGATGGTTGTGGTCTTAATGACATCGGTTATGTCGTTAATTTTTTATGCCCTGTAAAATTTGGTGGTCCAAAATTTTGTTAATGGTGATGGGGTTGTGTTAATGGGGGTTGTTGTGACTATAGTGGTAGCTTTAATGGTGGTAGTGGTGTTAGAGGATGTGATGACAACTTCTGTTGGTGGCAGCGGTGGGAGAGAAGAAGATGGTTGAGGAAAAAGAAAGAGATTTGAAATGAATTGAATATGGAATAAATTAGTTATGAAAAGATTTTGTTATACTTGGAGTTTGATAATCAGTCTTAATGTGTTAAAATTAGTGAGAGTAAGTGAAAATATTAACTAAATGGAGTAACTTTTAGGAATTTTTGAAGTAAAAAAGGTAAGTTGAGCTCTTTAAAGAATGATATTATAGGTAGTGATTAGTAGGGGTGCTCACGGGTTGGGTATCCGCCCTAGAGCGTGAACCCTACACCCAACCCTAACTATCAATTTTTAATTTAGTTAAACCCAATACCCAATTTTTTTTATCAATACTGCACGGGTTGGGTTAGTGTGGGTGAGGTCAGTTTTGGGTCGGGTTTGGTTTTGGTCAAACATAAAGTCAAACATCTTAAAATAGGTAAAAAAAAAGGTCAAAATTTGAATAAACTTTCCAAAAATATTTAGTTGGGTTAGTGTGGGTGAGGTCAGTTTTGGGTCGGGTTTGGTTTTGGTCAAACATAAAGTCAAACATCTTAAAATAGGTAAAAAAAAAGGTCAAAATTTGAATAAACTTTCCAAAAATTACAGTCTGTTTACATTACAAACCCGAATATACAACACTTTAATTTACATAAAATATGCAAAGTAAGTAGCTAAATGTACAAAAAGTGGGTTGCATTTGCTTGATATCTTCCAAGTTAAACTACATCATAATTCCTGCAATTACACACTACAAAGGAGAAATATAGATTAGAAGATTGCCTCATATTTTGTGTTCATCATTGGCATTAAAATGGGCTTTGGATTTAATATCTTCATCGACTCTATATAATGCATCGACTCTATATAATTAAGGACAAGAAATAACTTATGGACAAAGGACAATCGTAATAGGTTGCCATCTCAACAAATACTTATCATGAAAAGAGAGGATTTGCAAACATATATATAATATAGTACATGGGCTCCAATGTAGTATAAATTTAGCTTGTAAGTAATAAACAAATAATATTATACCCATCACATTCATTATATAAATTTAACTTGTAAGTAATAAAAAGATGATATTACATATAATACATGGGCGCCATGAAGCCTCCACTTTTAGTGCTCTAACTTTGCATTCATGTAAATGAGAAGCTACTATTATTAATTTAATGTTGGTAAAACTTTGTATTAAACATGAAGACTCTTCCTATCAAATCGAATAGACAGGGAAGCCTTCTCCTTTAGTGGTCTAATATGGATAGGAGAATTCAAAGATCCAAAAAGCAAACTTCTGTTGGCCTTAATACTTTGTAAATTACATATATATATATATATATATATATATATATATATATATATATATATATATATCCTTTAGTGGTCTTACTTTTGAATGTTTAACAAAATAATTACCAATCCACTTGGCATAATGATTTGTACTAGCGAAATAGCATTGAGTCATTTTTCTTCCCTTAGAAAATTAAAAACCAATCGATATGTATTTTCATTTTAATTAAATTCTTAAAACTCAAACAACAGTCAAACCAGCATTTTAATTAAACATGCAGCCGCAGCCATACCACAAGCACTTCTATTCTAATAACGCCACTACTCATATCACCACAAACTAACTAGCAATGAACCTATATATCTCATCTCAGGCAAGCAACACTAAACAAATGAATACTTAATATAATTATAGGAATATAAAAAGTAGATTTTTCAAAAAAATTATACCTGAAAAGGGGGGTTTTCAGATTATGAAACCCTAGCCGAGTAGCCATAGCCATTTTAGAACCCATTAAACAAGGATTAAAAACATATATGATATAACCATGGTAAGCACATCAACCAGATAACACACATCGGTGCTAAGCCGATGGTATAAATCAGAACCATATATTTAGTTAAAGGGTGTAATTTACAGAGTACAAACAACCAATCTTACCGGAGATAATCAGAAAGATTGGACGGTAACAGAAGAGAGGGTAGGGTTTCTATTTACCTAGAGAAAGAGAGAGAGAGAAGAGATAAAAATCATAAGGTAGACAATGAATGAGATGAGTAAAGAGTAAGCGTATTATACAATTTGAGGAGTCAATGTTGGGTTGGGCTTTTAAACAAAAACAAAAAATGTTGGGTTGGGCCAAGTCATTTAAGGATTGACATATAAAAAAAATTGTAGCCCATATATCGGTTCGGGTTGGTTAACGCGGTTTGTGTTGGACTCAATCTGCAATCCGACCCAAACCAAAAAAAAATTATTTTTGGACCCTAATAGGTGGTCGGGTGGACAAGTGCTGGTTTTTTAGGGTCGGATAGCGCGATGTTGCGGCTTTTCGGGTTCCTTTAAGCAGCCCTAGTGATTGGTATGCAGTAATGGATTTAGGTAGGAATGTAATGACTTCAGGAATGTATAAGGCTGAGAATGTAAAGATTTTTGTAATCATTATACAGTGTTTGGTATGCTATATGAATGAGGATGTAATGGACGGGTTAATTTCAAACTTGTGCTAGTAACTACTTTAACTAAATGTGATTCTAAATAACATATTTAAGATACAAATAATATTTATATTATTATAATGTAGTATTAATTTTAATAAAATAAAACATAAAGAATAAATTTTATTAATAATTTCAAATGATTTGTATATAGTTCGATAAGTCTTAAATTTTTATATTTCAATTTTACCTTTTAGTGAGAATATATAATAATTGAACAATCAATATAATTTAGTTTTCGATTTGTAAGTTATTGACTAGATAACTTGATTAATTGTTATAGAGAAGTAAAAATATTGAATTTTAATTAGAATTGCTAATTTATGTTACGATTTTGATAAATATGTTGATTCATGATTTATGGGTACGTGATAAATAATAATTTTTTTAGTATAATTCTCGGTAAATTATGGTTAAATGTATCACTGATATATATAAAGTTTTTAGATAATATTTTATAATTTATGTCTATATATATAGAATTTTAAATATTATATACAACTTTTTTTTGAGTTTTTTTAAAAAATTATTTGAATTTTTACGTATATGATTTAATAAAAAAATATGATATTTTTTTTTTAGACAAAGGAATCAAATATATAGATAAAAGTATCAAGAGTTTATCCAACTCCTGATGCATCAAAAGAGTTACAGTCATTACAAGCAATAAGCTTAAGATCTAAAGGAATGTTACAAAGCCAATTACAAGATAAACGAGAAGCAGAGAAGGTCTTCGCAAGCCAATCAGCGACTTTGTTCGCCGTTCTTCTAACACCACAGATGCGTAAACGACTGTGATTGCTAGCCATATTTCGAATATCACCGAGGATAGCCCTGTCCTTCCAATGACAGTTCGGGCTCGATGAATACACGGCTTTAAGAACGGCTTCGGCGTCAGTTTCAAATCTGTCGCAAAGGGGAGCGTGGTCTAAAGCAAATTGAATGCCAAATCTCAATGCTTTAGCTTCAGCTTCAAAACTAGAGGAAGCAGTAATGTTCATGGCAAAACCATCAACAATATCACCCTTCCAGTTACGAATCACTGCAGCAGCGGAGGCTTTCCCTGTCTTGTAAGCAGCATCAACATTCATCTTCAGATTGTGCTGTGTAGGAGGGATCCAACAAGGGGCCAAGGGAGAGTTGAGTTGGGGGGACAAAGGATCAGCAGGAGGTAATGAAGGGCTTGGACCCTCGTCAAAGAACACTTGACTATGTAGGATATTCAATAAGTTCAGACAAGCATCAAAATCAACGGGGGTATGATGGAATATAACCTTGTTCCTGGTGAGCCAGATGACCCAAAAGCATAGAATGATAGTTAATAGAAGATGGGATCTATCTTTAGAATCCTTCCCTTGGTCAATAATCGAGCCAATCCATGTTCCAATTCTAAGATAACTAGTAGGGATAATATGACAGTGGAGGGGGGATAAAAACCAGAATTTCCTAGTCCAATCACACTTTAAAAAAAGATGTTCCAGAGACTCTTCTTCTTTAAGGCAAATATGACATAGGTCAGTAGATGCACAAGAGCGTGAAAACCTGTTCTGCTCCGTAGAAAGCGCATTCATCATCACCCTCCAGAAGAAAAATTTAAACTTGGGAGGGGTCTGGGAATTCCAGCAAAGTTTCAGCAGATCAGTATATGGAAAAGAAGAGGTGGACGGGTGGATTGAGGGGGCAATAAAGGGTTGGAATGCTGAGAGATAACCCGACTTGCAAGAATACATACCATCTTTGGAGAGAGGCCAAACCCATTCAACCGCCTGATTGGTCCAAGGGATATTGATATTTGTGATAATCGTGACCAGATCAGGGGGGAAAAGATAGTTCAGCATATCCAATTTCCAAGTCCTTGTAGAAGTGGAAAAGAGACCCGCTACAAATTTAGGGAAAGATGGATCATCTGAATAAAAACTAGGTTTCTCAATAAGCTTGCCCATCCAATTGTCCTCCCATATCAGTGTGTTATGTCCATCACCAATAGACTTAATCAAAAGGGGTTTAAGGAATTCACATCCTTTTCGAATGCTATTCCATATCCAGGACCCTTTTTTAATATCTTTAGAGCTGAGAAGCTCATTATCAGGGAAGTAGGTACTTTTAAGTACCAGATGGACTAACGACTGGGGGCGAATAAGAATGGACCAGGCTTGTTTCGCAAGAAGAGCCAAATTAAAGATCTCCAGGTTTTTTATGCCAAGACCACCAGCATCTTTGGGGGATGACACTTTATTCCAATTGACCCAATGGATACCTCGATCTTCTTCATTCCCCCACAGAAAGTGACAAGTCAAGGAGTTAATCTTCTTGATTACCCCTTTTGGCAGTGCCAGTAAGGACATAAAATATGTTGGGAAGGCATGAATAATAGAAGATATTAGAGTAGCCTTCCCAGGCATAGAAAGAAGGGATTTCTTCCACCCACTCAACTTAGTGGCCATTTTGTCAATAAGGGAGTCCATAGCTTTTGTCTTCGAATTCCCCCAACTGGTAGGAAGGCCAAGATAAAGTCCAAGGTCCTCAGACACAGGCATACGGAAAGCTTCAGCTAGCAGGGATTTCATGGAGGCCGTACAGTTAGGACTCAGGTAAATAGAAGACTTGTTAAGGTTAATAGAGAGACCTGAAGCAAAGCAGAACTTATACAAGATTTCCTTAAAAGCATGAATTTCCAAGACTGAATTTTTTAAGAAAAATATAGAGTCATCAGCGAATAACAGATGGTGGATGTGGGGACCATTTCTTCCCATTTGGATGCCTTTGATATCCCCCAGAAGGAAATCAGCCTCAATGAGTGAAGAGAGGACATTAGAAACGATAGTAAAAAGGTAGGGGGAGAGAGGATCCCCTTGGCGGAGACCTCTAGATGGTTTAAAGTCACCTACCTTGTTCCCATTAACTAACACATTCAATGTAACAGAAGTAACGCATTCTCTGATACATGAGACCCAAGAGGGATTGAATCCCATTCTAATAAGAATAGCAAAAAGAAAAGGCCAACTAACCCGATCATAGGCTTTATGCAGATCAGCTTTGATGATAGAGTAGCTGTCCTTAGAGTTCTTTCTAAGATGCTTGAGTTTATGGATTACTTCATGTACAATGATAATGTTATCTTGGATAAGTCTACCCTTAATGAAGGCTGATTGGGTGGGGGATATAATATCAGGGATAATGCTCGATAATCTCATCACCATCACTTTTGAGAAAATCTTATACAGAAAGTTTGTGCATGAAATAGGTCTGAATTGACCTATTTTCTGAGGATGCTTGCATTTAGGTATAAGAACAATATTAGTGTCGCTGATAGAGCCAAGAGAAACATTGCCAGCTAACACCCCATTACAGATAGCCAGGATGTCATCTTTCAATAAATCCCAATACTTTCGAAAAAAGGATCCTGGAAAGCCATCAGGCCCTGGAGCTTTGGAGGCCCCAAGTTGCCATGTGGCTTGCTTAAGTTCCTCAACGGATATTGGGGCCGATAATAAATCATTCTGGAGTTGATTAATACAAGGGGACACCTTCTGGATGATGGGTTCAATCACTCTTGGACCCGAATCTTCATAGAGGTTTTTGAAGAAGTTAATAACCAGATCATTAAGTTCTGTGGGATTCGAAGTCCATGAATCATCTTCTTTCAAGAGGGATATCATTTTATTAGAAGCTCTCCTAATACGAGTGGATAAATGAAAGAATTTTGAGTTTCTGTCCCCTAACTTAAGCCAAAGAACTCTAGATCTAGTAGCCCAGTACTTCTCTTCGAGGGACCAAAAAAATTCAATATCCTTAGATATAGAAGTGAAGAGGTCTTGCGATAGAGGAAGTAGGCCATCAGGATTAGAAATCATAAGGTTTTCGAGTTTTTTAGACAATAAGTTAATAATGAGGATATTGTTCTTCAAGTTAGCTTTTTTCCATCTCAAAATGGTTTTTTTGCATTTAGCCAATCTCTTAGGAAATCTAACCGATGAGGGGCCAGAAAAATTACGAGAAGAGGAGAGGCAATTACGAATAGCCAAAGAACAGGACTCGACATCCAACCAACTAGGATCCAATTTAAAGGTAGGCCTAGGATTACTTGATGGCTGATCATCCCAATGAAGAACCATTGGAGAATGATCAGAGCCAATAGGAGGGAGATTATAGATCCAAGAGTTGGGGAACATATCAAACCAGGTAGCAGAGCCCAACCCTCTATCTAGTTTTTGAAGTATCAAGCTCTCCTCACTCCTATTATTCCTCCAAGTAAAAGAACAACCCTTAGAGGGGATTTCAGCCAGTTCATTAAGGATTATGTTACTATTAAAAAGGCGCATTTCCGTTGGATTCTTCCTCAACCCCCCAACTTTTTCTTGATCCAATCGTATGTCATTAAAATCACCAATAAACAGATTAGGGGCCAGGGGGTTATTGATAGAAACATCATGAATATAATCCCATAAAACCTTTTTACTAGATTTATTAGGTAACGAGTACACAAAATGCAAATACCAAAAAGAGTTAAAATCAACAGTAGCAGAAAGAGAAATATGATTACTAGAAAAAGAAATTACATCAGCCTGCCAACCATCAACAGTCAAAACAGCCAAACCACCAGAGAGCCCCACCGGATCCACACTCCACAGCAAATTCATTTTTAATTTCTTCGCCAAAATAAGCATCTTCTTCCTTTTGGTCTTCGTCTCTGAAAGCCCGATGACCCGGGGTTTATCCTTAGAGATGATTTCCCTAAGGTTTTGGACCGTCAAGGGGGACCCCGTCCCTTGACAGTTCCAAAAAACTCCGATCATGGCTCTAGTGGGGGTTGCTGAGAGCAACCACCCACATCATCAGGGACCACCGTAGTAAGAGGGACCACATCAACTGCCATGTCAAGAAGAGGAACTTCCACCAAGCCATCCTCACTTTCCTTAAACCCGACCATCTCCGCATGGGTCAGCTTGCGTTTCTTAATGCTAGGGCCACATCTCTCCTCCTCTGGACGCTCCATGGAAATAGGGATCTCGGAGAAAGAGAAGGAGGAATCATGTATGGGGGTATTAGCAACCAAATAAGTACTCGGCGACACCATAGGGGTAGAGGACCCAGAAGAAGGAGATACAGGGTTATTACCACCCATAACCGGATCATCCCTTCGAGCAGAAATCACTTCGTCAGTATTGTGAGAGGGAGAGGAGGATATATGGATAGGGGTAATATTCGGATTGACAGGAGAGTTAGGAGGGGTGGAGGGGAGAGGCGTATTATATTCAGTAGGAGGAGAAGAAGGGTTAGTGGATGAAGTGGTTTTAGGGGGTTGGATAGGGGTTGAGTTCAAATTGGGATTCACCCACTGCAGATTAGTTTTACCACGAGTAGGATTAGTACGAGACCAAGTACGATTGGACCCACGACCAGATGTGGGTTTGGCCATCACCGGCCCATCTAACTTCTTGGGCCACGCCGGCCACTTACCAGATGAAGAATCGCCATCATGCTTTCTTTTAGATCCAGACCAAGACTGAGTTGGGCTGGGCTGAACAGTTTTAGTAGTGGGTTTCGAAAAGGTTTTTCGCGCGTGAGATTTAACGCGCGTAGCAACAGAGCCCCCAACCTTACCTTTATCAGACGAAGGTTTAAATATATGCTCCACCCCGGTCGGATCTGAGCCAACATCCTTTAATAGTTCCTTAACAACGAGGGCATAACCTTGTACCGGATCATTGGGACAACCACGTAGGAACTTAGGAACATTCTCATCTTTACTGGTCCCAACCTTATCATTGGATTTGGTATTAATAGATGAGGGACCACCACTGTTGCGTGATTTGGAAGAATGATTTTCAGAGGAGGGTATTAAAGAGTCCTCACTCCCCGAAATGATATGGGAAGGGTCATCTAAATCATCAACCACCATAACATTCCTTCCTCTACCTTTAACCGGTGTTATACTCATCCAATCACCAAAAGGGAACTTCACATAACCCCTGCATCTGACTTGTTCTTCTTTATACAGGCTACACTCTCCAGCCGTGTGGGTAAGGAGACCACAGAAGAAGCAGAATTTGCTCAGTTTTTCGAATCTGACCTTAACTTCAAGAGGAGGGAGAGATGGTCTTTCCATATTAAATGATTTAACCAGAGGTTTGTCTAGTTTCCAAAGAGCTCTGACGCGAAGAAGCTTGACAGTATCACTCACCTTATTAATGTCATAAGCTAAAAGGGTGCAGTCCAAATTTTTGCAGATGTCTTTAGCATTATCTGGTGTAGCGAAAGCAGGGGGAAGATTTTGAAAATGGATCCAAAAGGGTGCCATAGAGAAGTCAGCTTCACTCATGGACATCTCAGGATGCCATGCTTGAAGGAGTAGCAAGTGACCATTAACAGACCAAGGGCGAAAATTCCAAGTATTAAGGAGATCTTCACGAGAATCAAACATGAGGAAGAAAGTATTAACTCCAGCAGATACCACATGCATCTTAGATCTGAGACCCCAAGATCTATTAGCTGCGTAAGCCACCGTATCGGGAGAAATATCAGTAGACGAAAGGGTTTTAGAAAGGAGCATGTATCTTCTGGCAAAGATTTCTTCTGGTTTATAGTAGGGGGTAAGTTTCATGGTGATTATGGAGTCAGACGCCATGGTTAAAGTATCGGAAGATGAGAGAGTACAGTAAGCAGAAGAGAGAGAGAGAGAAAAAGGTAAAGGTAAATAGAGAGGAAATGGGGAGACGGTAATATAAGTACAAATGAAGAAGCGTATGTGGTACGCCAAAGGGGATGTATGGGGATTGTAAGACAAAACTAAAGTAACTCGGGAATGAACAAGAGAAGAGAAGCTCGAGCCTCACAAAAACGCGTATCAAAGAACAAAGGAGTAATGATTATGAACTAGGGAATAGCAAGAGACCACCATTGAAGAGAGGAGAGAGATGATAGAGAGAGCTCCATTCAGAGAGATGGTCTGTTGTTTCTATCTTTTCTCATATAATAAAAAAAAAAAAAAAAAATATGATATGAAATGTATAATATGTTAAGTTTAAATAATTTATTTTAGTTTGTTAAAAAAAATGTTCATTACGATTACAATTGTAATGGGTTAGTTGTTATGTAATGAAAAACTCCCTATTCATTGTAATGTGCTTACGGAAGGAATGGTATTACAAAGTTGATTACGGTGTACCAATCACAGTAATCAAGTTTAAATCAGTCATGTCATTACATTACTGATTACATCATACTAGTTGAGAAATTATCTCTATAATTTATATGTATAATAATTTAAAATAAATGATATATAATTAAAATGTAACTTCAAATTTTACAATTTTACAATTGTTTCATGTAAAAATTTAGTAAGTTATGAATTTTGGATGAATCTAACCTTTATTTCAAGTAAGATTGAAGTGACATGTTAAAAAAACAATTTTAACACCTTCAATTACCCTATAAATAAAAAAATTATCCAAATACTAATAAAAATATGGGATAATTTTCCTTTAATCTTCATGGGACATCATACCCATTAACTCAAGTTTCATAAGATCACCACTAATTCCAGTTATATACATTCTACGCGTTAACTAAACGCCTTAACTAAATAAATTCGCTTTCATGACTATTTTTTATATTAACAAAAATCCAATTAAAATTTTATCCAAAACTTTTCAAATTTCTAAAAACAAATAAATGAGTCTCCTAAAACAAACCAACGCCATATATATTAATTGAGGCCTGACACATCTTTAATTACAGCAATGTAGCTAGTCAAGGAAATGGCAATGACGCGAGTCATTCCAATACAATTGGATGGCATGTCTGAGATGACGGCTGTCCAATACTTGAAAAAGTTAACCAAAACACTATGAATAAGGTTATCAAAACATTGATATTGCAGTTTTTTTGCACTCATCTCCCTAATTGTAGCAGCTTTCTTGCAGAAGGCAATCATCTCACAATCTCTAAGAAATAAGAGATTCATGAAAGTAAAAACACTGTTAACCTAAAAAAGATATTTAGATATTTAGTAAAGTGGAATGACAAATTTAAAGTTTTACAAATTTTTTGGTAAATTAGTTAGACCAATTGCTTTTTAACAAATTCGAATAAAATATTAGAGGACAGTAACACAGGATGTGGTCGTAACTACTAAGTTATAGTTAGAGTTGGGTGCAAGATGATGAGATACCAATTCTTTAATCACTCTACTTACATATGTTAGATCAAGGTTTTGAAGTCCCACAAATTCAGCAACATTAACTACAATTTCGTTAACATTCACTACAATTCAAACAATTCAGTAAATTAGTGGTCTGTATAAAGTAGTTTATTAACTAAGTTTTATTCTCCAAATTTATTTTTAGGCAAACTCAACTGCAAGTCTGCATATTAGGTCCAGGATTTGCAACGGAAAAAGGGGATGGTTATTTTCTCAATAATGTCTAATGGTAGCCCTTAGACATGGGAAAAAGTTGCAAGATTTTATTTTAAAAGTTATTTTAAAAAGAGTCATAAACCTCTTCTATGTAGAATCAGTGGCGAAAACAAACCATCAGACACTACAGCAGGTCGGGTATTTACCGACGACAGCTGTCGTCGGTAAAAATCCCGTATTCGTCGGTAAACCTGTTTACCGACGACCACTCGTCGGTATCCTGTCGTCCCTAGAAGTTTGTCGGTAAAATCACGGTTGCCGACAACGGAATTGGAGTCTCGTCGATAACACAGAACGGTTTACCGACAAAACACAAGTCGTCGGTAAACCTAAATTTACCGACAACAATTCTCCAGCCGTCGGCAAACAACAAATTGTTACCGACAATTTGAAAATTTTATTTTGTCGGTAAATAAAATATTTACCGACAACCAGGTCGTCGGTATCTTCATAATTAAATTGTTTAATTTTTAAAATTTAATAATTTACCGACAACATTCATTGTATGAATGTCGTCGGTAAACTATATTTAATTATTTTTTTTTTAACTTTACCGACGACATTCATACAATGAATGTTGTCGGTATTATTATTATTATTATTATTATTTTTTTTTTTAATTTTTTTTTTAAATTTAAATTGGTTTTTCGGTTTTTTTTTTTTAATATTAATTGGTTTTTCGATTTTTTATAAATTAATATTGATAGAAATCACGAATATAAATAGAAATCATGCATTATATTCAGAAATAGATAAATAAACCCGGGTAGTCAAACCCCGGTCAATAAAGTCAAACCCCGGGCAATAAAGTCAAACCCCGGGGTTAAAAGTCAAAATATTACATAACCATAAAAAAGTCATAAAATAAAAGTCATAAAATATAAACTGAAATAAAATAAAAGTCAAACACAATCATAAGAAAATCAATCATCACTATCTTCATCTTCTTCTTCATCGGAGAGCGGCTCGAGACCATTCTTTTCACGGGATTCATTGAGGCCGCTGAGCAACTTACTAAAAAAATCATCGGACCTAGAGGAGCTCGGTGGAGCATCTTCTTCCGGTATAGGAGGTAATCCCTGGACTGCGCGGACCTCGTTCATCCCATCGAAGATCCGCTGTAACTTTCTCGCGTTCTTTTTCGCGATCTTCTCCGATACAGGCGGCTTCGGGTCCTTCTTCTTCTTGAAGCAGGGTCCGATCGAAGGGATCCAATGCCGACTCTTAGGCGGTTTCATCACCTCCTGAACCGTCTCCTTCAGCGCTCCTATCTGCTCCTCCACTGGAACATCCTCAGCCGATTGGGTCCCTGTCTCGATAACCCGCTCCTTAAGCTTCTCCCGATAAACTCCCTGTAATAAAATTTAAAATAAATAATTAATAAAATAATTTAAAATAAATAATTTATAAAACTAACAAAAAAATTAATTTAAAGTTAAATAAAAACTTACACTAGCCTGCTCCCATCTATCATCGACCCATTTGCCCTTCGCCCCATCATAGCCCAGGTACTCGAAGTATCCGCCCATCTGTGGAAGTGGGACCTCCTCTTGGGTCTGCTCGTCTATATAGCTCAGGGGCTCCTGCGTATTAATCTTCAGCTTACCCTATAAAAAAATATAATTATTAAAAAATTAAATTAAATAACTAATAAAATTTATTTTTAATTTAACAAATTATACCTCCATAATCTCATGGCGGGTCTGGGTTTGGTTCCGAGAACCAGACTTGTTCGGCTTCTTCTGGTTCTGCCGATTCTTCTTATTAATCGCAGACTGGGCCTGTTACAATTCAACTTAAAAAATTAAATAAACAATAATTTAATAATTAAATAATTAAATTAAAATTTTACCTTCTTTTGCGGGTCATTCAGCATCTTCTGGGTTAGCTCCCAGTCCTCGGGAAGCACGTCAGGTGGACACTCACCCGATTCGCCATAATCGGCAATCAAGTCATACTTCCACCTTCTGTAAGCAGCGGACTGAGACTGGGATAGCTTCCCGCTAATCAAGTTCCAATCTTTGCGGGCCCTCCACTCGTCGAGGTTGAAGAACTCCTCGAGTTTTTCGAGGATCACTCTCTTCCGGTTGGGTGGAACGGCACTCCACGAGGGGTAGTAGGGAGGGACCGTTTCTCGAACCGCGAGACCCACCACTTGGGCCACGTGTTTCCCATATTCTCCGTATGGGTTCCACGTGTCGTCTAATATGCAGAAGTCGACCGGGAGGGGCCCGCCTAGCTTCTCCTTAGCATCGTTGGCGGTTTTGAGAGTGGAGACATTTCGGGGTCTCCTCTTTCGCTTAACTGTTTAATAAAGTTAAATTAAATACATTACTAACTTATATTAATTGAATTTTATAAATTAAATAATATTACCGGGTGGCTGGTGACAGTCATTGAGGTTTGGAGGTGGATTCCGGTTCGGATCTTCTCCGTTCCCGTCACCCCGGTGGTAGTTTGGCATCACATCGGCCATCTATAATTTAAATAAAATTAATAAATTAGATTTTTAGAAAAAATTGCGTTTAAGTCCTTGTATTTTTAAAAATTACAAAAATACCCTAAATATTTTTTAAAATTGCATTTTAGTCCATAAATTTTTTAAAATAGCATTTTAGGCCCTAAATCTTATTTTAGTCCCTATATTGCAATTTAGTCCCTAAATTTTTTAAAATAGCATTTTAGGCCCTAAATTTTATTTTGGTCTCTATATTGCATTTTAGTACCTAAATTTTTTAAAATTGCATTTTAGACCCTAAATTTTTTAGAATTGCATTTTAGTCCCTTAATTTTTTAGAATTGCATTTTAGTCCATAAAATACACTACATACATACAAAATCAACAAATTAACTATTACAATGTAGCAATTATCAAGCAAAATCAACAAAAACTTAACAAAACCCTAATTTTTCTAAAAATTAACAAAAAAAACATGTTACATGGTATAATTAACAACAAATTACATATTCAGAATCTACAATACAGCTAGGATTCTCGGATTTAACAAGAAATTCAATACAATATCAAAAAAAAAAAATTCAATTCGAAAATTAAAAAAAAAAATAGGATTTGATTCAGGTGTTTGGTACCTGTTACGTGAAGATGTTGTTGAATATATCCAGCATCCCATGCCAAGCAAGAGTAGAGGAAAAATAAAAACGAAAAAAAAGTTAGGATTGATTTTTAAAAAAGAAAAAAAATTGAAGAAATCATTAAGAAAAAGCATTGAATCGCTTACATTGAGTGTTGTTTGCGTGTGGGGATGCCTCGGAATAGCTCCTTGGTGCTCGGAATCGGATTTCTGGAGAGTGTTTTGGTGTGTTTGTGTTTCAGAAATGAAGCTCGGTAGGGTTTAATAGAACAGATGTTTACCGACGACTGTGAGTGTCGTCGGTAAACAGGTCATATCCGTCGTTAAACACGACACGCGTCAAACAGTTGTACGCACGACTGTTGCGTGTCCTGTTTACCGACGACTTCATTTTCGCTAGTCGTCGGTAAACCCTTGGGCGGGAAAAAAGAATCGCCCACTTTTGGCCAATTAAATTTGGAATGATGTTTACCGACAACCTTCTTGAATTGAATGTCGTCGGTAAAAATTTACCGACGACATTCATGTCAAGCAGGTTGTCGGTAAACTTTGAAGGTCGTCGGTATTTTTTTTTTTTTTTTAGTATTTTATTTTATTCCTGATTTCTTTTCTTTTTTTATTCTGTTGGGGTTAAGATATACACACACAAATTAATGTTTGAGGTGTTTGGTCAACTGTTAGAGTCAAATGTGAGTGTTCGAGGTGTTTGGTCAACTATTAGAGTCAAATGTGAGTGTTCGAGGTGTTTGGTCAACAGTTATGGTCAAATGTGAGTGTTCGAGGTGTTTGGTCAACAGTTATGGTCAAATGTGAGTGTTCGAGGTGTTTGGTCAACAGTTATGGTCAAATGTGAGTGTTCGAGGTGTTTGGTCAACAGTTATGGTCAAATGTGAGTGTTCGAGGTGTTTGGTCAACAGTTATGGTCAAATGTGAGTGTTCGAGGTGTTTGGTCAACAGTTATGGTCAAATGTGAGTGTTCGAGGTGTTTGGTCAACAGTTATGGTCAAATGTGAGTGTTCGAGGTGTTTGGTCAACAGTTATGGTCAAATGTGAGTGTTCGAGGTGTTTGGTCAACAGTTATGGTCAAATGTGAGTGTTCGAGGTGTTTGGTCAACTATTAGAGTCAAATGTGAGTGTTCGAGGTGTTTGGTCAACAGTTATGGTCAAATGTGAGTGTTCGAGGTGTTTGGTCAACAGTTATGGTCAAATGTGAGTGTTCGAGGTGTTTGGTCAACTATTAGAGTCAACATTCATTATCAAAATATTCTAAGACTAATAAATAAATACAAAATACCCTAATCTGTTTCATATCCACTAATATCTATAGGTTCATCATAGCTATTAACCTCTATTTGTTGTTCTTCATCACCATATTCTTCCCCAGTGTCATCTTCGATTTCCTGGTTTTCATCAATAACCATTTCAAAAGCCATCTCAATACGAAAATGAGCTGGGTCAATCTCGATCTCCTCAGTAGTTGCCAAGTTCTCCGGTTCGGAAACCGTCTCACTGTTACCCAATGAAATAGTAATGCTCTCGTTGTTAGTAGGTAGTGATTCCGAACCCCATAACTCGGGATTCCATCCATGACGATCATTTATTTCCCAAACGGCTTTCCAACCGTTCATTGATTTCTTCGCACTAATCTCGTCAATGTAGAATACTTTCTTGGCTTGCGATGCTAAAATGTATGGTTCGCCTTCCCACTCAAAGTTTGTTGTGTTAATAAAGGTTACCCCATGTTCTGTCCTCGATCCAGCCATTTTGTACCACTTACAAACGAATAAGACAACTGAAAACCCTTTAGTGTAATGAACCTCCAATATTTTCACTAATTCTCCATAACATGGACGATCTTCGTACGTGGTACAAACTCCGTAATCCTGCGTCACTCTTTTTTCTCCTTTACCCTTAGTTACCCACTTGACACCATTCACGACACATGAATCATATCTATCCACCGCACCGAAATACATGCTAGCCAAGGATACCATCTCAGTGGTAGCTAATGCATTACCTGCCTCTTTCATCCCGTGAACCTGTCATACATAAATAATACTAATTAAGATCTTTGACGATGGTATGTTTAAACCAACGTCTAAAGTACATACCTTATCCAAAAACCAACTATTAAACCTTTGACGATGCATAATCTCTATTTCATCATCCGTTCCCGTAAGTGTGGACTTGTGTTCACTAAAATCACAAATGAATATAAATAAGTTAATATATATATATATAAATATATAAATATATATATAAATATATAAATATATATAAATATATAAATATATATATATAAATATATAAATATATATATAAATATATAAATAAATATATAAATATATAAGTAAACGTTACTTACGTCCTATATGGTTCGAGTTCGTCGCAGTTATTCAAAATATACCAACTAACGTGCTCCTTCTGAAGAGCTGGTAAAGCACCTGACTCTTTCTTGCCAATCGGAGTACACTGAGAATTGAAAACTGATAGCTCTTTTGGTTCTGGCAGTTGTTCGTTGTATCTACCTGGATCGTTGAACTTTGTTTTTTCTTCACTAAGATACCGTGATATGAAAGTCAACGTCTCTTCCGCCACGTAACCCTCGGCTATGGAACCCTCAGGCCTAGCCGGGTTTCGAATATACTCTTTCAACTTCTTCAAATACCTCTCAAACGGGTACATCCACCGCATTTGAACCGGGCCCCCTAACAACGCTTCATCGTATAAGTGAATCACTAAGTGGATCATGATATCAAAAAACGCGGGAGGTAAGATCATTTCTAACTTGCACATCACTTCAACCACTTTCGCCTTACCCTCCACCAACTTCTTCCTACTCAGATTCTTGTTACAAACGACTCTAAACACGTTAACTAACCCAATAATTGCGTCGCTAATCGATTTATCATCTAGAAGCCCAGGGAGACAACAAATAAAAAGGTACTGCATCATAACATGACAATCATGCGATTTCATTCCAATGGTCTTCCCCGTATCGGCTTGAACATTATTCCTCATACTAGACGCGAATCCATCGGGAAACCTCTGTACCTATAACCACTCAAGAAACAACTTCCTCTTCTCCGCTGACAACGTATACTTTCCACGTTTTAGAATCGTTTTCTTTCCTACTGTTGCCAACCACAATTCTTTCCTGAATTTCATTTCCTTAAGATCCTCCCGCGCCTTAACATTATCTTTGTTTGGTTTCCCATCGACTGCTATAACTGTACCGAGAAGAGCATCACACACGTTTTTCTCGCAGTGCATGACATCAATGTTATGCTTCAACAAATTTGCGGACCAATAAGGTAAACGATAGAATATACTCTTTTTCTTCCAATTCGTCTGGCGAGGACCTGTAGTCTTCGTCACCTTGCCTCCAAAATCCTTGTGTTTGCCGGGAAACACAATGGGAAGACCATTTAACTGTGTCTGAATACTAGCTGGACTATATTTCTTCGGTCGCTTAGTAAAATTGGTTTTCGGGTACGAAACCTTATCTGATCTAAACCGATGTCCGAAGGGTAACCAACGTCTATGGTCAAAGTAAACCACACCTTTTTTTACACCCAATGACGGTGTGGAATCCATGCATTCCGGGCAAGCCATGTAACCTTGACCCGACCATCCTGAAGTGTATGACCGAGCGGGGAAATCATTGGTGGTGGACAACAGACAAACCTTCATAGTAAACTCTTGTTTTGTGTGGGCATCATACGTAAGGATCCCTGTACTCCACAACTCGTCCAACTCATCTATCATAGGGCGGAGGAAAACATCCATGTCCTTACCGGGCGAACGAGGACCCGGAATCAATAAACAAAGCTGAAAAGTGGTTTCCTTCATGCATACCCACGGTGGCAAGTTGTAGACTGTTAATATAACAGGCCACATGCTATACGAGTTGTTTTGCATAGAGAAAGGACAAAACCCGTCGATACCGAGACCCAAAAAAACATTACGAGGTTCGCTAGCAAACTCAGGGTGTAGCGCTGCAAATCTCTTCCAACTATCACCATCAACAGGATGACGCAACACATCCGGATCGGCACTCTTACCGGTATGGTGCCAAATCATGTCTTCAGCGGTGTGCTTTGAAGCGTATAGTCGCTGTAACCTGGGAGCAATCGGAAAATAGCGGAGCTTCTTATGTGGTACTTTGATACCCTTCTTCGGGTCCCATCTAGGCTCGCTACAAACTGGACACTTATCGAGGTCTTTATACTCTTTATAAAATATGGCACAATCGTTCACACAAACATCGATGGTAATATACCCCATACCCAAGCTTTTCAACTTCTTGTTGCATGAATCATACGAATCGGGCAAGGTGTGAGGTTTGGGCAAAATACGACCAATCAACTCCAATAGCTCGGTGAATGACGTGTTAGTCCACTTGTTCTTAACTTTTATGTGAAGAAGCTTGGCAATGAAGTTCAATGAACTCATCGCATCACAACCCGGATATAATTCTGTCTCCAATTCGTTAAACAGTTTTTCGAAACTACTTGGAATTTCTGCGTCTCTCATCTCGGTGTCACCCTGATGACCGCCAATATTGTAACTGTGTCTCACATCGTCATAAACCTCGGCAATTTCATTAACTATATTCGGAATAGGGTTTTCTTGGGGAATGATAGGCTGCTCACCGTGTTTTATCCAAACCCGATACGACTTCATAATCCCTTGATTATAAAGGTGGTTCGTAACCTTATTAGAGGGTAATCGACGATTATTTTTACAATAGTTACACGGGCAATAAATAAGATCTCCATATTGCGAATGTTGTTTTGCATATGCGATAAAACCCAAAACTCCAACAAGATAGTTTGGATCGAATAAATCCGTAGCATCCATCCAACTCTTATCCGAAGCCATCTCTTTACAACAATTTTAGATAACTAGACAACTACATTCATATGAAAATAAAATAAATAATTATTACAACCCAATTGATAAAATGGAAAAAAAATTACAACACAATGGCTTGAATATAAATACAAACCAATAAATAAATAAAATTACATCACAAATAAATAAATAAAATTACATCACAAATAAATAAATAAAATTACATCACAAATAAATAAATAAATAAAATTACAACACAATAAATATATAAACAATTTCACATAAATAAACACACAAATACAAAAATATATGAAACATAATATATGAAATAAATGAATGTATGCATGATTTATACACAATATATAACAAGACAATCAAAAAATATACAAACTAATAACCTTTATATATCAACTAATACACAATTCAAAATTCATGCATAAAAAAAAAAATTAAAAAGTTTGAAATTTTAAGAAAATACCTTGAATTGGTGGAAGAAATTGGATATTGATTATGAAGTCTTAACCTTGATAATGTAATAATAAGCCTAAACCCATAATATTGCAAGAATTAAACCATATATGATCATAAAAAAAAAAAAAAAAATCAAGAATTTACCTAATCTTTGTAGATGAAATTGTGTGTTGATGATGCCCCGCCTTGATTACAAGCTTGCAAATGTTTAGAGATGAATTGGAGAAGGTATTGCAAAAAATTTGGATGAGTTTGGTTGATGTTTTTGGAAGAAATTGGGAGAAAAAAATGGGGTTTTTGGGGTTTATGGAGAAAAAAATACAGGCTGTTCGCATATATGCACGTCAAGTTTACCGACGACACGTAAAGTCGTCGGTAAACTGGAAGTGTCGTCGTTAAAAACATGGGTTTAACGACGACTTCAGCAACTGTCGGTAAGTTACCGACGACAAACCTAAGCCAAAAAAAAAAAAAAATTAATAACGACGGCGTTTTGTCGTTTAACCGCGACAACAGTCGTCGGTAAATTACCGGCGACCTGTTTCTCGTGGGTAAGGTGAAGTCGTCGGTAAATGGCAAAAGTTTACCGACGACTTTACGTGTCGTCGGTAAACTGTCGTGGGTAAATCCCCGATCTGTAGTAGTGAGAGGTTGATTGTTTTTTTATTTTGGCATTATTGGTTGAAGTACACGCTCCAAATGCATTAAATTAGATCAAAAATTTGTAGAAGTGCAAGAAAATCATGAGTAAACAAAAAAAATTATCAATCCTAAAAACATGATTAAACACCAAAATAGTTATAACCCAACCAAAAGGATTGTATTAATAACTAAAATTAGTTTTTTAAAGTAATACATGATAATAATAATCAAAGTTAACAACACACTAATAGTACACATGTTTACCCAAAAAATAAACAAATTTATAAACCCAAACAAAAGAAAAAGTTTACACTTTATAATACCAATTCACCATCTATCTCCAAAGGTGTTTTCTAACCTCATTTTCTGATTTGGAACCAAATAAAAACCTCATATCCTGATTACTCAAATCTCGTGAAGCATTACATTGCCATCTACAAATAAAAAATAAAAAAACTCTTCACTGATATCACAAGGGGTCCTAAAAACATTAAATTACGAAAGCTAAACTAGCCTTGAGAAAAAAACATCTTGCAAGAGGACTCATATTAGCATTTGAATTAAGCTCCATATATTGTTCTTATTTCTTGTTATCAATTTCTAAAGCTTTACTCTCACCTTCTATATTTCCCTTTGAAAAGATAGTTTTTGCTCGCTCTTGTAACTCTTTTAACAATGATTCCTTTGAACTATTACAAACACGTAAGTATTTTCGTATAAATAATTAATTTCACTATAGGTGCTAGGTGCCTATATTTTACAAGCCTTGTGGACCCCTGTTTAACACGCTCCATATCAGAAAAAGATCAATCTCTCTTAAATTTGACCCTTCTGAATCATCGGGAATAGCGTACATTAATTACAGTAATAATCAATTAAACACTTTTATTTACAATAATACCTCATTTAAATGAGAAAATATTTTGTGTTTTACCTTTTTTAATGAAGGAAACATGATATTTAATAAGCAAGGCTACGCGGTAGAAATCGCCGCTAAGACGTCAACTCCCCACCCCCCCCTCCCTTTCCTCAATCGCCTACGCCTAGTAAAAAAGCTAGGTGTTTTTGTCTAGTGCCTCAACTTTAGTAGTGGTGGAAGAGACGCCACATCCAACTAGGCACCGATTAATGACAAAAATGGCCGCCCGGCCTTCTTTTTATTTTCCTTATTCTCAAAATTTTTTATAAATATTGTAACTCAAATTTTAGTATTTTTGTAGTTACTGTACTGTTGTTAATGAATTTTATGACTTAAATAGTTAAAAGTGTTATGATTGCTACGTATATTTTTTTTGTAAATCAAAACTAGGTTACCAATATTCATGGAGGGGTTCGAACCTTGTACCTCTCACTTCACACCTTTTAGAGAGGGGATTCATACCATGTACCTCCTTTTTAAGTGTTGGAAAAATAGCAAGACCCTGACTAGTTGAGCTAAGACAACTGTTAACTACATATAAATTACCAAATATACATAATTACACATCGATTTTTAAACCTCCTAATCCCGCCTAGGCCCCCTGTATAGTCTCGTCTAGGCGCTAGGCCCTGGTCGACCGCCTAGTCCGCAAAACCGAGATCTACAACATAGAAGTGAGGTGAAGATACTTTTTCTGCATCTATAACTTGACGAGTCTTGGGCAACATTTTGGTGCATCAAAATAATCTCGTGAATACCTAGAGCTAAATTTCAATAATTAACCATGAAAAAGATAAGTAAAATCTTACCCCGACATTTAATTACGCGAAATATTTGGCATCATACTTAAAAGAATGTGAACTTAAAGATGAACAATCTATTTTAACTTCTTGCCTATCTTTTCTAGCTTTACCAAGCATCAATCTTTCTTTTTTCTTTAGTCCTGCTTGAATAGCCGCCTTTGCCTAAAATAACGTAACACTTAATTATTACAATCCATAATAGTTCGGGTTTTTCGTATTTCACCACTTGAGGTTTACATAAGTCGTTTTCACCCCTATGGTTTAATATTTGTCAAACAAGTCAGGGTAAAACCAAGGTTTTTTGGTGGTGAGGCTGCCCTTGGTTTTTTTTCTCGAATTAATTTCACTATTGGTCCCTATATTTTGCAAAATTTGCACTATAGGTCCTTGTATATTGCAAATTTTGCACTATAGGTTCCTGTAATTTGCAAATTTTGCATTATATATCCCTATATTTTGCAAATTTTGCACTATAAGTCCATGAATTTTGAAAACTTTGCAATATAAGTCCCTGTATTTTTCAAAAAACTCAATGTAGGTCCCTATATTTAAGAAAAATGCATTTTAGGTCCCTAATACTATGCAACAATTGCACTATAGGACCCTATATTTTGCAAAAAAAAATGCACAGTAGGTCCCTATATTTCTCCAATAAAATGCAGGTCCATATTTTGCAAAAAATGCATGATAGGTCTATATATACTATTCAAAATTGTAGTTGCACTCTAGGCACCTATATTATGAAAATATAATTTATATTCAACAAAGATCAAGACTTTAAATTCAATAAAGTAGGGTTATTATTTTTATTTTTTTTTAAAACTTGACTTTTAGAGTTTTCGAGAAATTTAGAAAGACCAAGTGAAATCCCTCAAAATTTTAGGGAGGGTCGTAAGTTTTTTTTTTATTATTATCCTTTTTGTACAAAGGGGTAGAATCACCATTTTCAAAAATCATGGGGCATTAAAAACAAGTTTTTGTTTTGAGAACTTTTTTCGAGATAGTCCCTATCATTACAAAAAGTTCAAATTCAACCCCAATGTTTTCACATTATAGTCAAATTGATCCCTTTGTTTTCATTTCCATCACTCTTTTACATAAACAAACTCCACATCATTTAAAATCATTTAAAACACACAAAAAAATAACAAACCTCAGCTTAATAAGAAGCCCTTGAACTTCTTTCTTGATTCCCAAGTCTAGATTTTGGAGTTCTCGGTGAATCAGAACCATCTACCTGTCCACGATAATTAATGGTTCCACTATACGATCCATTTTCTTTAAAAGCATACGTGATAGTACTCAAATTTTTTTTAAAAAAAAGAAAAAAAGAAAAAAAGAAAAGAAAAACTAAAACACTAAACCTCAGTTATTTAAAAAATCATAAGATTGAGCTTTGATCACTAAACACAAATAATGCTTGACCACCACCACCACCACCTCTTGGTGATCGTACCACAATTGTACCGGACCCACTTCCTGAAATCTCATCCTGTAAAAACTTATACAAATTACAAGGACTAAAATGTAAAAAGAAAACTTAAAAATGATTTTAGAGAACGGAACTAGAGCCTGATAATAATAAACACATCCATAACATCGAAATATCAATAAAAAGAAAACAATTATGAAGTCTTACATAAAATCCTCGTCATAATGAAAGAAAACACAAAATAAGTCGATAAGACTACTACTCTCTTCACCTCACACAAAATTAAAATTCAACAAAAATAATTTCTTCACTGCTTGTAAATCAAGCATCGCTGGATTCACCAGCTGGTGGTGGTGGTGGTGGAGGATTACTTCTTCCCCGCTGTGCCCCACCACCACTAGTAGAAGCAGCAGCATCCATGTCTCTCAACAGCTGTAGCCTAGCTTCAGTTTCAGGACGGCGACAGATTTTCCTTAACGGCACAATCTCCTACAAATACAATATGATATTTAATTAAATAATTAAAATTAAATTAAAAATAAAATTAAACAAAGAGTTTTTTATTTAATTTTTACCTTAGAGTGATCATGATCGAATTGCACAAGAAATCTACAGCGACACCCTCTCACATCATGCCTACGCCTTTCTATATTAAGGACATGAGCATCATAATACAAATCTTCCTCTTTTCCCTCCTGATATATATACATACATTATTTATATCATTATAACAATTTTATTATTATTTTTAATTACATACCTTAAAGCAGAGGATCAAATCTCCGTCAGAGATGATTTCACAGTCTGTAGATTGACAAGGAATAGATCTTTGTCTAACATCCTTGGGGACATTGACCCATTCCTCTACTTCCGATCCTCCTAACCCATCCAATCTTACAAGCACTTCCTAAATCTAAGCGTAACATAACTTTATAAAAAATTCATAAAGTTATGAGTTTCTTTTTATGCTATACTTACAAGAATATAATGTTTTTCTTTGCTACACAAATAGCTATATATTCTACTAAATTTATTGCCCTTATTATGTCAAATATTTGAATTTTAAACTTTTGAGTCATTGCAATTAATGGGCCCACACATTACCTATGGGCCGGGTGAAAAAAACAATCTATTTTTGTTAAATGAAGTTCAGTTTTCACGTGTGAATGTATCATTTAATGGAAAAACTGCTAGATCTTAAAAACAAAAATAGTTTAAAATGTTACCAAAGTAATATTCTTTTGTGCGCGCTTAGATATCCTTTGCAAACTATGATAAATGACAGATTGAGAAGGAGATATTTTTCTCCCTCTCTCTCTCTATAACTCTCTCTGTATATGTATATATATACATATATTTATATATATATATATATATACACAAACCGAGCAATGGTACCTGTAGTAGAAGCAGTAATGTTTTGCGTGGAATGAACAGTAATATATTGCGTGGAAGGGGCTTGAAGAATCGGTCTGGGCATAGATACACTTAACTTTTGCTCTTATATTACCTGATGCTTTTGCTCTTATATTAAATCTCCGGTTATTATTAAACCAGTAATAAACCTGTAATAATAAAATTTAAATTTACGAAATTAATATCATAATTGATTGTATAGTACAATAATCATTAGTTTAAATGAGAAAATCCCTAACCTGCTTAAGCTGAACCTCTTTTCCACTTCTCTCAGGTTTTGAGCTAAACAAAACAAAAAGATGAACATTATTACCAAAGTAGGTTTTGATAGTAAGAATTAAATAAAAAAGTTAAATAAATTGTCTGTCACATACCTAAATTTCTCAGCAAGAGCAGTTAGAGTTTCACGATCAGGCATTTTAAGGTTGTTTGCTTGTAGCAAAGCTTCCATCTCTGACACCTTTTAATAAATGACAAGTATATTTTCATTTTGAGAAAAAATAAATCCTAATTTGTTGAATTTAAGGTCTCATCTTTAAGGAAAATAGGTTATTTTTACATAATACAGGGATCTCTAGTACAATTCATTGTAAAGTAATAACTTTGTCTAATATAGGGACATATAGCGCATTTCTTTGTAAAAAATAGAGACCTATAATGCATTTTTGCAAAATTTAGGGATTTAAAATGCATATTTACAAACTATAGGAACCAATAGTGTATTTTTGCAAAATATAGGGACATAAAATGCAATTAACTCAAATTAGCCTTCGAAACCCTAAAACCCAAATCTCCTTCAGCAAAGAAATTTTGTCTAAATTTATTCACCGTTTGCACTTTAAACACGTACCCACATAATTTAAACCATCACAAATCTAACAAATTTCGCGCGAAATGTAGGTTTTATAAAACCCCTTTTTTCACTAAATTCCAAATTAATACACACAATAAAAGCATAAACCACAACTTAGTTAAACAATTTCAATAAGATAATAACAAGATCTTCCTTATTAAAAACAAACCATAACCAATTCCTCCTTTTTCCCTTGATTTTTCGAATTTTTAACAGAAACCCACCTCGTGAAAACCAAACTGAATAAAAAAAATCAAATATGAAAATTCACAATTCAAATTATATGTATGAGCAGTCATAGATCAGCAATAATCACTTAAATTATACTAAATTAAAGCTCAATTTACTATAAAAAATTAAAAATAAGATCGCCTAAACTAATCAGATAGAAAATAGGCAACTATTAGATAAAATTAAATAAAATTCACATAGGTTCGTGTGTAAAGTGTAGATATATGTAAAAATATTAACTGACCTCATTAGCATTGAAGCGGAAAGAAGGACCTCCATTGCTTCGTGGTCTGCCCATAGAAGATATTATAATCGTTAGAATTTATAGAAATGGAGGCTAAAAAATATATTATTATATTTGTTTACGGAATGAAGTATTTTGAATGAAGAGAGGGAATATGTGTTCTATATATAGAGAAATTTGATAAATGGGCTGGATCAAGTCTGCTCAGGTGTTTTTGTAATTTGAATGTTCTGGGCGGTTTTTTTTTGGGCCATTTGGCGGTATAATCCAAAAAATAAAATATTCACTTCGACGGATGATTGAGAAAAAATGAAATAACGGTCCATGATGACGTAAGATAAATGAGAAATTCGGTGGTTTGAGGGGCAAATTCGTCAAGTGGAAGAATAGCATAATCAGTGTAAGTACCCTTAGAAAGCTGTTGGATGAAGTGTACCAAATACTTGTTGTCCAATACTAAAAGATTTAACTGAGTTTCCGATAACTGAAACTTCTTGGGTGGGTTCCCACCCCAATTCTTTTCGTTATTAACAAATAAAGCTTTTTTTCTTCAACAACGTCTTCTCATACGTCCCAGCCTTATTCGATAATAATAAATCACTTAATTTGCTTTTGTTTCTAATTTCTTTGTTTTCCTACTCTTGACGAGAATCAAAGGCTCCTCATCTACTTTGGAACGTAGTATCTTATCCCCAGATTTGTTGTACTCATCGAGTAGAAACTTGGCTCCGAAATTGCATTTATAAGGCGAAAGCCATGTAAATTACCTTTAAGTAGCTGTTGTGTCCAGGGGTTCTTTAGGCATAAATAAATTGGCGTCTTGGAATTATGATAAGACTGCCACTCGGTATTTGCAGATTAGTCCTTCCCTTCGAATAAGAGTGCCTAATTAGTCCATAGCAAGCTCCACATGCAGATGATTTTAATTGTTGATGTTGTACATTTGTTTGCTTCAAACCCCATCTGAAGCTGAAGTCCTAGTTATGTAACCAGTTTCATTCCGATTCTAAGTTGTATATTTGCCGTTAATAATTACTGCACCAGTCTTCAC
Source organism: Nemophila menziesii (assembly GCA_029959085.1). NCBI lineage: Eukaryota > Viridiplantae > Streptophyta > Magnoliopsida > Boraginales > Hydrophyllaceae > Nemophila > Nemophila menziesii. The sequence goes on along the minus strand of JARWIR010000064.1, from coordinate 1,592,585 downwards.
TTCTTCTGTAATTGCATAGCAATTCCCTGAATTTTTATACCCAGAGATAGCAGCACTAATACCTGTTATATGAGAGCATTATGCTAACCCCTAACCCCTGTAGCTGCACTTTTTTGTGGTTGACCAGCAACTTTTGAAGCTTCCGAAAAACAAAGTTACAACTCTTAAATTTCCATAAATACTTTATTGGTCTTTGCACTAGTAGAAGCATGATATGTAGCTCCTGAACTGTATCTGCATTATAACCACAGCTCCAGACCTTTTTATTTATTGCATCCTAAGTCCCTGATCTTTTGTTATTGACTTCGGAAACACCACAAACATCTAAATTTGACTCACGAACTTCCTGATTTACCATTTGAGTCCCTGATCTACTATCCTTCAATCTAACCGTCCCACCACTAACTTTTCTAGCATTAGTATCCATCTTAGCGCACTTGTCAAAAGAAAACTGCAAGTTAGGATTCGAATTAACTTCCATTGATGTACTTTGCAACTGCAATTCTGAGTTACCATGAACATAAACTCAGCTGCATTTCGGACTCGCCTCAAGCACCTTATGAGCACTCAAAATTCCTGCAACATTCTTAACCTCAAGCCCCCAAATCCTTTTCATTTGTAATGGTTGCATTGTCATCAAGCTCGGGAAAAGTGGATTTCACTACCACAATACATTAAACGAGAAGAATAAAAAAATACTAAACACTCCTCCTCCTCTCTTTCTAATCAAAGGTAAAAACTTCCCGTAAAAACTTATATATATATATATATATATATATATATATATATATATATATATATATATATATATATATATATATATATATGTTAATTTGTTACTATTAATTTTATTTGCAAGTTTTATATATGAATAGATGATTTTATGTTAAGAATTGATCATGTTGTATTATATTGGACTAGTGATCCCTTAAATTAAGTAATTACACTATTAGTCTTTAACATGTTATGATAATTACGAAAAGATAATATTGAACTTTTGATCTTTTAAATTAACAAAATTGTATTATTGGCCTTTTTAATTTATGTTATTGCATTAATGGTTCCTTAAATTTATGTTATTACACTATAGGTCCTCTAAATAAGTAGTATAACTGTATAAGTTTTGAAACTTAATTAGTCCATATTGTATTATTGGTTCCTTAAACTTATATTATTGTGCTAGGCCTCTTAAATTTATATTTGAGTATGTTGCATTCTATAGTGACCCGTATTGTAACTTTTTTTTGCTTTATACCTTTTAATTGATACTATTGCTAAATTAATTTAATTTTGTTATCGGCTTTACCACTTATATGATAATATTATGTTCAGACTTAGCAGAATAAATTACGACCATATATTTGTGTCTCCCATACTTTATCGTCAAATATATTATCGAAGTTAAATATATAGAAAGACGGTGTAAATTATATTATCGTTTTTTTCATATTTTTCTAATGTTTTATTAGTTGATTTTTACTATTACTTCGTTGTTTGTTTGTAAATATGACAATTATAAAGTTATGCATATTCAATCCATACTTTGGAAGGTTGATTTGTGCATCTTTCCATTAAGTGAAGAGGTAGTTTTTAGGTGTATTTCAAAAATATCCAAAGTAACTACCGACCGAGTCTTGTGCACCGCATTGGGAGAAAGTCAAAGACGAGAGACCTACACATTTCACTTATAGGGTGGTGAGATGGCGGTGATATTGCAGGATGTCACCATGATCCTATCGTTACTTATTGATGGTGAACCTGTTATATGTCATGACACCACAATAGAGATAGGTATGACGTGTATAAAAAATTTTGGTTGAAGTCCTAGACCCCAAGGTGGAGGGAAATTATCGTAGGGGAATAAAACATTTTACTACAAAGTGGCATAAAGACAATTTTGGTAGTACGTTTATTTATTTTTATAATTTTTTATTTAGTTTTATAATTATTTTTTAGATCCCCTTCCCCTCCCCGCCAATATTGATAATGAAACTTTGAGACAATATGTGATGGGATATATTTTATCTGATATTAGTGGTTCTTCTCCAAAGTGCAAAGAAAAATGAGGTGTATGTCTTAAATATTTTATTTATGGAAGATCTTGTCGTGACCAGTTTTTATAGTTGGGGTTAGGTCGTGTTGACGCATATCGACAGTACCTTGTGTTAGTGTACGAATCCTTGGAAAATAACCGATTTCTATCGATGTGCTCCACTTTTACAGGTATGACAATATGACTAATGATTTATTTTCACAAAATGGTAAAAAAATATTTGACATTTTTAAATAACTATAATTACTTAAATACATATTTGATGTTATGAGCATTTACATTTGCAACCACTATTGAGAAAACAACCTCAAAATATTATAAATGTTCTCATAACTGTATAGTAAGTATAAGAATACTATTATCTCTATTAGACTACATTTTTGCTATCAATAGTAATGATTGATTTGGTTCGTAGTTAGACAGGGCCCAACTCTTGGAAAAATATTGTAGTAAATTATCGGGAAGAGTTGGATCGATTAGAACCGAAAACAGGTAATGTAGATTACATATTCACTTTCAACAAGTTAGTATTAAATTTTAATGTAGAATTATTGTTTTTTATTTTTTATTATTATGGTAGGTCAATTGGACACCATACGATGGTGATCGACAGGGTTAATGGGGCGCAAATTTGCTTGGATGGTGCAGAATTCTACTTGAATGTTATATCTTTGATATGCTTTGCTAAAATCAAGTGGTAACGTCGGGATAGGGTTTTGAGATAATTTGGCATCGTTCGGAATATATCTCAAAGTATTTCACAAAAGGATGACACTGCCCATGACACGAATAATAGAAAAGGAGCTGCAAATAAGGGTTGGCAAATAGGTCAAAGAGGGTATATTGATTTTTTGAATAATCGACTTTAATATACTTTAAACGTATACGATCTTGAAATCAGACAATGCACTACTAGCCCAGAATACTATGATTGGTACCATAGAATCACATGGAAGTAGATTGGATGCCCAAAAATGAAGAGCAGGTCCACGATGGTCGACCAAGGATATAATCCTTGGGGTACCAAACTTCAAAAAATGATAGTATGTTTGCTTTATATTTGGTACGTGATATTGATAGATTGATGGTACCATTGTATTCAATAAGTTGGCAATTGAATAAATACAAATCAAATGGGCATAAAAACGATGAAATCGTCTTTACTAGATATCAAAAGGGCTCCTAAAAGATTGATTCTGAAATCTAAACTAACGTTTTGAGCAAAAATCTTGCAAGAGGACTCATCATAGCATTTGAATTAAACTCGACTTTGTTGTTTTTTGTTGTTATTTATTTCTGAAACTTTACTCTTTTCTTTTACCTTTTCCTTTGAAAAGATAGTTTTTCCTCGCTCTTGTAACTCTTTTAATGATGACTCTTTTAAACAGTTATAAACAATTCTTCTCCGTAATTTTTTTTGTATAAATAATTAATTGCACTATGGGTCCGTATATCTTACAAACCTTGAAGCTGCTGAAGTAACTTGGTGACTGAGACTTCACTGGACCCCGGTTTAACACTCCATATCAAAAAAAGAGTCAATTATCTCCCTTAAAACCGACGCTTCTGAATCATCGGTAATAGCCTACATTATTTACAGAAATAATTAACTACTACTAAACACTTCCATTTACAACAAAACCCCAATTAAATGAAAAATATCTTGTGTTTTACCTCTTTTAATGAAGGAAAGACGGGATTTAAAAAGTGAGGTTAAGATAATTCTTGTGCATCTATAACTTGACGAGTCTTAGGCAATACTTTTGGTGCATCAAACTAATCTCGTGAATACCTAGAGCTAAATTTCAATAATCAACCATGACAAAAATAAGCAAAATGTTACCTCAATATTTTTATAAATAAAAAGTTTGGATTTATATTTAGATGAATCTGAACTTATTGATGAACTATCTATTTTAACTTCTGACCTATCTTTGCTAGGTTTACCGAGCATTCATGACCTTTCTTTTTTCTTTAATCCTACTTCAATTGTCTCCTTTGCCTAAAATAAAATAACGATTGATTATTACACCCCTTAAAGTGTACATAAGTCGTGTTTTGCCCCCTCTTTGGTTTCATATTCGTCAAACAAGCATGGGGCAGAGCTAGAACTTTTTCTTGGTAGGTCCCCTTCATTTTTTTCTCGAGTTAATTGCCTATAGGTCCCTATATTATGCAAAAATTGTTGTATAGATCCCTATATTATTTTTAAAAACACTGTAGCTCCCTATACTATGCAAATAAGTTATATTTTTTAATTAATTACCTATAAGTCCCTATAGTAGGGGATCTATCTTTCATAAAAAAAGAGATCAATTAAGAACTAGATAGGGATTGTAATTGTTAGTTGATGGGTACTACGAAAATTTACATTTTGTTTGGAACAAATTAGAGATGATGCCTGGTTTGTTTAGAGAAGTTTGGGTAGTTTTGTATCCCAAGTTAATTGTTTGTTAATCACTATGTCAAGAGTCAAAAACAGTCTTGAATTTTCCATGATATTGCTCTTATCAATTAGTGGAAGTTCTTGGGTTGATTTAGGGTCTTTGATGCTTGATATCCGGTTTTGATCGATAACAATATATCTCTGATCAAGCAGAACCATACAACTTCTAAGCATATATCAGATCAGTAGTTTGATCAGGATCTTTATATCAAGGCGACACAATTGCTCTATCCTCATTTGATTACTTCCCAGTTTTTTTGTGAGAAACAAATGAGGTGTAATTAATTTGTACTTCATTCCTAAGTCATGGATCGATTTTATTGTTTTGAAAGTTAGAAAACACATGGTTGAAGAGTATTAGTTGGATTAATTTTAAAATGACAGATGTAAAAAATGGATAAAGAAAATAGAAAAGGATAATATCAAATATTATTACTTTCTTATGTATCGTAGTAGAGAATTTAAAGATGGTAGTATAACTTGGAAAGGGGAGCAAGAATTTTGGAAAATGGGTGATTTTAGCAAAAGTGTTAGCTCCAAGACCCTATCATGTAAACCAGTTTTGTAAGTATGTTAATGAAAAATGGGGTTTAAACCATGATACGTTCGTTGAAATAATCTATCAAAATCACTTCAAATTAAAATGAGCTTTGAATATGAAAATGATTTTAATAATATTTGGCGCAATAGACCAAAATTGTTCCTTGGATTTCATGTGGTGTTGAAAACATAGGGAGAAAAAGCTCCCTTCAAGAGATTGATCTAAGTTTGTTCAACAGTTTTAGTACAAGCAGGTGGGTTGGTGTCCATACAAAACACATTGGAGATGAGCTCATTAAAGTTATTGGGAGTCTTATAGAGATTTATTATCTTGATACATGATCCAATGAGGAAGTGGAATATCTCAGATTCAGGGTTCAGTTTTGTATACAGAGACCTATTGTAGGTGGTGTTCATGTTGCACAAATGGAGAGAGCTACTATGATTTTATTCAGGTATGAGGACATTGGTATGTTCTGTTATAAGTGTGACTTTTTGGGTCGCTTCTAAGGAGTGTGTGGAACAGAATTCGATCTCCCTCAGCCTAAAGATGACCTCAATAGATATTTTATTTGGAATAATGACTTGTGTGTCCTAGCTCGCAAAGAAATAAAATTTATGATTCATTCAAGAGTTAGACTTGGTTAGGCTAAGAAGAGAAAACTGCAACAGATAAAGAAATTGATAATATTGAGTTTAGTGATAACAATATTGTTGTCAATGAAACACCACTTACTCAAGGAGTCCAACAGGTTATTGGTGTTGGTTCTGGCATTATTAATGATAAAGGAAATGATTTCTTTGAAGAAGGTAGGAAGAACTACAAAGAGAGGGTCCCTCCAGGGGTATGAAAAGCGATTTTACAACAATGTATGGCAGAGATATGGCTGAAGAAATGAACAAATATAGAAGAAATAAGAGTTGTAAGCAACCAAGTAAGGTTATCAGCATGAATGAAAAAGAAAATTTGTTATTCCCAGCTTACTTTAATTCAGGAGGTAGCAATAATGTGTATGGTAACTCTAACATCAACCAAACTTTACCTTTGGAGGATATGAACCTTAACCTCAAAGTTCATCACAAATTTCTTAGTGATTTTAATAAGAGAAACAATGTGTCGTTAAGATAGAACATTAAAAACCTTTGCTCTATTCCACATCCACAAAATAGTAAAATTTGATCTGCTAAATAATATCCTTTCCGGTCTTCTTAAAACTCTGGGATGCCGTATGTTTTACGAATACCTCCACTATCACAATATTATCAATTTTGACACAAAAACACTTTCATTCGAAAATACTCCCATGTAGAAAAAGCATGATCATAAATGATCCGGTAAATACATGCAAGTTAAAATTAGTATGCACTTTACCGGCGAACCTTCCCGGCTAAATACGCGCGACCCTAAAGTTCGTGCTACTTCTTTCCACCGATTCACTGTCCAAATAGTCTGAAGAAGATGAACGACTACTCGAAAACAGTTTTTCACCGGTCAAATCTTTTTTTTAGGAGATTACTCCCTATTAAGTCCTAGAACCCAACTATTCACCCCCATCAGGTCCAGCCCATGATTTTCCCCCTAGGAGGTCCAGCGAATCTCATCACATTCCATCGTTACCCTTCACCACAATCAGATCAAATAAAATCTTTCCATGATTGTCGCTGGTAATTATTTCTATTTAAACAACATATCTATTAAATCCCATTATTATTTCACTTCGTTATGGTAAATGCTCTGTTCTAAAATTCATTAACGAATCCATGAATGCGGTTTTGAAGAAGTACAGATTTGACGGATCTAGAGCTTCTCCGTTCGACTGAGAAGAACTGAGTTAAGCTTCGCCTGAGAAGAAGAACTTAGTTAAGTTTCGCCTGAGAAGAAGAACTGAGTTAAGTTTCGCCTGAGAAAAAGAATGAGTTAAGTTTCGCTTGAGAAGAAGAACTGAGTGAAGCTTCGCTTGAGAAAAAATACATATTTGACGAAATCTAGAGTTTCTCCGTTCGCCTGAGAAGAAGATCAGAGTGATGTCTCGCCTGAGAAAAATGTAACCTATCAATTTTACCGTACACACCATCAAAACAACAAAAGTAACCCATCAATTTTATAACAACTACAAACATTATCCACCCGATACATAATTTTTGTTCACCTTTTCATTTATCATCACTTTTGACAGACAACCCATCAAATTTACACATGTAAACCACCACATTCATTCTCACTATATTTTTTGTAACCCATCATATTTAACAGTCACAAATTGAGACCAACAGACACACAGGTTTTCTGGTAGAAAGATTAATAAAACACAGTCACCACTCGTTTGTCCATCAACCATTACTTTCTTGCCTTTTTTATTCGTTTTCAGAACACCTTCCTCATCGCCATCAATTGCCTTTTGTTTTGATGGGTTAGTCAAAAACTCTTCAACGAAGTCATCATCGCTTATTTGATGGGCCGTCGTCTTCTTTTCCAGTTCTTTTGTCCACCGTCATCGGCCGGCGGGTTGCATCTTCTTGGTCATCTTCACAGCAGTCTTCTTAGTCATCTCCACCAGTTGCCTTTTTTTTTACGTTTCAAATTTCAATAATCCAATTTTGACTGATTGCAAGGAATCAGGACAATTTATTTTGGTAACTAATTCCTAATTAATGGGTTACTAAGGGTAGGAATGTAAATTGCGACGGGTTGGACCTGATGGGCAATCACCCATCCTTTGTGGACTCTCTAAGTCATCAACCCTTTTTTTAGATGGGGAGCCATTGAAAATGATTGGGTCATATGCACTTTTGTATGCGCTGCCTTTATAAAAGATTAGATTGTGTGCACATTTTAATGGGTTGCCAGTAAAAAATGACTAAGTTTTGTATATGTACGAATGGGCTGCCACGAAAAAAGATTGGCTTGTGTGCACATTTAATGGGTTACCAATGAAAAATGTTTGTGTTATGTCTACGTATCAATGAGTTCCATTGCAAATGATAGGGTTTTATGTTTGATCATTAAAAAATCTTTAAACTAACCTTAATTTTTCTTCAAAAATGGAAGATTTCAATTTGAAAAAAATAACATTAACGGTTGTGACTTAATGACATCGGTTATAGGCGTAAATTTTTACGCCCTGCAAAATTTAGTGGTTCAAAGTTTTGTTAATGGTGGTGGGTTTTGTTAATGGGGGTTGTTGTGACTATAGTGGTAGTTTTAATGGTGGTAGTGGTGTTAAGGGTTGTGGTGCTAATGGCAGTGGTGGTGCTGTTAATATTAAGGATGGTGTGTGGTGGTAGTGTAGTTGTGGTTAGGAGATGTGATGACAAGTTTTGGGTGGTTGTGGTGCGGGAGAAGAAAAGGGGAGAGAAAAAAGAAAGAGTTTTGAAATAAATTGGATATAGAATAATATGAAAAGATTTTGTTATATTTGGAGTTTGATAATCCATCTTAATATGTTAAAACTAGTGAAAGTAAATGGAAAGATTAACTAAATGAAGTAGTTTCTAGGACTTTTTGAAGTAAAACAGGTAAGTTGAACTCTTTATTAAAGAATGATATTATAGGTTAAGTTTGAGCAATTATCTCCATAATTTATATATATATATATATATATATATATTAATTTGGAATAAATGACATATAATTAAAAGGTAACTTAAAATTTTATAATATTACAATTGTTTCATGTAAAAATTAATAAGTTATAAATTTTGGATGAGTTTAACTGGTGTTGCCTAGGGTGTGATAAAAATAAGATTAAAATAAGCCAAGAAACTACGCACTCTCACCCTAGACAGGCACAATACTGCAAGTATTACAGGACGTATGCAAGTTTTAATGATAAGTAGAGTTCGTTCTCAGGGACTTAAGTGTGTTAATCGCGTGAGTAGGAATAACGAGTAAAAGTAATTAATTAAAAGACAGTAAATAAAAGCAAATAGATTTTCGAGATTCAAGAATTAAACTAATTAAAACTAGGAAAATAAAGACAATGAAATAAAAGATAAGAAATATGAGATGGGAAGTATAGCTTAGGTTTTGCTAGTATGCACTAATCCTTCTAATTCTATCTATAAATCTAGTTCATAAGGGAGAATATTAGCTCTTGGTATACTTAGTCAGGATTCTAAATTCCCATACCTTAGACCTTGAGAGCGACTAAGGGGGCTACGGCACAACCAAGACGAGGACTCAAATAGGGTTATCAAACGCCACTAAGGCCCTATCCGGCACACTACAATCAATTGGTGATATGGTGGTTAAAACAAACCCTAATGACTATCTAGTTAGAAGCATGTTTTGTCAGAACTACTATCGACACTAGACATTATGTGGTGGTTCAATAGTTAAACACCCTGTCAAGGAGACCATCTAACTACTATTAAAACAATCCTAAAGTGATCAGTTCTAGGAAAGACAATAAATCAAAACACATAAACAAATATAAAGTAAGTAGCTAATATCAGATCAAAACATATAATTCCCAAAGAAACTTAGATAGAAGAATTAGAATTCATAGTTTATACATATGCAAAACCCAAGCTATGGGAGGTTTAGTTCATACCTGAAGGAAATAAACTAAAAGAATTACAAAAGACATCATCTTGCTCTCTACAATGACTAAGAATTAATTATAAGGTTTCGAACTAAGCAAGGATTAAGAGAGGTAGAATTACAAGTGATATAAGGGTGTATTTATAGGTGTTTAGAAGACCTAATTCGTTTTCTTGAGGAAGAGTTAAGGTATTGGACTTCTAGCCCAACTCAAATTCGTATGGAAATAAAGATAAACACTGTTGCGCCGTGTTTCTGCATATCTTCTTCGTTATTGGTCGGTTTGAGCTCCATAAGATACCAAAAGAATCGCAACAGAATTATCTTGACCCTAAAGAAGGAAATCACCAAAATCGGCCTATTTCTTAGGTAAAAACCCACATCTTTGGACGTGTATGCAGAATCCCAGATTTAGGCAGCTTTTCCTTTTCCATCTTTTTAGCTTTTGTTTCCTTATCTTTAATTACCTTATCTTTGAAAAAATTTCACTTACAATATACTCAATAGTTTCTCTCTTGATTTTCTTTTCATAAATAGACAAAGTACTATTATCGTTACTTATATGTTTCAATTAGGTGAAAATATTTTATGTACTTTACAAAAAAACATTGATATCCACTTCTCGATTTTTAACCAAATAGATCATTTTATATTTTATTCTTTTATTTTCTAAATGATGTTAGTAATTGTTCTATGAATTGTTATAACCTTAATCAAATGGAACTTCGTCTGTATAATTATATTCAAAGTTTATTAACTAATTAATTTAAAAAAATGTTGTATTATTTATATATACTAAATTTAGAATTATTAATTTAAAAAATTATTAAATTTTGTACCTAGAAGTTTCATATAATAAAGTAAATCAACAAGTTTTATTATCCTTTTATATATATAATTTTACACAATAATATAATTTTATTTTTTTGAATATAAATTATAACAATTAGTGAGTAAATATTAATTTAAGTATGTTAATGAGAATACTTCTTTATCGTAAATATAATTATAGGTATAATAATTTGATAGAATGGTATATAATTAAAAAATAGTTTAAAATTCTATAACATAATAATTGGTTTATGTAAACTTCTAATAAACTATCAACTTGTAGCAAATCTAACTTTTATTTGGATAAGAATGAAAGTGACATATTAAAGATCAATTTTAATACTTTTCAGTTATCCTATAAATATAAAAGATCTAAATGCTAATAAAAATATAAGATTATCATTCCCAAACTTCATAGGATATTACACATGTTACTCAAGTTTCATAAGATCGTCACTAATTTCATTTCTTATATATTCTACACCTTAATTTAAGAAAAATAAAATCTTTATTTTTCTTAATATTTAATTCACATTTTTCATATTAAAGTAAAAAACAAAATAAATTTTTATTCAGAATTTTCAAATTTCTAATACTTTATAAATATTTCAACCTTTGGAATATTGCATAATATGTGATAACCACACGTTGCTTCAATGGTTGAGATATAAGTATATGCATTTATAAATAATCAATAATGTAATTACATATGGATAGAAGAAGTTGATAATCAAAATGTACGAGTTTAGCTAACATATTTGCATTTGAAAAATAAAATACTTCACTTTACAAAATTAACAATCAAGCTCAAATACATTAATTTATTTATTTCAAAAGATAAATTATTAATCTCATGGACCAGAAACTAACTTATAGAAAGACTTCCTGATACATAGATGATATAGATTGTTCAATGTGGTATAACAAAAAAAAATAAGATTTTCAATCAAGAAAGTTTATCAATCCCTAGAACATGATTAAACGCCAAAATAATCATAGTACAACCACAAGTATTGTATTAATAACTACAATTAGTTTTTACCATTATACATTATTACAATAATCAAAGTTAACAACACATTAATAGTACACATGTTTACACATAGAACAAATAAATTTATAAACTCTAACAGAAAAAAAATAAAGTTAACAAAACACTAATAGTATACAAGTTTACGCAAAAGAATAAATAAATTATGAATCCCAACAAAAGAAAAAATAATTTACACTTTATAATTACAATTTTTTCTGATATATACATTTATAATCAAATACTAATTCATCATTCATCTCCAAATGTAGTAATTACTCAAATCTCTTGAAACATTCCATGCCATCTACAAATAAAATATTAGAAAATACAAATAAAATATTAAAAATCATTTTTTCTACAAATAAAATTTAATTTCAAAAACTAAACTAACCTTGAAAGCAAAATCTTGCAAAAGGACTAATATTAGCATTTGAATTAGCTCTCTATTTTGTAATTTTTTCTTATTTTCAATTTTTGAAACTTTACTTACTCCTAATTTTTCCTTTGAAAATAAAGTTTTTGCTTGTACTTGTAACTCTTTTAACGATGACTCCTTTGAACTGTTACAAAAAATTGCGTATAAATATTTTTTTGTCAAAATATAAATAATTAATTGCACTATTAGGACCCTATATTTTACAAAACTTGATGAAGAAACTTAGTAACAAAAACTTCACTTGACCCTAGTTTAACACGCTCCATATCACTAAAAGAATCAATCATTTCCCTTAATACCAACCCTTCTAAATCATCGGGAATAGCCTAAATTAGTTACAGATATAAATAAATAAATAATTAATCGCCTCAATGAAAGAAATAAAAATATTTATTAAACCTCTTTTAATGAAGGAAAAACAAGATTTGATAAGTGAAGTGAAGAAACTTCTTCTGAATCTATAACTTGACAAGTTTTAGGCAATACTTTTGGTGTATCAAAGTAATCTCGTATAAGTAAAATGTTACCCCAATATTTAATTAAAATAAAAGGTTAGGGGTCATACTTAGATGAATCTGAACTTATTATTGATGAACGATATGTTTTGACTTCTTGTCTACCTTTGCCTAAAATTAAACAACAATTAATTATTATAACGATTATGATCATAATAGTTTGGGTTTTTTGCATTACAACCCTTAACGTTTACATAAGTCACGTTTTATCCCCTGTGGTTTTATATTCATCAAACAAGCAGGGGCAGAGCCAGGTTTTTTTGGTGGTGAGGCTGCCACTAGTTTTTTTTTCTCAAGTTAATTTCACTATAGGTCCTGTATTAGGCAAAAAATGCACTGAGGTCCCTATATGCTGCAAGAAATGAAATATGGGTCCCTATATTCAGGGGCGGATCCAGGATTTCGAATCAGGGAGGGCTATTATTGTTACGAAAAAAATCACATCTAATAAATTTTATATATATATATATAAAAATTATTGAAAAATCCTCAAAAAAAAAATTTACGCACGCCGTAAAACAAACCATACTCATCTTGATATAATACTTACCTATTTGTTTCAAAAAAAATTCCATTCATAAACAAACGCGTACTTAATATTCACAACACTTTTATTCTAACTAAAAACATAGTAATCAGCTATGTATTACATCATATGATGTAAATTTGCGTCCGCTATTACCTGTTGTTAAATAAAAATATTCACATTCATTATCAAATAATTATCAAAAAATAAAGGAAAGAAGTTTTAATATTAGTAAACTTACCAAATTATAACTGCTCGCGTCGATTAGACATCTTTTGATAACGTTGTAAAAGTGTATCTCTATCGATATGGCATAAAAGCTCCTTTTCAATATATGTTACTAAACAATCATTCATCCATTCGTCTCCCATTCGATTACGTAAACGAATTTTCACAATATTCATCGACGAAAAACACCTTTCAACACTAGCTGTAGCGATTGGCAAAATCAAAGCCAACGTCAAAAGCCTATAAATCAAAGGATAGACTTGATCCTTTTTAGATTCTACCATTTTTTTTGCAAGATCACCAATATCTTTAAGTTTCAAGAACACATTTTCAGACTTCATATCCGAAATAAAATTATCAAGTTGAAATTCAAGTGCACCAAGTTCCACATTTGAAACGTCACGAGGATAAAATTCGGCAAGACGAATCAGTTTTGTTTTATCAAATGCCGAAAAGGAATTATCAGGATTCAAACAAGCAACACAAGAAAGTAAGTCATTAGGGTGAAAATCTAATATACTTCTGCGCAAACCAGTATCTGGCTGAAAATCATCCAATATTCTTTAATGCAAATCAGGATCCAGATGACAATCATCTTCTAAATTCGTTTCAATACGCCGTCTCTTTTTAGAAGGCAAATCACTAGACTTGACAACCGTACTAATATCAATCGGATCCGATTCTATAATCTTTTGAGTTGTAGGTATCTTCTTAAAAAATCTCTCCATAACTATTAAATAAACAAAAAGTTACTGCTATATTAATACTTCATACAATTATACTAATTAATTGTTTATTTTATTTGCAAATGAAGCGTAATGGGAAAAAAGATCGATGGCCAGTGGCCACTGACATAAAAAAAAATTGGAGGTTTTTTAAATTCTAATTCTCTTATGAAAAAGACTTAATTCTCCAATTCTTATTTTTCTTTCTTTTTGTCGGTCTCTAATACTCATATTAAAACACAAAAATGACCTATATGTTATACGAATACGACTCACCTACTGCACTAGTGCCACTAACCTCAATCACAAACATTGCAGGTTATATTTCATACAATTTTTTTTTACTGTAACCAATATTAACAAATAATTTAATTAATTTATTGAAAATTATAATAAATTTGGGAATTGTTTACTTTAATAGATATTTTAAATAATAAATTATAAAATCTAAGATTCCTAGCAATTTATAAACTATATTACAGTATTATATAATCAAAACAAAAAAATTAAATTCATAAAAAAATTAAAACTAACCAAGAAATTGAATCTTCAATTGAATCTGTGCTCCAAATTTGTCTGTAAATTTTAGTATTTAAAATTAATCAATAAAATTTATCTTGGGGAGGGCTAATTCTATGCTGTAATTTTTTTTAGTTATGTTTTTACCTATATAAAAAAAAAATAGGCCAAAATATATTATTATCTAATGGGCTGGGGTAGGCTGCAGCCCACCCCAGCCTACCCCCAATCTATCCGCCCCTGCCTATATTGCAAAAAATGCACCGTGGATCCCTAAAACTATGCAACAATTGCACTATAGGTCCCTGTATTTTGTCAAAACTTTCACTATAGGTCCATATTATGCAAAAAAAGGCACTATAGGTCCATATTTTGCCCAAATGCATGATATGTCCCTATACTATGCAAAATAAGTTATATTTAGGAAGTAATTGCGCTCTAGGTACATCTGTTATGCAAAATAATTTTTATATTTAACAAAGATTATGACTTTAAAATCAACAAAGTAGGGTTATTTTTATTTTTATCTTTTAGAGTTTTTGAGAAGTTTAGGAAGGCCAAGTGAAATTCCTTAAAATTTTAGGGGGGTCGAAGCTCTTCTTTTTTTTTGTACAAAGGGGTAAAATAAACATTTTTAAAAAATCAGGAGGCCATTACAACCTCCACCTCTGCAAACAAGGTTTTTGTTATGAGAACTTTTTTCGAGATAGTCCCTATTGGTGGTCCTTTGTGAGTTCTAAAATAAATGTAAATAATAATCGAACCACAACCGCAAGTGTACGGTTGTCCCAAGTAGTAATTCTGATAAATCAGATTCGTTCCAAGGACGGAATGGTTGATCACAATGTTTAGCAAGTAGTGATTGATGCACTTATGAAAATAAAAGACAATAATATATTTGTTTGGTTTTTGTATTAATTCTAAGGAATGAAAGACTAATGCGAAAATGTAAATAAATAACTAAGACGCAAGTAAATAAAAGTGATACGCAAGTAAGAGCAGGTAGTACTTGAGAGGCGCAAGGGTTTACCTAACTATCATTCATTTCATACATTGTTTAAGGGACAAATCGGTAAATTTGTATTGGTCGGGATTCTAAAATCTCCTTACCCCCGTCAGGGTGGACTAAGGAGCAACTCTCAAATGCTACAAACCCCGTCAGGGTGATTATAGTCCACTCTCAAGTGTTTAAGTTCAAATTACCCAATAGGCCATAGGTTTAATTAAGCTCGTCAGAGTCAATAATTTCTAACCTACATTCATTAACTAGTTCGGTACCTAAACCCCCCGTCAAGGTGATCCAATCGCCACTAATTGGAATAGCCTAGATACTAAGACCTATGATTGGTTAATTACGTCAATTATAGTAGATAAAGCGCAAATTAAAGAAAAATACAATTCACCCAATTTGATTTAAATAATAATAATCCCAAATCCAAATGTATAAAACGAAATCAAATTGGGATTAACCCATTATGCGTTCTCAAGCACTAAATTAGTTTAGCTCATAATAATTGAAAAGATAAAAACTAAAGAAATAAATAGGTTCAACATGTTTTACAGAATAAAATAGAAGAACTTAATTACGGAATTGAATTGGCTGAGAAGTGGAGATATAGACCGTCTCCAGCTCTTGCTTCTTCTCTTCCTGCCTCTAGCTTCTTCTCTGGTGTCTGACTCTTAAGCGTATGTTGTATTATGAAAAAGATATGAAGAGTGTGTGAAAATAGAGGTCTAAAGCCCTTTTATAATGTTAAAAACGGATTAGGGCTTGGACTTAGGAATAAATCAATAATTAAATGTCCAAGCCCAAATTCTAAGCCCAAAATCCCGTAACTGCTGATACACCTTCACTAAAACGGCTTTTCCCGATGCGTTACAACTCCGATTGACCTCATTCCAGTTGCTAAAGTTCCGTAACTCGATAAGGAATGTTTTCTCTTCAAAGGTCAGCGGCTAACTCATCTCTTAAGCACCTCAAAATCAGCAATCTATAGCCTGGAAAATGGATTTTCAGCTCTAAAAATAATATCTTCGGGATTTATCTTCAAGTCTTGCCTCTATATTTTGATCTTTGACTTTCTCATCGGATTCCTCTTCTAGCTAACATCTAAAACCTGTAAAATCTTCACTAAAAATACCAATATTACGCGCAAAAGCTTAATAAATCAAAAATGCTAGAAATAAAAGAGGAAAATCATATTATTGCATATTTAGTCCAAAAGTCTATCTAAATAGTCAAATAAACACCAAAAATGATGTCTCCTAAGGGTCGAAAATACGAACAATTAAGGAGACATCAAGACCCCCAACTCAAACCTTTGTCGTCCCGACAAAGCAAAACTAAAAACAAGGGGAGTGAAGTAGATGCAAGAGAAAATAGAAGCTAGCAAATAAACCCTAAAGCAATGCTAAAGATAAATCTCATATAGAAAACATTAAGAACTAACATATACATACACTAATCATGCAACATCAAACATAAATAATCTCAATCATAAAATTAAAGTTGCAATGCTTGAAGGTTACACTTGTACTCATCTCTGTATGATGGCTATAGGGTGGTCATTAATCCTAACTAGCTTTGAACGCTCCACCTAGCATATTCCCTATCAACAGAATTATAAATTCACTATGTGCTTAGGAATCAAGAGGTCTTTACGGTTTTAATAATGGCTTAAGGACGGTATGGATGTATATTTGGTAAATTTGAAGTGAGCTTTTGGCTCTCTCCTCACTTACCATCAACAATGTCCTCGAGCTTGAGTTTACGCTCAAAAATGTTCTCTCTCACCCATTTGACGCGCTAATGTTGCGTCCCCATGCCAACCCAATTAAAACTAAGATGATTTCCAAAAATATTCCACTTTGCCGATTTATTTATTCTTTCTTTCTTTTTATTTTCTTTTTCATTTCTTTTCTCTTTTTTTTTGTACAAGATACCCATGACCATCATTTTGATGTGAAAGGTCATGTCTCTTATAAATATTTTTCTTTTCTTTTTCTTTTTCTTTTTCAAATCTCGGCAAAGGGTTACAAACAATAATATCATCTACATTTTTGTGCCTCAATACAAACACATATAATCCCTTCCCAATTTATCTTCCCAAATGTGGTCCCACCACCCCAAACTCAAGCTCGAGACAAGTCTCAGGGTTGTGATTCAAGTGCGGGTCATTTGGTCATGCTTAATAATCTAAAGGATAATGGGCTTATATCGTGGCTACAAAAGAAAAGGCTTAAGGCTCAAAATTGGGCTAAGACGGATAAAATTATAATAAGGGATAGCAAGCTAAAGGATTCAAATGGCTAACAAAGAACTGCCCCTATCATTTTCCTAAGTACATAGCTTGTCTTTAGTTCATATCTAGGTGGGTTCTCTACTAATTAGGATTTCACGTTCTACACACCAAACATATTCCTTAAGTACAAGCTTACTTCATTTGCATTGTTCATTAATTTTTCCTATTAATTACCTATGTTCGCATGCAATTGTAAGTGCGTTCTATATCAATCCCTAAAGTTCACTATTTATTATCATTAATTCATCAAGAGTATGCTTAAAAGGACATTTAAAATCTTCTATAGTCAAACGCAACTCCGAAAATTATTTTATTGAAAGCAATTAAAACAAATAAACACATAAAAACTGGGATGAGGCAACGAACCCCACCCCAAACTCAAAAATGAGTCGTGTCCCCACGACTCGAAAAGACTCAAAGCAATAAAATAATCTACACTAAATGAGAAGGGAAAGAAAAACGTATCTAAACCAGCGCGAGGCTGGTGTCGGTGTTGCGTCCAAGTTGAGGTTTTGAATTCTTCATCGATGGTTGCGTTTAAAGTGTTCTTCATCACCTCGAACTTCTTCAAATTTCTCACGTTTTCATTTATTACTTGCCCTCTAAGCATCATCTCTTCTATCAAAATCTTCCTCAATACCCAATTCTCGTTCTTCACTATGTTCTTCGTACCTTTCCTAACCTTCATGGTCATCTCCGATGACCCCAAACTCAAAGCTTCAAGATCCTTGGATAAAATTGAGATTTTAGTGTTCTTGAAGGTTTGGGTTTGAATTATGGATTGTTTAGCGCTGGGTCATGGATATTTCAAGGTTTGGGAAAGGATTAATGGATAAATTTTAGCTTTGGTGAAAGAAAACTTCGGATTAAAGTGTGAAGCTTTGGTATTTTGGAAGTTTAATGGTTTGATTGTGATCTTGGATGATGTTTAGAGGGAAGGATTGGTGGTATGATGTTGTTTTGATGATGATTTTAGGAGTAGTTGGAAGCTAGGATTCGTCAATGGAGGCTTAGCATCTTTCTTTTTTTTTTTTTTTTTTTTTTTTTTTTTTTTTTTTTTTTTTTTTTACTTCTGACGCAAGCCTCTTGCGTCATCGCTGACGCAGTGATCAGAATTTCCAGCTTCTTCGGCCGGCTAGCCGGCCGATACGCCGGCATGCCGGCGGATACGCGACGGCGCATTTCGAGACGCAGCAACCTTGCGTCGTCGCTGACGCAAGGACCAGAAACTCCTTCCTCTTTGGCCGGCTAGCCGGCATGCCGGTGGATTTCTCGCTGGCGCGAATGGTGACGCAGCAATGCTGCGTCATCGCTGACGCAGTGGTCAGAGAGTTTGGGGGTCTTCAGCGTTTTGGCCGGTATGCCTGCGTATCCGCCGGCTAGCCGGCCAAACCTGCTGTTGACTCCATAATTTTCCGTTTTCTCATCGTTTTGACCCCAAACTCATGACCATTATACCCCTGAAATCATCAAAAACAAACACCCTTCCTCATTTCTTACTAATAAACACTAAATTAACGAAAATCAAACTAATTTAAACTACGAAATTGAAATACTTAAACTAATATACAAGAAATGGCTTTTGTTTAACGTCGTTAAGCTCGACGGGTTACCTCATTCCTTAGTCATTGACATAACCTCCCCAGCAGTGAGTGAGGTTGTCAATATTTGCAACTCGAAATTTGCATCCCTTAGCTTTTATGCCCACTAGTTTATCTGAGATAACCCTTGCAACCACGAAAGGTCCTAGCCAAGAGCTTTTTGATTCACATGTCTTTGGAGGCGGTTTAGGCTTTTTCATAGCAACTTCTTCGCCTACTTTAAACTCCTTTTTCTTTCTTTCTTTCTTAGGTTCTTTCGGAACCTTCGTGGCATGTGTCTTCTCTTTCTTCTTCGCAAGATTAGGTGGTGGATTTCTCTTAGGATTTGGAGGAACTTTGATCGGTGGTTTCTTTCTTAGTTCTTTTTCCTCCACCCCTAAGGTTTCCACAACATTAATTGGCTCTTTTCTTACCGGTTCCATTACATCTACACGAAAACATTCTTCAATGGAGTCCGGAAACTTCATAGGTCTAAACACCTTAAACTTCATCTCCTCGTCTTGGATTCTCATGATCATTTCGCCGTTTTCTACATCAATCAAAGTACGCCCCGTGGCTAGGAATGGTCTTCCCAAAATAATGGGGACATTCCTATCCGCGTCGTAATCAAGTATAACGAAATCAGCGGGAAAAATTAACGTACCTGCCTTAACGAGGACATCTTCGATTCGGCCTTCTGGATGTGCAAGAGATCGATCCGCCATTTGTAAGACCATAGAAGTGGGTCTTGCTTTAATATTAAGCTTATCAAAGATAGATTTGGGCATAAGATTTATGCTTGCACCCAAATCACATAGTGCCTTACCTCTCCACTCATTACCAATGGATATCGGAATTGTAAAACTCCCAGGATCAAATAACTTTGGAGGTAATTTACCTTGACAAATGGCACTACATTCTTCAGGAAGACCAATCATCTCATTATCACAATACGGCCTTTTGTTGGTGAGGGCTCTTTTCAGAAACTTAGCATACTTGGGTACATCTCTAATAGCTTCTAACAACGGAATATTTATGCTAAGACCTCTTACCTTGTTAAAGAATTTTTGATAATCAGCCATATCACCCTTCTTCTGAACTCTTAATGGAAATGGTGGAGGAGGACGGCTTATTATAGTATCATCTTTCTTCTTCGGAATTTCATTAGGCCTCTCCACTTCTTCTACTTCAACTTCTTTATCTTCAGTCACCACCTCTCTTTCTTTTCTAACTTCTTTTTCTTTCATAATCGGAAAAGGAGGTGGAGGAAGGTTCTTACCACTTCTGAGAGTAATAGCTTTACAATCTTCGATTTGGATTGGATTCTCAGTATCGCTAGGAAGTTGTCCTTGTGGACGTTGATTCAACTGTTTATTAATTTGACTTAGCTGATTCTGGAATATCTTCATATT
Source organism: Nemophila menziesii (assembly GCA_029959085.1). Lineage (NCBI taxonomy): Eukaryota > Viridiplantae > Streptophyta > Magnoliopsida > Boraginales > Hydrophyllaceae > Nemophila > Nemophila menziesii. The sequence goes on along the minus strand of JARWIR010000064.1, from coordinate 1,571,896 downwards.
TGCTTCAACTACGTTTTGACGTTCCCATGCTGCGTTTTGACGTTCCATAGCTTGTGTCTGAAGAGCGATTAAACTTTCAACTGTTTTCTGAAGGTTAACTCCTTCTTGTGGATGGGCAGGTAAGGCTTTCTGATTCATTGTGTCATCATAATTGTCTTGAGGAGCTTGTCTCTGAACATAATTTTGATTCTGTCCTCCTTGATAATTGTTGTGTGGTCTTGGATTGTAGTTGTTACCTTGGGGACGCGGTTGATACGCATAAGTAGGATTTGCTGCCCCATCAGGATTTGAGTATTGAAACCCCGGATGGTTTCTGTTAGGCTGATATCCATTACCACTTGAATTAAAGTTACCTCTATTGGACACGAACATCACGGATTCTTGATTATTTTGACAATTTTCCCAACTATGATCATTGACACCGCAATATTCACATCCATATACCTCTTGTGCAACCTTTACCTCAACTCTTTTATTCGAAAAACCTTCTTTCACGGCTAGAGTAAGTTGTCTCAATTGTTGTTCTAGTGTGGTCTGAAGCTTTGTCTCTAGCGTAGCAAACTTTTCTTCCATATCAACATTATTGACTCCTCCTCTAACTGGTGTTCTTACTGAACTCCACCCAACTTCATTCTTGACTGTTCTCTCTAAGATGATCTTTGCATGAGCGGGTTGAACTTGAAGAAAACCTGCACCACATAGCATATCCAATTTCTCTCTTGAAGTCCCATCAAGGCCTCTATAAAATATTTTTAATTGTTGTTGTTCTGAAAAGCCATGATTGGGGACTCTACGTAAACACATCTGAAATCTTGTCCAACTCCTACCCAAAGTTTCATCATATTCTTGACGGAAATGCGTCAACTCTAATTCAGCATCTAACCTCATGTTACTTGGGTAATACCTGTCAAAGAAAGCAATCTCTAGTTGGTCCCAATTAGTAATCTTTGTCGGATCTTGCGTATCGTGCCATTCACTTGCTCCATCAATAACAAAAAATTTAAACACAGCGTAGTACATCTGTTCTTTTGAAACTCCTTGTGTGATGTAAGAATCACATATCTGTTTGAATTTCTGTATCGCTCTAAGAGGATCTTCTCCAACTCTACCACGAAAATTTCCAAATTGGAATTGAGCTATCATACCCGGATCTGGACGAAACTTCGGAACATTTATATCTGGAGCACCTACTCCTATAGCAGGAGCACGGAATGGAACTTCTGGTGGACCATTAGTAAACCAAGGATCTTGATTCATCACGATTTGAGCTTGTCCGTTATTGTTCTGAATATTAACGTTCTCCATTTGGTGAATTAATTCTTCTACTTCTAAGGATTCTTGTTCTTTTCTTCTCTTGTTAGCAAGTCTGATTAATGATTCTGGATTATTAAGGATCGGAGGTGTTGGCTCTAGATCCTTAAATAGTCTTCTTCGCATACACCAAACCTAAAAACCTGAGAAAACTAAACAAGCAAAAAGCGTAAAACTGATAAAACAAAATAAAAATAAATGCAACTATCACTAAAGGATAAACACCGTGGTCACACGCTACCGTCCCCGGCAGCGGCGCCAAAAACTTGGTGGTCCTTTGTGAGTTCTAAAATAAATGTAAATAATAATCGAACCACAACCGCAAGTGTACGGTTGTCCCAAGTAGTAATTCTGATAAATCAGATTCGTTCCAAGGACGGAATGGTTGATCACAATGTTTAGCAAGTAGTGATTGATGCACTTATGAAAATAAAAGACAATAATATATTTGTTTGGTTTTTGTATTAATTCTAAGGAATGAAAGACTAATGCGAAAATGTAAATAAATAACTAAGACGCAAGTAAATAAAAGTGATACGCAAGTAAGAGCAGGTAGTACTTGAGAGGCGCAAGGGTTTACCTAACTATCATTCATTTCATACATTGTTTAAGGGACAAATCGGTAAATTTGTATTGGTCGGGATTCTAAAATCTACAAACCCCGTCAGGGTGATTATAGTCCACTCTCAAGTGTTTAAGTTCAAATTACCCAATAGGCCATAGGTTTAATTAAGCTCGTCAGAGTCAATAATTTCTAACCTACATTCATTAACTAGTTCGGTACCTAAACCCCCCGTCAAGGTGATCCAATCGCCACTAATTGGAATAGCCTAGATACTAAGACCTATGATTGGTTAATTACGTCAATTATAGTAGATAAAGCGCAAATTAAAGAAAAATACAATTCACCCAATTTGATTTAAATAATAATAATCCCAAATCCAAATGTATAAAACGAAATCAAATTGGGATTAACCCATTATGCGTTCTCAAGCACTAAATTAGTTTAGCTCATAATAATTGAAAAGATAAAAACTAAAGAAATAAATAGGTTCAACATGTTTTACAGAATAAAATAGAAGAACTTAATTACGGAATTGAATTGGCTGAGAAGTGGAGATATAGACCGTCTCCAGCTCTTGCTTCTTCTCTTCCTGCCTCTAGCTTCTTCTCTGGTGTCTGACTCTTAAGCGTATGTTGTATTATGAAAAAGATATGAAGAGTGTGTGAAAATAGAGGTCTAAAGCCCTTTTATAATGTTAAAAACGGATTAGGGCTTGGACTTAGGAATAAATCAATAATTAAATGTCCAAGCCCAAATTCTAAGCCCAAAATCCCGTAACTGCTGATACACCTTCACTAAAACGGCTTTTCCCGATGCGTTACAACTCCGATTGACCTCATTCCAGTTGCTAAAGTTCCGTAACTCGATAAGGAATGTTTTCTCTTCAAAGGTCAGCGGCTAACTCATCTCTTAAGCACCTCAAAATCAGCAATCTATAGCCTGGAAAATGGATTTTCAGCTCTAAAAATAATATCTTCGGGATTTATCTTCAAGTCTTGCCTCTATATTTTGATCTTTGACTTTCTCATCGGATTCCTCTTCTAGCTAACATCTAAAACCTGTAAAATCTTCACTAAAAATACCAATATTACGCGCAAAAGCTTAATAAATCAAAAATGCTAGAAATAAAAGAGGAAAATCATATTATTGCATATTTAGTCCAAAAGTCTATCTAAATAGTCAAATAAACACCAAAAATGATGTCTCCTAAGGGTCGAAAATACGAACAATTAAGGAGACATCACCTATCTTCACAAAAATTTCTAATCAGACCCTAATGTTTTCACAATATAGTCAAATTGATCCCTTTCTTTTCACTTCCATCACTCTTTTACCTATCACTCTTTTACATAAACAAACACTACATCATTTAAAATAATTTAAAAACACACAAAAAATAACAACCCTCAGCTAAATTAATTGCACTATCTTCAAGCGAAGCACTTGAACTTCTTTCTCGATTCCCAAGTCTAGATTTCGGAGTTCCAGAGAATCTGAATCATCCACCTGTCCACGATAATTAATCATCCCACTATACGATCCATCTTCTTTAAAAGCATACGTACCAGTACTCTACAATTAGAAAATCAAATTTTTTTGAGAAAAAAAACATTAAAACAAGAAACCTCAGTTATTTAAAAAAGGATTATTGCCCAAGAAACACCTCAAATTAGAATTAATGCCCCCTCACCCCCGCCATTTTCTTCTTGCCCATAAAAGGCACTCCTTTTTTTCTTTTTCCTATTTTACCCCCTCACCCCAGCCGCCGTCCGTTTATTAGTTGTTAGTTCGTATACATTGAGTTAGTTATATATCTCCTCTGTCTCTCTCTCTCACCCTTGGCAGCAGCAGACAGTATAAAAGTGTACGTGCACGAGTGTTGGGAAACATTCCCACTACTCAACATTAGCCCACAAGTACAAAAGTGTACTTGCACGGGTGCTGGGAAACATTCCCATTACTCAACATTAGCCCACAAGTACAAAAATGTACTTGCACGAGTGCTGGGAAACATTTCCATTACTCAACATTAGCCCACAAGTACAAAAGTGTACTTGCACGAGTGTTGGGAAACATTCTCATTACTCAACCTTTACAAAAGTGTACTTGCACGATTGTTGGGAAACATTCCCATTACTCGCCCTTGGCAGCAGCAGCAGACGGCAGTAGACAGCAGTAAGGGCATTAAGGTATATTTACCTTAAGTGCCTTTTATGGGCAAGTGGCTAAGGTGGCAGGTGTTTATTGGGCATTCACCCTTTAAAAAATCATAAGATTGAGCTTTGTTTGCTAAACACAGATGATGCTTGACCACCACCACCTCTTGGTGATCGTACCACAACTGTACCAGACCCACTTCCTGAAATCTCATCCTGTAAAAACTTGTACAAATTACAAGGACTAAAATGTAAAAAAAAAAAGGTAAAAATGATTTTAGAGGATGGAGCTAGAGCCCGATAATAATAATCACAACCATAAAATCAAAATGACAATAAAAAGAAAAACAATTCTGAAGTCTTACATAAAATCCCCATAATGAAAGAAAACACAAAATAAATCGATAAGGCTAATCTACTCTCATCACCTCACATTACAAAAATTAAAATTCAACAAAAATTGTTTCTTCACTGCTTGTAAATCAAGCATCACTACTAGATCCACCGATAGCAGGTGGTGGTGGTGGAGGATTACTTCTTCCCTGGTGGGCCCCACCACCACTAGTAGAAGCAGCAACAGCATCAATGTCTCTCAACTGCTGAAGCCTAGTTTCAGTTTCAGGACGGCGACAGATTTTCCTTAGGGGCACAATCTCCTACAAACACAATATTATAATTAACTAATTAAAATTAAATAAAAATAAATTAAACAAAGAGTTTTTTATTTAATTCTTACCTTAGAGTGATCGTGATCGAATTGCACAAGAAATCTACAGCGACACCCTCTGACATCATGCCTACGCCTTTCTATATTAAGGACATGAGCATCATAATACAAATCTTCCTCTTTTCCCTCCTGAAAAATATACACACATTACTTTTATATTATTATAACAATTTTAATTTATTTATTTTAATTAAATACCTTAAAGCAGAGGATCAGGTCTCCGTCAGAGATTATTGTACAATCTGTAGATTGACAAGGAATAGATCTTTCTCTAACATCCTTTGGGACATTTACCCATTCCTCTACTTCCGATCCTAACCCACCCAATCTTACAAGCACTTCCTAAATCACCCACAAATATTATATTTCTATTAATTGCATTATAGGCCCCTATATTATATAAGATAGAAAAAAAAATCAGATTTCAGACTTACCGGATCACCGGATTCGGCATCTTTGTAAGATACGAATTCTTCTACATCGTACCTGAAAAATAAATTAAAATTCAATTAAAAAAATACAAAAGATAAATTACGTAAATAGCCCTGAAAATACTAACCATGCACCATCTCTAGCTGATCTAGCTTCAAACTCCATTGTGAATCCATCACCAGATTCACTTTCAGTTTCAGTTGTAGTTTCAGATGCACCTGCTTGAGCTAATTAATAACCCAAAAAATCAGATTTTAATTAAATTTAGCAAATCAAAAATTGCAAAACCACAAGTATTCGATAGATCTCTAAATCAATCATAAATATCAAAATAAATGAGAAAAACTATCTTTTTATGCTATACTTACAAGATTTCTTTGATATAATGTTTTTCTTTGCTACACAAATAGCTATATATTCTACGAAATTTATTGCCCTTATTATGTCAAATATTTGAAATTTAAACTTTTGAGTCATTGCAATTAATGGGCCCACACATTACCTATGGGCCCGGTGAAAAACACAATCTGTTTTTGTTAAATGAAGTTCACTTTTCGCGTGTAAATGCATCATTTAATGGAAACAAAAATAGTTTAAATTGTTACCAAAGTAATATTCTTTTGTGCACGTTTAGATATCCTTTACTAACTATGATAATTGACAGATTTAGAAGGAGATATATCTCTCCCTCTACATCTCTCTCTGTATATGTATATATATGCATATATTTATATATATATATATATATATATATATATATATATATATATATATATATATATATATATATATATATACACACACAAACCGAGCAATGGTACCTGTAGTAGAACCAGTAATATTTTGCGTGGAATGAACAGTTATATATTGCGTGGAAGGGGCTTGAAGAATCGGTCTGGGCATAGATACACTTAACTTTTGCTCTTATATTACCTGATGCTTTTGCTCTTATATTAAATCTCCGGTTATTAAACCAGTAATAAACCTGTAATAATAAAATTTAAATTTACGAAATTAATATCATAATTGATTGTATAGTACAATTATCATTAGTTTAAATAAGAAAATCCCTAACCTGCTTAAGCTGAACCTCTTTTCCACTTCTCTCAGGTTTTGAGCTAAACAAAACAAAAAGATGAACATTATTACCAAAGTATTTTGATAGTAAGAATTAAATAAAAAGTTAAATAAATTGTCTGTCACATACCTAAATTTCTCAGCAAGAGCAGTTAGAGTTTCACGATCAGGCATTTCAAGGTTGTTTGCTTGTAGCAAAGCTTCCATCTCTGACACCTTTTAATAAATGACAAGTATATTTTCATTTTGAGAAAAAATAAATCCTAATTTGTTGAATTTAAGGTCTCATCTTTAACGAATATAGGTTATTTTTGCATAATACAGGGATCTCTAGTACAATTCATTGTAAAATAATAATTTTGTGTAATATAGGAGACATATAGTGCATTTTTTTGTAAAATACAGGGACCTATAATGCATTTTCGCAAAATGTAGGGATTTAAAATGCATTTTTACAAAATATAGGGACCAATAGTGTATTTTAACAAAATATAGGGACCTAAAATGCAATTAACTCAAATTAGCCTTCGGAACCCTAAAACCCAAATATCCTTCAGCAAAGAAATTTTGCCTAAATTCATTCACCTAGTTTGCACTTTAAACAAGTACCCACATAATTTAAACCATCACAAATCAATAAATCTCGCGCGAAATGTAGGTTTTATAAAACCCTTTTCTTCACTAGATCCCAAATTAATACACACAATAAAAGCATAAACCATAACTTAATTAAACAATTTTAATAAGATAATAACAAGATCTTCCTTGTCAAAATCAAACCATAACCAATTCCTCTTTTTTCCTTTGATTTTTCGAATTTCTATTTGAAACCCCACCCCCGAAATCCAAAAATGAAGAAAAAATCAAATCAAAGTATGAAATTTCACAATACAAATTATATGTATGAGCAATTACAGATCAGCTTCGATCACTTAAATTCCACTAAATGAAAGCTTAATTTACAATACAAAATTAAAAATAACATCGTTTAAACTAAACAGATACAAAATGGGCAATTATTAGATAAAATTAAATAAAATTCACATAGGTTCGTGTGTAAAGTGTAGATATATGTAAACATATTTACTGACCTCATTAGCATTAAAGCGGAAAGAAGGACCTCCATTGCTTCGTGGTCTGCCCATAGAAGATATTGTAATAGTTAGAATTTATAGAAATGAAGGCTAAAAAATATATTATATATTATTATATTTGTTTACGGAATGAAGTATTTTGAATGAAGAGAGGGAATAGGTGTTCTATATATAGTGGAATTTGATAAATGGGCCGCTCATGTGTTCTTGTAATTTCAATGTTTTGGGCGGTTTTTTTTTTTTTTGTTTGGGCCATTTTGGCGGTATAATCCAAATAGTAAAATATTCATTCATGTATGAGGACACTGGTATGTTCTGTTATAAGTGTGACTTTCTTAGTCACTTCTAAGGAGGGTGTGGAACATCATTGGATCTCCCTCACCTAAAAATGACCTCAAAAGATATTGTACTTGGAATGATGACTTGTGTGTCCCATCTCACAAAGAACCAAAGTTTATGATTCATTCAAGAGTTAGACTTGGTCAGACTGAAGAAGAGGAAACTGAACAGATAAAGAAATTGATAATATTAGGTTTAGTAATAAAAATATTGTTGTCAATGAAACACCACTTAATAAAGGAGACCAAGAGGTTAATGGTGTTGGTTATGTCATTATTTTAAGTAAAGAAAATGAATTTATTCAAAGAAGGTAGGATGAAATAGTGTGAATTTTCTCGACATTGGTGGGGTTTTAACTTAGGCAACTCTAAAAGGAAAGGATTATAGCCTTACGCTATCATTAACTTCCCCAACTCGTGGTCCATTTGCAGCTGTTATGTCTAAACGTTACTCTCCACAACCCATGAATTTTAAGATTGGCTAGGGTAGTAATTGATTTCTTTGAGAACCTTTTACTAGACATGGTAAACAAAAATTTGGAGAAGGTAGTTCCCATTGTATAGAAATTGCTGCCTAGGCGCCTCTTACGCATCAACACCCTCCTCAGTCGTACATGCTTGGTAAAAACGCTAGGCGTTTTTGCCTAGTGCCTTAGTCATCATGGAAGAGACGCCTAGCCCACCTAGGCCTCGACTAATGGAAAAAAATGGTCGACTAGGCCTTCCTTTTTTTTTTTATTACTTTCAGAAATCTTGATTAATATCATAACTCTAAATTCCGTTTTGTTATATTCAATATAGCGTTGTTGGAAGAATTATATGACTTTAATAGTTAAAAATTATTATAGTTAATACATATTGATTACCAAATATATACAATTACATAGCGGGATTTAAAAGTGCTTGATCCCGCCTAGGCCTTGTTTAATTTTTCCAAGGCACTAGGCCTCAGTCGAGCTCTTAGGCCCTTGAAACCGAGTTGTACAACATACGGTATTTATATGCTTGGTGGACGTACAAAACCAATGCTTCAAGCAGGTCAGTAAGTAAATTTTACTACAATTGTGTTGATACTTTTGATCCAACTAGGGCAAAATCATATGAGCCATCTAAGGAAAACGACTGGGAAAGCATCGCTCAAGTCTTGAACAGTCCTAGAAGATGTGCTAGGATGGTCATGGGTAATACAATAAATGGAATAAGGGTTGGGGAAAGAAGTGGGACTGGAGGATAAGAGTTCCTGGAAATGTCTTCTAATCAAGTTGAGTAGCTATATTGGTACGAGAAAAAATGCAATGGCAAGGAAGTGATTTTCCAATAGACATGGTTGAGAGGGTGTGGTTCATCCCTAAACAGGTCGTTAGGGACGCGTGGTCTTTGCAAGTGGGATTTATCAAAGGGTGAGCTCCCCGTTGACAAATCATGGTGTTAGAGATCTTGTGATGTCTTTTAATTTGTCTTTATTAGGTCATTTTGTTACTAGGTTTTATTCTTGTAATGGAGTGAACCTTTTTTGTCCCCATTATGGCCAGCCAAGGACTACTTTGTCTGTTGCAATATTTCTTGGGGGCCTTCTACTCCTCCCTTGGAAAGATGTTGGCCTTTTTTTCTTTACTTCGCTTCTTTGTGTTAGTTGAAGTTTGTAAGAATGTTAAATCTTGTCTTTTGTGGTACTCTGTCTTTGTATATGCAACAAATAGTCTCGAAAAGCACAATAATTACATCTCAAACTAGATCAATCATATTCACGAATAAGGGGTCATTATGGGCGTCTCTGGAGAGTCAGTTACGTCTTTGTTAAACTTGGGGAGTGGAATAACAATGTCGTTCAGTTGGTTTTTGGTAAGGATTACATCTCTTCATGGAGCAACAAGCAAGGTTTTGAGTTTTTTCATTGTTGTATTCCTCGTATAAATCATAATTGTGTTAAAATTTGTTAGTGGTGGTGGAAATGTGAGATTGGAATTGTTGGGTTTCTTTTGCAAGAAATTGACTAAGTATCAAGGATCAATTCCACCAAAGGTGTCCCTCAAATAATATTACTTGTGTGTTCATGCATGTTTGTTTCTCTTTGTCGCAAAAAATAAGGTTGGTAGGTTCTTCTGTTATCATATATTCTATAACATTTTGCTTTTGGAATATTCTCGACACCAAACCATTACCATTACTCTTAATGTTACAATTGGAGGTTGAGTATGATTGGATTCATTGTGATTTATGGATATCGACTTGAACAGATACCATTTATGGTGTCCATAATGGTGTTCCCCTTAATTACTGTTGGATCTCTGATCCTCCCAACTATTTATGTAACCTCTTTCCCGAAAGATTTCAGATGGATTTATGTTTTTTAGAATGTTCGCAAGGGATTGTATATGTGGCCTAGTTGTTTTAGTTTTATTTTGTAGGATTTTTTCTTTTTTCTTGTTCTTTCTTCATTGATTGTAATAATTTCACACTCTAAGTTTAATACTATGTATTTTTTACCAAATAATTATAATATTTTCAACAATAATTTTTTGAAAAGTTTCAGCTACATAATTCCTAACATTTTCTATTGTTATTTTCGTTTTATATATAGACATAATACTGTTATCATTAATTTTATATGGTGATTAGGTAAAAAAATATCTGATTAACAAAAAATAATGGATATCCACTTCTTACTTTTCAACCAAACTTATATTTTAATCGATTTAAATGTCATCTAGATAATTGATTATATTAAATATTTATTTAAAAAAATAATAATTGTATTTTATATATACTAAATAGACAATCCTTAATTTTGAAAAATAATTTAAACAATATTATTTTATAGTACATACAACATCATATAATAAAGTAAATCGTTAATTTTTATTATCCTTTTACTTATAAATAATATTACAAAATGTATATATTTATTTTCTTGATGTAAATTATAACGATTAGCGATTAAATACTAATCTATACATGTTGGTGATAACACTTATTTATTGTATATATAACTTAGGAGGATTCACTCAAATAGTCCACGCCCTATAAAGATTTCCACATCAAGTCCAGTCCAAAATCGCACTATGTTACCCCTGAATTGTCATTAATTCATTTTAATTATTGATTGAATAACAATAACATTTCTTCCCCCATCTTTATTTATCTATCCGATAATAACCCTTTGGTTTCATAAATCATGTTTTTTACCATGATGTGTGAAAATGAATGGGTTGTGTACAATTTTTAGATGATTGGGTCATGTGCACTTTTGCATGCATTGTCTTTAAAAAAGACTGGATTGTGTGCATGTTTCAATGGGATACCAGTACAAAATGACTAAGTTTTGTGTATGTATGAATGGGTGTCACATAATAAGATTAGTTTGTGTAAACGTTTAATGGGTTTACACTGAAAAATGTATACGTCATGTGTACGTATCAATGGGTTGACACTGAAAATGATTGGGTTGTATATTTGATCATTAAAAAACCTTCAAAGTAACCTGGATTTTTCTTCAAAACTGATAGATTTCAATTTGGAAAAATATAACATTAATGGTTGTGGTCTTAATGACATTGGTTATGGTGTTAATTATTTATTACCAGCAAAATTTGGTGGTTCAAAGTTTTGTTACTGGTGGTGGGGTTATGTTAATGGGGGTTGTTGTGACTGTAGTGGAAGCTTCAATAGTGGTAGTGGTGTTAAGGGTTTTGGTGTTAATGAGAGTGGCGGTGTCGTTAATATCAAGGATGGTGTGTGGTAGTAGTGCAGTGGTGGTTAGGAGATGTGACGAAAGCTTTTGTGTGGTGGGAGAGAAGAAGATGTGTAAGGAAAAAGAAAGAGATTTGAAATTAGGTGGATATGGAATAAATCTGTTATGAAAAGATTTTTTTATATTTGGAGTTTGATAATCATTTGTTATTGTGTTAAAATTAGTGAGGGTAAGTCAACTAAATGAATAATTTCTAGGACTTTTTGAAGTCAAAAAAGTAAACTGAACTCTTTAAAGTATGATATTATAAGTTAGAATTTTTTGAGCAATTATCTTTATAATTTATAGGTATAATAATTTAAAAGAATGATATATAATTAAAAGGTAACTTGAAATTTTATAATATTATAGTTGTTTCATATACAACTTTAATGAGTTTTGAATTTTGGATGAATCTAACCTTTATTTCTAGTAAGATTGAAGTGACGAGTTAAAAAGAAATTTTAGCACCTTCAATTATCCTATAAATAAAAAATTATTCAAATGCTATTAAAAATATGGGATAATCATCCTTCAATCTTCATAGGACATCACACTCATTAACTCAAGTTCCATAAGATCACCCCTAAATTTATTTTATATACATTCGACGTCTTAACTAAACAAATTCTCTTTCATGACTAATTTTTATATTAAAATAAAAAATACGATTAAATTTTTATCCAAAACTTTTCAAATTTCAAGCAATGATGCTAGTCATTCCAGTATATTTGGATGGCCTGAGATGATGCCAATAGTTCTTAGCTTGTTTTTTTAGTTTGATCATACTTTGCCACTTGAAAAATTTAACCAAACCCCTATGAATAAGTTTATCGAAATGTTGAGCTGGCAGTCTGTTCGCACTCATCTCCCTAATTCTAGCAGTTTTCCTACATAATGCAATCATCTCACAATCACTAATAAATAAGGGATTCATGAAAGTAAAAAGTCCCTGTAAACCTAAAAAAGTATTTGATTATTTAGTGGCGTGAAATGATTTTTTTTAATTTTTATAAATTTTCTGATAAATTAGTTAGATCAATTGCTTCATCACAAATATGAATAAATTATTGAAAGGCGGTTATGATGTGGCCATAACTATTGAGTTATAGTTAGAATTAGATGCAAGATGACGATATATCAATTTTGTAGTCACTCTCCATACATACGTTGGATCAAGGTTTTGAAGTCCCACAAATTCAGCAACATTAATACAATTTCGTTAACATTCAGTACAATTCAACTGATTTAGTAAATTAGTGTTTTGTATAAAATAGTTTACTAAGTTTAATTTTCGGGCAAACTCAAGTGCAAGTTTGTATCATGGGTCCAGGATTTGCAAGGGCAAAAGGAAATGGTTATTTTCTCTATAATGTCTAATGGTAGCCCTTAGCCGTAGAAAGAAGTTGCAAGATTTTATTTTGAAATTTATTTTAGCAAGAGGACCTCTTTTATGTGGAATTAATTGCGGAAACAAACTCTCAGGCATTAATTTTTTTTTGTTGCATTTATTGGTTGAAGTACACACTCCAAATGCACACGGGTCAAGATTTGCAAAAGTGCAAGAAAATTCTGAGGAAAGAAAAAGTTTGAAAGTTTATCATACATTATAATAATAATAATAAAAGTTAACAAAACACTACATGTTTACGCAAAAAATAAATAAATTTATAAACCCTAACAAAAGAAAAAATAAATTACAGTTTATAATTTTAATTTTAATTTTGCTGATATGTATTTTTAGTTAAATACTAATTCACCATCCATCTCCAAAAGTAGTATTATCTCAATTCAAGTATTACCTTCCCATCTACAAATAAAAAATTAAAAAATTCTTCATTTATGAACACAAGGGGTCCTAAAAAATGTTTAATTACAAAAGCTAAACTAACTTTGAAAGAAAAAATCTTGCAAAAGGATTCATATTAACATTTTAATTAACCTCTCTATTTCGTTTTTTTTTTCTTTGTTATCAATTTCTATAGCTTTACCTTGGTCACGTTCTTTCTTTCCCTTTGAAAAGATAGTTTTTGCTCGCTCTTGTAACTCTTTTGACAATAACTCCTTTGATTTGTTATAAACATGTAAGTATTTTCATATAAATAATTAATTGCACTATAGGTCCCTATATTTTACAAACCTTGAATGTTGCTGAAGCAACTTGGTGACAAAAACTTGAGTGGACCCCGGTTAAACACGCTCCATATTAGAATATGAATCAATCATCTCTTTTAAAACCGACCATTCTGAACCATCTGGAATCCAGAATAGCCTACATGAATTATTGTAATAATCAATTAAACACTTATATTTACAATAGTACCTCAATTAAATAAAAATATCTTGTGTTTTACCTCTTTTAATGAAGGAAAAACGAGATTTATTAAGTGAGGTGAAAATATTTCTTCTGCTTCCATAACTTGACCTTTTGGTGCATCAAAATAATCTTGTGAATTCCTAAAGCTAAATTTCAATAATTAACTATGAAAAATATAAGTAAAATTTTACCCCAATATTTAATTACACGAAAAGTTCGAGGTCATGCCTACAAGAATCTAAACATCGATCTGTTTTAACTTCTTGCCTATTTTGGCTAGCTTTACCGAGCATTGACCCCCTTTTTTTTAATCTTGTTATCGGCTTTACCACTTATATGATAATATTATGTTCAGACTTAGCGGAATAAATTACGACCATAAATTTATGTCTCCAGTACTTTATCGTCAAATATATTATCGAAGTCAAATATATGGAAAGACGGTGTAAATTATATTATCGGTTTTTTCATATTTTTCCAATGTTTTATTAGTTGATTTTTACTATTAATTCGTTGTTTGTTTGTAAATATGACATTTATGAAGTTATGCATATTCAATCCACACTTTGGAAGGTCGATTTGCGCATCTTTGCATTAAGTGAGGAGAGCTGCCAGCTTATTTAAAAAGTAGGCTAGCAGATACTAATATATATATAAAAAAAATTAAAACAGAAATTTTTGATTTGGTCTTTCTATTCAATCGATTCTCACCTTCCCACCAAGCGCTCTCCTAAAACCTCCGCTACTTGTGTAGTACTCTCCACCATCATCAACCCTGCTTATTGAAGAACCCAAATTAAGAGGTAAAAATTAGAATTATCTGATTTAGGTATATAATTTTTACACAAATCAGTCAAGGCCGTATAAGGTATATAGGGTAGGGGATGCTGCGAGAGTTTTGTGGGTCATGGGGAAGGGTACAGAAGGAAGGGATGCTTCGTAAGTTTTATTATATTTTTATACAAATAAGTTTTACGGCCTAAAAGTAAGGTATATGGGTAGGGAGGGTAAGGGGATGTTGTGTGAATTTTGTATAATTGGTAACAAAGGTAACGTTTATTCACTCTTCAGCATGATTTGTGAGCCATTCTTGAAGATCATTCACGTAAGTTTATATTTTTAAATTGATTGTTCTAGTAATTTTAATTTGTAATCTGAACTAAATTTACTCAAAATAATTCAGGGAATCGTTGCATATTAATACTACTCTCGCTGTGAATGTTTTGACACCATTGCTGATCTCAAGGCTGGTTCAATAACATGCGATTGCTCTCTTGAATGTTCTAAAGTATATTTAGGTGAGAACAGGTTTGATATCTTTACTTTGCACATTAGATTGTACATTTCGTGCCATAATCATACCATTTGTTTTTAGGTTGTGTATGAGCATCATCCACAACCAAAGCAGTTGATAGTGGAGAATGATCTCCGGAAGAAGCTCTAGAATCTGATCAAGGAGCACAGAGATGGACAGAGTTCGGGTGGCAAAGTCTTGGTGAATCAAATGGAAAACTCGTTGCTCAAAGCACTTCATATAAACACCTTGTCTATTACTTCTTCTAAGGAAGATATATGTTTTAATTATGTATGGTTAATCTATTGGGTATTTTTTGTATGTTTCTGTTGTGATTTGGTATTTATTTATGATATTGACTTTTGGATTACAGTTCATTAGTTGAATGAAACGAGTTTTGAAATTTTTCTTAAATTGCTAATGAAAAATTGGGCGCTGTGTGTTTATTAAAGATTAAACAAATCCTTCCATTTGTGAAGGCCAAGTGAGTTTGACAGATAAGAGAAGTAGGACTGTACTACTTTCATTTGTCATTTGTCCTTTTGCGAGAGACTTTGTATATACATGGATTTCTTTTCCAGTAAAACCTGCTCACTTTTGTATATACTAAAGCAAACTAATGAGTCAGGCCCTACACAGATTGAAATATTACATGATTTGGGTCATTCATACCCATAAATAACCTGCTACACACTCCTCTCATATTCTCTCTCGTATTTATCTCTCTTCGAATCGATAAATAAGATCGAGTGTGTATTTCACATGGAAATAATAAAAAAGAGTTGTTGGCCTAAGAAACTTATATAAAAATTTATTTACTGTCTGCAAATTTGTAATTCATGTAACGTATGAGAATTGTATTGCAAATTGGTCCCTACACTAGTGGTGGCATAATTTGAAGTCCCCGGACTATAATTCGCAGCAACTCCAAACGGTCCCCTAACAATCATACATACCAGTTTACAAATCAGCCTCAAGACTCTCTGTTTTAGCAACCTGTTCTGCCCCATCATTCCCATCATTCCATGTTTTAGCAACCTATTCTGCCCCATCATTCCATTATACCTTCAGTACAGGTAAATCTCACATTCAACTTCCTATACTGAAGTAAAATCTTTTTCCATTATCGATATAGAGCTCACCTTCAACTTCTTGTCAATTGTTTAGAGTTATAACCACCTATAAATCACAACAAGGGGTATAAGGTGCTATTTTACCAAACCATAGCGATGTTAATTTCAAATGTAATCTTTTTGAAGCAAATACACATATATACTACAAAGGAAGTTGGGATTTATTCATACCAGAGTATATAGATCATGCTCCATCGATCTTTCCTTGCAATTATAATCCCTACCCAACTTTCCTTTTCTAATTCAAAACCTTCTCTAACTTTCGTGACTTCCAATCATTATTGAGTCTTTAGCATATTCAAGTTCGCCTTTAGTAATTTTAGCATCATTTATAGCAGCTTTAGGAGCCACAATATTCACCAAATACGCAAGACCAGTCCCTAAAAACACAGGAGTTCCTCTCGCAATTATCATCAACATCACTTCTCATACTTCTCATACGGTCATAAAATGGCCATTTTAGAATTTGTAAAAAAAATTAAAGAATTATACTTAAATCAGATAATCTTGAAAGATTGTAATTCAATTTTTTACCTCTTAATTTGTGTTCTTCGCCAAAGTTGGGTCGATGATCGATGATGGAGAAAAGTCCACGACGGGCGATTTTCTTGTGCGGGAGGATGGCATGGTGGGAAGGTGGGACTAAGTTGCTTTGGAGAGGTTGGGTCGAAGGCGCTGCCGCTGCTCTGAGAGGTTTGGTGGAGTCGCTCCAGATTGCTGGGAGTTTTGGTTTTAATTTTTTGTTTTTTTGTTTATATATTAGTAATGCTAGCCTACTTTTTAAAATAAGATGGCAGCTCTCCTCCCGTATCCTATATATATATATATATATATATATATATATATATATATATATATATATATATATATATATATATATATATTAATTTGTTACTATTAATTTTATTTGCAAGTTTCATATATGAATAGATGATTTTGTGTTAAGAATTACTCATGTTGTATCATATTGGACTAGTGATCCCTTAAATTAAGTAATTACACTATTAGTCTTTAAATATGTTATGATAATTACGAAAAGATAATATTGAACTTTTAATCTTTTAAATTAACGAAATTGTATTATTGGCCTTTTTAATTTTATGTTATTGCATTAATGATCCCTTAAATTTATGTTATTACATTATAGGTCCTCTAAATAAGTAGTATAACTGTATAAGTTTTGAAACTTAATTAGTCCATATTGTATTATTGGTTCCTTAAACTTATATTATTGCGCTAGGCCTCTTAAATTTATATTTGAGTATGCATACTATTGATTATGTAAAAATCATATATAATATATAAGATAACCCCTCCTGATAGCTTAAAATTTTGGGAGAACTGGTTGTCTAACATGGTATCAGAGCCAAAGACCAGTGAGGTCGCAGGTTCGAGTCTTGCCGTAATATATAAGATAACTTTTTTTTTGCTTTATACTTTTTAATTGATACTATCTATATTAATTTAATCTTGTTATCGGCTTTACCACTTATATGATAATATTATGTTCAGACTTAGCGGAATAAATTACGACCATAAATTTGTGTCTCCAGTACTTTATCGTCAAATATATTATCGAAGTCAAATATATGGAAAGACGGTGTAAATTATATTATCGTTTTTTTCATATTTTTCCAATGTTTTATTAGTTGATTTTTACTATTAATTCGTTGTTTTTTTTGTAAATATGACAATTATGAAGTTATGCATATTCAATCCACACTTTGGAAGGTCGATTTGCGCATCTTTGCATTAAGTGAAGAGGTAGTTTTTGGGTGTATTTCAAAAAATATCCAAAGTAACTATCGACCGAGTCTTGTGCACCGCATTGGGAGAAAGTCAGAGACGAGAGACCTACACGTTTCACTTATAGGGCGGTGAGATGGCGGTGATATTGCAGGATGTCACCATGATCCTAGTGTTACCTATTGATGGTGAACCTGTTATATGTCATGACCCCGCAATAGAGATAGGTATGAAGTGTATGCAAATTTTTGGTTGAAGTCCTAGACCCCAGGGTGGAGGGAACTTATCGTACGGGAATAAAACATTTTACTACAAAGTGGCATAAAGACAGTTTTGGTAGTCTGTTTATTTATTTTTATAATTTTTTATTTAGTTTTATAATTATTTTTTAGATCCCCTTCCCCTCCCCGCCAATGTTGATAATGAAACTTTGAGACAATATGTGATGGGATATATATTATCTGATATTGGTGGTTCTTCTCCAAAGTGCAATGAAAAATGAGGTGCATGTCTTAAATATTTAATTTATGAAAAAAAAATTCGTGACCCGTACTTATAGTTGGGGGTAGGTCGTGTTGGCGCATATCTACAGTACCTTGTGTTAGTGTACGAATCCTTGGGAAATAACCGATTTCTCGCGATGTGCTCCACTTTTACAGGTATGACAGTATGACTAATGATTTATCTTCACAAAATGGTAAAGAAATGTTTGACTTTTTCAAATAACTATAATTTCTTAAATACATATTTGATGTTAGGAGCATTTACATTTGCAACCACTATTGAGAAAACAACCTCAAAATATTATAAATGTTCTCATAACTGTATAGTAAGTATAAGAATACTATTATCTCTATTAGAATATATTTTTGCTATCAATACAAATGATTGATTTGGTTCGTAGTTAGACAGGGCCTAACCCTTGAAAA
This sequence comes from Nemophila menziesii, assembly GCA_029959085.1. Lineage (NCBI taxonomy): Eukaryota > Viridiplantae > Streptophyta > Magnoliopsida > Boraginales > Hydrophyllaceae > Nemophila > Nemophila menziesii. The sequence goes on along the minus strand of JARWIR010000064.1, from coordinate 1,553,047 downwards.
AATATTGTAGTAAATTGTCTTCCATTCTATCGGGAAGAGTTGGATCGATTAGAACCGAAAACAGGTAACGTAGATTACATATTCACTTTCAACTAGTATTACATTGTAATGTAGAATTATTATTTTTTATTTTTTATTATTATGGTAGGTCAATTGGACACCATAGATGGTGATCGACAGGGTTAATGGGGCGCAAATTTGCTTGGATGGTGCGGAATTCTACTTGAGTGTTATATCTTTGATATGCTTTGCTAAAATCAAGTGGTAATGTCGGGATAGGGTTTTGAGATAATTTGGCATTGTTCCGAATATATCTCAAAGTATTTCACAAAATGATGATGCTACCCATGACACGAATAATAGGAATGGAGCTGCAAATGAGGGTTGGCAAATATGTCAAAGAGGGTATATGATTTTTTGAATAATCGACTTTAATATACTTTAAGCGTATACGATCTTGAAATCAGACAATGCACTACTAGCCCAGAATACTATGATTGGTACCATAGAATCACATGGAAGTAGATTGGATGCCCAAAAATGAAGAGCGGGTCCACGATGGTCGACCAAGGATATAATCCTTGGGGTACCAAACTTCAAAAAATGATAGTATGTTTGCTTTATATTTCGTACGTGATATTGATAGATTGATGGTACCATTGTATTCAATAAGTTGGCAATTGAAAAAATACAAATCAAATGGGCATAAAAACAATGAAATCGTCTTTACCAGATATCAAAAGGGCTCCTAAAAGATTGATTCCGAAATCTAAACTAACCTTTTTAGCAAAAATCTTGCAAGAGGACTCATCTTAGCATTTGAATTAAACTCGACTTTGCTATTTTTTGTTGTTTTTTGTTGTTATCTATTTCTGAAACTTTACTCTTTTCTTTTACCTTTTGCTTTGAAAAGATAGTTTTTCCTCGCTCTTGTAACTCTTTTAATGATGACTCTTTTAAACAGTTATAAACAATTCTTCTCCGTAAGAATTTTTGTATAAATAATTAATTGCACTACGGGTCCCTATATCTTACAGACCTTGAAGCTGCTAAAGTAAGTTGGTGACTGAAACTTCACTGGACCCCAGTTTAACACTCCATATCAAAAAAAGAGTCAATTATCTCCCTTAAAACCGACCCTTATGAATCATCGGTAATAGCCTACATTATTTACAGAAATAATTAACTACTACTAAACACTTCCATTTACAACAAAACCCCAATTAAATGAAAAGTATCTTGTGTTTTACCTCTTTTAATGAAGGAAAGACGGGATTTAATAAGTGAGGTTAAGATAATTCTTGTGCATCTATAACTTGATGAGTCTTAGGCAATACTTTTGGTGCATCAAACTAATCTCGTGAATACCTAGAGCTAAATTTCAATAATCAACCATGACAAAAATAAGCAAAATGTTACCTCAGTATTTTTATAAATAAAAAGTTTGGATTTATACTTAGATGAATCTGAACTTATTGATGAACTATCTATTTTAACTTCTTGCCTATCTTTGCTAGGTTTACCGAGCATTCATGACCTTTCTTTTTTCTTTAATACTACTTCAATTGTCTCCTTTGCCTAAAATAAAATAACGATCGATTATTACACACCCCTTAAAGTGTACATAAGTTGTGTTTTGCCCCCTCTTTGAATCATATTCGTCAAACAAGCATGGGGCAGAGCTAGAACTTTTTTTAGTAGGTCCCCTTCATTTTTTTCTCGAGTTAATTGCCTATAGGTCCCTATATTATGCAAAAATTGTTGTATAGATCCCTATATTATTTTTAAAAACACTGTAGCTCCCTATACTATGCAAATAAGTTATATTTTTTTATTAATTGCCTATAAGTCCCTATAGTAGGGGATCTATCTTTCATAAAAAAAGAGATCAATTAAGAACTAGATAGGGATTGTAATTGGGAGTTGAAGGGTACTACAAAAATTTACATTTTGTTTGGATCAAATTAGAGATGATGGCTGGTTTGTTTAGAGAAGTTTGGGTAGTTTTGTATCCCAAGTTAATTGTTTGTTAATCACTATGTCAAGAGTCACAAAAAGTCTTGAATTTTCCACGATATTGCTCTTATCAATTAGTGGAAGTTCTTGGGTTGATTTAGGGTCTTTGATGCTTGATATCCGGTTTTGATCGATAACAATATGTCTCTGATCAAGCAGAACCATACAATTTCTAAGCATATATCAGATCAGTAGTTTGATCGGGATCTTTCTATCAAGGCGACACAATTGCTCTATCCTCATTTGATTACTTCCCAGTTTTTCTGTGAGAAACAAATGAGGTGTAATTGCACTTCATTCCTAAGTCATGGATCGATTTTATTGTTTTGAAAGTTAGAAAACACATGGTTGAAGAGAATTAGTTGGATTAACTTTATAATGACAGGTGTAAAAAATGGATAAAGAAAATAGAAAAGGATAATATCAAATATTCTTACTTTCTTATGTATCGTAGTAGAGAATTTAAAGATGGTAGTATAACTTGGAATGGGGAGCAAGAATTTGGAATATATTCAGGAATTTAGCCTTGGAATCTGGGATATAGGATTATTCTATGTAGAACATAGCTCAAGTCAACTTATTAACATACCTCTTTATACTACAAGACAAAACTCTAAGGTAAACTGTGTGAAACGTACACATGTGATGCTTGTGAATAGATTTTTTAAAGACGCTTAATAGATATGATACAGTAGTTTCAAGGCTAAGGAAGGGAAACAGATGCTCTGGTTACTTGATCAAGAAGATCATATTGATTTACTTTTTCTCACGTTTTGTTGAGCTGCTCGAGAGCACACATACCCTCAACCTACATTTCAGTATTTTCACTAATTTCTTTGATGTTTATAAGGATGTCTATATAATACATCTTCTCTCGTTCTAAACTAAACAATTAATGGCCTCTTTGCATTACCACTCTTTTCCGTTAGCAAGGAAGCCAGTAAACAAAGATAAGTTGGAAGTGGTAGACATTAGTAACAAAGTAGCAGAATTAATTTTGCAGATCATCAATGGGTGATTTTAGCAAAGGTGTTAGCTCTAAGACCCTATCATGTGAACCAGTTTTGTAAGTATGTTAATGAAAAATGGGCTTTAAACCATGATACGTTCGTTGAAGAAATCTATCAAAATCACTTCAAATATAAATGAGATTGAATATGAAATTGCATAATATTTGGCCCAGTAGACCAAAATTATTCTTTGGATTTCATGTGGTGTTGAAAGCATAGGGAGAAAAAGTTACCTTCAAGAGATTGGTCTATGTTTTTCCGACAGTCCACACAAAAGATATTGGAGATGAGCTCATTATAGTTATTGGGAGTCTTATAGAGATTTATTATCTTGATACATGATCCAATGAGGAAGTGGAATATCTCAGATTCAGGGTTGAGTTTTGTATACAGGACCTACTGTAGGTGGTGTTTATATTTCACAAATGGAGAGAGCGACTTTGATTTTATTCAGGTATGAGGACATTGGTATGTTCTGTTATAAGTGTGACTTTCTTGGTCACTTCTAAGGAGTGTGTGGAACTGCATTTGATCTCCCTCAGCCTAAAGATGATCTCAATAGATATTTTATTTGGAACGATGACTTGTGTGTCCCAGCTTGCAAAGAACCAAAGTTTATGATTCATTCAACAGTTAGACTTGGTCACACTGAGGAAGAGAAAACTGCAACAAATAAAGAAATTGATAATATTGAGTTTAGTAATAACAACATTGTTGTCAATGATACACCACTTACTCAAGGAGTCCAACAGGTTATTGGTGTTGGTTCTGGCATTATTAAAGACAAAGGAAATGATTTCTTTGAAGAAGGTAGGAAGAACCACAAAGATAGGGTCCCTCCAGGGGTATGAAAAGCGATTTTACAACAATGTATGGCAGAGATATGGCTGAAGAAATGAACAAAAACAGAAGAAATAAGATTTGTAAGCAATCAAGTAAGGTTATCAGCATGAATGAAGAAGAAAAATTGGTATTCCCAGCTTACTTTAATTCAGGAGGTAGCGATAATGTGATGGTAACTCTAACATCAACCAAACTTTACCTTTGGAGGATATGAACCTTAAACTCAAAGTTCATCACAAATTTCTTAGTGAGTTTAATAAGAGAAACAATGTGTCGTTAAGATAGAACATTAAAAACCTTTGCTCTATTCCACATCCACAAAATAGTAAAATTTGATCTGCTTCCTTTCCGGTCTTCTCTAAACTCTGGGATGCCGTATGCTTTACGAATACCTCCACTATCACAATATTATCAATTTTGACACAAAAACACTTTCATTCGAAAATACTCCCATGTGGAAAAAGCATGATCATAAATGATCCGGTAAATACATGCAAGTCAAATCTAGTATGCGATTTACCGGCGAAACTGCCCGGCTAAATACGCGCGACCCTAAAGATTGTGCTACTTCTTTTCACTGATTCACTGTCCGAATAGTCTGAAGAAGATGAACGACTATTCGAAAACAGTTTCCCACCGGTCAAATCTTTTGTTTTTAGATGGGGAGCCATTGAAAATGATTGGGTCATATGCACTTTTGTATGCGCTGCCTTTATAAAAGATTAGATTGTGTGCACGTTTTAATGGGTTGCCAGTAAAAAATGTCTAAGTTTTTTATATGTATGAATGGGCTGCCACGAAAAAAGATTGGCTTGTGTGCACATTTAATGGGTTACCAGTGAAAAATGTTTGTGTTATGTCTACGTATCGAAAAGTTTCATTGCAAATGATTGGGTTGTATGTTTGATCATTAAAAAACCTTTAAACTAACCTTAATTTTTCTTCAAAAATGATAGATTTCAATATGAAAAAATAACATTAATGGTTGTGATCTTAATGACATCGGTTATGGCGTTAATTTTTTATGCCTTGCAAAATTTAGTGGTTCAAAGTTTTGTTAATGGTGGTGGGTTATGTTAATGGGGGTTGTTGTGACTATAGTGGTAGCTTTAATGGTGGTAGTGGTGTTAAGGGTTGTGGTGCTAATGGCAGTGGTGGTGTTGTTAATATGAAGGATGGTGTGGGGTGGTAGTGCAGTTGTGGTTAGGAGATGTGATGACGAGTTTTGGGTGGTTGTGGTGCGGGAGAAGAAAATGGGAGAGAAAAAAGAAAGAGTTTTGATATAAATTGGATATGGAATAAATCTGTTATGAAAATATTTTGTTATATTTGGAGTTTGATAATCCATCTTAATATGTTAAAATTAGTGAAAGTAAGTGAAAGATTAACTAAATGAAGTAGTTTCTAGGACTTTTTGAAGTAAAAAAGGTAAGTTGAACTCTTTATTAAAGAATGATATTATAGGTTAAGTTTGAGCAATTATTTCCTTAATTTATATATATATATATATATAATAATTTAAAATAAATGACATAAAATTAAAAAGTAACTTAAAATTTTATAATTTTACATTGTGTCATGTAAAAATTAATAAGTTATAAATTTTGGATGAATCTAACCTTTATTTTAACCTTTATTTCAATTAAGATTGAAGTGACATGTTAACACGCAATTTTAACAAATTTAATTACCCTATAAATAGAAAGTTATCCAAATACTAATGAAAATATGGGATAATCATTCTTAAATATTCATGGCACATCACATCCATTAACTCAAGTTTCATAAGATCACCACTAATTTCATTTTATATTAATGAATAAATTTTCTTTCATGACTATTTTTTATATTAAAAAATATCCAATTAAACTTTTATCCAAAACTTTTCAAATTTCTAAAAACAAACAACACGAGTCTCCTAAAACACATCAACATCTTATATGTTCATTAAGGTCTGACTCATCTTTAATTCAGGCAATGGCAAAGACGTAAGTCATTGCCAAATTGTTGGACGCTCTGCCTGAGATAACGCTAATGGTTTATTAATTTTAATTTATATTTTGTATATTAAAACAAAAGATTCAATTAAAATTCTATTCTAAATCTTCAAATTTTTAATAATTTATAAATATTTCAGCCTCAAGATTATTTAACTTCTTTATAAGTTTTAACTAAACCTCAACAAATTGAAATGTATTGTTGAAATATAAGTACATGCATCTATAAATAATTAATTAATTATACATATGTATAAAGAATTTAATGACAACAACACACAATTTACTCTAACATGTTTAATTTTGAACAAAAAAGAACTTCACATTTCAAATTAACAATCAAACTTGAGTACATTAATATATTTACTAAAAATAATTATTATTAATCTTATGCACCAGAAATTAACATATAAAATAATTACTAAGATATGGATGATAGAGATTGGATCAATATGGTAAGTAGAAGATATTTAACATGAGATTATTACCCAAGAGGTCTTGAAGAAACTACCCCAAGACCCAACAAGATCCGGTCTATACCATTTTCTTACTAAAGGTCACAAACTAAATTTAGTACTATAAGCCAAAAAATCAATTACTATTTTACCCCTTTTTGTTATTTATTTCATATATATATATATATATTAATATTTTTACAATTAATTCTAAACTTATAAAATTCACTAATGCAACTTTTCATTTAAAGCTTCTCTCTCCTCCCATTAAAGCTCGTTTGATGAAGCTCACAAAATGCTTCAACTCGTTTGGTGAAGCTCCGAGCTCCGAGCAGCCATGGCGAGAAGACTGTGTTGCGCCTTCTTCTGCAGCACGAGTGGCGGTGGTTTCTTGGTGGAAGAGCAGACTCCGGCGAGAGGGGTCGAGATGAGTTGATTCGAGATGAGTTGATTCGTAGATGGAAGAGCAAATCTGGTTCGAGATAGCTTCGTCGCCGGAATCTATGGAGGTCGCAGAGCTCCGGTGATAGAAGAAAATAGATCCAATGAGAAGCTTCCATTGAGCTTTTTCGCCGCCACATGTAGCTCGAGAAGACGATATCTACTCCACCGCCGTGATATCCTTCTTGTTCGAGCACGGAGCCGTTCGAAGCTCGCTGTGATGTGCACTGTTCGAAGAAGACAAACGGATCCGGGTGAAGCTTGCTGGATGGTGACATGAGCTCGCCGAAGAAGATTTGAACGGATAGAGCTTGAGCGTATTGAGCAGATCTGGTGCGAGTTTGAGCCCATTTCGCAAAACCAAATTCCATTCCATAATCTACGAAGAAACTAGTGGCCAACTGTGGGGCCACATGGCCTTTAGTGGGACCTAAACTCATCTTAGCAGGTTTAACATTATCCATGTATTCGAACCGAGAATTAAACAATTAATTAGCTACATGGGCATTGTTATTTAGTGAGCTTGGTTCTTCTGGTTTTTGCTCGTATAGACTTATTGTCTGTATCAAACACAAAAAGTGTTTGTATAAATGTCAAACAGAAAGTATAAAGTTGAAGAGAAAGAGAAAGTAAAGCTGGAGTCTTTTTCTTTTTTTCTGAGCAAGCAATACTCAACACTTTTGCTTATTTTCTTTATTTCATTTTTGCTCAAAACTTTTACTTGTGTAATCATAACATTTGTCAATTTTTTCAGTACTCAAAATGTAATAAGTTTGAATTTTGCTTTGTATTTTATTGAGAAAATTGTTGTGCTTAGTTTTTATATATAAGTAAATATAAATCAAGAAAATAATTAAACTCGACAACGTTTTTCTCAATGCTCTGTAAACTTATTGAGCAGACGAGCATACTCAGTATATTTACTCAATAAAAAAAACCGAATGCTCAATAACTTTTTCCGACACTTAGAACTTTTTCCGATACTCAGTAACTTTTTTCATGCTCAGTAACTTTTTCCATGCTCAGAACTTTTTCTGGCGGTGGTCGGCAGTGATCGGTGGTTGTGGTCGGAGCTGGAAATTATCGATAGTTAATGAAGGAGGAGAGAGAAAAAATGATAAAGGAGGGGAGAGATTAATGGTAAAGGAGGAGAGAGAATAATGATAATGGATGAGAGAGAAGAATCTTTTTTTTGTCTTATATACACTATAAGGGTAGTAATGACAATAGGCATCTTAGAGGTAGGTCTTTTTGGAGGAGAGAGGAATGGACTAGTTCCTTTATGAAACTAAGATGGTGTCTAAGACCCATGGATAATTGACCCATTTAACAATAGAGGACTGAGTTACATAAAACTCTAAAATATCTAATATTACCTAATATTCGACCTTAAAAATTATATAACCAAGAAAAATCATGATTTTCAGTCAAGAAAATTTATCAATCTTTTTTTTTGCATACATGAGAGACTATAAAGCCGTTAAGAATAGAGGATTACATAAAGAACAAAAGTTCTTATTGCCTATCTAGTACAACTCTATTAGTTGCACATCCACTTCTGTCTCGTATAATCAACTTCCAAAGAAAATCAGGTGGGTCTTTGAATACCTCCGGATGAATACGTAATAATGCACCTTCTCTTGCAAGTCTATCCGCACAAAAATTAGCTTCACGATACACATGAGCAAGTTCAAGCTTTGGGAAACGACGAAGTAACGTGCAACAGTCTTTCGCAATTGAAACATACCGACTACCTAAACTCCCACCGCCCTTCACTAGAGCATGGAGTTTCCCCGAGTCCATCTCATAACGAGTAGAGCTCCCACCGCCCTTCACTAACGCGTGGAGCTCTCCGAATCTGTTTCAATCACCATCTCAACTATTCCACTATTACAAGCCCATCTGAGGCCAAAGTGTAACGCGATTAATTCTGAAACAAATGGGGATACAAAATCACAAGAGCCCATGAACCCAGAATGGGGATAGCTTCATGTCCAAGTTTGTTGCATTTTGTACACTTCGCATCAAGTCTTCTAAAACATTTGAAAGGTGCATGACCTTTCTTTCCACAATTCTTGCAAGGAGGATAATTTCCCTTTGAAACTCCCTTATGTTTATTAACATTGTTACTTGATCCTTCCCCTTTTGTTTGAAATTTTTTCTGGTTCTTTTCATCATGTTTGGCTTGAAGTGCTCCCTCAACTGATCCTTCTTGCCTCATCATTCTTCTTTGCTCATGTTCCTGTAAGGCATTTAATATCTCTGCCAACGTAATCTTCGACAAATCTTTAGTATTTTCTAAAGTTGTGATGGTGGCTTCATATCTTTCGGGCACAGTAACAAGAATTTTTTCTACAATTCTAGAATCAGAAAATGTGGATCCAAGTAACCTTACTTTATTAGCAATATTCAGAAGTTTATTTGAATACTCTTTAATTGTTTCAGATTCCAACATCTTTTGCATTTCAAACTCTCTGATTAAATTTAAAAATTTCATACCTCTTATCCTGTCATCGCCTTCATATTTTCCTTTAAGGTAGTCCCAGATTTTCTTTGCGGTTTTAAGTGACATAACCCTTGTGAAGATAGTTGGCGATACAGCGGCAAACAAACATGATTTTGCCTTTGACTTTTCGGTTTTCTTCTCTTTATGATTTTTCATTTGGGCCATGGTAGGATTATCTGGTAAATTGGGAACTTCATAATTTACTTCCACTGCATCCCAAAGATCCAAAGCTTCCAGATATGTCTCCATTCTCACAAACCACAATTGATAATTTTCTCCATCAAAGATGGAAGGAGAAATTGATGAAAAATTTGTTTCTGCTTCCATTTGTTTAATTTCTTCAAATGAAATAACCACAGATCCCTTAAGAAGAAAGCTCTAATACCAATTGTTAGTGTTTGTGAATACAAACATTAATTGATTGAAAGCAAAAATTTGTGTTTGATAAAGAGAAGAATTCAAACCCTGATGATAAGAGATTAAAATGAAACAACACTACAAGACAAAACTCTAAGGTAAACTCTGTGAAACATACACGTGATGCTTGTGAATAGACTTTTTAACGATGCTTACTAGATATATTACAATAGCTTCAAGGCTACGGAAGGGAAACATATGCTCTTATTACTTAATCAAGAAGATCATATTGATTTACTTTTTCTCACGTTTTGTTGAGCAGCTTGAGAGAACACCTAGCCTCAACCTATATTTCATTCTTTTCACCAATTTCTTTGATGTTTATAAGGATGTTTATATAATACGTCTTCTCTCTTTCTAAACCAAACACTCTATTACTCAAACAATTAATGGCCTCTTACCATTACCACTCTCTTCCGTGAGCAAGGAGGTCAGATAAAAGCATGCAAGGGAATGGTAAGATATTTGTACTGCTTCAGGTGGCTTTCTCTTTACCCAATAAGTTGTCTACACTAATTATACCCTCTCCTCGTCCGAATCTTATTATGTCTTTTAATTTCCTTTGTTATGTCATTTTGTCACTAGGTTGTATTCTTGTAATGAAGCGAACCTATTTTGTCCCCACCCGCTATTCCAAATATGGACAGCTAGGGACTACTTTGGTCGTTTCAATATTTCTCGGGGGACTTCTACTCTTCCCTTGGAAAGATGGTGGACCTTTTTTTCTTTACTTTGCTTGTTTGTGTTAGTTGAAATTTGTAACAATGATACATCTAGTCTTTTGTGGTACTTTGTCTTTGTCCATGCAACAAACCGTCTCGAAAAGCACAAGATTACATCTCAAAATGGATCAATCATATCCACTAATGAGGGGTCATTATTGGTGTCTATGAAGAGTCAATTACTTCTTTGTTAAAGTTGGGGAGTGGACAATGTTGTTCAGTTGGTTTCCGCTAACGATTACATCTATTCATGGAGCAGCAAGCAAGGCTTTGGGTGATTCCATTGTTGTATTCCTCGTATAGATCTTAACTATATCAAAATTTGTCAGTGGTGGTAGAAAAGTGAAACGGAATTTTTAGGTTTCTTCCGCAAGAAGTTGACTAAGTATCAAGGATAAATTCCACCAAAGGTTCCCCTCAAATCATATTTGTCGATTTACTTTATTATATGATATTGTATTAGATATTAATATTGTTTAAATTGTTTTTCAAAATTAAGAATTGTAAATTTAGTATATATATAAAATAAAATTATTAATTTTTAGAATAATGTTTTAGTATAATCAATTATCTCGACGAAAGAAAATTGATTAAGCTTATAACAATTCATAGAATATTTACTAACATCAATTACATAATAAAAAATTAAATATAAATGATCTAGTTTGGTTGAAAATTAAGATGGGAATATCCATTATTTTTTGTTAAATACATAATTATTTTTACCTAATCACCACATAAATTAATGATAATAGTATTTTGTCTATATACAAAAAAGATATTACAATAGGAAGGGTTACGAATAATGTAGCTGATTTTTTTTTCAAAATTATTGTAAATATTATACTTTTTTGGTCGAAAATACATAGTATTAAGAGTGTAAATTATTACAATCAATGAAGAAAGGACAGGAAAAAAGGAAAACTCCTACAAAACAAAACTAAAATAACTAGGTCACATAAACAATTCTTTGCGAACACTCTAATAAACATAAATCCATCTAAAATCTTTTGGAAAAAAAGTTATATAAACAATTGGTTGATCATAGATCCAACAGTAAAAATTCCGCCCATCTTTGGTCATTCATAATCGGTTGAGTGAATATTTTTAATGGATTTTTGGTAATTGTTAAATGATTCAGAGTGTGAACTAATGTGTGAAAATGAATAGGTTTTGTCCTGTTTTTAGAAGGGGTTCCACTGAAAATGATTGGTCATGTGCACTTTTGTATGTTGTCTTTAAAAAAGATTGGATTGTGTCCACGTTTTAATGGGTTGCCAGTAAAAAATTGACTAAGTTTTGTATATGTATGAATGGGTTGTCGCCGAAAAAGATTGACTTGTGTGCACGTTTAATGGGTTGCCAATAAAAAATGTTTGGGTTATGTGTACGTATCCATGAGTTTCCATTGAAAATGATTGTGTTGTATGTTCGATCATTCAAAAACCTTCAAACTAACCTTGATTTGTCTTAAAAAATGATAGATTTCAATTTGGAAAAAAATAATGTTAATGATTGTGGTCTTAATGACATCGGTTATGTCGTTAAATTTTTATGCCCTGCAAAATTTGGTGGTTCAAAATTTTGTTAATGGTGGTGAGGTTGTGTTAATGGGGGTTGTTGTGACTATAATGGTAGCTTTAATGGTGATAGTGGTGTTAAGGTTGTGGTGTTAATGGCAGTGGTGGTGTTGTTAATATCAAGGATATTGTGAGGTTATAGTGCAGTGGTGGTTAGAGGATGTGATGACGACTTCTGTTGGTGGCAGCGGTGGTAGAGAAGAAGATGGTTGAGGAAAAAGAATGAGATATGGAAGGAATTGAATATGGAATAAATCTATTATGAAAAGATTTTGTTATATTTGGAGTTTGATAATCAGTCTTAATGTGTTAAAATTAGTGAGAGTAAGTGAAAAGATTAACTAAATGGAATAATTTTTAGGATTTTATGAAGTCAAAAAGGTAAGTTGAGCTCTTTAAAGAATGATATTTTAGGTAGTGATTAGTAGGGGTGCTCACGGGTCGGGTATCTGACCCTAGGATGAACCCTACACCCAACCCTAACTATCGATTTTTAAATTAGTTAAACCCAATACCCAAACTTTTTTATTAAAACTGCACGGGTTGGGTTAGTGTGTGGGGTCGGTTTTGGGTCGGGTTCGGTTTTGGTCAACATAAAGTCAAACATCTTAAAATAGGTAAAAAAGGTCAAAATTTGAATAAACTTTTTAAAAATAGTTAGTTGCTAAAATTACAGTCTGTTTACATTACAAGTCCCAAATATTCAACACTTTAAATTACATAAAATACGCAAAGTTAGTAGCTAAAATGTACAAAAACTGGGTTGCATTTCCTTGACAGCTTCCAAGTTAAACTACCTCATAATTCCTGCAACTATACACACTACAAAGGAGAAAAATAGATTAGAAGATTGGCTCAGATTTTGTTTTCATCATTGGCATTAAAATAGGCCTCAGATTTAATATTTCATCGACTCTATATAATTAGGGACAAGGAATAACTTACAGACAAAGGAATGTTTTAAAAACTTACAAGTATTCAACCACCTAGAGTTCAATCATAATAGGTTGCCATCTCAACAAATACTTATCATGAAAAGAGAGGAGTTGCAAACATATAAATAATATATAGTACATGGGCTCCAAGGTAGTATAAATTTAACTTGTAAGTAATAAACAAATGATATTATACCCATCACATTTATTATATAAATTCAACTTGTAAGTAATAAAAAGATGATATTACATATAATACATGGGCGCCATGAAACCTCCACCTTTAGTGCTCTAATTTTGCATTCCTGTAAATAAGCAGCCACTATTATTAATTTAATGTTGGTAAACCTTTGTATTAAACATGAAGACTCTTCCTATCAAATCGAATAGACATGAATATTATAATGTAGTATTAATAATTTAAATGATTTGTATATAGTTCGATAAGTCTTAAATTTTTATATTTCAATTTTACCTTTTAGTGAGAATATATATAATAATTGAACAATCAATATGATTTAGTTTTTTATTTGTAAGTTCTTGACTAGATAACTTGATTAATTGTTATAGAGAAGTAAAAAAATTGAATTTTAATTAGAAATGCTAATTTATGTTACGATTTTGATAAATATGTTGATTCATGATTTATGGGTACGTGATAAATAATAAATTTTTTGGTATAATTCTCGATATATTATGGTTAAATAATATTGTATAATTTATGTCTATATATATAGCATTTTAAATATTATATACGACTTTTTTTTAGTTTTTTTAAAAAATTATATGAATTTTTAGGTATATAATTTAATAAAAAAATATGATATGAAATGTATAATATGTTAAGTTTAAATAATTTATTTTAGTTTGTTAAAAAAATGTTCATCACGATTACAATTGTAATGGGTCATTCATAGGTAGTTGTTATGTAATGAAAAACTCCATTTTCATTGTAATGTGATTACGGAAGAAATGGTATTACAAAGTTGATTACGGTGTACCAATCACAGTAATCAAGTTTAAATCAGTCATGTCATTACATTACTGATTTTATTACATCATACTATTTGAGAAATTATCTCTATAATTTATATGTATAATAATTTAAAATAAATGATATATAATTAAAAGGTAACTTGAAATTTACAATATTACAATTTTTTCATGTAAAAATTTAGTAAGTTACGAATTTTAGATGAATCTAACCTTTATTTCAAGTAAGATTGAAGTGACATGTTAAATAACAATTTAAACACCTTCAATTACCCTATAAATAAAAAATTATCCAAATACTAATAAAAATATGGGATAATTGTCCTTTAATCTTAATGGGACATCACACCTACGTATATATTAACTCAAGTTTCATAAGATCACCACTAGTTCCATTTATATACTTTCTACGCCTTAACTAAACGCCTTAACTAAATACATTCTCTTTCATGACTATTTTTTATATTAACAAAAATTCAATTAAACTTTTATCCAAAACTTTTCAAATCTCTAAAAACAAATAAATGAGTCTTCTAAAACACACCAACGCCTTATATATTGATTGAGGCCTGACACATCTTTGATTACAGCAACTGGATGGAATGACCGTGATGACGACTGTCCGAAATGAAGCCAATAGTTCTTAGCTTGTTTTTAGTTTGACCATATGTTTCCACTTGAAAAAGTTTTTTTTCCCAATACTTGAAAAACTTAACCAAAACACTATGAATAAGCTTATCGAAACATTAAGATTGCAATTTCTTTGCACTCATCTCCCTAATTGTAGCAGCTTTCTTGCAAAATGCAATCATCTCACAATCTCTAAGAAATAAAGGATTCATGAAAGTAAAACACTGTTTACCTATAAAATAAATTTAGATATTTAGTGAAATGAAATGACAAATTTAAATTTTTACAATTTTTTTGGTAAATTAGTTAGACCAATTGCTTTTTCACAAATATGAAAAAGATATTGGAGGACAGTAACACAGGATGTGGTCGTAACTACTGAGTTATAGTTAGAGTTGGGCACAAGATAACGAGATACCAATTTTTTAATCACTTTACTTACATACGTTAGATCAAGGTTTTGAAGTTCCACAAATTCAGCAACATTAACTACAATTCCATTAACATTCACAAACATTCAACCAATTCAGTAAATTAGTGGTCAGTTGCAAGATTTTATTTTAAAAGTTACTTTAACGAGAGTCATAAACCTCTTTTATGTGGAATCAGTGGCGAAAACAAACCGTCAAGCATTGATTGTTATTTTATTTTGGCATTATTAGGTGAAGTACACGCTTCAAATGCATTAAATTATAGCACAACCAGAAGGATTGTATTAATAAATAAAATTAGTTTTTAAAGTAATAAATTATAATAATTATCAAAGTTAACAACACACTAATAGTACACATGTTTACACAAATAATAAACAAATTTATAAACCCCAAGAAAAGAAAAAAATTACACTTTATAATACCAATTCACCATCTATCTCCAAAGGTGTTATCTAACCTCATTTCTTGATTACTCAAATCTCGTGAAGCATTACATTGCCATCTACAATAAAAAATTAAAAAATTCTTCACTAATTATCAAGGGGTCCTAAAAATATTAAATTACGAAAGCTAAACTAGCCTTGAGAGAAAATATCTTGCAAGAGGACTCATATTAGCATTTGAATTAAGCTCCATATATTGTTCTTATTTCTTGTTATCAATTTCTAAAGCTTTACTCTCACCTTCTATCTTTCCCTTTGAAAAGATAGTTTTTGCACGCTCTTGTAACTCTTTTAACAACAATTCCTTTGAACTATTACAAACACGTAAGTATTTTCGTATAAATAATTAATTGCACTATAGGTGCCTATATTTTACAAACCTTGCAGTTGCTGAAGCAGCTTGGTGACAAAAACTTGAGTGGACCCCTGTTTAACACGCTCCATATCAGAAAAAGAATCAATCTCTCTTAAATTTGACCCTTCTGAATCATCAGGAATAGCGTACACTAATTACAGTAATAAGCAATTAAACACTTTTATTTACAATAATACCTCATTTAAATGAGAAAATATTTTGTGTTTTACCTCTTTTAATGATGGAAACATGAGATTTAATAAATAAGGCTATGCTGTAGAAATCGCCGCTAAGGCGTTAACTTTCCCCTCAATCGCCTACTCCTAGTAAAAAAAAGCTAGGTGTTTTTGTCTAGCGCCTTAGTAGTGGTGGAAGAGACATTTTATCCAACTAGGCACCGATTAATGACAAAAATGACCGCCAGGCCCTCTTTTATTTTCCTTATTCTTAAAATTTTTAATAGATATTATAACTTAAAATTTAGTATTTTTGTAGTTACTCTAGTGTGGTTAAATAGTTAAAAGTGTTATGATTGCTACGTAAATTTTATTTTAAATCAAAACTAGGTTACCTATATTCATAGAGGCGTTCGAACCTTGTACCTCTCACTTCACACTCGCTAGGGAGGGGATTCAAACCATGTACATCCCTTTAAGTGTTGAAAAAATAGCAAGACCCTGACCAGTTGAGCTAAGCCAACTGTTTACTACATATAAATTACCAAATATACATAATTACACATCGATTTTAAACCCTCCTAATCCCATCTAGGCCCCGTATAATCTCGTCTAGGCGCTAGGCCCCGGTCGACCGCCTAATCCGCAAAACCGAGATCTACAACATAGAAATGAGGTCCCCGGTCGACCGCCTAATCTGCAAAACCGAGATCTACAACATAGAAGTGAGGTGAAGATACTTCTTCTGCATCTATAACTTGACGAGTCTTAGGCGACATTTTGGTGCATTAAAGTAATCTAGTGAATACCTATAGCTAAATTTCAATAATTAACCATGAAAAAGATAAGTAAAATTTTACCCCAACATTTAATTACGCGAAATGTTTGGGGTCATACTTAGAAGAATCTGAACTTATTGATGAACAATCTACTTTAACTTCTTGCCTATCTTTGCTAGCTTTACCAAGCATTGATCTTTCTTTTTTCTTTAGTCCCGCTTGAATAGCCGCCTTTGCCTAAAATAACATAACACTTAATTATTACAACCCATAATAGTTTGGGTTTTTCGTATTTCACTCCTTGAGGTTTACATAAGTTGTGTTTTACCCCTGTGGTTTAATATTTGTCAAACAAGTCGGGGTGGAGCTAGGGTTTTTTGGTGGTGAGGCTGCCCTTGGTTTCTTTTCTCGAATTAATTTCACTATTGGTCCCTATATTTTGCAAAAAATTGCACTATAGGTCCCTGTATTTTGCAAATCTTGGACTGTGGGTTCCTGTCATTTGCAAATTTTGCACTGTATGTCCCTATATTTTGCAAATTTTGCGCTATAAATCCCTGAATTTTGGAAATTTTGCAATATATGTCCCTGTATTTTGTAAAAAACTCAATGTAGGTCCCTATATTTTGAAAAAAAATGCATTGCAGGTCCCTAATACTATGCAACAATTGCACTATAGGACCTTGTATTTTGCAAAAACATGCACAGTAGGTCCCTATATTTTGCCAAAAAAATGCACTATAGGTCCATATTTTGCAAAAAATGCATGATAGGTCTATATACTATTCAAAATTAGTTATATTTTTGAAGTAATTGCACTCTAGGCACCTATATTATGAAAAATAATTTATATTCAACAAAGATCAAGACTTTAAATTCAATAAAGTAGGGTTATTTTTTTATTTTTTTTTAAACTTGATTTTTTGAGTTTCGAAAAGTTTAGGAAGGCCAAGTGAAATTCCTCAAAATTTTAGGGAGGGTCGTAAGTTTTTTTATTATTATCCTTTTTGTACAAAGGGGTAGAATCACCATTTTCAAAAATATGGGGCATTAAAAACAAGTTTTTGTTTTGAGAACTTTTTTCGAGATAGTCCCTATCATTAAAAAAAGTTCAAATCCGACCCCAATGTTTTCACATTATATTCAAATTGATCCCTCTGTTTTCATTTCCATCACTCTTTTACATAAACAAACTCCACATCATTTAAAACACACAAAAATTAACAAACCTCAGCTTAATAACTTGCACTATCTTCAAGTGAAGCACTTGAACTTCTTTCTTGATTCCCAAGTCTAGATTTTGGAGTTCTCGGTGAATCAGAACCATCCACCTGTCCACGATAATTAATGGTTCCACTATACGATCCATTTTCTTTAAAAGCATACGTAATAGTACTCTACAATTAAAAAATCAAAACTTTTTGAAAAAAAGAAAAGAAAAACTAAAACACTAAACCTCAGTTATTTAAAAAATCATAAGATCGAGCTTTGTTCGCTAAACACAGATGATGCTTGACCACCACCACCTCTTGGTGATCGTACCACAACTGTACCAGACCCACTTCCTGAAATCTCATCCTGTAAAAACTTATACAAATTACAAGGACTAAAATGTAAAAAAAAAAAAAGGTAAAAATGATTTTAGAAAATGGAGCTAGAGGCCGATAATAACAATCACATCCATAACATCGAAATGACAAAAAAAAAGAAAAATAATTCTGAAGTCTTACATAAAATCCCCATAATGAAAAAAAAAACAAAATAAGTCAGATAAGGCTACTCTACTCTCATCACCTCACACAAAATTAAAATTCAACAAAAATAGTTTCTTCACTGCTTGTAAATCAAGCATCACTACTGGATCCACCGATAGCAGGTGGTGGTGGTGGAGGATTATTTCTTCCCTGGTGGGCCCCACTACCACTAGAAGAAGAAGCAGCAGCATCAACGTCTCTCAACTGCTGAAGCCTAGTTTGAGTTTCAGGACGGCGACAGATTTTCCTTAGGGGCACAATCTCCTACAAACACAATATTATATTTAACTAATTAAAATTAAATTAAAAATTAAATTAAACAAAGAGTTTTTTATTTTATTCTTACCTTAGAGTGATCGTGATCGAATTGCACAAGAAATCTACAGCGACACCCTCTGACATCATGCCTACGCCTTTCTATATTAAGGACATGAGCATCATAATACAAATCTTCCTCTTTTCCCTCCTGAAAATAAATAAACATTATTTTTGTATTATTATAACAATTTAATTTTATTTTATTTTTTTAATTAATTACATACCTTAAAGCAGAGGATCAGGTCTCCGTCAGAGATTATTGTACAATCTGTAGATTGACAAGGAATTGATCTTTCTCTAACACCCTTGGGGACATTGACCCATTCCTCTACTTCCAGTCCTAACCCACCAAATCTTACAAGCACTTCCTAAATCACCCACAAATATTATATTTTCATTAATTGCACTATAGGTCCCTCCCTATATAATATATAAATTAGAAAGATAAACTCAGATTTCAGAATTACCGGATCACCGGACTCTACATCTTTGTAAGAAACAAATTCTTCCACGTCGTACCTGAAAATTAAAATAAAATCAATAAAATAGAATAATAAATTACGTAAATAGCCCTGAAAATACAAACCATGCACCATCTCTAGCATATCTAGCTTCAAACTCCATTGTGAATCCATCCCCAGATTCACTTTCAGTTTCAGTTGAAGTTTCAGATGCACCTGCTTGAGCTAAATAATCACCCAAAAATCAAATTTTAATTAAATTTAGCAAATCAAGACCACAAGTATTCGTTAGATCTCTAAATAAATCAGAAATATCAAAATAAATAAGAAAAAACCAATCTAACTAATATATCTGTTCCGTTTTGACAAAAATCTAAGCGTAACATGACTTTATAAAAAATTCATAAAGTTATGAGTTTCTTTTTATGCTATACTTACAAGAATATAATGTTTTTCTTTGCTACACAAATAGCTATATATTCTACTAAATTTATTGCCCTTATTATGTCAAATATTTGAATTTTAAACTTTTGAGTCATTGCAATTAATGGGCCCACACATTACCTATGGGCCGGGTGAAAAAAACAATCTATTTTTGTTAAATGAAGTTCAGTTTTCACGTGTGAATGTATCATTTAATGGAAAAACTGCTAGATCTTAAAAACAAAAATAGTTTAAAATGTTACCAAAGTAATATTCTTTTGTGCGCGCTTAGATATCCTTTGCAAACTATGATAAATGACAGATTGAGAAGGAGATATATTTCTCCCTCTCTCTCTATAACTCTCTCTGTATATGTATATATATACATATATTTATATATATATATATATATACACAAACCGAGCAATGGTACCTGTAGTAGAAGCAGTAATGTTTTGCGTGGAATGAACAGTTATATATTGCGTGGAAGGGGCTTGAAGAATCGGTCTGGGCATAGATACACTTAACTTTTGCTCTTATATTACCTGATGCTTTTGCTCTTATATTATATCTTCGGTTATGAAACCAGTAATAAACCTGTAATAATAAAATTAATATTTACGAAACTAATAGCATAATTGATTATATATAATTGTCATTACTTCAAATGAGAAAAATCACTAACCTGCTTAAGCTGAACCTCTCTTCCAATCCTGTCAGGTTTCATGCTAAACAAAAAGATGTACATTATTACCAAAGTAGGTTTTGATAGTAAGAATAAAATAAAAAAATTAAATAAATTATCTGTCACATACCTAAATTTCTCAGCAAGAGCTGATAGAATTTCACGATCAGGCACTTCAAGGTTATGTGCTTGTAGTACAGATTCCATCTCTGACACCTTTTGACAAATGACAAGTATATTTTAATTTTTAGAAAAAATAAATCCTAAATTGTTGAATTTAAGGTCTCATCTTTATCGAATATAGGTTATTTTTGCATAATACAGGGATCTCTAGTACAATTCATTGTAAAATAATAACTTTGTCTAATATAGAGACATATAGCGCATTTCTTTGTAAAAATAGGGACCTATAATGCATTTTTGCAAAATTTAGGGATTTAAAATGCATTTTTACAAACTATAGGGACCAATAGTGTATTTTTACAACATATAGGGACATAAAATGCAATTAACTCAAATTAGCCTTCGAAACCCTAAAACCCAAGTCCCCTTTAGCAAAGAAATTTTGCCTAAATTTATTCACCGTTTGCACTTTAAACACGTACCCACATAATTTAAACCATCACAAATATAACAAATTTAGCGCAAAATGTAGGTTTTATAAAACCCCTTTCTTCGCTAAATCCCAAATTAATGCACACAAAAGCATAAACCACAACTTAGTTAAACAATTTCAATAAGATAATAACAAGATCTTCCTTATCAAAAACAAACCATAACCAATTCCTCCTTTTTCCCTTGATTTTTCGAATTTTTAACAGAAACCCACCTCGTGAAAACCAAAATGAATAAAAAAATCAAATCAGAGTATGAAAATTCACAATTCAAATTATATGTATGAGCATTCATAGATCAGCATCAATCACTTAAATTATACTAAATGAAAGCTCAATTTACTATAAAAAATTAAAAATAAGATCGCCTAAACTAATCAGATAGAAAATAGGCAACTATTAGATTAAATTATATAAAATTCAAATAGGTTCGTGTGTAAAGTGTAGATATATGTAAAAATATTAACTGACCTCATTAGCATTGAAGCGGAAAGAAGGACCTCCATTGCTTCGTGGTCTGCCCATAGAAGATATTATAATCGTTAGAATTTATAGAAATGGAGTCTAAAAAATATATTATTATATTTGTTTACGGAATTGAAGTATTTTGAATGAAGAGAGGGAATAGGTGTTCTATATATAGTGGAATTTGATAAATGGGCTGGATCAAGTCTGCTCAGGTGTTTTTGTAATTTGAATGTTCTGGGCGGTTTTTTTTGGGCCATTTGGCGGTATAATCCAAAAAATAAAATTTTCACTTCGACTGATGATTGAAAGAAAATGAAATAACGGTCCATGATGACGTAAGATGAATGAGAAATTCGGTGGATTGAGGGGCAATTTCGTCAAGGGGAAGAATATCATAATCAGTGTAAGTACCCTTAGAAATCTGTTGGATGAAGTGTACCAAATACTTGTTGTCCAATACTAAAAGATTTAACTGAGTTTCCGATAACTGAAACTTCTTGGGGTGAGTTCCCACCCCAATTCTTTTCGTTATTAGCAAATAAAGCTTTTTTTCTTCAACAACGTCTTCTCATACGTCCCAGCCTTATTCAATAATAATAAATCACTTAATTCGCTTTTGTTTCTAATTTCTTTGTTTTCCTACTCTTGACGAGAATCAAAGGCTTCTCATCTACTTTGGAACGTAATATCTTGTCCCCAGATTTGTTGTACTCATCGGGTAGAAACTTGGCTCCGAAATTGCATTTATAAGGCGAAAGCCACGTAAATTACCTTTAAGTAGCTGTTGTGTCCAGGGGTTCTTTAGGCATAAATAAATTGGCGTCTTGGAATTATGATAAGACTGCCACTCGGAATTTGCAGATTAGTCCTTCCCTTCGAATAAGAGTGCCTAATTAGTCCATAGCAAGCTCCACATGCAGATGATTTTAATTGTTGATGTTGTACATTTGTTTGCTTCAAAGCCCATCTGAAGCTGAAGTCCTAGTTATGTAATCAGTTTCATTCCGATTCTAAGTTGTGTATTTGCCGTTAATAATTACTGCACCAGTCTTCACTTCTTCTGTAATTGCATAGCAATTCCCTAAATTTTTATACCCAGAAATAGCAGCACTAATACCTGTTATATCAGCATTAATGCTAACCCCTAACCCCTGTAGCTGCACTTTTTTATGGTTGATCAGCAACTTTTGAAGCTTTCGAAAAACAAAGTTACAACTCTTAAATTTCCATAAATACTTTATTGGTCTTTGCACTAGTAGAAGCATGATATGTAGCTCATGAACTGTATCAGCATTATTACCACAGCTCAAGACCTTTTTATTTATTGCATCCCAAGTCTCTGATCTTTTGTTATTAACTTCGAAAATCCCACAAACATCTAAATTTGACTCACGAACTTCCTGATTTACCATTTGAGTCCCTGAACTACTATCCTTCAATCTAACCGTCCCACCACTAACTTTTCTAGCATTAGTATCCATCTTAGCGCACTTGTCAAAAGAAAACTGCAAGTTAGGATTCGAATTAACTTCCATTGATGTACTTTGCAACTGCAATTCTGAGTTACCATGAACATAAACTCAGCTGCATTTCGGACTCGCCTCAAGCACCTTATGAGCACTCAAAATTCCTGCAACATTCTTAACCTCAAGCCCCCAAATCCTTTTCATTTGTAATGGTTGCATTGTCATCAAGCTCGGGAAAAGTGGATTTCACTACCACAATACATTAAACGAGAAGAATAAAAAAATACTAAACACTCCTCCTCCTCTCTTTCTAATCAAAGGCAAAAACTTCCCGTAAAAACTCATATATATATATATATATATATATATATATATATATGTTAATTTGTTACTATTAATTTTATTTGCAAGTTTTATATATGAATAGATGATTTTATGTTAAGAATTGATCATGTTGTATTATATTGGACTAGTGATCCCTTAAATTAAGTAATTACACTATTAGTCTTTTAACATGTTATGATAATTACGAAAAGATAATATTGAACTTTTGATCTTTTAAATTAACAAAATTGTATTATTGGCCTTTTTAATTTATGTTATTGCATTAATGGTCCCTTAAATTTATGTTATTACACTATAGGTCCTCTAAATAAGTAGTATAACTGTATAAGTTTTGAAACTTAATTAGTCCATATTGTATTATTGGTTCCTTAAACTTATATTATTGCGCTAGGCCTCTTAAATTTATATTTGAGTATGTTGCATACTATAGTGACCCGTATTGTAATTTTTTTTTGCTTTATACCTTTTAATTGATACTATTGCTAAATTAATTTAATTTTGTTATCGGCTTTACCACTTATATGATAATATTATGTTCAGACTTAGCAGAATAAATTACGACCATATATTTGTGTCTCCCATACTTTATCGTCAAATATATTATCGAAGTTAAATATATAGAAAGATGGTGTAAATTATATTATCGTTTTTTTCATATTTTTCCAATGTTTTATTAGTTGATTTTTACTATTAATTCGTTGTTTGTTTGTAAATATGACAATTATGAAGTTATGCATATTCAATCCATACTTTGGAAGGTTGATTTGTGCATCTTTCCATTAAGTGAAGAGGTAGTTTTTAGGTGTATTTCAAAAATATCCAAAGTAACTACCGACCGAGTCTTGTGCACCGCATTGGGAGAAAGTCAAAGACGAGAGACCTACACGTTTCACTTATAGGGTGGTGAGATGGCGGTGATATTGCAGGATGTCACCATGATTCTATCGTTACTTATTGATGGTGAACCTGTTATATGTCATGACACCGCAATAGAGATAGGTATGACGTGTATGCAAATTTTTGGTTGAAGTCCTAGACCCCAAGGTGGAGGGAAATTATCGTAGG
This sequence comes from Nemophila menziesii, assembly GCA_029959085.1. Classification (NCBI taxonomy): domain Eukaryota; kingdom Viridiplantae; phylum Streptophyta; class Magnoliopsida; order Boraginales; family Hydrophyllaceae; genus Nemophila; species Nemophila menziesii. Next base: position 1,528,716 of record JARWIR010000064.1, on the reverse strand, counting down.
GGAATAAAACATTTTACTACAAAGTGGCATAAAGACAATTTTGGTAGTACGTTTATTTATTTTTATAATTTTTTATTTAGTTTTATAATTATTTTTTAGATCCCCTTCCCCTCCCCGCCAATGTTGATAATGAAACTTTGAGACAATATGTGATGGGATATATTTTATCTGATATTAGTGGTTCTTCTCCAAAGTGCAAAGAAAAATGAGGTGTATGTCTTAAATATTTTATTTATGGAAGATCTTGTCGTGACCAGTTTTTATAGTTGGGGTTAGGTCGTGTTGACGCATATCTACAGTACCTTGTGTTAGTGTACGAATCCTTGGAAAATAACCGATTTCTCTCGATATGCTCCACTTTTACAGGTATGACAATATGACTAATGATTTATTTTCACAAAATGGTAAAAAAATATTTGACTTTTTCAAATAACTATAATTACTTAAATACATATTTGATGTTAGGAGCATTTAAATTTGCAACCACTATTGAGAAAACAACCTCAAAATTTTATAAATGTTCTCATAACTGTATAGTAAGTATAAGAATACTATTATCTCTATTAGACTATATTTTTTCTATCAACAGTAATGATTGATTTGGTTCGTAGTTAGACAGGGCCCAACTCTTGGAAAAATATTGTAGTAAATTATCGGGAAGAGTTGGATCGATTAGAACCGAAAACAGGTAACGTAGATTACATATTCACTTTCAACAAGTTAGTATTAAATTTTAATGTAGAATTATTGTTTTTTATTTTTTATTATTATGGTAGGTCAATTGGACACCATACGATGGTGATCGACAGGGTTAATGGGGCGCAAATTTGCTTGGATGGTGCAGAATTCTACTTGAATGTTATATCTTTGATATGCTTTGCTAAAATCAAGTGGTAACGTCGGGATAGGGTTTTGAGATAATTTGGCATCGTTTGGAATATATCTCAAAATATTTCACAAAAGGATGACACTGCCCATGACACGAATAATAGAAAAGGAGCTGCAAATAAGGGTTGGCAAATAGGTCAAAGAGGGTATATTGATTTTTTGAATAATCGACTTTAATATACTTTAAACGTATACGATCTTGAAATCAGACAATGCACTACTAGCCCGGAATACTATGATTGGTACCATAGAATCACATGGAAGTAGATTAGATGCCCAATAATGAAGAGCAGGTCCACGATGGTCGACCAAGGATATAATCCTTGGGGTACCAAACTTCAAAAAATGATAGTATGTTTGCTTTATATTTGGTACGTGATATTGATAGATTGATGGTACCATTGTATTCAATAAGTTGGCAATTGAATAAATACAAATCAAATGGGCATAAAAACGATGAAATCGTCTTTACCAGATATCAAAAGGGCTCCTAAAAGATTGATTCTGAAATCTAAACTAACGTTTTGAGCAAAAATCTTGCAAGAGGACTCATCTTAGCATTTGAATTAAACTCGACTTTGTTGTTTTTTGTTGTTATCTATTTCTGAAACTTTACTCTTTTCTTTTACCTTTTCCTTTGAAAAGATAGTTTTTCCTCGCTCTTGTAACTCTTTTAATGATGACTCTTTTAAACAGTTATAAACAATTCTTCTCCGTAAATTTTTTTGTATAAATAATTAATTGCACTATGGGTCCGTATATCTTACAAACCTTGAAGTTGCTAAAGTAACTTGGTGACTGAGACTTCACTGGACCCCGGTTTAACACTCCATATCAAAAAAAGAGTCAATTATCTCCCTTAAAACCGACCCTTCTGAATCATCGGTAATAGCCTACATTATTTACAGAAATAATTAACTACTACTAAACACTTCCATTTACAACAAAACCCCAATTAAATGAAAAATATCTTGTGTTTTACCTCTTTTAATGAAGGAAAGATGGGATTTAAAAAGTGAGGTTAAGATAATTCTTGTGCATCTATAACTTGACGAGTCTTAGGCAATACTTTTGGTGCATCAAACTAATCTCGTGAATACCTAGAGCTAAATTTCAATAATCAACCATGACAAAAATAAGCAAAATGTTACCTCAATATTTTTATAAATAAAAAGTTTGGATTTATATTTAGATGAATCTGAACTTATTGATGAACTATCTATTTTAACTTCTGGCCTATCTTTGCTAGGTTTACCGAGCATTCATGACCTTTCTTTTTTCTTTAATCCTACTTCAATTGTCTCCTTTGCCTAAAATAATATAACGATTGATTATTACACCCCTTAAAGTGTACATAAGTCGTGTTTTGCCCCCTCTTTGGTTTCATATTCGTCAAACAAGCATGGGGCAGAGCTAGAACTTTTTCTTGGTAGGTCCCCTTCATTTTTTTCTCGAGTTAATTGCCTATAGGTCCCTATATTATGCAAAAATTGTTGTATAGATCCCTATATTATTTTTAAAAACACTGTAGCTCCCTATTCTATGCAAATAAGTTATATTTTTTTATTAATTGCCTATAAGTCCCTATAGTAGGGGATCTATCTTTCATAAAAAAAGAGATCAATTAAGAACTAGATAGGGATTGTAATTGGGAGTTGAAGGGTACTACAAAAATTTACATTTTGTTTTAGAGAAGTTTGGGTAGTTTTGTATCCCAAGTTAATTGTTTGTTAATCACTATGTCAAGAGTCACAAAAAGTCTTGAATTTTCCACGATATTGCTCTTATCAATTAGTGGAAGTTCTTGGGTTGATTTAGGGTCTTTGATGCTTGATATCCTGTTTTGATCGATAACAATATGTCTCTGATCAAGCAGAACCATACAATTTCTAAGCATATATCAGATCAGTAGTTTGATCGGGATCTTTCTATCAAGGCGACACAATTGCTCTATCCTCATTTGATTACTTCCCAGTTTTTTTGTGAGAAACAAATGAGGTGTAATTGCACTTCATTCCTAAGTCATGGATCGATTTTATTGTTTTGAAAGTTAGAAAACACATGGTTGAAGAGAATTAGTTGGATTAACTTTATAATGACAGGTGTAAAAAATGGATAAAGAAAATAGAAAAGGATAATATCAAATATTCTTACTTTCTTATGTATCGTAGTAGAGAATTTAAAGATGGTAGTATAACTTGGAATGGGGAGCAAGAATTTGGAATATTCAGGAATTTAGTACACATGTGATGCTTGTGAATAGATTTTTTAAAGACGCTTAATAGATATGATACAGTAGTTTCAAGGCTAAGGAAGGGAAACAGATGCTCTGGTTACTTGATCAAGAAGATCATATTGATTTACTTTTTCTCACGTTTTGTTGAGCTGCTCGAGAGCACACATACCCTCAACCTACATTTCAGTATTTTCACTAATTTCTTTGATGTTTATAAGGATGTCTATATAATACATCATCTCTCGTTCTAAACTAAACAATTAATGGCCTCTTTGCATTACCACTCTTTTCCGTTAGCAAGGAAGCCAGTAAACAAAGATAAGTTGGAAGTGGTAGACATTAGCAATAAAGTAGCAGAATTAATTTTGCAGATCATCAATGGGTGATTTTAGCAAAGGTGTTAGCTCTAAGACCCTATCATGTGAACCAGTTTTGTAAGTATGTTAATGAAAAATGGGCTTTAAACCATGATACGTTCGTTGAAGAAATCTATCAAAATCACTTCAAATATAAATGAGATTGAATATGAAATTGCATAACATTTGGCCCAGTAGACCAAAATTATTCTTTGGATTTCATGTGGTGTTGAAAACATAGGGAGAAAAAGTTACCTTCAAGAGATTGGTCTATGTTTTTCCGACAGTCCACACAAAAGATATTGGAGATGAGCTCATTATAGTTATTGGGAGTCTTATAGAGATTTATTATCTTGATACATGATCCAATGAGGAAGTGGAATATCTCAGATTCAGGGTTGAGTTTTGTATACAGGACCTACTGTAGGTGGTGTTTATATTTCACAAATGGAGAGAGCGACTTTGATTTTATTCAGGTATGAGGACATTGGTATGTTCTGTTATAAGTGTGACTTTCTTGGTCACTTCTAAGGAGTGTGTGGAACTGCATTTGATCTCCCTCAGCCTAAAGATGATCTCAATAGATATTTTATTTGGAACGATGACTTGTGTGTCCCAGCTTGCAAAGAACCAAAGTTTATGATTCATTCAACAGTTAGACTTGGTCACACTGAGGAAGAGAAAACTGCAACAAATAAAGAAATTGATAATATTGAGTTTAGTAATAACAACATTGTTGTCAATGATACACCACTTACTCAAGGAGTCCAACAGGTTATTGGTGTTGGTTCTGGCATTATTAAAGACAAAGGAAATGATTTCTTTGAAGAAGGTAGGAAGAACCACAAAGATAGGGTCCCTCCAGGGGTATGAAAAGCGATTTTACAACAATGTATGGCAGAGATATGGCTGAAGAAATGAACAAAAACAGAAGAAATAAGATTTGTAAGCAATCAAGTAAGGTTATCAGCATGAATGAAGAAGAAAAATTGGTATTCCCAGCTTACTTTAATTCAGGAGGTAGCGATAATGTGATGGTAACTCTAACATCAACCAAACTTTACCTTTGGAGGATATGAACCTTAAACTCAAAGTTCATCACAAATTTCTTAGTGATTTTAATAAGAGAAACAATGTGTCGTTAAGATAGAACATTAAAAACCTTTGCTCTATTCCACATCCACAAAATAGTAAAATTTGATCTGCTTCCTTTCCGGTCTTCTCTAAACTCTGGGATGCCGTATGTTTTACGAATACCTCCACTATCACAATATTATCAATTTTGACACAAAAACACTTCATTCGAAAATACTCCCATGTGGAAAAAGCATGATCATAAATGATCCGGTAAATACATGCAAGTCAAATCTAGTATGCGATTTACCGGCGAAACTGCCCGGCTAAATACGCGCGACCCTAAAGATTGTGCTACTTCTTTCCACTGATTCACTGTCCGAATAGTCTGAAGAAGATGAACGACTATTCGAAAACAGTTTCCCACCGGTCAAATCTTTTGTTTTTAGATGGGGAGCCATTGAAAATGATTGGGTCATATGCACTTTTGTATGCGCTGCCTTTATAAAAGATTAGATTGTGTGCACGTTTTAATGGGTTGCCAGCAAAAAATGTCTAAGTTTTTTATATGTATGAATGGGCTGCCACGAAAAAAGATTGGCTTGTGTGCACATTTAATGGGTTACCAGTGAAAAATGTTTGTGTTATGTCTACGTATCGAAAAGTTTCATTGCAAATGATTGGGTTGTATGTTTGATCATTAAAAAACCTTTAAACTAACCTTAATTTTTCTTCAAAAATGATAGATTTCAATATGAAAAAATAACATTAATGGTTGTGATCTTAATGACATCGGTTATGGCGTTAATTTTTTATGCCTTGCAAAATTTAGTGGTTCAAAGTTTTGTTAATGGTGGTGGGTTATGTTAATGGGGGTTGTTGTGACTATAGTGGTAGCTTTAATGGTGGTAGTGGTGTTAAGGGTTGTGGTGCTAATGGCAGTGGTGGTGTTGTTAGTATGAAGGATGGTGTGTGGTGGTAGTGCAGTTGTGGTTAGGAGATGTGATGACGAGTTTTGGGTGGTTTTGGTGCGGGAGAAGAAAATGGGAGAAAAAAAAAAGAGTTTTGATATAAATTGGATATGGAATAAATCTGTTATGAAAATATTTTGTTATATTTGGAGTTTGATAATCCATCTTAATATGTTAAAATTAGTGAAAGTAAGTGAAAGATTAACTAAGAGCCCGTTTGGGATTGATTATTTTGGAGCTAAAAGTGCTTTTTGATTAAAATTTAAATATTTGTAAAAAATATTAAAAAATATCTTGACATCTAAAATCACTTTAAGTGATTATTTTAATAATCACTAATCTAGTGCTTTTCCTAAAAGTGATTTTTAGAGTATAAAATATTACTATAGATCTAAAATCACTTTAAGTGATTATTTTAAAAAGCAATCCCAAACGGGCACTAAATGAAGTAGTTTCTAGGACTTTTTGAAGTAAAAAAGGTAAGTTGAACTCTTTATTAAAGAATGATATTATAGGTTAAGTTTGAGCAATTATTTCCTTAATTTATATATATATATATATAATAATTTAAAATAAATGACATAAAATTAAAAGGTAACTTAAAATTTTATAATTTTACATTGTGTCATGTAAAAATTAATAAGTTATAAATTTTGGATGAATCTAACCTTTATTTTAACCTTTATTTCAATTAAGATTGAAGTGACATGTTAACACGCAATTTTAACAAATTTAATTACCCTATAAATAGAAAGTTATCCAAATACTAATGAAAATATGGGATAATCATTCTTAAATATTCATGGCACATCACATCCATTAACTCAAGTTTCATAAGATCACCACTAATTTCATTTTATATTACTGAATAAATTTTCTTTCATGACTACTTTTTATATTAAAAAATATCCAATTAAACTTTTATCCAAAACTTTTCAAATTTCTAAAAACAAACAACACGAGTCTCCTAAAACACATCAACATCTTATATGTTCATTAAGGTCTGACTCATCTTTAATTCAGGCAATGGCAAAGACGTAAGTCATTGCCAAATTGTTGGACGCTCTGTCTGAGATAACGCTAATGGTTTATTAATTTTAATTTATATTTTGTATATTAAAACAAAAGATTCAATTAAAATTCTATTCTAAATCTTCAAATTTTTAATAATTTATAAATATTTCAGCCTCAAGATTATTTAACTTCTTTATAAGTTTTAACTAAACTTCAACAAATTGAAATGTATTGTTGAAATATAAGTACATGCATCTATAAATAATTAATTAATTATACATATGTATAAAGAATTTAATGACAACAACACACAATTTACTCTAACATGTTTAATTTTGAACAAAAAAGAACTTCACATTTCAAATTAACAATCAAACTTGAGTACATTAATATATTTATTAAAAATAATTATTATTAATCTTATGCACCAGAAATTAACATATAAAATAATTACTAAGATATGGATGATAGAGATTGGATCAATATGGTAAGTAGAAGATATTTAACATGAGATTATTACCCAAGAGGTCTTGAAGAAACTATCCCAAGACCCAACAAGATCCGGTCTATACCATTTTCTTACTAAAGGTCACAAACTAAATTTAGTACTATAAGCCAAAAAATCAATTACTATTTTACCCCTTTTTGTTATTTATTTCATATATATATATATATATATTAATATTTTTACAATTAATTCTAAACTTATAAAATTCACTAATGCAACTTTTCATTTAAAGCTTCTCTCTCCTCCCATTAAAGCTCGTTTGATGAAGCTCACAAAATGCTTCAACTCGTTTGGTGAAGCTCCGAGCTCCGAGCAGCCATGGCGAGAAGACTGTTTTGCGCCTTCTTCTGCAGCACGAGTGGCGGTGGTTTCTTGGTGGAAGAGCAGACTCCGGCGAGAGGGGTCGAGATGAGTTGATTCGAGATGAGTTGATTCGTAGGTGGAAGAGCAAATCTGGTTCGAGATAGCTTCGTCGCCGGAATCTATGGAGGTCGCAGAGCTCCGGTGATAGAAGAAAATATATCCAATGAGAAGCTTCCATTGAGCTTTTTCGCCGCCACATGTAGCTCGAGAAGACGATATCTACTCCACTGCCGTGATATCCTTCTTGTTCGAGCACGGAGCCGTTCGAAGCTCGCTGTGATGTGCACTGTTCGAAGAAGACAAACGGATCCGGGCGAAGCTTGCTGGATGGTGACATGAGCTCGCCGAAGAAGATTTGAACGGATAGAGCTTGAGCGTATTTAGCAGATCTGGTGCGAGTTTGAGCCCATTTCGCAAAACCAAATTCCATTCCATAATCTACGAAGAAACTAGTGGCCAACTGTGGGGCCACATGGCCTTTAGTGGGACCTAAACTCATCTTAGCAGGTTTAACATTATCCATGTATTCGAACCGAGAAGTAAACAATTAATTAGCTACATGGGCATTGTTATTTAGTGATCTTGGTTCTTCTGGTTTTTGCTCGTATAGACTCACTTGTCTGTATCAAACACAAAAAGTGTTTGTATAAATGTCAAACAGAAAGTATAAAGTTGAAGAGAAAGAGAAAGTAAAGCTGGAGTCTTTTTCTTTTTTTCTGAGCAAGCAATACTCAACACTTTTGCTTATTTTCTTTATTTCATTTTTGCTCAAAACTTTTACTTGTGTAATCATAACATTTGTCAATTTTTTCAGTACTCAAAATGTAATAAGTTTGAATTTTACTTTGTATTTTATTGAGAAAATTGTTGTGCTTAGTTTTTATATATAAGTAAATATAAATCAAGAAAATAATTAAACTCGACAACGTTTTTCTCAATGCTCTATAAACTTATTGAGCAGACGAGCATACTCAGTATATTTACTCAATAAAAAAACCGAATGCTCAATAACTTTTTCCGACACTTAGAACTTTTTCCGATGCTCAGTAACTTTTTTCATGCTCAGTAACTTTTTCCATGCTCAGAACTTTTTCTGGCGGTGGTCGGCATTGATCGGTGGTTGTGGTCGGAGCTGGAAATTATCGATAGTTAATGAAGGAGGAGAGAGAAAAAATGATAAAGGAGGGGAGAGATTAATGGTAAAGGATGAGAGAGAATAATGATAATGGATGAGAGAGAAGAATATTTTTTTTATCTTATATACACTATAAGGGTAGTAATGACAATAGGCATCTTAGAGGTAGGTCTTTTTGGAGGAGAGAGGAATTGACTAGTTCCTTTATGAAACTAAGATGGTGTCTAAGACCCATGGATAATTGACCCATTTAACAATAGAGGACTGAGTTACATAAAACTCTAAAATATCTAATATTACCTAATATACGACCTTAAAAATTATATAACCAAGAAAAATCATGATTTTCAGTCAAGAAAATTTATCAATCTTTTTTTTTGCATACATGAGAGACTATAAAGCCGTTAAGAATAGAGGACTACATAAAGAACAAAAGTTCTTATTGCCTATCTAGTACAACTCTATTAGTTGCACATCCACTTCTGTCTCGTATAATCAACTTCCAAAGAAAATCAGGTGGGTCTTTGAATACCTCCGGATGAATACGTAATAATGCACCTTCTCTTGCAAGTCTATCCGCACAAAAATTAGCTTCACGATACACATGAGCAAGTTCAAGCTTTGGGAAACGACGAAGTAACGTGCAACACTCTTTCGCAATTGAAACATACCGACTACCTAAACTCCCACCGCCCTTCACTAGAGCATGGAGTTTCCCCGAGTCCATCTCATAACGAGTAGAGCTCCCACCGCCCTTCACTAACGCATGGAGCTCTCCGAATCTGTTTCAATCACCATCTCAAATATTCCACTATTACAAGCCCATCTGAGGCCAAAGTGTAACGCGATTAATTCTGAAACAAATGGGGATACAAAATCACAAGAGCCCATGAACCCAGAAACACATGACCCATAGCTGTCCCTTAATATACCCCAAATACCTGCTAAACGTTTCGCTCTAATAAAGCTTCCGTCGATATTTAACTTGGTGCCTTTTTCCGGTTTTACCCATTTCACCATGATATTACTAGCAAGTTTAATTATGCCACCATCTAATGACTTACCCCACGCAAGAACAAAGCTACCCGCGAGGGAGAAGATATCTCTCTTTAGCTCTAATTCATGGAGAATATTATGCCCCTCATTTAACACAATTACATTCCTTTTGACCCAAATTGTCCATACCGCGGCTACGAACACTAATGGCGTACAGTATAGCCGTTGTAAATTTTTAAAATTTATCAATCTTTATAAACATGATTAAACACCAAAATAATAATAGCACAATCACAAGTAATGTATTAATAACTACAATTAATTTTAAAGTTATACATTATAATAATAATCAAAGTTAACAACACACTAAGTACACATGTTTACACAAAAAATAAATAAATTTATAAACCCTAACAAAAGAAAAAATGAATTACACTTTATAATTATAATTTTCCGTTTGTTGATATGTATATTTAATCAAATACTAATCACTATCCATCTTCAAAATATTATCTGAACTCAGTTTCTAATTACTCCAATCTGGTAAAGCATTACTTTTCCATCTATAAAAAAAATAATTCCTTACCTAATATCAAAAGGGGTCCTAAGATTTCGACCAAGAAAAAAGGAGGGTCCTAAGAAAATTGATTTTGAAAGCTAAATTAACCTTTTGAGCAAAAATCTTGCAAGAGGACTCATCTTAGCATTTGAATTAAACTTTACTTTGTACTCATCTTAGCATTTGAATTAAACTTTACTTTGTTGTTTTTTAATTGTTATCTATTTATGAAACTTTACTCTCTCCTTTTACATTTTCCGCTGAAAAGATTCTCTCTTGTAACTTTTTTAGTGATGACTCATTTGAACAGTTACAAACAAGAGTAATGCTGGATATCACCCCAAATCACATCACCCTTTTATCACCTCCTAGTTGGATTTTAAATTAACCAATCACATGATTTCTCTTTCTTGATTTATTATTTTCTCTTTCCTTTACTATTGGTCCACCTAGGAGGTGATAAAAGGGTAATGTAATTTGGGGTGATATCCAGCATTACCCTACAAACAATTCTTCTCAGTAAGAATTTTTGTATAAATATTTAATTGCACTATGGGTCTCTATATCTTACAAACCTTGAAACTGCTTGGTGACAAAAAATTTACTGGATCCTGGTTTAACACGCTCCATATCAAAAAAAGAGTCAATCATCTCCCTTAAAACCGACCCTTCTGAATCAGCATTATTTACAGAAATAATTACTACTAAACACTTCTATTTACAACAATACCCCAATTATATGAAAAATATCTTGTGTTTTACCTCTATTAATGAAGGAAAGACGGGATTTAATAAGTAAGGCGAAGATAATTCTTCTGCATCTATGACTTTACGAGTCTTAGGCAATACTTTTGGTGCATCAAAGTAATCTCGTTAATACCTAGAGCTAAATTTCAATAATCAACCATGAAAACGATAAGCAAAATGTTACCTTAATATTTTTATAAATAAAAAGTTTGGATTCATACTTAGATGAATCTGAACTTATATTTTAACTTCTTGCCTATCTTTGCTAGCTTTACCGAGCATTTGACCTTTCTTTTTTCTTTAGTCCTACTTCAGTTGTCGCCTTTGCCTAAAATAAAATACCATTTGATTATTACACCCCTTAAAATGTACATAAGTCCCCTCCACACCCCCCCCCCCCCCCCCCCCTTCGTCAAACAAGCATGGGGCAGAGCTAGAACTTTTTGTTAGGTGGGTCGCCGTCGTTTTTTTCTTGAGTTAATTGCCTACAGGTCCCTATATTATTCAAAAATTGTTGTATAGATCCCTATATTTTGAAAAACAAACTGTAGGTCCCTATACTATGCTGATAAGTTATAATTTTTAATTAATTGCACTATAAGTCCCTATAGTAGGGGATCTATCTTTCGTAAAAAAAAAAATCAATTAAGAACTAGATATGGATTGTTATCGATAGGGATTTGAAGGGTACTAAGAAATTCACATTTTGTTTGGAAAGAATTAGAGATGATGCCTGTTTGTCCAGAGAAGCTTGGGTAGTTTTGTATCCCATGTTAATCGTTTGTTAATCACTATGTCAAGAGTCCCAAAAGTCTTGAATTTTCCACGGTATTGCTCTTATCAATTAGTGGAAGTTCAGGGGTTAATTTAGGGTCTTCGATGCTTGATATCCGGTTTTGATCGATAACAATATGTCTGTGATCAAGCAGAACCATACAATTTCTAAGCATATATCAGACCAGTAGTTTGATCAGGGTCTTTTTTTTTTTTTTTTGCTTGGCTGATCAGGATCTTTCTATCATGGCGACACAATTGCTCTATCCTCATTTGATTACTTTCCAGTTTTTTTGTGAGAAACAAATGAGGTGTAATTTGTACTTCATTCCTAAGTCATGGTTCGATTTTATTGTTTTGAAATTTAGAAAACACATGGTTGAAGAGAATTAGTTGGATTAATTTTGAAATGACAGGTGTAAAAAATGGATAAAGAAAATAGAAAAGGATAATATCAGATATTCTTACTTTCTTAGATATCGTAGTAGAGAATTTAAAGATGGTAGTATTACTTGGAATGGGAGCAAGAATTTTGGAATATTCAGAAATCTGAGATATAGGATTATACTATGTAGAACATATCTCAAGTCAACTTATTAAGATATCTCTTTACACTACACAACAGAACTCTAAGGTAAACTGTGTAAAACGTACACATGTGATGCTTGTGAATAGCTTTTTTAAAGACGCAGATATATTACAATAGTTTCAAGGCTAAGGAAGGGAAACACATGCTCTAATTACTTGATCAAGAAGATCATATTGATTTACTTTTTCTCACGTTTTGTTGAGGAGCTCGAGAGAACACCTAGCAACAACCTGCATTTCAATCTTTTCACCAATTTCTTTGATGTGTATAAGGATTGCGTGAATTCTAAATTTAAGCTTGATTCCTTTAGATGGTATTTACCTACACGAGATCTTATACAAATCCATAAGTGTATGGGGAGATATATATTTCATGAGATTTTCTCAAACATGTATAGCTGGTAAGATCATAGTAGGGTCTAGGAGTCTTGATATTAATATTTACAATTTTGATGATGTTACCGAGATGATAGACTATGGTATCAGCGATAGATGTATCACAGTTTTGGTGAAAGAAAAAGGTGTTGTACTGGTCAAATTTTTGGTGAAAGATTTTCCTCAGATTGGCAAGATTAGTTATTGATTCTACATGACATAAAATTGAGTAGGGAGGATATTGGTTCAAGATACAGCGTTGGATGGTGATAGATGTGATTGAAATCTGAGTAAGAATAAAGAAAATACCGTTTGCAGATATTTTAATATTAAAATGGTGCCTAAGGCTATGTGAAATAAAGGTTTCATGGTTAGAAACTACAAAGAGGAGGAAGTTTCGTTTGTTAATGGCTTAGGGCATTAAACGATGAAAGATAAAATGTCTGAAGCAAGAAGTATATATGGTTTGTCTTATTATATATGTAGGTTATTTGGGTTTTTATACAACGTGGACATGGCTGTCCACGGCTGTAGGAAATAATACATGTCATATTACTCACATATGGAAGCTATTTTATGGCTGCTTAGTAAAAGCATGCTAGGAAGTGGTAAGATATTTGTACTGCTCTAGGTGGCTTTGTCTTTACCCATGAAGTTTTCTACATTAATTATACCCTCTACCCGTCCGTATCTTCTCGATGTAAATATTCATATCATTCATATCTCCTCTTTACCAGTTTATACAATACATCCTCTCTCGTTCTAAACCAAACACTCTATCACTGAAACAATTAATGGCCTTTTTCCATTACCACTCTCTTCCTTTAGCAAGGAGGTCAGTGAACAGAAATAAGTTGGAAGTGGTAGACATTAGCAACAAAGTAGCATAATTAATTTTGCAGATGAGCAATGGGTGATTATAGCAAAGGTGTTAGCTCCAAGAACCTATTATGTGAACCAGATTTGTAAGTATGTTAATGAAAAATGGGTTTTAAACTATGATGTGTTCGTTGAAGGAATCTATCCAAACCACTTCAAAATGAGCTTTGAATATGAAATTTATTTTCATAATATTTGGCGCAATAGACCGAAATTGTTCCTTGGATTTTATGTGGTGTTGAAAACATGGGGAAAAAGAGTTCCCTTCAAGGAGATTGATCTAAGTTTTTTCGACAGTTTTGGTACAAGCAGGTGGGTTGAAGTTCATACAAAACACATTAGAGATGAGTTCATTAAATTTATTGGGAGTCTTATAGAGATTTATTATCCTGATACATCATCCAATGAGGAAGTGGAATATCTCAGATTCAGGGTTGAGTTTTGTATACAGGGACCTATTGTAGGTGGTGTTTATGTTGCACAAATGGAGAGAGCGGCTTGGATTTCATTCAGTTATGAGGACATTGGTATATACTTTTATAAGTGTGACTTTCTTGGTCACTTTTAAGGAGAGTGTGGAACAGCACTGGATCTCCCTGATCCTAAAGATGACCTCAAAAGATATTGTATTTGGAATGATGACTTGTGTGTCCCAGCTCTCAAAGAACCAAAGTTTTTGATTCATTCAAGTGTTAGACTTGGTCAGATTGATAGAAGAGGAAACTGCAACAAATAATTTGATTGATAATATTGGGTTCAGTAATAACAATATTGTTGTCAATGAAACACCACTTACTCAAGGAGTCCAAGAGGTTAATGGTGTTGGTTCTGGCATTACTAAAAACAAAGAAAAGGAATTATCCGTAGAAGGTAGGATGAACTACAGAGAAAGAGAGAGTTTTCCCATGGGTATGAAGAGAGATTTTACAACAGTGTATGGCAGAGATATGGATGAAGAAATGAACAACAATTGGAGAAATTGGAGTTGTCAGCAATCAAGTAAGGTTAATTATCAGCATGAATGAAGAAAATTTAGGATTCCCAGCTTACTTCAGTCCAGGAGGTATTAATAATGTGCATGGTAACTCTAACATCAACCAAACTTTACCTTTGGAGGATAAACTTTAACCTCAATGTTCATCACAAATTTCTTAGTGCTTTTAATAAGAGAAACAATTAGTCGTTGAGATAAAACATTAAAAACCTTTGCTCTATTCCACATCAACAAAATAGTAAAATTTGATCTTAATAATGCAACTACCGGTGTAGTCAATGAAAATTGTGTGAATTTTGCTACATTGGTGGGGGTTTCAACTTAGACAACTTTAAAAGGAAAAGATTCTAGTCTTGCGCTATCATTAACTTCCCCAACTCATGGTTCATTTGCAGCTGCTATGTTTAAATGTTACCCTCCGCCGCCCACAAATTTGGTGATTGGCCAGGATAGTAATCAACTTCTTTGAGACCCTTTGGTGATTGGCCAGGATAGTAATCAACTTCTTTGAGACCCTTTTACTGGACATGATAAACAAAAATTTGGAGTAGGTAGTTCCATTATATAAAAATTGCAGCCAAAACACCTATTAGCCGTCAACTCCCCCCTCATCCGTATACGCTTAGTAAATATTCTAGGCGTTTTTGCCTAGTGGTTTAGTCGTAGCCTACATAGGCCCCAACTAATGGAAAAGAATGGTCGACTAGCTCTTTCTTTTTTTCTTATTTTCAAAAATCTTGATTAATAACGTAACTTTAATTTTAGTTTTGTTATATTTATTGTTGGAAGTAAAAAATTATTATAATTACTACATGTATAAATATATATTAATAAATGTATACAATTACATAGTGATATTTAAAATTGCCTAATCCCGCCTAAGCCCCGTGTAATCCTGCCTAGGCACTAGGCCTCAGTCGAGCTCCTAGGCCCCGATACCGAGTTATACAACATACGTTAGTCCTATTCTTGGTGGACGTACAGAGTCCAATGCATCAAGCATGTAAGTAAGTAGAGTTAGCTACAGTTATGTGTCGATACTTTTGATCCAACCGGGGCAAAATCATATGAGCCATCTGAGGAAAATGACTAGGAGAGCAGCGCTCAACTCTTTAACAGTCCTGGAAGATGTGCTAAGGTAATCATGGGTAATACAACTAATGGAATAAGGGTTGGGGACAATGGCGGATCTACCTTTGCAATAGGTGGGCTTAAGCCCACCTCAACATTTGAAAAAATAAAATTAAGTAAATTTATTTTAAATAGTTAATTATTTTACATTATTTTATGTATTTTTCTCTTTATTCCAAACCAAAAAAATATTCTGCCTCATAATTAATATTTTTTTATCCACTAACTCATCTCATACCAAATATATTCTAACTCAAAAGATATTAAAAAATAGAACATATATTTAAAAAGAATATCCACATTTAAGTCAAAATATATAAGAAATTTTTTATTCATTTACTTAGTATCTTATTAGATTAATTTGAACATATACTATTTTAGAATTTTAAGACAAAAAAAATTATAGAGTTCAAATTTTTATGTATTGAGTAATGTTTCTAAAAATATTACTAATTTCGTATACTTTTGTGAAATACTATAAAAATAAAAATTAGTAACATTTTCTATTATTCCTTCATTTATGATGAAACCCACCCTCACATGTATTTTTGGATTCGCCACTGGTTGGAGAGAGAAGTGAGACTGATGGATAAGAGTACTTTGAAATGTCTTCTAATCAAGTTGAGGAGCTATATGAGAAAAAATGCAGAGGCAAGGAAGTGGTTTCTCAATAAACATGGTCGGGAGGGTTCAGTTTTATCCCTAAATAGGTCGTTAAGGACCCGTGATCTTTGCAAGTTGGATTTGTCGGGTGAGCTCTCCATTGACAAATCATGGCATTAGAGCTCTTGTTATGTCTTTTAATTTGCCTTTATTAGGTCATTTTGTTACTAGGTTTTGTTCCTGTAATAGAGTAAACCTTTTTTGTCCCCATCCCCTATTCCAATTATGGCTAGCTAGGGACTACTTTGGTTGTTGCAATATTTTTTGGGGGACTTCTACTCCCCCCTAGAAAGATGGTGGACTTTTTTCTTTACTTCGCTTGTTTGTTTTAGTTTAAGTTTGTAACAATGATAAATATAGTCTTTTGTGGTACTTTTTCTTTCTCCATGCAATAAATTATCTCAAAAAGGACAAGATTACATCTCAAACTGGATCAATCAAATCTGTGAATGAGGGGTCATTATGGACAAGATTACATTGTTTGTTTTATTTTGTAATTGATGTTAGTAAATATTCTATGAATTGTTATAACCTTAATTAATTTAAATTTTGTTGAGATAATTGATTATATTAATAATTTATTATATATTTATTTAAAAATAATAATCATATTTTTTATATACTAAATTTACAATCCTTAATTTTGAAATATAATTTAAACAATACTAATATCTAGTACATACATTATCATATAATAAAGTAAATCGACAAATTTTATTATCCTTTTACTTATAAATAATATTACAAAATGTCATATATTTATTTTCTTGATATAAATTATAACGATTAGCGATTAAATTCTAATCTATATATGTTGGTAAAACACTTCTTTATCGTAAATATAATTTAGGATCATTGACTCAAATAGTCCACGTCCCATAAAACTTTCCACATCAAGTCCAATACAAAATCGCACTTTGTTACCCTTGAATTGTCACTAATGCATTTTAATTACTAATTGAATAAAAATAACATTACTTCCCCACATGCCTTAAATTAACCGTCTTTATATATATTTCCATTAATAATCCTTGGGTGCCATAAATCATTATTTTACCATGATTTGTGCATTCAAACCTAAAAATAGATTGCTACCAAATAAAAAATATGGCTTGTAGTTGGCAATAAATAATCAAGAAAGCAGGTCACTCATAATGGGTTGAGTGAATATCTTTAACGGATTTTCGGTAACTATTATATGCTTGGAAGTGTGAACTAATGTGTGAAAATAAATGAGTTGTATGTAGTTTTTAGATAGGATGACATTGAAATTTACTGGGTGACGTGCACTTTTGCATGCATTGTCTTTGAAAAAGATTTGATTGTGTGCACGTTTTAATGGGATGCCAGTAAAAAATAACTAAGTTTTGTGTATGTATGAATGGGTTGTCAAGGAAAAAGATTGATTTGTGTGCACGTTTAATGGGTTGCCAGTGATAAATGTCTTGGTTATGTGTACATATCAATGGGTTGCCATAGAAAATTATTGGGTTGTATGTTTGATCATTAAAAAACCTTCAAACTAACCTTGATTTATCTTAAAAAAATGATAGATTTCAATTTGGAATAAAATAACATTAGTGGTTGTGGTCTTAATGAAATCGGGCATGACGTTAATTTTTTATGCCCTGCAAAATTTGGTGGTTCAAAGTTTTGGTAATGATGGTGGGGTTGTGTTAATGGGGGTTGTTGTTACTGTAGTGGTAGCTTTAGTGGTGTTAAGCGTTATGGTTTCAATGGCAGTGGTGATGTCGGTGGTAGTGATATGGCGTTAGGAGATGTGATGACTCTTTTTATGTGGTGGTGATGGTAGGAGCAAAGAAGATGGGTAAGAGAAAAGAAAGAGATTTGAAATGAATTGGATATGGAATAAGTCTTATGAAAAGATTTTGTTATATCTGGAGTTTGATATTTAGTCATTAATGTTTTAAAATTAGTAAGGGTAAGTGGAAGATCAACTAAATGAAATAATTTCTAGGACTTTTTGAATTCAAAAAGGTTAGTTGAACTCTTTAATATTATAGGTTAAGAATGTTTGGGCAATTATCCATATAACTTATATGTATAATAATTTAATAGAATTATATATAATTAAAAGGTAACTTGAAAAATTAAAATATTAATAATCTTTCATGTTAAATTATAATAAGTTATGAATTTTGAATGAATCTAACTTTTATTTTGTAAGATTGAAGTGACATGTTACAAAGTAATATCAACAAGTTCGGTTATCTTATAAATAAAAAATTATTCAAATACTAATAAAAATATGGGTTAATTATCCTTAAATCTTTATGGGACATTACACTCATTAACTCAAGTTTCGTAAAATCATCACTAATTCTATTTTATATACATTCTACACATAAACTAAATAAATTCTCTTTCATGACTATTTTTAATATCAAAATAAAAAATCCAATTAATTTTTTTATCCAACTTTTCAAATTTCTAATCTCTAATAAATAAGGGTTTCTCAAAAGTAAAAATCGAAGTTAACCTAAAACAAAATTTTGATATTTAGTGAAGTGAAATGAAAAAATTTAGATTTTTATAATTTTTTTGGTAAACTAGTTAGACCAATTTCTTCGTCACAAATATGAATAAAATAAGAAAGACAATAACACGAAATGTGGCCATAACTACTAACTATATTTAGAGTTAGGTGCAAGATGACGGGATACCAATTTTGTAATCACTCTCCTTACATACAATTGATTAAAGTTTTAAAATCCTACAAATTCAACATCATTAACTACAATTTCATTAACATTCACTACAATTCAATTGATTCAGTAAATTATTGTTTTCTATATAATAGTTTATTAACTAAGATTGATTCTTTAAATATATTTTCAGGCAAACTCAACTCTACATCTTGGGTCCAGAATTTGCAACGACAAAAGGGGACGGTAATTTTCTCTATAATATCTAATGGTAGCCCTTAGCTGTGGAAAAAAGTTGTAAGATTTTATTTTAAAATTTATTTCAACGAGAGTCATAATCCTTTTATATGTCGAATCAGTGGCGTAAACGAACCCTCAGGCATTGATTTTTTTTGGCATTTATCAGTTGAAATACACACTCGAAATACATAACATCAGATCAAAATTTTGCAAAAGTGCAAGAAAATCATGAGAAAAGAAAAAAGTTGAGAAAGTTTCTCAATCATAAAAACATGATTAAATGCCAAAATAATCATAGCACAACCAAAAATATTGTATTAATAACTATAATGAGTTTGTAAAAGAGATAATTTCTAATTAAGTCCAAAATTCAACAAATCGTGTCTTAAGAAGTCCAACATAAAAGTTTGAATGAATAAGGTCCAAAATAATTTGTCAGACTTATGATATACCTAATATAACCGTATGAATTATAATAAAAAAATTAAAATAAACAAAAATGTATACAACCTGAAACTTTTAAAAAGAATGAAACACGTAAACCTACTCATCTCTTCACCATTACATTTTACAAAAAACAAAAAAGAAACCTCTTCACACCAAGCCGCTCACCGGCACAGAAAACCTCCGCCATTATCCACCATCTTCAACCTTCAACACAGGGCTTGGCTATGCCACCAAAAATCGAGCCCAATCCCACCTCATCATCATCATCAAACACTTCCCAACAAGTCATTAGGAACTGTTCTACACCATCATCATCATCATCATTATCAATAATCGAAGAACCAAATTAAGGTAAAAAATATTTTTCACATTCACCTTCCCACCAAACCTTCTGCACAAGAAAGCCACTACATGGACCATTTTCCATCATCATCAACAATTAAAGAACCAAAATTAGGGTACAAAATTAATTTTATTTCTTCAACCAAAATCGAACAAAAAAAAAAATTCTTCACTCACCTTCCCACCAAGCCTCCTAAAAACCACCGCTAGGGACCATTCGCCATCATCATCATCAACAATCGAAGAACACAAATTAAGGAAAAAAGATAATCTCATTTCTTCGCAGCGCATTCGAACAAAAAGGAAAATTCTTCACCTGCACAAGAAACCCGCCACTAGGGACCATTCTCCACCACTATCATCAACAATCGAAGAACCCAAATTAAGGTAAAAAATTATACATTTCTGCACAACATCATTCGATCAAAAACAAAAAAGACGGGCTGTTATGACACTTCGTTCGCCGGAATTGGATATTAATGGGCTGTAATCGATCTTGGTTAATGGGCTTGGTGTTTGGCCATGACAGTTGGAAACGTTTTACTGTACGAGTAGTGATAGGTTGATAGTATCTTGGTTAATGGGTTCGCCGTTTGTTTTGTTTAATGGGCTCACCGTATTGGGCTCGCCGTTCGCTCTTGGTTAATGGGCTCGCCGCTTGGGTTCACCATGACCGGCTCCCTCTCTTCTTCATTCTTCAGATTCAAATTTAATTGTGTGTTTTAAGTTTTGCAGGTTGAACTCTCTTGGATAAAAAAAAATTCATTAATCAAAAGTTGTAAAACAAAATGGGTTGTATTTATATTATTAAAGGTATTATGGACAAATAATATTATAAAAATTGACTGGACTTGTAAGAGAAAGTTATTTTGGCTATAGAACTTTTAAACTAATCCCCCTTTATAAAATTATACGTTATAATAATAATCAAAGTTAACAATACACTTATAATACATATTTTTACATAAAGAATAAATAAATTTATAAACTCTAACAAAAAAGAAAAAATGAATTACACTTTATATTATAATTTTCTTTTTGCTGATATATATATTTTTCAAATACTAATTCACCATCCATTTTCAAAGTATTATCTCAACTCATTTCCTAATTATTTAAATCTCGTGAACTATTACTTTGCCATTTACAAATAAAAATTTAAAAATTATTCATTTAATATTACAAAGGATCCTAATAATATTTAATTACGAAAACTAAACTAACCCTTGAGAGAAAAAATCTTGCAAAAGGACTCATATTAGCATTTGCATTAAACTCTCTATTTTTCTTTTCTTGTTATCAATTTCTAAAGCTTCAGTCTCACCTTGTATCTTTCCCTTTGAAAAGATAGTTTTTGCTCATTCTTGTATCTCTTTTAACGATAATTTCTTTGAACTAGTGTTTTTGTATAAATAATTAATTGAACTATAGGTCCCTATATTTTACAAACCTTGACAGTTGCTGAAGCAACTTGGTGACAAAAACTTAAGTGAACCCTGGTTATGCACTCTCCATATCAGAAAAAGAATCAATCATCTCTCTTAAAACCGACCCTTCTGAATCAATGGGAATAGGCTACGTTAATTACCGTAATAATCTATTGAACACTTCTATTTAAAATAATACCACAATTAAATGAAAAATATCTTGTATTTTATTTTTACCTGTTTTAATGAAGGAAAGATGGGATTTAATAAGTGAGGTGAACATATTTCTTCTGCACCTATAAATTGACGAGTCTTAGGCAATACTTTTGGTGTATCAAAGTAATCTCGTGAATACCTAGAGCTAAATTTCAATAATCAACCATTAAAAAAATTAGCAAAATGTTACCCCAATATTTTTATAAATAAAGTTTGGATTCATACTTAGATGAATCTTAACTTATTGATGAACTATCTGTTTTAACTTCTTGCCTATCTTTGCTAGCTTTACCAAGCATTTGGCCTTTCTTTATTTTTTAGTCTTACTTTAATTGTCGCCTTTGCCTAAAATAATATAACAATTGATTATTACACCCCTTAAAGTTTACATAAGTCGTGTTTTACCTCCTTTTTGGTTTCATATTTGTCAAACAAGCACGGGCAGAGCTAGAACTTTTTGTTGGTGGGTCGCCTTTGTTTTTTCTCGAGTTAATTAATTTCCTGTAGGTCCCTATATTATGCAAAAAATGTTGTATAGATCCCTATATCTTGAAAGAAAAAACACTGTAGGTCCCTATACTATGCAAATAAGTTATATTTTTTAATTAATTGCACTATAAGTCCCTATAATAGGAGATCTATCTTTCGTACAAAATATATCAATCAAGAATATAAGTCCCTAGGGGATCTATCTTTCGTAAAAAAAGAGATCAATTAAGAACTAGATAGGGATTGTAATCGGGAATTGAAGGGTACTACGAAATTCACATTTTGTTTGGAACAAATTAGAGATGATGCCTGGTTTGTTCAGAGAAGTTTGGGTAGTTTTGTATCCCATGTTAATTGTTTGTTAATCACTATGTCAAGAGTCCCAAAAATGTCATGCATTTTCCACGGTATTTCTCTTATCAATTAGTGGAAGTTCATGGGATGATTTAGGGTCTTCTATGCTTGATATCCTGTTTTGATCGATAACAATATGTCTGTGGAAAAACAGAGTTATACGATTTCTAAGCATATATGGGACCACTAGTTTGATCAGGATCTTTCTATCAAGGCGACACAATTGCTCTATCCACATTTAATTACTTCCCAGATTCGTTGTGAGAAACAAATGAGGTGTAATTTGTACTTCATTCTTAAGTCAGGGATGAAAACACATGGTTGAAGAGAATTAGTTGGATTAATTTTGAAATGACAGGTGTAAAAGATGGACAAAGAAAATAGAAAAGGATAATATCGAATATTCTTACTTTCTTAGGTATCGTAGTAGAGAATTTAAAGATGGTAGTATAACTTGGATTAGGGAGCAGGAATTTTGGAATACGTTGGAATATGGGATATAGGATTATTCTATGTAGAACATAGCTCAAGTCAACTTATTAACATACTTTATTGTAAATACAAACATTAATTGATTGAAAAAAAAAAATTGTGTTTGAGAAAGAGAAGAATTCAAACCCTGATGATAAGAGATTAAAATGAAACATTTATATATTTTCACACTGCTATTACACATACATATATAGGGTTTCTATTACACATACATAAGCTTTTGATATTGTGCTATATCCA
Organism: Nemophila menziesii; assembly: GCA_029959085.1. Classification (NCBI taxonomy): domain Eukaryota; kingdom Viridiplantae; phylum Streptophyta; class Magnoliopsida; order Boraginales; family Hydrophyllaceae; genus Nemophila; species Nemophila menziesii. Next base: position 1,505,552 of record JARWIR010000064.1, on the reverse strand, counting down.
ACAAAGATTCCGGGAACAGCCCTTTTATCAAGTTTGTCACACTTGACTTTTGGAACAGAAGTAAAGCATAGACAACAAAATATTTTTAGAAAAATCAAAGAGGGCTTGTATCCGTACCATGCTTCAAATGGTGTTTTGTCCTTGACTGCTTTGGTTGGAAGTCTATTTTGCAGGAACACAGATGTGTGGGCAGCCTCAGCCTAAAAAAATTTTGGCAAATTTTTCTCGTGTAACATGCATCGTGTCATGTCCAAGATGTATCTGTTTCTTCTTTCACTAACACCATTTTGTTGTGGAGTATAAGGAGTCGTAAGTTGATGTTCAATACCTGCCTCCTCACAGAACATATTAAATTCTTCTGAAGTGTACTCCTTCCCATTGTCTGATCTAACAGTTTGAATTTTGCAACCACTTTGATTTTCAACCTTTTTCTTGAAGTTCCAAAATACTCTAGCAACTTCAGACTTTGTTTTCAAAAAATAAATCCAACACATTCTTGTTAGATCATCAATGAAAACAATATATTAAAGACTACCTTTCAAAGATGGTGTTCTTTAAGGACCCGTCAAGTCAGTATGGATGAATTGCAATTTTTGTAATGCTCGCCATGTTGCGTTTGGAAATGGTTGTCTACTTTGTTTTCCAAAATGGCATGCTTGACAATTTGAAATTGTTTCTTCTAGATTCGGTAAATCTTTTGCCATTTTCTTTTTCTGCATCAAAAGAAGTCCAGAGTGATGATAATGGTCCAACCTTTTGTGCCAGACTTCAGTGATACTTTCTGTGGCTGAGAATGCAGTCGGCTCCTCCTCCATTGGATCAAATGAAAAACATTTCTCTCTCATTTTAACTTTGAATAGTTCTTGCCCAAAAGTATCTTTAATCATGCAACACTTGTCTTCAAAAAACACCTTGAATCCCTTTTCAAGTAGTTGACCAACACTCAACAAGTTCTGGTCAATTTTAGGAACATAAAGTACAACAGTGATGATTTTTGTACCATTACAACTTGTGATTGTTATAGTTCCTTTGCCTTTCACTGCAATGTGTTTGCCATTCTCAATTTTGACTTTGCTTATTTTTGTGGCCTCCATTTCCTTGAATAAATCCTTATCGTAAGTCATGTGGTTAGTACAACCACTATCAATTAACCAACAATCATTTGAACCACTACTTGAAAAATAAGTTGCCACAAAAAGTTGATCCTCTTCTTCAACAATTTGAGCATCTTCTTCTGCATCTTCTTGTTTTCCCTTTTCTTTGCAAATGATAGCTTCATGTCCAAGTTTGTTGCATTTTGTACACTTCGCATCAGGTCTTCTAAAACATTTGAAAGGTGCATGACCTTTTTTTCCACAATTCTTGCAAGGAGGATAATTTCCCTTTGAAACTCCCTTATGTTTATTAACATTGTTACTTGATCCTTCCCCTTTTGTTTGAAATTTTTTCTGGTTCTTTTCATCATGTTTGGCTTGAAGTGCTCCCTCAACTGATCCTTCTTGCCTCATCATTCTTCTCTGCTCCTGTTCCTGTAAGGCATTTAATATCTCTGCAAACGTAATATTCGACAAATCTTTAGTATTTTCTAAAGTTGTGATGGTGGCTTCATATCTTTCGGGCACAGTAACAAGAATTTTTTCTACAATTCTAGAATCAGAAAATGTAGATCCAAGTAACCTTACTTTATTATCAATATTCAGAAGTTTATTTGAATACTCTTTAATTGTTTCAGATTCCAACATCTTTTGCATTTCAAACTCTCTGATTAAATTTAAAACTTTCATACCTCTTATCCTGTCATCGCCTTCATATTCTCCTTTAAGGTAGTCCCATATTTTCTTTGCGGTTTTAAGTGACATAACCCTTGTGAAGATAGTTGGCGATACAGCGGCAAACAAACATGCTTTTGCCTTTGACTTTTTGGTTTTCTTCTCTTTATGATTTTTCATTTGGGCCATGGTAGGATTATCTGGTAAATTGGGAACTTCATAATTTACTTCCACTGCATCCCAAAGATCCAAAGCTTCCGAATATGTCTCCATTCTCACAACCCACAATTGATAATTTTCTCCATCAAAGATGGCAGGAGAAATTGATGAAAAATTTGTTTCTGCTTCCATTTGTTTAATTTCTTCAAATGAAATAACCACAGATCCCTTAAGAAGAAAGCTCTAATACCAATTGTTAGTGTTTGTGAATACAAACATTAATTGATTGAAAGAAAAAATTTGTGTTTGATAAAGAGAAGAATTCAAACCCTGATGATAAGAGATTAAAATGAAACAACACTACAAGACAAAACTGTAAGGTAAACTCTGTGAAACATACACCTGATGCTTGTGAATAGACTTTTTAACGATGCTTACTAGATATATTACAATAGCTTCAAGGCTACAGAAAGGAAACATATGCTCTTATTACTTAGTCAAGAAGATCATATTGATTTACTTTTTCTCACGTTTTGTTGAGCAGCTTGAGAGAACACCTAGCCTCAACCTACATTTCAGTCTTTTCACCAATTTCTTTGATGTTTATAAGGATGTTTATATAATACATCTTCTCTCTTTCTAAACCAAACACTCTATTACTCAAACAATTAATGGCCTCTTACCATTACTACTCTCTTCCGTGAGCAAGGAGGTCAGATAAAAGCATGCAAGGGAATGGTAAGATATTTGTACTGCTTCAGGTGGCTTTCTCTTTACCCAATAAGTTGTCTACACTAATTATACCCTCTCCTCGTCCGAATCTTATTATGTCTTTTAATTTCCTTTGTTATGTCATTTTGTCACTAGGTTGTATTCTTGTAATGAAGCGAACCTATTTTGTCCCCACCCGCTATTCCAAATATGGACAGCTAGGGACTACTTTGGTCGTTTCAATATTTCTCGGGGACTTCTACTCTTCCCTTGGAAAGATGGTGGACCTTTTTTTCTTTACTTCGCTTGTTTGTGTTAGTTGAAATTTGTAACAATGATACATCTAGTCTTTTGTGGTACTTTGTCTTTGTCCATGCAACAAACCGTCTCGAAAAGCACAAGATTACATTTCAAAATGGATCAATCATATCCACTAATGAGGGGTCATTATTGGTGTCTATGAAGAGTCAATTACTTCTTTGTTAAAGTTGGGGAGTGGAATAACAATGTTGTTTAGTTGGTTTTCGCTAACGATTACATCTATTCATGGAGCAGCAAGCAAGGCGTTGGGTGATTCCATTGTTGTATTCCTCGTATAGATCTTAACTATATCAAAATTTGTCAGTGGTGGTAGAAAAGTGAAACGGAAATTTTAGGTTTCTTCCGCAAGAAGTTGACTAAGTATCAAGGATAAATTCCACCAAAGGTTCCCCTCAAATCATATTTGTCGATTTGCTTTATTATATGATATTGTATTAGATATTAATATTGTTTAAATTGTTTTTCAAAATTAAGAATTGTAAATTTAGTATATATATATATAATAAAATTACTAATTTTTAGAATAATGTTTTAGTATAATCAATTATCTCGACGAAATTAAATTGATTAAGCTTATAACAATTCATAGAATATTTAATAACATCAAACATAATAAAAAATTAAATATAAATGATCTAGTTTGGTTGAAAATTAAGATGGGGATATCCATTATTTTTTGTTAAATACATAATTATTTTTACCTAATCACCACATAAATTAATGATAATAGTATTTTGTCTATATACAAAAAAGATATTACAATAGGAAGGGTTACGAATAATGTAGCTTAATTTTTCGGAAAAAAAGTTATATAAACAATTGTTTGATCATAGATCCAACAGTAAAAATTCCGCCCATCTTTGGTCATTCATAATCGGTTGAGTGAATATTTATAATGGATTTTTGGTAATTGTTAAATGATTCAGAGTGTGAACTAATGTGTGAAAATGAATGGGTTTTGTCCTGTTTTTAGAAGGGGTGCCACTGAAAATGATTGGTCATGTGCACTTTTGTATGTTGTCTTTAAAAAAGATTGGATTGTGTCCACGTTTTAATGGGTTGCCAATAAAAAATTGACTAAGTTTTGTATATGTATGAATGGGTTGTCGCCGAAAAAGATTGACTTGTGTGCACGTTTAATGGGTTGCCAATAAAAAATGTTTGGGTTATGTGTACGTATCAATGAGTCTCCATTGAAAATGATTGGGTTGTATGTTCGATCATTCAGAAACCTTCAAACTAACCTTGATTTGTCTTAAAAAATGATAGATTTCAATTTGGAAAAAAATAATGTTAATGATTGTGGTCTTAATGACATCGGTTATGTCGTTAAATTTTTATGTCCTGCAAAATTTGGTGGTTCAAAATTTTGTTAATGGTGGTGAGGTTGTGTTAATGGGGGTTGTTGTGACTATAATGGTAGCTTTAATGGTGATAGTGGTGTTAAGGTTGTGGTGTTAATGGCAGTGGTGGTGTTGTTAATATCAAGGATATTGTGAGGTTATAGTGCAGTGGTGGTTAGAGGATGTGATGACGACTTCTGTTGGTGGCAGCGGTGGTAGAGAAGAAGATGGTTGAGGAAAAAGAAAGAGATATGGAAGGAATTGAATATGGAATAAATCTATTATGAAGAGAATTTGTTATATTTGGAGTTTGATAATTAGTCTTAATGTGTTAAAATTAGTGAGAGTAAGTGAAAAGATTAACTAAATGGAATAATTTTTAGGATTTTTTGAAGTCAAAAAGGTAAGTTGAGCTCTTTAAAGAATGATATTATAGGTAGTGATTAGTAGGGGTGCTCACGGGTCGGGTATCTGACCCTAGGATGAACCCTACACCCAACCCTAACTATTGATTTTTAATTTAGTTAAACCCAATACCCAAACTTTTTTATTAAAACTGCACGGGTTGGGTTAGTGTGTGTGGGTCGGTTTTGGGTCGGGTTCGGTTTTGGTCAACATAAAGTCAAACATCTTAAAATAGGTAAAAAGGTCAAAATTTGAATAAACTTTTCAAAAATAGTTAGTTGCTAAAATTACAGTCTGTTTACATTACAAGTCCCAAATATTCAATACTTTAAATTACATAAAATACGCAAAGTAAGTAGCTAAAATGTACAAAAACTGGGTTGCATTTCCTTGACAGCTTCCAAGTTAAACTACCTCATAATTCCTGCAACTACACACTACAAAGGAGAAAAATAGATTAGAAGATTGGCTCAGATTTTGTTTTCATCATTGGCATTAAAATAGGCCTCAGATTTACTATTTCATCGAATCTATATAATTAGGGACAAGGAATAACTTACAGACAAAGGAATGTTTTAAAAACTTACAAGTATTCAACCACCTAGAGTTCAATCATAATAGGTTGTCATCTCAACAAATACTTATCATGAAAAGAGAGGAGTTGCAAACATATAAATAATATATAGTACATGGGCTCCAAGGTAGTATAAATTTAACTTGTAAGTAATAAACAAATGATATTATACCCATCACATTTATTATATAAATTCAACTTGTAAGTAATAAAAAGATGATATTACATATAATACACGGGCGCCATGAAACCTCCACCTTTAGTGCTCTAATTTTGCATTCCGGTAAATAAGCAGCCACTATTATTATTTTAATGTTGGTAAACCTTTGTATTAAACATGAAGACTCTTCCTATCAAATCGAATAGACATGAATATTATAATGTAGTATTAATAATTTAAATGATTTGTATATAGTTCGATAAGTCTTAAATTTTTATATTTCAATTTTACCTTTTAGTGAGAATATATATAATAATTGAACAATCAATATGATTTAGTTTTTTAATTGTAAGTTATTGACTAGATAACTTGATTAATTGTTATAGAGAAGTAAAGAAATTGAATTTTAATTAGAATTGCTAATTTATGTTACGATTTTGATAAATATGTTGATTCATGATTTATGGGTACGTGATAAATAATAAATTTTTTGGTATAATTCTTGATATATTATGGTTAAATATATCACCGATATATATAAAGTTTTTAGATAATATTGTATAATTTATGTCTATATATATAGCATTTTAAATATTATATACGACTTTTTTTTAGTTTTTTTTAAAAATTATATGAATTTTTAGGTATATAATTTAATAAAAAAATATGATATGAAATGTATAATATGTTAAGTTTAAATAGTTATTAGTTTGCAAAAAAAATGTTCATCACGATTACAATTGTAATGGGTCATTCATAGGTAGTTGTTATGTAATGAAAAACTCCATTTTCATTGTAATGTGGTTACGGAAGAAATGGTATTACAAAGTTGATTACGGTGTACCAATCACAGTAATCAAGTTTAAATCAGTCATGTCATTACATTACTGATTTTATTACATCATACTATTTGAGAAATTATCCCTATAATTTATATGTATAATAATTTAAAATAAATGATATATAATTAAAAGGTAACTTGAAATTTACAATATTACAATTGTTTCATGTAAAAATTTAGTAAGTTACGAATTTTGGATGAATCTAACCTTTATTTCAAGTAAGATTGAAGTGACATGTTAAATAACAATTTAAACACCTTCAATTACCCTATAAATAAAAAAGTATCCAAATACTAATAAAAATATGGGATAATTTTCCTTTAATCTTAATGGGACATCACACCTATTAACTCAAGTTTCATAAAATCACCACTAGTTCCATTTATATACTTTCTACGCCTTAACTAAACGCCTTAACTAAATACATTCTCTTTCATGACTATTTTTTATATTAACAAAAATCCAATTAAACTTTTATCCAAAACTTTTCAAATCTCTAAAAACAAATAAATGAGTCTTCTAAAATACACCAACGCCTTATATATTGATTGAGGCCTGACACATCTTTGATTACAGCAACTGGATGGAATGACCGTGATGAAGACTGTCTGAAATGACGCCAATAGTTCTTAGCTTGTTTTTAGTTTGACCATATGTTTCCACTTGAAAAAGTTTTTTTTCCCAATACTTGAAAAACTTAACCAAAACACCATGAATAAGCTTATCGAAACATTAAGATTGCAATTTTTTTGCACTCATCTCCCTAATTGTAGCAGCTTTCTTGCAAAATGCAATCATCTCACAATCTCTAAGAAATAAAGGATTCATGAAAGTAAAACACTGTTTACCTATAAAATAAATTTAGATATTTAGTGAAATGAAATGACAAATTTAAATTTTTACAATTTTTTTGGTAAATTAGTTAGACCAATTGCATTTTCACAAATATGAAAAAGATATTGGAGGACAGTAACACAGGATGTGGTCGTAACTACTGAGTTATAGTTAGAGTTGGGTGCAAGATGATGAGATACCAATTTTTTAATCACTTTACTTACATACGTTAGATCAAGGTTTTGAAGTTCCACAAATTCAGCAACATTAACTACATTTCCATTAACATTCACAAACATTCAACCAATTCAGTAAATTAGTGGTCAGTTGCAAGATTTTATTTTAAAAGTTACTTTAACGAGAGTCATAAACCTCTTTTATGTGGAATCAGTGGCGAAAACAAACGGTCAAGCATTGATTGTTATTTTATTTTGGCATTATTGGGTGAAGTACACGCTTCAAATGCATTAAATTATAGCACAACCAGAAGGATTGTATTAATAAATAAAATTAGTTTTTAAAGTAATAAATTATAATAATTATCAAAGTTAACAACACACTAATAGTACACATGTTTACACAAATAATAAACAAATTTATAAACCCCAAGAAAAGAAAAAAATTACACTTTATAATACCAATTCACCATCTATCTCCAAAGGTGTTATCTAACCTCATTTCTTGATTACTCAAATCTCGTGAAGCATTACATTTCCATCTACAATAAAAAATTAAAAAATTCTTCACTAATTATCACAAGGGGTCCTAAAAATATTAAATTACGAAAGCTAAACTAGCCTTGAGAGAAAATATCTTGCAAGAGGACTCATATTAGCATTTGAATTAAGCTCCATATATTGTTCTTATTTCTTGTTATCAATTTCTAAAGCTTTACTCTCACCTTCTATCTTTCCCTTTGAAAAGATAGTTTTTGCACGCTCTTGTAACTCTTTTAACAACAATTCCTTTGAACTATTACAAACACGTAAGTATTTTCGTATAAATAATTAATTGCACTATAGGTGCCTATATTTTACAAACCTTGCACTTGCTGAAGCAGCTTGGTGACAAAAACTTGAGTGGACCCCTGTTTAACACGCTCCATATCAGAAAAAGAATAAATCTCTCTTAAATTTGACCTTTCTGAATCATCAGGAATAGCGTACACTAATTACAGTAATAAGCAATTAAACACTTTTATTTACAATAATACCTCATTTAAATGAGAAAATATTTTGTGTTTTACCTCTTTTAATGAAGGAAACATGAGAGCTGTAGAAATCGCCGCTAAGGCGTTAACTTTCCCCCTCAATCGCCTACTCCTAGTAAAAAAAAGATAGGTGTTTTTGTCTAGCGCCTTAGTAGTGGTGGAAGAGACATTTTATCCAACTAGGCACCGATTAATGACAAAAATGACCGCCAGGCCCTCTTTTATTTTCCTTATTCTTAAAATTTTTAATAGATATTATAACTTAAAATTTAGTATTTTTGTAGTTACTCTAGTGTGGTTAAATAGTTAAAAGTGTTATGATTGCTACGTATATTTTTTTTAAATAAAAACTAGGTTACCTATATTCGAAGAGGCGTTCGAACCTTGTACCTCTCACTTCACACTCGCTAGGGAGGGGATTCAAACCATGTACATCCCTTTAAGTGTTGAAAAAATAGCAAGACCCTGACCAGTTGAGCTAAGCCAACTGTTTACTACATATAAATTACCAAATATACATAATTACACATCGATTTTAAACCCTCCTAATCCCACCTAGGCCCCGTATAATCTCGTCTAGGCGCTAGGCCCCGGTCGACCGCCTAATCTGCAAAACCGAGATCTACAACATAGAAGTGAGGTGAAGATACTTCTTCTGCATCTATAACTTGACGAGTCTTAGGCGACATTTTGGTGCATTAAAGTAATCTAGTGAATACATATAGCTAAATTTCAATAATTAAGCATGAAAAAGATAAGTAAAATTTTACCCCAACATTTAATTACGCGAAATGTTTGGGGTCATACTTAGAAGAATATGAACTTATTGATGAACAATCTACTTTAACTTCTTGCCTATCTTTGCTAGCTTTACCAAGCATTCATCTTTCTTTTTTCTTTAGTCCCGCTTGAATAGTCGCCTTTGCCTAAAATAACATAACACTTAATTATTACAACCCATAATAGTTTGGGTTTTTCGTATTTCACTCCTTGAGGTTTACATAAGTTGTGTTTTACCCCTGTGGTTTAATATTTGTCAAACAAGTCGGGGTGGAGCTAGGGTTTTTTGGTGGTGAGGCTGCCCTTGGTTTCTTTTCTCGAATTAATTTCACTATTGGTCCCTATATTTTGCAAAAAATTGCACTATAGGTCCCTGTATTTTGCAAATCTTGGACTGGGTTCCTGTCTTTTGCAAATTTTGCACTGTATGTCTCTATATTTTGCAAATTTTGCGCTATAAATCCCTGAATTTTGGAAATTTTGCAATATATGTCCCTGTATTTTATAAAAAACTCAATGTAGGTCCCTATATTTTGAAAAAAAAATGCATTGCAGGTCCCTAATACTATGCAACAATTGCACTATAGGACCTTGTATTTTGCAAAAACATGCACAGTAGGTCCCTATATTTTGCCAAAAAAATGCACTATAGGTCCATATTTTGCAAAAAATGCATGATAGGTCTATATACTATTCAAAATTAGTTATATTTTTGAAGTAATTGCACTCTAGGCACCTATATTATGAAAAATAATTTATATTCAACAAAGATCAAGACTTTAAATTCAATAAAGTAGGGTTATTTTTTTATTTTTTTTTAAACTTGATTTTTTGAGTTTCGAAAAGTTTAGGAAGGCCAAGTGAAATTCCTCAAAATTTTAGGGAGGGTCGTAAGTTTTTTTATTATTATCCTTTTTGTACAAAGGGGTAGAATCACCATTTTCAAAAATATGGGGCATTAAAAACAAGTTTTTGTTTTGAGAACTTTTTTCGAGATAGTCCCTATCATTAAAAAAAGTTCAAATTCGACCCCAATGTTTTCACATTATATTCAAATTGATCCCTTTGTTTTCATTTCCATCACTCTTTTACATAAACAAACTCCACATCATTTAAAACACACAAAAAATAACAAACCTCAGCTTAATAACTTGCACTATCTTCAAGTGAAGCACTTGAACTTCTTTCTTGATTCCCAAGTCTAGATTTTGGAGTTCTCGGTGAATCAGAACCATCCACCTGTCCACGATAATTAATGGTTCCACTATACGATCCATTTTCTTTAAAAGCATACGTAATAGTACTCTACATTTAAAAAATCAAAACTTTTTGAAAAAAAGAAAAGAAAAACTAAAACACTAAACCTCAGTTATTTAAAAAATCATAAGATTGAGCTTTGTTCGCTAAACACAGATGATGCTTGACCACCACCACCTCTTGGTGATCGTACCACAACTGTACCAGACCCACTTCCTGAAATCTCATCCTGTAAAAACTTATACAAATTACAAGGACTAAAATGTAAAAAAAAAAAAAAGGTAAAAATGATTTTAGAAAATGGAGCTAGAGGCCGATAATAACAATCACATCCATAACATCGAAATGACAAAAAAAAAGAAAAATAATTCTGAAGTCTTACATAAAATCCCCATAATGAAAATAAAAAACAAAATAAGTCGATAAGGCTAATCTACTCTCTTCACCTCACAATACAAAAATTAAAATTCAACAAAAATAGTTTCTTCACTGCTTGTAAATCAAGCATCACTACTGGATCCACCGGTAGCAGGTGGTGGTGGTGGAGGATTACTTCTTCCCTGGTGGGCCCCACCACCACTAGTAGAAGCAGCAACAGCATCAATGTCTCTCAACTGCTGAAGCCTAGTTTCAGTTTCAGGACGGCGACAGATTTTCCTTAAGGGCACGATCTCCTACAAACACAATATTATATTTAACTAAATAATTAATATTAAATTAAAAATTAAATTAAACAAAGAGTTTTTTATTTAATTCTTACCTTAGAGTGATCGTGATCGAATTGCACAAGAAATCTACAGCGACACCCTCTGACATCATGCCTACGCCTTTCTATATTAAGGACATGAGCATCATAATACAAATCTTCCTCTTTTCCCTCCTGAAAATAAATAAACATTATTTTTGTATTATTATAACTATTTTATTTTATTTTATTTTTTTAATTAATTACATACCTTAAAGCAGAGGATCAGGTCTCCGTCCGAGATTATTGTACAATCTGTAGATTGACAAGGAATCGATCTTTCTCTAACATCCTTTGGGACATTGACCCATTCCTCTACTTCCGATCCTCCTAACCCACCAAATCGTACAAGCACTTCCTAAATCACCCACAAATATTATATTTTCATTAATTGCACTATACATCCCTCCCTATATAATATATAAATTAGAAATATAAACTCAGATTTTAGAATTACCGGATCACCGGACTCTACATCTCTGAAAGAAACAAATTCTTCCACGTCGTACCTGAAAATTAAAATAAAATCAATAAAATAGAATAATAAATTACGTAAATAGCCCTGAAAATACAAACCATGCACCATCTCTAGCATATCTAGCTTCAAACTCCATTGTGAATCCATCCCCAGATTCACTTTCAGTTTCAGTTGAAGTTTCAGATGCACCTGCTTGAGCTAAATATTCACCCAAAAATTAGATTTTAATTAAATTTAGCAAATCAAGACCACAAGTATTCGTTAGATCTCTAAATAATTCAGAAATATCAAAATAAATAAGAAAAAACCAATCTAACTAATATATCTGTTCCGTTTTGACAAAAATCTAAGCGTAACATAACTTTATAAAAAATTCATAAAGTTATGAGTTTCTTTTTATGCTATACTTACAAGAATATAATGTTTTTCTTTGCTACACAAATAGCTATATATTCTACTAAATTTATTGCCCTTATTATGTCAAATATTTGAATTTTAAACTTTTGAGTCATTGCAATTAATGGGCCCACACATTACCTATGGGCCGGGTGAAAAAAACAATCTATTTTTGTTAAATGAAGTTCAGTTTTCACGTGTGAATGTATCATTTAATGGAAAAACTGCTAGATCTTAAAAACAAAAATAGTTTAAAATGTTACCAAAGTAATATTCTTTTGTGCGCGCTTAGATATCCTTTGCAAACTATGATAAATGACAGATTGAGAAGGAGATATATTTCTCCCTCTCTCTCTATAACTCTCTCTGTATATGTATATATATACATATATTTATATATATATATATATATATATATATATATATACAAACCGAGCAATGGTACCTGTAGTAGAAGCAGTAATGTTTTGCGTGGAATGAACAGTTATATATTGCGTGGAAGGGGCTTGAAGAATCGGTCTGGGCATAGATACACTTAACTTTTGCTCTTATATTACCTGATGCTTTTGCTCTTATATTATATCTTCGGTTATGAAACCAGTAATAAACCTGTAATAATAAAATTAATATTTACGAAACTAATAGCATAATTGATTATATATAATTGTCATTACTTCAAATGAGAAAAATCACTAACCTGCTTAAGCTGAACCTCTCTTCCAATCCTGTCAGGTTTCATGCTAAACAAAAAGATGAACATTATTACCAAAGTAGGTTTTGATAATAAGAATGAAATAAAAAAGTTAAATAAATTATCTGTTACATACCTAAATTTCTCAGCAAGCGCTGATAGAATTTCACGATCAGGCACTTCAAGGTGGTGTGCTTGTAGCACAGATTCCATCTCTGACACCTTTTAACAAATGACAAGTATATTTTAATGTTTTAAAAAAATAAATCCTAATTTGTTGAATTTAAGGTCTCATCTTTATCGAATATAGGTTATTTTTGCATAATACAGGGATCTCTAGTACAATTCATTATAAAATAATAACTTTGTCTAATATAGGGACATATAGCGCATTTCTTTGTAAAAAATAGGGACCTATAATGCATTTTTGCAAAATTTAGGGATTTAAAATGCATTTTTACAAACTATAGGGACCAATAGTGTATTTTTGCAAAATATAGGGACATAAAATGCAATTAACTCAAATTATCCTTCGAAACCCTAAAACCCAAATCCCCTTCAGCAAAGAAATTTTGCCTAAATTTATTCACAGTTTGCACTTTAAACACAAACCCACATAATTTAAACCATCACAAATCTAACAAATTTAGCGCAAAATGTAGGTTTTATAAAACCCCTTTCTTCACTAAATCCCAAATTAATACACACAATAAAAGCATAAACCACAACTTAGTTAAACAATTTCAATAAGATAATAACAAGATCTTCCTTATCAAAAACAAACCATAACCAATTCCTTCTTTTTCCCTTGATTTTTCGAATTTTTAACAGAAACCCACCTCATGAAAACCAAAATGAATAAAAAAATCAAATCAGAGTATGAAAATTCACAATTCAAATTATATGTATGAGCAGTTATAGATCAGGATCAGTCACTTAAATTATACTAAATGAAAGCTCAATTTACTATAAAAAACTAAAAATAAGATCGCCTAAACTAATCAGATGGAAAATAGACAACTATTAGATAAAATTAAATAAAATTCACATAGGTTCGTGTGTAAAGTGTAGATATATGTAAAAATATTAACTGACCTCATTAGCATTGAAACGGAAAGAAGGACCTCCATTGCTTCGTGGTCTGCCCATGGAAGATATTATAATCGTTAGAATTTATAGAAATGGAGGCTAAAAAATATATTATTATATTTGTTTACGGAATGAAGTATTTTGAATGAAGAGAGGGAATAGGTGTTCTTTATATAGTGGAATTTGATAAATGGGCTGGATCAAGTCTGCTCAGGTGTTTTTGTAATTTGAATGTTCTGGGCGGTTTTCTTTTTGGGCCATTTGGCGGTATAATCCAAAAAATAAAATATTCACTTCGACGGATGATTGAAAAAAAAATGAAATAACTGTCCATGATGACGTAAGATAAATGAGAAATTCGGTGGTTTGAGGGGCAATTTTGTCAAATGGAAGAATAGCATAATCAGTGTAAGTACACTTAGAAAGCTGTTGGATGAAGTGTACCAAATACTTGTTGTCCAATACTAAAAGATTTAACTGAGTTTCCGATAAATGAAACTTCTTGGGGTGCAAATAAAGCTTTTTTTTCTTCAACAACGTCTTCTCATACGTCCCAGGCTTATTCGACAATAATAAATCACTTAATTTGCTTTTGTTTCTAATTTCTTTGTTTTCCTACTCTTGACGAGAATCAAAGGCTCCTCATCTACTTTGGAACGTAATATCATGTCCCCAGATTTGTTGTACTCATCGGGTAGAAACTTGGCTCCGAAATTGCATTTATAAGGCGAAAGCCACGTAAATTACCTTTAAGTAGCTGTTGTGTCCAGGGGTTCTTTAGGCATAAATAAATTGGCGTCTTGGAATTATGATAAGACTGCCACTTGGTATTTGCAGATTAGTCCTTCCCTTCGAATAAGAGTGCCTAATTAGTCCATAGCAAGCTCCACATGCAGATGATTTTAATTGTTGATGTTGTACATTTTAATTGTTATGTAACCAGTTTCATTCCGATTCTAAGTTGTGTATTTGCCGATAATAATTACTGCACCAGTCTTCACTACTTCTGTAATTGCATAGCAATTACCCTGAATTTTTATACCCAGAAATAGCAGCACTAATACCTGTTATATCAGCATTAATGCTAACCCCTAACCCCTGTAGCTTCACTTTTTTGTGGTTGACCAGCAACTTTTGAAGCTTTCGAAAAACAAAGTTACAACTATTAAATTTCCATAAATACTTTATTGGTCTTTGCACTAGTAGAAGCATGATATGTAGCTCCTGAACTGTATCTGCATTATAACCACAGCTCCAGACCTTTTTATTTATTGCATCCTAAGTCCCTGATCTTTTGTTATTGACTTCGAAAACACCACAAACATCTAAATTTGACTCACGAACTTCCTGATTTACCATTTGAGTCCCTGAACTACTATCCTTCAATCTAACCGTCCCACCACTAACTTTTCTAGCATTAGTATCCATCTTAGCGCACTTGTCAAAAGAAAACTGCAAGTTAGGATTCGAATTAACTTCCATTGATGTACTTTGCAACTGCAATTCTGAGTTACCATGAACATAAACTCAGCTGCATTTCGGACTCGCCTCAAGCACCTTATGAGCACTCAAAATTCCTGCAACATTCTTAACCTCAAGCCCCCAAATCCTTTTCATTTGTAATGGTTGCATTGTCATCAAGCTCGGGAAAAGTGGATTTCACTACCACAATACATTAAACGAGAAGAATAAAAAAATACTAAACACTCCTCCTCCTCTCTTTCTAATCAAAGGTAAAAACTTCCCGTAAAAACTCATATATATATATATATATATATATATATATATATATATATATATATATATATATATATATATATATATATATATATATATATGTTAATTTGTTACTATTAATTTTATTTGCAAGTTTTATATATGAATAGATGATTTTATGTTAAGAATTGATCATGTTGTATTATATTGTACTAGTGATCCCTTAAATTAAGTAATTACACTATTAGTCTTTAACATGTTATGATAATTACGAAAAGATAATATTGAACTTTGATCTTTTAAATTAACAAAATTGTATTATTGGCCTTTTTAATTTATGTTATTGCATTAATGGTCCCTTAAATTTATGTTATTACACTATAGGTCCTCTAAATAAGTAGTATAACTGTATAAGTTTTGAAACTTAATTAGTCCACATTGTATTATTGGTTCCTTAAACTTATATTATTGCGCTAGGCCTCTTAAATTTATATTTGAGTATGTTGCATACTATAGTAACCCGTATTGTAACTTTTTTTTGCTTTATACCTTTTAATTGATACTATTGCTAAATTAATTTAATTTTGTTATCGGTTTTACCACTTATATGATAATATTATGTTCAGACTTAGCATAATAAATTACGACCATATATTTGTGTCTCCCATACTTTATCGTCAAATATATTATCGAAGTTAAATATATAGAAAGACGGTGTAAATTATATTATCGTTTTTTTCATATTTTTCCAATGTTTTATTAGTTGATTTTTACTATTAATTCGTTGTTTGTTTGTAAATATGACAATTATGAAGTTATGCATATTCAATCCATACTTTGAAAGGTTGATTTGTGCATCTTTCCATTAAGTGAAGAGGTAGTTTTTAGGTGTATTTCAAAAATATCCAAAGTAACTACCGACCGAGTCTTGTACACCGTATTGGGAGAAAGTCAAAGACGAGAGACCTACACGTTTCACTTATAGGGTGGTGAGATGGCGGTGATATTGCAGGATGTCACCATGATCCTATCGTTACTTATTGATGGTGAACCTGTTATATGTCATGACACCGCAATAGAGATAGGTATGACGTGTATGCAAATTTTTGGTTGAAGTCCTAGACCCCAAGGTGGAGGGAAATTATCGTAGGGGAATAAAACATTTTACTACAAAGTGGCATAAAGACAATTTTAGTAGTACGTTTATTTATTTTTATAATTTTTTATTTAGTTTTATAATTATTTTTTAGATCCCCTTCCCCTCCCCGCCAATGTTGATAATGAAACTTTGAGACAATATGTGATGGGATATATTTTATCTAATATTAGTGGTTCTTCTCCAAAGTGCAAAGAAAAATGAGGTGTATGTCTTAAATATTTTATTTATGGAAGATCTTGTCGTGACCAGTTTTTATAATTGGGGTTAGGTCGTGTTGACGCATATCTACAGTACCTTGTGTTAGTGTACGAATCCTTGGAAAATAACCGATTTCTCTCGATGTGCTCCACTTTTACAGGTATGACAATATAACAAATGATTTATTTTCACAAAATGGTAAAAAAATATTTGACTTTTTCAAATAACTATAATTACTTAAATACATATTTGATGTTAGGAACATTTACATTTGCAACCACTATTGAGAAAACAACCTCAAAATATTATAAATGTTCTCATAACTGTATAGTAAGTATAAGAATACTTTTATCTCTATTAGACTATATTTGCTATCAATAGTAATGATTGATTTGGTTCGTAGTTAGACAGGGCCCAACTCTTGGAAAAATATTGTAGTAAATTATCGGGAAGAGTTGGATCGATTAGAACCGAAAACAGGTAACGTAGATTACATATTCACTTTCAACAAGTTAGTATTAAATTTTAATGTAGAATTATTGTTTTTTATTTTTTATTATTATGGTAGGTCAATTGGACACCATACGATGGTGATCGGCAGGGTTAATGGGGCGCAAATTTGCTTGGATGGTGCAGAATTCTACTTGAATGTTATATCTTTGATATGCTTTGCTAAAATCAAGTGGTAACGTCGGGATAGGGTTTTGAGATAATTTGGCATCGTTCGGAATATATCTCAAAGTATTTCACAAAAGGATGACACTGCCTATGACACGAATAATAGAAAAGGAGCTGCAAATAAGGGTTGGCAAATAGGTCAAAGAGGGTATATTGATTTTTTGAATAATCGACTTTAATATACTTTAAACGTATAGGATCTTGAAATCAGACAATGCACTACTAGCCCAGAATACTATGATTGGTACCATAGAATCACATGGAAGTAGATTGGATGCCCAAAAATGAAGAGCAGGTCCACGATGGTCGACCAAGGATATAATCCTTGGGGTACCAAACTTCAAAAAATGATAGTATGTTTGCTTTATATTTGGTACGTGATATTGATAGATTGATGGTACCATTGTATTCAATAAGTTGGCAATTGAATAAATACAAATCAAATGGGCATAAAAACGATGAAATCGTCTTCACCAGATATCAAAAGGGCTCCTAAAAGATTGATTCTGAAATCTAAACTAACGTTTTGAGCAAAAATCTTGCAAGAGGACTCATCTTAGCATTTGAATTAAACTCGACTTTGTTGTTTTTTGTTGTTATCTATTTCTGAAACTTTACTCTTTTCTTTTACCTTTTCCTTTGAAAAGATAGTTTTTCCTCGCTCTTGTAACTCTTTTAATGATGACTCTTTTAAACAGTTATAAACAATTCTTCTCCGTAATTTTTTTTGTATAAATAATTAATTGCACTATGGGTCCGTATATCTTACAAACCTTGAAGCTGCTGAAGTAACATGGTGACTGAGACTTCACTGGACCCCCGGTTTAACACTCCATATCAAAAAAAGAGTCAATTATCTCCCTTAAAACCGACCCTTCTGAATCATCGGTAATAGCCTACATTATTTACAGAAATAATTAACTACTACTAAACACTTCCATTTACAACAAAACCCCAATTAAATGAAAAATATCTTGTGTTTTACCTCTTTTAATGAAGGAAAGACGGGATTTAAAAAGTGAGGTTAAGATAATTCTTGTGCATCTATAACTTGACGAGTCTTAGGCAATACTTTTGGTGCATCAAACTAATCTCGTGAATACCTAGAGCTAAATTTCAAGAATCAACCATGACAAAAATAAGCAAAATGTTACCGCAATATTTTTATAAATAAAAAGTTTGGATTTATATTTAGATGAATCTGAACTTATTGATGAACTATCTATTTTAACTTCTGGCCTATCTTTGCTAGGTTTACCGAGCATTCATGACCTTTCTTTTTTCTTTAATCCTACTTCAATTGTCTCCTTTGCCTAAAATAAAATAACGATTGATTATTACACCCCTTAAAGTGTACATAAGTCGTGTTTTGCCCCCTCTTTGGTTTCATATTCGTCAACAAGCATGGGGCAGAGCTAGAACTTTTTCTTGGTAGGTCCCCTTCATTTTTTTCTCGAGTTAATTGCCTATAGGTCCCTATATTATGCAAAAATTGTTGTATAGATCCCTATATTATTTTTAAAAACACTGTAGCTCCCTATACTATGCAAATAAGTTATATTTTTTAATTAATTACCTATAAGTCCCTATAGTAGGGGATCTATCTTTCATAAAAAAAGAGATCAATTAAGAACTAGATAGGGATTGTAATTGTTAGTTGATGGGTACTACGAAAATTTACATTTTGCTTGGAACAAATTAGAGATGATGCCTGGTTTGTTTAGAGAAGTTTGGGTAGTTTTGTATCCCAAGTTAATTGTTTGTTAATCACTATATCAAGAGTCAAAAACAGTCTTGAATTTTCCATGATATTGCTCTTATCAATTAGTGGAAGTTCTTGGGTTGATTTAGGGTCTTTGATGCTTGATATCCGGTTTTGATCGATAACAATATGTCTCTGATCAAGCAGAACCATACAATTTCTAAGCATATATCAGATCAGTAGTTTGATCGGGATCTTTCTATCAAGGCGACACAATTGCTCTATCCTCATTTGATTACTTCCCAGTTTTTTTGTGAGAAACAAATGAGGTGTAATTAATTTGTACTTCATTCCTAAGTCATGGATCGATTTTATTGTTTTGAAAGTTAGAAAACACATGGTTGAAGAGAATTAGTTGGATTAATTTTAAAATGACAGATGTAAAAAATGGATAAAGAAAATAGAAAAGGATAATATCAAATATTATTACTTTCTTATGTATCGTAGTAGAGAATTTAAAGATGGTAGTATAACTTGGAAAGGGGAGCAAGAATTTTGGAATATTCAGGAATTTAGCCTTGGAATCTGAGATATAGGATTATACTATGTAGAACATAGCTCAACTCAACTTATTAAGATATCTCTTTACACTACAAGATAAAAATCTAAGGTAAACTGTGTGAAAGTACACATGTGATGCTTGTGAATAGATTTTTTAAAGACGCTTAATAGATAATATTACAATAGTTTCAAGGCTAAGGGAAACACATGCTCTGGTTACTTGATCAAGAAGATTATATTGATTTACTTTTTCTCACGTTTTGTTGAGCAGCTCGAGAGCACACGTACCCTCAACCTACATTTCAGTATTTTCACCAATTTCGTTGATGTTTATAACGATAATTATATAATACATCTTTTCTCGTTCTAAACCAAACAATTAATGGCCTCTTTGCATTACCACTCTTTTTCGTTAGCAAGGAAGCCAGTAAACAAAGATAAGTCGGAATTGGTAGACATTAGCAACAAAGTAGCAGAATTAATTTTGCAGATGAGCAATGGGTGATTTTAGCAAAAGTGTTAGCTCCAAGACCCTATCATGTAAACCAGTTTTGTAAGTATGTTAATGAAAAATGGGGTTTAAACCATGATACGTTCGTTGAAATAGTCTATCAAAATCACTTCAAATTAAAATGAGTGTTAAATTGCCAACTCAACCAACAGTCCGAACCATTAGGAGAAGACATTCGATTAATGAGATTTTATATCTCAACAATGAGCTTTGAATATGAAAATGATTTTAATAATATTTGGCGCAATAGACCAAAATTGTTCCTTGGATTTCATGTGGTGTTGAAAACATAGGGAGAAAAAGTTCCCTTCAAGAGATTGATCTAAGTTTTTTCAACAGTTTTAGTACAAGCAGGTGGGTTGGTGTCCATACAAAACACATTGGAGATGAGCTCATTAATGTTATTGGGAGTCTTATAGAGATTTATTATCTTGATACATGATCCAATGAGGAAGTGGAATATCTCAGATTCAGGGTTCAGTTTTGTATACAGAGACCTATTGTAGGTGGTGTTCATGTTGCACAAATGGAGAGAGCGACTATGATTTTATTCAGGTATGAGGACATTGGTATGTTCTGTTATAAGTGTGACTTTTTGGGTCGCTTCTAAGGAGTGTGTGGAACAGAATTGGATCTCCCTCAGCCTAAAGATGACCTCAATAGATATTTTATTTGGAATAATGACTTGTGTGTCCTAGCTCGCAAAGAAATAAAATTTATGATTCATTCAAGAGTTAGACTTGGTTAGGCTAAGAAGAGAAAACTGCAACAGATAAAGAAATTGATAATATTGAGTTTAGTGATAACAATATTGTTGTCAATGAAACACCACTTACTCAAGGAGTCCAACAGGTTATTGGTGTTGGTTCTGGCATTATTAATGATAAAGGAAATGATTTCTTTGAAGAAGGTAGGAAGAACTACAAAGAGAGGGTCCCTCCAGGGGTATGAAAAGCGATTTTACAACAATGTATGGCAGAGATATGGCTGAAGAAATGAACAAATATAGAAGAAATAAGAGTTGTAAGCAACCAAGTAAGGTTATCAGCATGGAATGAAGAAGAAAAAAATTTATTATTCCCAGCTTACTTTAATTCAGGAGGTAGCAATAATGTGTATGGTAACTCTAACATCAACCAAACTTTACCTTTGGAGGATATGAACCTTAACCTCAAAGTTCATCACAAATTTCTTAGTGATTTTAATAAGAGAAACAATGTGTCGTTAAGATAGAACATTAAAAACCTTTGCTCTATTCCACATCCACAAAATACTAAAATTTGATCTGCTAAATAATATCCTTTCCGGTCTTCTTAAAACTCTGGGATGCCGTATGTTTTACGAAAACCTCCACTATCACAATATTATCAATTTTGACACAAAAACACTTTCATTCGAAAATACTCCCATGTAGAAAAAGCATGATCATAAATGATCCGGTAAATACATGCAAGTCAAATCTAGTATGCGGTTTACCGGCGAACCTTCCCGGCTAAATACGAGCGACCCTAAAGTTTGTGCTACTTCTTTCAAGTCCAAATAGTCTGAAGAAGATGAACGAGTACTCGAAAACAGTTTTCCACCGGTCAAATCTTTTTTTTAGGAGATAACTCCCTATTAAGTCCTAGAACCCAACTATTCACTCCCATCAGGTCCAGCCCATGATTTTCCCCCTAAGAGGTCCAGCGAATCTCATCACATTTCATCGTTACCCTTCACCACAATCAGATCAAATAAAATCTTTCCATGATTGTCGCTGGTAATTATTTCTATTTAAACAACATATCTATTAAATCTCATTATTCTTTCACTTCGTTATGGTAAATCATTGCTGCGAAGCTCTGTTCTAAAATTCATTAACGAATCCATGAATGCGGTTTTGAAGAAGTACAGATTTGACGGATCTAGAGCTTCTCCGTTCGACTGAGAAGAACTGAGTTAAGCTTCGCCTGAGAAGAAGAACTTAGTTAAGTTTCGCCTGAGAAGAAGAACTGAGTTAAACTTCGCCTGAGAAGAAGATCAGAGTGCTGTCTCGCCTGAGAAAAATGTAACCTATCAATTTTACCGCACACACCATCAAAACAACAAAAGTAACCCATCAATTTTATAACAACTACAAACATTACCCACCCGATACATAATTTTTGTTCACCTTTTCATTTATCATCACTTTTGACAGACAACCCATCAAACTTACACATGTAAACCACCACATTCATTCTCACTATATTTTTTGTAACCCATCATATTTAACAGTCACAAATTGAGACCAACAGACACACAGGTTTTCTGGTAGAAAGATTAATAAAACACAGTCACCACTCGTTTGTCCATCAACCATTACTTTCTTGCCTTTTTTATTCGTTTTCAGAACACCTTCCTCATCGCCATCAATTGCCTTTTGTTTTGATGGGTTAGTCAAAAACTCTTCAACGAAGTCATCATCGCTTATTTGATGGGTCGTCGTCTTCTTCTCCAGAACCTTCTTTTGTCCACCGTCATCGGCTGGCGGGTTGCATCTTCTTGGTCATCTTCACAGCAGTCTTCTTAGTCATCTCCACCAGTTGCCTTTTTTTTTTACGTTTCAAATTTCAATAATCCAATTTTGACTGATTGCAAGGAATCATGACAATTTGTTTTGGTAACTAATTCCTAATTAATGGGTTACTAAGGGTATGAATGTAAATTGCGACGGGTTGGACCTGATGGGCAATCACCCATCCTTTGTGGACTCTCTAAGTCATCAACCCTTTTTTTAGATAGGGAGCCATTGAAAATGATTGGGTCATATGCACTTTTGTATGCGCTGCCTTTATAAAAGATTAGATTGTGTGCACATTTTAATGGGTTGCCAGTAAAAAATGACTAAGTTTTGTATATGTACGAATAAGCTGCCACGAAAAAAGATTGACTTGTGTGCACATTTAATGGGTTACCAATGAAAAATGTTTGTGTTATGTCTACGTATCAATGAGTTCCATTGCAAATGATAGGGTTGTATGTTTGATCATTAAAAAATCTTTAAACTAACCTTAATTTTTCTTCAAAAATGGAAGATTTCAATTTGAAAAAAATTACATTAATGGTTGTGACTTAATGACATCGGTTATAGGCGTAAATTTTTACGCCCTGCAAAATTTAGTGGTTCAAAGTTTTGTTAATAGTGGTGGGTTTTGTTAATGGGGGTTGTTGTGACTATAGTGGTAGTTTTAATGGTGGTAGTGGTGTTAAGGGTTGTGGTGCTAATTGCAGTGGTGGTGTTGTTTATATTAAGGATGGTGTGTGGTGGTAGTGTAGTTGTGGTTAGGAGATGTGATGACAAGTTTTGGGTGGTTGTGGTGCGGGAGAAGAAAAGGGGAGAGAAAAAAGTAAGAGTTTTGAAATAAATTGGATATGGAATAATATGAAAAGATTTTGTTATATTTGGAGTTTGATAATCCATCTTAATATGTTAAAACTAGTGAAAGTAAATGGAAAGATTAACTAAATGAAGTAGTTTCTAGGACTTTTTGAAGTAAAACAGGTAAGTTGAACTCTTTATTAAAGAATGATATTATAGGATAATTTTGAGCAATCATCTCCATAATTTATATATATATATATATATATATATATATATATATATATATATATATATATATATATATATATATATATATATATTAATTTAAAATAAATGACATATAATTAAAAGGTAACTTAAAATTTTATAATATTACAATTGTTTCATGTAAAAATTAATAAGTTATAAATTTTGGATGAATCTAACCTTTATTTTAACCTTTATTTCAATTAAGATTGAAGTGACATGTTAACAAGCAATTTTAACAATTTTAATTACCTTATAAATAGAAAGTTATCCAAATACTAATGAAAATATGGGATAATCAAGCGCATGAATGGTTGGCGGTTTAAACTTTTATGTACAACGGCGTCGAGTATCCCTTATGAGAATGGGATGGTTACGTTATGTACTCGATCGTCTTCGAGTATTTCTTGTGGTTTTCTTGAGCTACTTCTTCGTCGGTAATCTTCTAGGTGCATATACCTCCCCCTTCTTTGGTTTTTGTAAGCGGGGCTTTCATTTCTCTATTGAGCTCTAGTGTATCCACTCTTGTTTTTCGGGCGGAGTCTTCATGGATGCTAATTACATGAGGATTTTAGGGTTAGGGTGCATTTTGATGTCGTAACTACTCCAACACATATCGTAACAACTATTGGAAGTGTCAAGTTATGGTTGGATGGATTGTTTTTGCCTCGGGCATCAGCTAGATAATGAATACTTGCGATTCGCCTAGGGGCGGGATGACGCTTAGCACTGGGTGAAAGACTGAGATCGCCTCTCTACGGACTTCCTTCCTCGGCTACTGAGATCGAATCCATTTCGGCGTTTATTATGATTGGTGGAGTGCCTCCATCTCTTCTTGTCTTGGCAAATCTAGTATGGACCTTTTTTTATCAGTGGGTTCTTAATGGGGTAGGAACTTTTGTTTCCCACTAATGGCGCCAATTGATAGAGAGTAAAATGACTGACCAATAGATACATATGTTTTATGGAACTTTGACAGATGTTGTTGGTAATGCTTGAGATGAATCTGCCATCGGATGAGTGTAGTGACTAGAAATCATACGAAAATCAAGACCACATGGAGGTGTGTCTTTTGATGGTACTCTGACAGTTAAATTAGTCTAGAGATCGAAAACCAAAGGGAATATATATAGAGCTAAGTCTGATTTTACTATGAATCATGAAAATATAAGTGATACATTTTTAACCGCATGTAACAGATATATAAAAGATAAGGATATCCAAGTATACCTGAGTGGATTTTTATCATATTCCACAAGAAAATGTGTGTGAGTTGTTATCAATGGTCGCATAAAAATGACAAGGCATATCAAATTGGGCTCTATTCAGAGATCTGTTGAGCTTGGTTGTGGAGGTATATGTTGACTATTTAACTAGATTCGGATTGATATTATCATTAAACTTGGCGGAGCATGGTTGAACCTATCACATGGTTCCCAACATAAGATATAGTCAATTGAGTTATAACTTATAAGGATAGGAAAGTTATGCATAAGAGCAAATAAGGCCTTGAGCAAGGGCGAAAAGGTGTCTTCCCCGGGCAAAGGAATAAAAGGTCTCCTTTAGTTTTTTATATCTTTTAGATACTCTACTTGATATAGTAAAAAAATTAAGTTAACTAAACCTCAAACTACAAGTTCATTATCATAACTCATTCAATTTCAACGACGCTAAGCAATTATCAATCTACGTGGAATTGGAAAATGTTTCTCCAATTCTCCCCTAACAACTAATTATCAAGTTCTAAATTTTATCTTTTTAACAACAATTTTTTGAAAAAATTTCACTTACACTATACTCAATAGTTTCTCTCTTGATTTTCTTTTCATAAATAGACAAAGTACTATTATCGTTAGTTATATGTTTCAATTAGGTGAAAATATTTTATGTACTTTACAAAAAAACATTGATATCCACTTCTCGATTTTTAACCAAATAGATCATTTTATATTTTATTCTTTTATTTTCTAAATGATGTTAGTAATTGTTCTATGAATTGTTATAACCTTAATCAAATGGAACTTCGTCTGTATAATTATATTCAAAGTTTATTAACTAATTAATTTAAAAAAATGTTGTATTATTTATATATATACTAAATTTAGAATTATTAATTTAAAAAATTATTAAATTTTGTACCTAGAAGTTTCATATAATAAAGTAAATCAACAAGTTTTATTATCCTTTTATATATATAATTTTACACAATAATATAATTTTATTTTTTTGAATATAAATTATAACAATTAGTGAGTAAATATTAATTTAAGTATGTTAATGAGAATACTTCTTTATCGTAAATATAATTATAGGTATAATAATTTGATAGAATGGTATATAATTAAAAAATAGTTTAAAATTCTATAACATAATAATTGGTTTATGTAAACTTCTAATAAACTATCAACTTGTAACAAATCTAACTTTTATTTTGATAAGAATAAAAGTGACATATTAAAGATCAATTTTAATACTTTTCAGTTATCCTATAAATATAAAAGATCTGAATGCTAATAAAAATATAAGATTATCATTCCCAAACTTCATAGGATATTACACATGTTACTCAAGTTTCATAAGATCGTCACTAATTTCATTTCTTAAATATTCTACACCTTAATTTAAGAAAAATAAAATCTTTATTTTTCTTAATATTTAATTCACATTTTTCATATTAAAGTAAAAAACAAAATAAATTTTTATTCAGAATTTTCAAATTTCTAATACTTTATAAATATTTCAACCTTTGGAATATTGCATAATATGTGATAACCACACGTTGCTTCAATGGTTGAGATATAAGTATATGCATTTATAAATAATCAATAATGTAATTACATATGGATAGAAGAAGTTGATATCCAAAATGTACGAGTTTAGCTAACATATTTGCATTTGAAAAATAAAATACTTCACTTTACAAAATTAACAATCAAGCTCAAATACATTAATCTATTTATTTCAAAAGATAAATTATTAATCTCATGGACCAGAAACTAACTTATAGAAAGACTTCCTGATACATGGATGATATAGATTGTTCAATGTGGTATAACAAAAAAAAAATAAGATTTTCAATCAAGAAAGTTTATCAATCCCTAGAACATGATTAAACGCCAAAATAATCATAGTACAACCACAAGTATTGTATTAATAACTACAATTAGTTTTTACCATTATACATTATTACAATAATCAAAGTTAACAACACATTAATAGTACACATGTTTACACAAAGAACAAATAAATTTATAAACTCTAACAAAAAAAAATTAAAGTTAACAAAACACTAATAGTATACAAGTTTACACAAAAGAATAAATAAATTATGAATCCCAACAAAAGAAAAAATAATTTACACTTTATCATTACAATTTTTTTCTGATATATACATTTATAATTAAATACTAATTCATCATTCATCTCCAAATGTAGTAATTACTCAAATCTCTTGAAACATTCCATGCCATCTACAAATAAAATATTAGAAAATACAAATAAAATATTAAAAATCATTTTTCTACAAATAAAATTTAATTTCAAAAACTAAACTAACCTTGAAAGCAAAATCTTGCAAAAGGACTAATATTAGCATTTGAATTAGCTCTCTATTTTGTAATTTTTTCTTATTTTCAGTTTTTGAAACTTTACTTACTCCTAATTTTTCCTTTGAAAATAAAGTTTTTGCTTGTACTTGTAACTCTTTTAACGATGACTCCTTTGAACTGTTACAAAAGATTGCGTATAAATATTTTTTTGTCAAAATATAAATAATTAATTGCACTATAAGACCCTATATTTTACAAACCTTGATGAAGAAACTTAGTAACAAAAACTTCACTTGACCCTAGTTTAACACGCTCCATATCACTAAAAGAATCAATCATTTCCCTTAATACCAACCCTTCTAAATCATCGGGAATAGCCTAAATTAGTTACAAATATAAATAAATAATTAATTAATCGCCTCAATGAAAAAAATAAAAATATTTATTAAACCTCTTTTAATGAAGGAAAAACAAGATTTGATAAGTGAGGTGAAGAAACTTCTTCTGAATCTATAACTTGACAAGTTTTAGGCAATACTTTTGGTGTATCAAAGTAATCTCGTATAAGTAAAATGTTACCCCAATATTTAATTAAAATAAAAGGTTAGGGGTCATACTTAGATGAATCTGAACTTATTATTGATGAACGATATGTTTTAACTTCTTGTCTACCTTTGCCTAAAATTAAACAACAATTAATTATTATAATGATTATGATCATAATAGTTTGGGTTTTTTGCATTACAACCCTTAACGTTTACATAAGTCACGTTTTATCCCCTGTGGTTTTATACTCATCAAACAAGCAGGGGCAGAGCCAGGTTTTTTTGGTGGTGAGGCTGCCACTAGTTTTTTTTCTCAAGTTAATTTCACTATAGGTCCTGTATTATGCAAAAAATGCACTGGAGGTCCCTATATGCTGCAAGAATTGAAATATGGGTCCCTATATTGCAAAAAATGCACTGTGGATCCCTAAAACTATGCAACAATTGCACTATAGGTCCCTGTATTTTGTCAAAACTTTCACTATAGGTCCATATTTTGCAAAACAAGGCACTATAGGTCCATATTTTGCCCAAATGCATGATATGTCCTTATACTATGCAAAATAAGTTATATTTTGGAAGTAATTGCGCTCTAGGTACATCTGTTATGCAAAATAATTTTTATATTTAACAAAGATTATGACTTTAAAATCAACAAAGTAGGGTTATTTTTATTTTTATCTTTTAGAGTTTTTGAGAAGTTTAGGAAGGCCAAGTGAAATTCCTTAAAATTTTAGGGGGGTCGAAGCTCTTCTTTTTTTTTTTTTGTACAAAGGGGTAAAATAAACATTTTTAAAAAATCAGGAGGCCATTACAACCTCCACCTCTGCAAACAAGGTTTTTGTTATGAGAACTTTTTTCGAGATAGTCCCTATCTTCACAAAAATTTCTAATCAGACCCTAATGTTTTCACAATATAGTCAAATTGATCCCTTTCTTTTCACTTCCATCACTCTTTTACATATCACTCTTTTACATAAACAAACACTACATCATTTAAAATAATTTAAAAACACACAAAAAATAACAACCCTCAGCTAAATTAATTGCACTATCTTCAAGCGAAGCACTTGAACTTCTTTCTCGATTCCCAAGTCTAGATTTCGGAGTTCTCAGAGAATCTGAATCATCCACCTGTCCACGATAATTAATCATCCCACTATACGATCCATCTTCTTTAAAAGCATACGTACCAGTACTCTACAACTAGAAAATCAAATTTTTTTGAGAAAAAAAAAACATTAAAACAAGAAATCTCAGTTATTTAAAAAATCATACGATTGAACTTTGATCACTAAACACAGATGATGCACCACCACCACCTCTTGGTGATCGTACCACAACTGTACTGAACCCACTTGCTGAAATCTCATCCTGTAAAAACTTATACAAATTACAAGGACTAAAATGTGAAAAAAACCACTTAAAAATGATTTTAGAGGATGGAGCTAGAGCCCGATAATAATAATCACAACCATAAAATCAAAATGACAATAAAAAGAAAAACAATTCTGAAGTCTTACATAAAATCCCCATAATGAAAGAAAACACAAAATAAGTCGATAAGGCTAATCTACTCTCTTCACCTCACATTAAAAAAATTAAAATTCAACAAAAATAGTTTCTTCACTGCTTGTAAATCAAGCATCACTACTGGATCCACCGGTAGCAGGTGGTGGTGGTGGAGGATTACTTCTTCCCTGGTGGGCCCCACCACCACTAGTAGAAGCAGCAACAGCATCAATGTCTCTCAACTGCTGAAGCCTAGTTTCAGTTTCAGGACGGCGACAGATTTTCCTTAAGGGCACGATCTCCTACAAACACAATATTATATTTAATTAAATAATTAATATTAAATTAAATATAAAAATAAACAAAGAGTTTTTTATTTAATTCTTACCTTAGAGTGATCGTGATCGAATTGCACAAGAAATCTACATCTACACCCTCTCACATCATGCCTACGCCTTTCTATATTAAGGACATGAGCATCATAATACAAATCTTCCTCTTTTCCCTCCTGAAAAATATACATACATTATTTATATTATATAAAAAAATTATTTTATTATTTTTTAATATTTGAATTACATACCTTAAAGCAGAGAATCAGGTCTCTGTCAGAGATTATTGTACAATCTGTAGATTGACAAGGAATAGATCTTTCTCTAACATCCTTTGGGACATTTACCCATTCCTCTACTTCCGATCCTAACCCACCCAATCTTACAAGCACTTCCTAATCACCCACAAATATTATATTTCTATTAATTGCATTATAGGCCCCTATATTATATAAGATAGAAAAAAAAATCAGATTTCAGACTTACCGGATCACCGGATTCGGCATCTTTGTAAGATACGAATTCTTCTACATCGTACCTGAAAAATAAATTAAAATTCAATTAAAAAAAATACAAAAGATAAATTACGTAAATAGCCCTGAAAATACTAACCATGCACCATCTCTAGCTGATCTAGCTTCAAACTCCATTGTGAATCCATCACCAGATTCACTTTCAGTTTCAGTTGTAGTTTCAGATGCACCTGCTTGAGCTAATTAATAACCCAAAAAATCAGATTTTAATTAAATTTACCAAATCAAAAATTGCAAAACCACAAGTATTCGATAGATCTCTAAATCAATCATAAATATCAAAATAAATGAGAAAAACTATCTTTTTATGCTATACTTCCAAGATTTCTTTGATATAATGTTTTTCTTTGCTACACAAATAGCTATATATTCTACGAAATTTATTGCCCTTATTATGTCAAATATTTGAAATTTAAACTTTTGAGTCATTGCAATTAATGGGCCCACACATTACCTATGGGCCGGGTGAAAAACACAATCTGTTTTTGTTAAATGAAGTTCACTTTTCGCGTGTAAATGCATCATTTAATGGAAACAAAAATAGTTTAAATTGTTACCAAAGTAATATTCTTTTGTGCACGTTTAGATATCCTTTACTAACTATGATAAATGACAGATTGAGAAGGAGATATATCTCTCCCTCTCTCTCTATAACTCTCTCTGTATATGTATATATATATACATATATTTATATATATATACACAAACCGAGCAATGGTACCTGTAGTAGAACCAGTAATATTTTGCGTGGAATGAACAGTTATATATTGCGTGGAAGGGGCTTGAAGAATCGGTCTGGGCATAGATACACTTAACTTTTGCTCTTATATTACCTGATGCTTTTGCTCTTATATTAAATCTCCGGTTATTAAACCAGTAATAAACCTGTAATAATAAAATTTAAATTTACGAAATTAATATCATAATTGATTGTATAGTACAATTATCATTAGTTTAAATGAGAAAATCCCTAACCTGCTTAAGCTGAACCTCTTTTCCACTTCTCTCAGGTTTTGAGCTAAACAAAACAAAAAGATGAACATTATTACCAAAGTATTTTGATAGTAAGAATTAAATAAAAAAGTTAAATATATCATTGTGTGTCACATACCTAAATTTCTCAGCAAGAGCTGATAGAATTTCACGATCAGGCATTTCAAGGTTGTGTGCTTGTAGCACAGCTTCCATCTCTGACACCTTTTAACAAATGACAAAATATATTTTAATTTTTAGAAAAAATAAATTCTAATTTGTTGAATTTAAGGTCTCATCTTTATCGAATATAGGTTATTTTTGCATAATACAGGGATCTCTAGTACAATTCATTGTAAAATAATAATTTTGTGTAATATAGGAGACATATAGTGCATTTTTTTGTAAAATACAGGGACCTATAATGCATTTTTGCAAAATGTAGGGATTTAAAATGCATTTTTACAAAATATAGGGACCAATAGTGTATTTTAACAAAATATAGGGACCTAAAATGCAATTAACTCAAATTAGCCTTCGGAACCCTAAAACCCAAATATCCTTCAACAAAGAAATTTGCCTAAATTCATTCACCTAGTTTGCACTTTAAACAAGTACCCACATAATTTAAACCATCACAAATCAATAAATTTCGCGCGAAATGGTAGGTTTTATAAAACCCTTTTCTTCACTAGATCCCAAATTAATACACACAATAAAAGCATAAACCATAACTTAATTAAACAATTTTAATAAGATAATAACAAGATCTTCCTTATCAAAATCAAACCATAACCAATTCCTTTTTTTTCCTTTGATTTTTCGAATTTCTAATTGAAAACCCACCCCCGAAATCCAAAAATGAAGAAAAAATCAAATCAAAGTATGAAATTTCACAATACAAATTATATGTATGAGCAATTACAGATCAGCTTCGATCACTTAAATTCCACTAAATGAAAGCTTAATTTACAATAGAAAAATAAAAATAACATCGTTTATACTAAACAGATACAAAATGGGCAATTATTAGATAAAATTAAATAAAATTCACATAGGTTCGTGTGTAAAGTGTAGATATATGTAAACATATTTACTGACCTCATTAGCATTAAAGCGGAAAGAAGGACCTCCATTGCTTCGTGGTCTGCCCATCGGAAAGATATTTATAATCGTTAGAATTTATAGAAATAGAGGCTAAAAAATAAAATTATATTTGTTTACTGAATGAAGTATTTTGAATGAAGAGAGGGAATAGGTGTTCTATATATATAGTGGAATTTGATAAATGGGCCGCTCATGTGTTCTTGTAATTTCAATGTTTTGGGCGGTTTTTTTTTTGGGCCATTTTGGCGGTATAATCCAAATAGTAAAATATTCACTTAGACAGATGATTGAAAAAAATGAAATAACCGTGCATGATGACATACGATAAATGAGATATTCGGTGGTTTGAGGGGCAATTTCGTCAAGTGGAAGAATAGCATATCAATGTAAATACACTTAGAAAGCTGTTGGATGAAGTGTACCAAATACTTGTTGTCCAATACTAAAAGATTTAACTGAGTTTCCGATAACTGAAACTTCTTGGGGTGAGTTCCCACCCCAATTCTTTTCGTTATTAGCAAATAAAGCTTTTCTTCTTCAACAATGTCTTCTCATACGTCCCAGCCTTATTCAATAATAATAAATTACTTGATTCGCTTTTGTTTCTAATTTCTTTGTTTTTCTATCTTGAAGAGAATCAAAGGCTCCTCATCTACTTTGGAACCTATTATCTTATCCCCAGATTTGTTGTACTCATCGGGTAGAAACTTGGCTCCGAAATTGCATTTATAAGGCGAAAGCCACGAAAATTACCTTTAAGTAGCTGTTGTGTCCAGGGGTTTTTTCGGCATAAATAAATTGGCGCCTTGGACCCTACAATCTGCAGCAATAGTATTATGATAAGACTGCCACTCGGTGTCCTTCCCTTCGAATAAGAATGCCTAACCAGTCCATAGCAAGCTCCACTTGCAGATGATTTTAATTGTTGATGTTGTACGTTTTCTCGCTTCAACTTTGATTGTCCAACTAATTATACACATTGGTACTGTACATTTGTTTGCTTCAAACCCCATCTGAAGCTGAAGTCCTAGTTATGTAATCATTTTCATTCCGATTCTAAGTTGTGTATTTGCCGATAATAATTTCTGCACTAGTTTTCACTTCTTCTGTAATTGCATAGCAATTCCCTGAATTTTTATACCCAGAAATAACAGCTCTAATACCTGTTATATCAGCATTAGTGCTAACCCCTAACCCCTGCAGCTGCACTTTGCATATGCAATTCTGAGTTACCATGAACATAACTCGGCTGCATTTTGGACTTGCCTCAAGCACCTTATGAGCACTCAAAATTCCTGAAACATTCTTAACGGTTGGGGGTTAAAGAAGACCCCAAATTTTTCTCATCTGTAATGGTTGCATTGTCATTAAGCTCGGGAAAAGTGGATTTCACCACCACAATACATTAAACCAGAAGAATAAAAAAATACTTAACACTCCTCCTCCTCTATTAAGCGAAATTTCTAATCAAAGGTAAATACTGTCCCTCTTTTTATCTAGTAAAAACTCATATATATGTTAATTTGTTACTATTAATTTTATTTGCAAGTTTTAAATGTGAATTGATGATTTTATGTTAAGAATTACTCCTGTTGTAATATATTGGACTATTGATCCCTTGAATTAAATTATTACACTATTAGTCTTTAAATTTGTTATAATAATTACGAAAAGATAATATTGAACTTTTGATCCTTTAAATTAACAAAATTGTATTATTGGTCCTTTTAGTTTTACCTTATTGCATTAATGATCCCTCAAATTAATGTCATAACACTATAGGTCCTCTAAATAAGTAGTATTGGTTTTGAAACTTAATTAGTCCATATTGCATTATTGGTTCCTTAAACTTATATTATTGCATTGTGTTTCTTAAATTTATATTTGAGTATGTTGCATATATAGTGACCTATATTGCAAAAAAAAAATTGCTTTATACTTTTTATTTGACATTATTGCTAATTTGGTTTAATTTGGTTGTCGGGTTTACCACTTATATGATAATGTTATGTTCACAATCAGCTGAATAAATTACTACCATAAATTTATGTCTCTTGTGCTTTATCGTCAAATATATTATCAAAGTCAAATATATGGAAAGACGGTGTAAATTATATTATCTTTTTTTCCTTATATTTTTCTAATGTTTTATTAGTTGATTTTTACTATTAAATCGTTGTTTGTTTGTAAATATGACAATAATGAAGTTATGCATACTCTATCCTCATTTTGGGTGGTCGATTTTCGCGTCTTTCCATTCAGTGAAGAGGTAGTTTTTTGGTGTATTTCGAAAATATTCAAAGTAACTACCGCCCAAGTCTTGTGCACCGCATAGGGAAAAAATCAAAGGCAAGAGACCCACACGTTTCACTTGTCGGACAGTGAGATAGCGGTGATATTGCAGGATGTCACCATGATCCTAGGGTTCCCCATTGATGAGTGAACATGTTATATGTCATGACACCGCAAAGGAGATAGGTATGAAGTATATGCGAAATTTAGGTTGAAGTCCTAGACCCCAGGGTGGAAAGTAATTGTCGTAGGGGAATAAAACATTTACTACGAAGTGGCTTAAAGACAATTTTGGTAGTACATTTATTTATTTTTATAATTTTTATTTACTTTTATAACTAAATTTTATATCCCCCTCCTCTTCAATGTTGATGATGAAACTTTGAGACAATATGTGATGGGATATATTCTATCTGACATTGGCGGTTCTGCTCCAAGGTGCAAAGAAGAATAAGGTGTATGCCTTAAATCTTCAATTTGTGGAAGATCTTGTCGTGACCAATACTTATAGTTGGGGTTTAGGTCGTGTCGCAATGTGCTTCACTCTTATGACAATATGACAAATTATTTATTTTTAAAAAATGGTAAAGAAATATTTGACTTTTGCAAATAACTATAATTACTATATATTTATTTGGTGTTGGGAGCATTTACATTTGCAACCACAATTGAAAAAACAACCTCAAAATATTATGGATGCTCTCATATCTGCATAGTAAGTACAAGAATACTATTATCTATATTAGAATATATTTTTGCTATCAATACTAATGATTTATTTGTTTCATATTTAGACGGGGCCTAACTCTTGGAAAAATTGTAGTAAATTATCTTCCATTCTATCGAGAAGAGTTGGATCGATTAGAACCGAAAACAGGGTATGTAGATTACATATTCACTTTCAACAAATTAGTATTACATTTTAATGTAGCATTATTATTTTTTATAATTTATTATTATGGTAGGTCAATTAGATACCATACGATGGTTATCGACAAGTTAATGGGGCGCAAATTTGCTTGGATGGTGCGGAATTCTATTTGAGTGTTATATATTTGATATGTTTTGCTAAAATCGAATGGTACTGTCCGGATAGAGTTTGGAGATAATTTGGCATCGTTCGGAATATATCTCAAAGTATTTCACAAGATGATGAAGCTACCCATAACACGAAGAATAGGAATGGAGCGGCAAACGAGGGTTGGCAAATAGGTCAAAGAAGGTATATTGATTTTTAGAACAATTGTCTTTAATATACTTTAAGTGTATCCGATCTTGAATTCAGACAATGCACTACTAGCTCGGAATACTATGATTGGTACAATAGTATCACATGAAAGTAGAATGGATGCCCAAAAACGAAGAGCATGTCCGCGATGGTTGACCAAGGATATAATCCTTGGAGTACCCAACTTCAAAAAATGGTAGTATGGTTGCTTTATTAATACATTTATATTGGGTACGTGATATTGATAGATTGATGGTACCGTTGTGTTCACTGAGTCGGCAATTGACAAATACAAATCAAATGGGCATGAAACGTCTTTACGAGATATCGAAAGGGGTCCTAAGAAAATTGATTCTGAAAGCTAAACTAACCTTTTGAGCAAAAATCTTGCAAAGGACTCATCTTAGCATTTGAATTGAACTTTACTTTGCTGTTTTGTTGTTATATTTCTGAAACTTTACTCTCTTCTTCTACTTTTCTTTTGAAAAGATAGTTTTTTCTCTCTTGTAACTCTTTAATTAAGTGATGACTCCTTTGAACAGTTACAAACAATTCTTCTCTGTAAGAATTTTTGTATAAATAATTAATTGCACTATGAGTCCCTATATCTTACAAACCTTGAAGCTGCTGAAGCAACTTGGTGACAAAAACTTCATTGGACCCCCGGTTTAACACACTCCATATAAAAAAAAGAGTCAATCATCTCCCTTAAAACCGGCCCTCTGAATCATCGGTAATAGCCTGCATTATTTACAGAAATAATTAACAACTACTAAACACTTCTATTTACAACGATACCCCAATTAAATAAAAAATATCTTGTGTTTTACCTCTTTTAATGAAGGAAAGACGGGATTTAATAAGTGAGGTGAAGATAATTCTTCTGCATCTATAACTTGACGAGTCTTAGGCAATACTTTTGGTGCATCAAAGTAATCTCGAGAATACCTAGAGCTAAATTTCAATAATCAACCATGAAAAAAATAAGCAACATGTTACCTCAATATTTTTATAAATAAAAAGTTTGTATTCATACGTAGATGGATCTGAACTTATTGATGAACTATCTATTTTAACTTCTTGCCTGCCTATCTTTGCTAGCTTCACCAAGCATTTGACCTTTCTTTTTTCTTTAGTCCTACTTCAGTTGTCACCTTTGCCTAAAATAAAATAACAATTGATTATTACACCCCTTAAAGTGTACATAAGTCGTCTTTACCCCTTCTTTGGTTTCGTATTCGTCAAACAAACACGACGCAGAGCTAGAACTTTTTGTTGGTGGGTCGACTTTGCTTTTTTCTCGAGTTAATTGCGTATAGGTCCCTATATTATGCAAAAATTGTTGTATAGATTCCTATATTTTGAAAAAAAACACTGCAGGTCCCTATACTATGCAAATAAGTTATATTTTTTAATTAATCGTCTATAAGTCCTTATAGTAGGGGATCTATCTTTCGTAAAAAAAGACATCAATTAAGAACTAGATAAGGATTGTAATCGGGAATTGAAGGGTACTACGAAATTCACATTTTGTTTGGAACGAATTAGAGATGATGCCTGGTTTGTTCAGAGAAGTTTGGGCAGTTTTGTATCCCAATCTAGTTGTTTGTTAATCACTATTTTAATTTTCCACGGTATTGCTGTTATCAATTAGTGGAAGTTCATGGGTTGATTTAGGGTTTTTGATGCTTGATATCCGGTTTTGATCGATAAAAAAATATGGCTGTGATCAAGCAGAACCATACAATTTCTAAGCATATATCCGATCACTAGTTTGATCAAGATCTTTCTATTATCAAGGATACACAATTGCTCTATCCTCATTTGATTACTTCACAGTTTTGTTGTGAGAAACAAATGAAGTGTAATTTGTACATCATTCCTAAGTCACGGATCGATTTCATTGTTTTGAAAGTTAGAAAACACATGGTTGAAGAAAATTAGTTGAATTAATTTTGAAATGACAGGTGTAAAAAATGGATAAAAAAAATAGAAAAGGATAATTTCGAATATTCTTACTTTCTTAGTTATCATAGTAGAGAATTTAAAGATGGTAGTATAACTTGGAACGGGGAGCAAGAATTTTGGAATATTCAGGAATCTAGCGTTGGAATCTGGGATATAGGATTATTCTATGTAGAACATAGCTCAAGTCAACTTATTAACATACCTCTTTATACTACAAGACAAAACTCTAAGGTAAACTCTGTGAAACATACACTGATGCTTGTGAATAGACTTTTTAACGATGCCTACTTAATATATTACAATAGCTTCAAGGATACGGAAGGGAAACATATGCTCTGATTACTTGATCAAGAAGATCATATTGATTTACTTTTTCTCACGTTTTGTTGAGCAGCTCGAGAGCACACGTACCCTCAACCTACATTTCAGTATTTTAACCAATTTCTTTGATGTTTATAAGGATATTTATATAATACATCTTCTCTCTTTCTAAACCAAACACTCTCTCACTCAAACAATTAATGGCCTCTTACCATTACCACTCTCTTCCGTTAGCAAGGAGGTCAGTGAACAAAAATAAGTTGAAAGTAGCAGAATAAATTTTGCAGATGAGTAATGGGTGATTTTAGCAAAGGTGACCCTATCATGTGAACCAGTTTTGTAAGTATGTTAATGAAAAATGGCGTTTAAACCATGATATGTTCGTTGAAGAAATCTATCAAAATCACTTCAAAATGAGCTTTGAATGTGACATTAAATTTCATAATATATGGCGCAATAGACCAAAATTGTTCCTTGGTGTTAAAATTAATGCTCATCTTCTAGTTTTTAGAATTGTCTTGAACTTCTAGAGTTATCCAATTTCTAGAGTTATCTAGCTTTATTAGAAATTGTGTATTAAAATAAATTTACTAGCTTCTAGATTAAAGTCCATCGCCTAAGTGAAACTATAAATATGATCTTTGATCATTTGTAGGCACATCACTCACATAACAACTAAAATACTTACACATCACATTGACCCACAAATCAAAAGCCTTTGTAACATTTACTTCTTTAATAAAATATCTCCTTTTATTTAGAAACAATCTTCCGTCCATTTTTATAAATCATTTCTACTCCTATTTTTAATTCACTTCTATTTTTTCTTTCTCTAATATAAAAATACCAAGAAGTGGTATCAAAGCCTTGTTCGATTATCAACTAAATGATTACTAGTTTTCGTAAAATATCTCTACTACTAGATATATTATCATGGCCACTTTTCTAAACAATACCCAAATTCCGATCCCGGTTTTTCGGGAGAAAATTACGACTATTGGGCAATCAAGATGAGGACATACTTCATGTCCCAAAGTTTATGGGATATTGTTGACAAGGGATATACCATTCTCGAAGATACGTCAACTATATCTGCAGCGAAGAAAGAAAAATTAACTAAGGATATGGAGAAAGATAATTTGGCGCTTTACAGCATACAAATGGCTATGGCGGAGTCACTGTTCTCAAGGATTAGCGGTGCTACTACGGCGAAACAAGTTTGGGATACGTTAAAAGAAGAGTTTCAAGGAAACCTAAAGGTACGTGAGCTTCCAAAGTTATCTACAATATCTGGTACACGAGAAATAAAAAACTTCACCAAAATCATCGTGAAAAATATGATGTTGTTATTCACCAGATTTGAAAAGATGTTCAGGCAAAAATATAGTTCAATCGTTCATTTAAAACCTCTATTAGAAATCAGATTATTGTGAAGAACCGGGGACTTCAAAGAGTGCTTCATCGACATAAAAACTAAAAATGATCAGCAGCTACCCTGGCTTGAAGACTAGAACTCTTTACCGCTTTGTCGGGGTTTTAAAAATTTGCAGTTTAGCCCCTAAAATATTTTGATGTACTAGTTTAACACCTTATTTTTTAATTCTTTTTAAATTCTATTTCATAGTTAGTATTGGTCAAACTTAATGATGATTTTTGTCAATCTTTTAAACTTATAAAAAGATGTTATTTTAAGCTATATAATACTGTTGGAAAAAAATTAAGATATAAAATTGTGGCACTTATCCTCATTAATAAAATGTAATATCAAATATCCAATATTCAAATTAAATTAACAAAAAAAGATATCTAAGGTTTATACTTAAATTAAACTTAAGGGGATGGTTATTTTCTCTATAATGTTTAGAAAAAAGTTGCAATTATTGAAATATATCACAAATTTTAAAATTCATTTCAATGGAGATGTAAAATGAGTGGCGGAAACAAACCCTAAATTTTATTTTATTTTGCATTTATTGGTTGAAATACAACTCCAAATTCATTACATCGGATCAAATATTTGCATAAGTACACAAATATCATGGAAAAATAATTAAAAAAATAACTAATAATTTATAGGTTAGGACTATTGAAACAATTGTCTCTATACTAAATACGTATAATAATTTTAAAAAATAATATATAATTAAAAAATAACTTGAAATATTACAATATTATAATTATTTTATGTAAAATTTTAATAAGTTATGAATTTAAAATAAATCTAACTTTTTATTTTAAGATTGGGATGTTAAAAAGCAATTTTAGCCTTTTCAATTATCCTATAAATTAAAAATTATCCAAATACTAATAAAAACATAGAATAATCATCCTTGAATTTTTATAAGACATCAAACGCATTAACTCAAATTACACAAACTCACCACTAATTTATTTTTCTACACATTCTACAACTCAACTAAACAAATTCTCTTTTTTTATAATTTTTAATATATGTTTTTTATATTAAAATAAGAGATTTAATTAAAATTTCATCCAAAATTTTTAAATTTCAAAAAATCAACACACTCTAGAGATGTGGATGAGTGCGGAAACAAACCCTTTGGCTCTAAAGATGGAGATGAGTGCGGAAACAAACCCTTTGGCATTAATTCATTCATCATTATATCAGATCAAAGATTTGCAGAAGTGCAAGAAAATCATGAAAAAAGGATTAGGTTAGAAAGTTTATAAATCCTAAAAAAACATGATCAAATAATCATATCACAATCACAAGTATCGTATTAATAACTACAATTAGTTTTCAAAGTTATACATTATAACAAAATAATCAAAGTTAACAACACACTAATAGTACACAAGCTTACGCAAAAGAATAAATAAATTTATAAACCCCAACAAAAGAAAAAATGAATTACACTTTATAATTACAATTTTCCTTTTGCTGATATATACATTTATAATCAAATACTAATTCACCATCCATCTCCAAAAGTAGTAATTATATCTAATTACTCAAATCTCTTGAAGCATTACCTTGCCATCTACAAATAAAAAAAAAATTAAAATAATCAATTTTTCTTCATATAATATTTAAAGGAACCCTAATAAATTTAAACTAACCTTGAGAGTAAAAATCTAGCAAGAGGACTCATATTAGCATTTGAATTAAGCTCTCTATTTTGTAATTTTTTCTTATTATCAATTTCTGAACTTTTACTTTCTCCTTCTAATTTTCCCTTTGAAAATAAAGTATTTGCTTGTACTTGTAACTCTTTTATCGATAACTCCTTTGAACTGTTACAATAACACGTTAAGTATAATTAATTGCATTATAAGTCCCTATATTTTACAAACCTTGACAGTTTCTGAAGCAACTTTGTAACAAAAACTTCACTAGATCCCGGTTTAACACGCTCCATATCACTAAAAGAATCAATCATTTCCCTTAAAACCGAACCTTCTGAATCATCGGAAATAGCCTAAACAAAAATAATGAATTAAACAATTCTATTTACAATAATACCCTTACTTAAATAAACAATTTTTTACCTCTTTTAATGAAGGAAAAATAAGATTTAATAAATGAGGTGAAGAAACTTCTTCTGAACGAGTTTTAGGCAAAACTTTAGGTGCATCAAAGTAATCTCGTGAATACCTAGAGCTAAATTTGAATAATTAACAATGAAAAAGATAAGTAAAAAAATGTTACCCTAATATTTAATTAAATGAAAAGTTAGGGGTCATTACTTAGAAGAATCTGAACTTATTGATGAACGATCGGTTTTAACTTCTTGTCTATCTTTATTAGCTTTACCGAGCATTGATCTTTCTTTTTTCTTTAGTCCTGCTTGAATAGCCGCTTTTGCCTAAAATAAAATAACAAATGATTATTATAACCCATAATAGTTTGGGTTTTTTGCACTTTAAGCCTTACGGTTTACATAAGTTGTGTTTTACCCCTATGGTTTTATATTTGTCAAACAAGCAGGGGTGGAGCCAGGGTTTTTTGGTGGTGACTGGTGAGGCTGCCCCTGGTTTTTTTTTTCTCGAGTTAATTTCAATATAGGTCCCTACAATTTGCAATATTTGCACTATAGGCCCCTGTATTTTGCATAAAGTGCACTATAAGCCTCTGTATTTTGCAAAAAGTGCACTATAGGTCCCTGAATTTTGCAAAGTTTGCACTATAGGTCCCTGTATCTTGCCAAAAAATGCAATGAAGGTCCCTGTATTTTGTAAGGTTTGCACTATAGGTCCCTATATTGCAAAAAATGCATCGTAGGTCCATAATACTATGCAACAATTGCACTATAGGTCCCTGTATATAGAAAAAATTGCACTGTAAGTCCCTATGTTTTGCAAAAAATTGCACTACAGGTCAATATTTTGCAAAAAATGCAATGTAAGTCCCTATACTATGCAAAATAAGTTACATTTTTAAAGTAATCGCACTCTCTAGGTACCTATATTAAGAAATTCTTTAAAATTTCAGGGAGGGTCGTAAGCTATTTTTATTTTATTTTTTGTACAAAGGGGTAAAATCAACGTTTTTCAAAAATCAGGGGGCATTACCACCTCCACCTCTGCCAAACAAGTTTTTGTTTTGAGAACTTTTTTCAAGATAGTCCCTATTGTTCCAAACAGTTAAAAGCAGATCCTTTCTTTTAATTTTCAACACTCTTTTACATAAACAAACACTAAACTACTAAAAAAATAATTAAAGAACACAAAAAAAAAAATAACAAACCTCAGCTAAATTAACCGCACTATCTTCAAGAGAAGCACTTGAACTTCTTTCTTGATTCCCAAGTCTAGATTTTGGAGTTCTCGGTGAATCAGAATCATCCACCTGTCCACGATAATTAATTGTCCCACTATTCGATCCATCTTCTATTGAAGCATACGTACTTGTACTCTACAATTTTAAAAAAAAAATCAAAATTTAAATAGAAAAAAAAAGAAAACACAAAAATCATACAATTGTGCTTTGATCACTAAACACAGATGATGAGCCTTGACCACCTCTTGGTGATCGTACCACAACTGTACCAGACCCACTTGTTAAAATCTCATCCTGTAACATTCACAAATTTTAAGGACTAAAATGTAAATTTTACAAATTACAAGGACTAAAATGTAAAAATGTAAACGTACCTCTTCTTGATGAGTTTTTCCTACAGTGGGATCTGTGGAATTACGAAGCATAGTACCCGAAGTAGATTGGGCCCACTTACTATTATTAGTAGTATTATTATCAGGTTTTTTTTCTAAAATAGGAGGTGGTCTAATATTAGCTGCTCTTATAGTTCCGCTACTATTTGATCCACCTATGCTAAAATCCCATCCAGCATTTCGCATATTTTTTCCTTGATTACTGTAAAAAAATTGTAAATTTAGCACTGTTTAGCAACTGTTAATTGTTATATAAGTTATGGAAAATTGCGCTTTTTGCCCCCTGTATTGTCAGTGTTTCGATAGTTTATCCCTGATCTAATTTTTTTGAATTTAAACCGGTTATACTTACAATTTGTGATCCCGTTAATGCTTTTTTACGAACTTTGTGCGGTAAATAGTTATTTAGTTTTGGGGTTTATTTTACTTTTTAAGACTTATGG
Source organism: Nemophila menziesii (assembly GCA_029959085.1). Lineage (NCBI taxonomy): Eukaryota > Viridiplantae > Streptophyta > Magnoliopsida > Boraginales > Hydrophyllaceae > Nemophila > Nemophila menziesii. The sequence goes on along the minus strand of JARWIR010000064.1, from coordinate 1,461,740 downwards.
GGTTTTAATAATAAATAGGTGGTATTTTCAAGTTAGTTGCACTATACGTCACTGTATTATGCAAATATTACACTATAGGTCCCTATACTATGCACAAATTGCACTATACGTCCATCTATTGCACGAAAAATTGCACTATAGGTCCCTCTATGATATGCACGTTTTGCACTATACGTCCATCTATTGCACGAAAAATTGCACTATACGTCCCTATTCGATGCGCAGCACTATAGATGCCTATATTTTGTACAAATTGCACTATAGGTCCCTAAATTTTGCACAAATTGCACTGTATGTTTCTATATATTGCACAAAAAATTGCACTATATGTCCCTATTTTATGCACAAATAGCACTATAGGTCCCACGAAAACTGCACAATAGGTCCCTATACTATGCACAAATCGTACTATAGGTCCCTACTCTATCACAAATTGCACTACAGGTCCCTATATTATGCACAAATTGCACTGAATGTTTCTGTATATTGCACGAAAAATTGCACTATAGGTCCCTATACTATGCACAAATCGCACTATAGGTCCCTATACTATGCACAAATCGCACTATAGGTCCCTAATCTATCACACATTGCTTTACAGGTCCCTATATTATGCACAAATTGCACTGTATGTTTCTATATTATGCAAAATAAGCTAAATTCTCCCTACTTTTTATAATGGTTAATAACTTAAGGACCTATAGTGTAATTAACTTGTAAAAAATCACATATTCATTATCAAAACCCCATAAGGCTAAAAAAAAGAAGCTAAATAAATATTTAACGGACAATAATGGACGGGGCACGAATTAAAAGTTTAACAGGTTTAAAGTAAAAAAAAAAATAGATCGGGGTAAACTGTCAAAACACTAATAATACAGGGACTAAAAGTGCTACTTTTATAAATATTATTTCATAACTTACATAGCTCGATTAGATTCTTGGCCTCGATTTATAACCTTCATAGTACCCGAAGCTTCACCTAAAGCTTGTGGACTACTTTTCGGAGTATCAGAATCATCCTTTACTTGAAACTTTGGGCGCTCTCTGTAATTTTATCAAACATTAGGACCTAACAAGGCAAAAGTTTAGTGATAAAATAAAATTAAAAAAACCTGATTCTCTCAAGAAGCCTCGGACTTTTCCTAGCATTTCTTATAAAACGATGCTTTAATAATTCCTTAGCCGTAGGTCTCTAAATAAACAAATAAATATTAACTAAAAAGTAAAAAACACACTCACTATGTGAAAGAGAAAAACTTACTTCTAAAGGATTTTTTTTCAAACAATATGATACTATTTCTTTTAATGGACGTGAGAAATGTTCATCTAACTGTAAAAGTAAAACAAACACAATATTTATTAAATGAACTAAATATATTGGGAAATTAGGGAAGGGTAAAAAGGTAAAAGTGTACTTGAGGTGGATTTTCTCGAGGAATAATAAATAAAACTCTCATTGGATGAAGATCTGCTAATGGAGGTTCTCCTTTAGCCATTTCTATAGCTGTTATTCCTAAAGACCAAATATCTGCCTATATAAAATAATTTTAAAAAAATTAAAAAAAATTAAAATACAAAAAAATTAAATTAAATTAATTACCTTCTCGTTATATCCATCTGAATTTTGAATTACTTCTGGAGCCATCCAAAATGGTGTTCCTACAAAAGTCTGACATTTTTAACATGAGCTCGAGTTTTTTGACATATTTTGACAATTTTACCCCTCGAAAATTACACTTTAAAAAGTATCACCTTTCTTTTAGAGATTGTCCTTGTTAATTGTGCAGATACACCAAAATCTGCAACTTTAACATCACCATTCTCTGATAATAAAATATTTGCAGCTGAAATATAAAAAATAATTAAAAAATGTAATAAAATAAAATTTACTCGAAATAAAATAAATAAATAAATAAACCTTTAATATCTCTATGAATTTTGCCTTCACCATGAAGATATTCAACTGCATGAAGTAAATCTCGTAATATAAAAGCTATAGACATTTCATCGAGTGGTTGATTTGGTTGAATCTACAAAAAATAATTCAAAATTACGAAAATAATTATATATTTAATTAATTTTTTTTAATTAAAATAAAAACTTACTAAATCAGCTACAGATCCACCAGCCATATATTCCATTATTATCCATAACTTAGTTTCGTTTAAATATGATCCATAATATTCTGTTATATAAGGTGATCTACATTGTGATAATACAGCTATTTCCTGAAAAATAAATCAAAATTAAATACTTATTTTCAAAAATTGTTAAAAATAATGTTTAAACGTACCTTTTGTATATCCTCAACTTCATCTTCTCTGTGAAAATAATAAATACAGTTTCAGATAGAGAAAAGGAAATTAAAAAAAAAATACTTACGATTCTTCGAGATCAATTACTTTAATAGCTACTACTTTGTTTAAATCCTTATCAAACCTGTAATAAAATTAAGAATGATTAAAAAAATTTAAAAGGATTTAAATTATTATTTTTTATATTTACCCTTTATAAACATCTCCAAAAGAGCCTCTTCCAATAAGTTCTAATTCACTAAATCTTGACCCTGTAGCTTCAATAAGTGCTGCAGCATCTTCCATATCCTTTACTTCTTTTCAATTTTTCAACCCCACATTCCAATTTTACCCCTATTTGAAAACTAAATCGATTTTTTCTTCAATTCACACTTTCGCGGATCTAAAATAACAGAATTAATAGAATTTAATACTTAATATTTACATATCAATGATTGAATTCAAATTCTGGAAACATTTCCTGGCTTTAAGATCTAGGGAATTTGAGAAATCGTAATGTGGGAAGGTTTGGGTATAAAATTACTTGTTAGGTAAAGTGGGCATTGCTAAAGTGACAGCTTAATACAGTAACTTCAAAGCAAGGTTACAGCTTTATAGAAATTATTATGTGGGTCCTTAATGAATTGTACAATTATCGTAACGAATTATACTTTTCGAATTAAATTTCATAGTTAATAAAAATTGAAAAAAATGGAAAGTACCTGGAGAATTAGCGCAGATCTTTGAATTTGCTAATTATATGTATAGAAGTATGTATGTATGTATAGAAAAGGTTGACGCTTTTTTTCAGTCTTCTCTATGTGATGAATTTGCAAGCGAGAAGGGATCGAGAAGAAAGTAATATTATTGGTAGTTTTTGTCTGAAATCATTTATTGAGTAGAAGAATTATTGTCTAAGCTGGACCGGGTTATTTGAACCGGGTCCGATACTAACGGGTTACTATATAAACTAGCCCAAGGGTTACTAATAAGAGTTTGAATCCAGTGGGCTAATTTTATTTTCTAATTAAACCTTCTTTCTAAAAATAAGCTAAAAATATTGCTATAATCTCATTTTCTATCTTTAGACTATTATTAATTTTTCTTGCTAAAAAATATTAGTCTTATTATAATTGATATATATTAGTTATCTATTTTATTCCGGCCATTCAATTATGTGAATCCGACGAGTTTTTTTTATTTTACTTTTTATAAATCTACAGGTGTTAATTTTTATGATTTTTTTTGTTTTTAAATGTTTCCCGTACTGACGAATTCCGGAGATAAGTTGTGTCGAAATTGTACCAAATTGCAACTATAATATTGTGGTTATTCTGCAAACACAATATTGTAGTGGACTATAATATTGTAATTGTGCAATTAAAATATTCCCGAGAAAAACAAAGACTATAATTTCTTAAATATCTTCAAACGGGAAACTTAGTGCATTCAACGATAACCATATTACAAGTTACTAAAATTCAAATGAAACTAAAACTACGAAATTCACCAAACAAGAATTTAAACAAAAAAGCACAAAGAATAATTACTAAAGCCATCATCTTCAAAATTCGGTAATATCCATTAATAATAATACAACAGTTAACTTGAATCTGGAATATGAAGTTTTAGCTAACTTAAATCATTTTGTCTTGATAAGGTCATGAACATTTTGTTGTCTTTAATGATTTGGACTTAGCTTTTGATGACAATTTTCATATTGAATCAATACTAAATAAAATCATAGCAGTTTAGTTGAAAAGAATAAAATAACCATCTAATTGTCCTAAATTTCAAGAGAAAATAAAATTTTGGTTAATCATCCAATCACAAATTTTATTAATGATTTACATAAGAATAAGTTATAAACCAATCAAAAGCAAAAATATGTGGGATGGATCTAGTAAATATTGGTCAAACATAATAGAAAAAAGAAAGTTTCGTACTTTTTCAGTAAAAACAAACAATTAATAATATAAAAAATTTCAATAACTCACCATTACAAGTATCATTTTATCATATTTTGCCAAAGTCTCCTTAGTAAAACTAACATACATGAGGACCAGGTGTACACATTCATCCAAGAAAATTGTGTTAATTTATTAAATACCTGATAATTAACTGGCATTACCAAGTGATTGGATCCATAGGGTTGATTTGGTAACAAAGTAAAACATATGTTGTTAAATTTTGTTTTGATACATGAGAGTTCAGAATTAAATTTGATAGAGTTTTATGAATGGTTCTGTTATCGCATGAAATTTCAAGGTGTAAAGCCATATGTATAAGTTTGAACAGAAAAAAGTCACATGTATAAATGGTTGTTATTGAAAATATTAGAGAGTTGATGGGTGAATAGATGATAAAATATTTTCAAACATCACTGCTTGCTAACATCAAACAAGAATAGACCATCGATCTCCTAAATTACATACATAATTTTTTAGGATAAAAAGATATATAATTGAAAAAATAGAAAAATAATGAAACTTGAAACTCAATCTTTTCACATCATCACTCCTTGTTAACAGTTTGAGGTTTTATGTTACATTTTTTTTCAACATTTTTGTTATTTATAACATATAAGATATTAGTTTGAGGTTTTAAAGATAAGATTGTTAAAATTGAGATGTTGGGTGCGGAGAATTATAAGAAGGGGAAAGATGATTCTTATAATGTAATTCGGAGAACTATTAAGGGTGTTTTTGGTTTTCAACATTTTCTATTAAAAAAGTAATAGGATTTAGAGTTAACTTACAGAATTTAAGGGCAAAAGATGATTGGGCCTTTTTGGAATTGTCCATGGGAAAAAATTTATAAGGGAGGTTTAAATAATTTGAAAAAAGTTTAGGAAAGATTATAGCTAATCGTTCTACAAAGCAATAGATTAAGGGGTCAGAGAACATTGAGAAATGACTTGAGACTCAATTATTGTTAAGGGAATGTCCACCAATGCGGATGATTTGTTATTTATGATGTCAACGAACCAAGAGGAGATTAAAGCGTTCTGAAAAATTCTCACGAGATATTATAGATGTTTAGGAGAGTTTATTAACTTACAGAAGTCAGTATTTTATTTCTCAAAAGGTACACCATTTGATATAATTCAAGATACAGTGAATTTATCATATATTAGAAGGTCGGGTGATATAGGGAAATATTTGGGGATGCCGATGAATTTTTAAAGGTTTAAAGTGAAGGCATTGCAATGGATCAAGAATAAGCTTCTCAGCATGACAATGGGATGAAAGAATTTGTAGATATCAAATGGGGAAGGAGGTTCTTATTAAGGCAGTGTTACAAGCAATTCTGGATTTTTAAATGTCAATAGTTTTGTTCCTGAAAACATTGTACAAGCAGCTATTGGCGGTTATTGCCAAATATAGGTAGGGCTTACAAGTTAAAGATTGTATCCACTAGTTAGCCTGGGAAAAGAGTGTAATTTTAAATATGCTCGGGGGTTTTGGATTTTGTTATCTGTATAAAATGAATCTAGCTCTGCTGAAAATTATTCGTCGAAAATCAAAACATTCATAGTAGTTGGTAGCAAATAGTATTAAGGGGATCTATTATTCGCGATGAATATTCTGGAATGCAAAGTTCAAGAAGGGGAATCATAGGCTATGAATACTCTAGTTCAAGGAAGGAATACAATCAAGAAGAATAGTGTTTTTCAAGTCTCCAATGGGGAAGAGATTTCTATTTGGGAAACAACGTGGCTTCCAAAATCACTTCCGATTCATAGGCCTCCAGACTCCAATATGTCTAGGGTTGTTCAACTAATCATTGAAAATAAAGATAGATAGGTCAGGTGCTTTTGGATGGGTGGCTACCAAGGCAATGGCTTGTTCTGTTGCGAGAATCCTGTTTTACCGTTCAAAAGGAAAAGATAAATTGATATGGACGTTTTCTGAAGGAAGGTGAGTTTTCTACGTAGTCGGGGTATTTGGTTATTCATATAAATATGGTGAGCTCTGAAGGGAATATTTCAGCTCAGGCTTTACAGGTGGATTGAGCATTATGGAAGGATATTTTTGGATCAAACGTGCCATGAAGGAATCGTATTTTTATCAGAATGCTGCAAGAATGATCTACCTACAAAAAAACTATAAAGGAGAAGGTGTGCGACGATGGATATATGTGAGTTATGTGGAAAGGAATCAAATAATATTGAGCATTTTATGTTGAAGTGGTCGTATAGTCGGGAAGTTTGGGCGAATATTATTCACCAAGTCACATTGATCGCATGGACATCATTTCATTTGGATAATGGATCGATAAGATTATTGAATCGTTTACAAAATAAGGATGGTTTCGGGTTATGCTAGTCGTGTATATAATTATGGTTTGTAGGTAGATTTGGAAGCTCTGTATGAACACTACCTTTGAAGGTGAGAAGTGTAGTACAAATCCAGAATTGCACAATGCATGTGCACTTATGGTGGAATTGTTTGGGAAGGCGTAGGACTAACCCGTTACGTCAGGGGAGTGGGAGATGGAATCGACACCGATCAGGTAGACAACGTTAATGTCTTGGAAAAAAGGAATTTTGATGATGCATTTTTGTGAATCATTGGGAACAAGCGGAAGTTGCAGTTGTCACCATAGACATATGAGATAACATTGTGCAACACTGTGTTAAGAAGGTTTGGGACTTTACATCATTGAAAATCAAAGTGTTGTGTGTGAGAGATCTGATGAATTATGATATGGAAAGCGCAAAACGCCAAACTGAAACAACAATTTACATGGGTTGTCGTGAGTTTGTTCATGGTTTTGATAGACCGTTGAGCATCCTTTCGATTATGAAGAATATACACCAAATTTACCTTGAATCAGGTAGGTGGAAAAAAATTTATGTGTTGCGGACGAAACATATTTCTCAAGGAATAGGATAAAGGGGATATGAACGCAACCGATTGTGTCTTAGATGGAAGATTGAGTAGAATGGGTGTGGGTGTACCTTAGTTAGGGAGTGGATACGTGTTTTCTGAGTCCTTTTTTTTCTTTCAACATAACTTAGAGTGTTATCTTTGATTTAATAATACCACGGTTAAAAAAAAAGTTGGTACCTTTTGGTCCGAATGGGATAGAAAAGTGGGCACATAAGCCTAAATATATGGAGTGTCACATTTCTGTAATGGAAAGCAAAAAATTTAGTATTGGATTTTATTTTTTATAATGTACTTATACTTATAAAATATGTCATGAATAAGAATATAAATTCTAGAACTTTAAATATAAATTATCATAATCTAAATTAATGTTATACCACATAGTTCTTGGAGATTGTAATTATTTTTCCTTATACTTGAATTTGCATGATTTATAAAAGAACACAATATATAAAAAAATAATATAAGAAATTAAATATAAGTTTAAAATAAAAAAATATAACTAATAACTTTTTTCTTTTACTCCAAAAAATCTCAAAATGAGAGGATTGGAATATAAGCATCATTAAAATTATCTTAGGATTTATCAATCTTTAAAATAAAAAAATTAAATAAATGAGTCCAAACAAATATTATTTGCTCGAATAACCTTGAAGTGATTCAAGGTATTAAGTCGTTGTCAGCTGCGGGGTGGAGAGTCATATCTTTTGTGAAGCGTATTAAACTTCTTGTGGAGGAGCATGGTGACATGCACTTCAAACATTTATCGCGGTGCTTCAACGGAACGATTGATCGTACTACGCGTCAAGTTAGGCAGAGGACCCAGGGGATGGAAGGGCATGATCAACTGTTTCCATTATTAAGAGTTATGTTCGATGGTCCCAAGGATTATGTTGTCCAAAAAAATGTCCTTACTTTATTTTAAGATTATAAACATAAACAAAAAATATACTATTTACTTTGAGTAGTTGGTATTATGAGACATTTGAATATTTTTAATATATTATATTAGATTTAGAGCTATTTGATAACGATAACATATGCAAAATAAATGTTTATTTTTAAACTTTTAAATATTTTTTCACTTCAAAATAGGTGAAAACTATTATATTGAAACATTATCGTGTTCTATCAAGACTAGATGAGTCATCTTATAACCAAAATAATGTTATCTTTACTTATTTGTATATTTCTCAGTACCTCTCAAACAGATTATTATTTACCCACATTCATATCATGCGTACGTTGGAGACGGTCTTCCTCTACCTAATCGTATAGTACTTAAGAGCGATGGATAACCGAACCAATTAGAACCCAAATATGTAACTATGTTTAAAACCATTAAATTGTGGTTTTGAAAAGTGTAAAAATGTATTTACATATATTATGTTATAATTTTATATAAAAATATTGCATAACCAAAAACCGTTTATTATCATTTTTTTTAAAGATAATATAGATTAAAAGTATATTCATATTACGAAACTAAAATTCAAGTACTAGATTTAACGACAAAGTAATAAATACAGTATTTAATTTAGTACATGTTATAAACCCATTTAGTGGATATTCATTCCAGCCCATGGGCTAGTAGTCAAGCCCATGAACACTAGGGTTTAGGGTTACCTATTACCTATAAATAGGAGCTCCCACTATGTAATATGGACACTCTCTGATAATAAACATAACTCTCTTCTTTCTTTCTCTATCGTTTACAACACGTTATCAGCACGATAGTTTCTACCCTCCATCTAAATACTAGGTAATTTTTTTTTCATGAAAATAGTATATCATCTTCAAATTTCTACTATGATATATTGAATAAATTTCACCATAGTGAAATATTAAACCAAAAAAAGAAAAATCAAACAATTTTTTTTTAAAGAAATTCAGAAAACTTCACTATTGTGAAGCCACCGATAAAAACCAAAAAGGTTTTGAACAAATGGCATTACTTTGGGCAATTGTGTTTTTTTACAATTTTATACCCATGCCATGTATTTCAATTCCATTATTCTGTTAATGGACTCAATAACTCTTTTTAAAAAGAGGATTAATGATTGATGGCCTAATAAAACAAAGTATACATAATCAAAAAGCAAAAAAAAAAAGCCAAAAAGCACAAAAAAAAAAAATCAATAACGTTTATGTTCATATGCTATGGAAATTTATTCTCTTTGAATTAAAAGAAAAAAAAAACAACCCATTTATTTTATTTCAGTAAATAGCAACTCACTGCCATACACATGTTTTCAAACATGTGTAAAGTATTTATCTTGATCGGAAAAAAAAAATCAAAGAAACTAGCCAACAGCGCATTTCTCAAACTGATAATTTTGTCAATTTTTTTTCCTTTTCTTCTGTGGTCAAAGAAGAATTTAGCAATATTAAGCTTTATCAATTAATTTTTTTTTTGCCGTCTCATTTTTTACCAATTAAGTTTTATGATGCATTTTTATTTTTTGTTTTACTTACGGTAAACCTTTTTTTTCTTAATAAAAAAAATACCATTTTTAATGGTATATTATATATAGAATATACGATATATGGCTATATCTCCTAATATAACATAATATATAAGGTAAAAGAGATACACAAGGTGTATATATATTTTATGCATATCCGCAGATATAGCATAACTTATACTGGACTGCAAATTAGTGGACTGATATCCCACGAGGTTATAATACAAGATAATTTTTTTTCTTAGTAACTTTGATAAACTAATCAATATCAGATATACGATAAAATAGAAATCTTTTATTGATTCAGTATTTATGATATCTCCCACCTGATTGGTGATGGATCTTTTTATCGAGAATGATATTCTATAAATAAATGTATGATAATGTGAATTATATATGAAATTCTCGAAAAATCAAAATTACATTTTGTATAAACGTTGAGTTCAATAAGAGATATTTTGATTATAGCAAAATAAAGCTACTAAATTTGAAAAGTGAATTATTTTGTGAATCTATCACTTATATTTGAAAAATATCAATGTATATTATATTTTGCAAATATTATCATATGTATATTTGGCGAGGTAAATTCTACTAGAATACTCACAAGTGTTAATATTAAACCTTGAGATTATCAATTGAATATTAGCATATTCTCTATGCCTAAGTAAATATTTTTATCTCAAATAATTTTAATTTTAAATCGTCGATTTTTTTTCAAGACGAATTCAAAGAGATATATACAAGTCTAGCAAAGTTTTTTTATTGAATTGTATATGCCGAATCGCTAAAACTAATGATCATAGTAAATACCCCTATTGGTAAAAGACCAAAAATTATATCCATCAAGATATTTTGATTGTGCAATTTCATTACAATTGCTCCACCACCGTGCACAAAGATGGATTCTGAGAACATGTTATATATGATTTCTCAAGAATAAGGGAAGAAATAAAAAGATATAACTGGAATATAAGAATACACCATTTATATTGATCCTCGTATACTCATTCAAATGATTGAAAATATTGTAAAGGTGTAGTGACTAAGTCACAGAAACCAGTTATCAATGTTCCTTATTAAATTTATGTCTCAGAAGATCTATCTAATAAAATTAGATTATTGTACGCTTAAAGCGCAATAGATCTATTTGGTTCCAAAGATAGCATAAAGGAGCAACAACATGAGCAAGTTGTTAATTATGAGACTTTTGACATCTTATAAATGTCAAAGTAGTGTATATAACTGAGAATTAAAATACTCATACTGAGTATAATGTACCTGATTATATATTGAGATCTCAATCAGTTATTTTACTACTTTTAATTATTGGAACCTAACTAAAAATTGATCATGATCGAATACTTATATATGCGCGCAATAACTATTAAGATACAAATCAAATCGAAGATTATTTTTTTAATTTAAATGTCTAAATAAACTGACTGGCCATCAGTAGAAAGACATAAATAAAGCAAATATTTTTTTAATTTCACTTGTACGACGTGAAATTTTCACAATTTTTGAATCGAATGTGCTACAAGGGGGAGTCACTATATAAGATAGTATGTTGTAGCACACGTAATATATTTATAAAAGAGATATAGTCTCCGGTGGTGGATGCACTTTTATTTGCTATTATTTCTTATGGAAAGATTTCATATAAGTCTTATGTCGAGCACTTTAAATCATTATATATGAATGAAGCGTCGACCAAATTTATGTCGTATCATTTATTACTCCTCTTAAATGTCTCAAGTTATATACCATTGTGTTATACTTACATCAGGGGGAGACATTTACGCAATGCACTCTTTTTCCCTTAGCATAGGTTTTTTCCCACTGGGTTTTCATTGCAAGGTTTTTAATGAGGCAATTTATATAAGCGTATTGAATAATATTGTACTCTTTTTCCTTTACTAAGATTTTGTCCCGTCGGGTTTTTCTTAGAAAGGTTTTAATGAGGCATATTCTCAAAACTAAATATTAAAGGAGAATGCAATCTTTCAACAAGTAAATAAATTCCAACAATATGTTACTTGCATCGCTCAAGACAAAAGATCTACATCAAAGGTGATCGAGTCAAACATATCTCTCCCAAGTTATTCTTTAGACATGAACTCTTGAAGAAAAGTGAAATAAATGTAAAACAAATTTGCTCAAGTGACAGTTTGGACGATTTACTTACAAAGGCATTACCTACATCTACTTTCAAGAAATTTATACACAAGATTAGCATGCAAGGAATTCAAGATCTTTCTTAAGAGGCTGACAACAGAGGGAGACGAATACGCACTACACTCTTTTCCTTCATCACGGTTTTGTCCTAATAGGTTTTCCTGATAAAGGTTTTTAATGAGGTAGTTTTAGTTAGCGTATAAATAAATGTACTCTTTTTCCTTCACTAGATTTTTTTCCTACTAGGTTTTTCTAGGAAGGTTTTAACGAGGCATATTCTTAGGGACTGAATATCCAAGGGGGAGTGTTATAAACCCATTTAGTGGATATTCATTCCAACCCATGGGCTAGTAGTCAAGCCCATGAACACTAGGGTTTAGGGTTACCTATTAGTTATTACCTATAAATAGGAGCTTCCACTATGTAATATGGACACTCTCTGATAATAAACAAAACTCTCTGCTTTCTTTCTCTATCGTTTACAACAGTACCAACATAATATTTTATATACTTTTATTGTTTTTCTTGTATGTGATCATGTTATAAATATTTTCAACATCTTTATAAAGTTATAGTTTGGTTATAGTTAAAAAAAATTAAAAGTTATTCAGAATACTAAAACCTAATGGGTTGGTTATATTTTTGAAAAGTAAATTTGTTGGTTACAACAATTAGGCTATGCCTTTTAATAAAGTAAATGACTATGTACATGGTTTTAATTTTTTTCACGGTTATCCGATCTGTTTACATCCCTAATACTACTCATTCATTGTGTCTCTAAAGATGATAGTTTTAGATATCACAATCTAACAATAAATCATATTTCCGTTGGAAAGACCAAAATTATATATTTCGTCCTACATCGTACTTTTGTCACTTTTGGTGGAATGAAAAAGAATAAAGATTTTGTTGTATTTGAAGAGCATGTAGCAATGCCTTTTAATGTTGCTCCGCAAGATGATTTTATATGCACTTGGGTAGTTAAAGAAGATGATTTATATGGAATATGTCATGCACCACCGTTTGATCCTTCTGAGTTTAAAACACCAACTTATAGATGGTCATAGAAAGTTAAAAGGTAAATATTATTATGTCCAAAAACTTAACGGTCAATAACCTATAGGGTCTTGGGGAGCATCTTAGTGTCATATAGGAACCAAGTGATTCCTCTCTCCTACTTAGAGGCCTCAAAATTGACAAATATCATTACTACCCTTATAGTGTATATAAGACAAAAAAATAGATTTTTCTCTCTCCCCCATTACCATTATTCTCTCTCTTCCGTTACCATTAATATCTCACCCCCTTTATCAATTTTTTTCTCTCCTCCTTTATTAACAATCAATAATTTTCAGTTCCGGCCACAACCACCGACCACTGCCGACCACCACCGGCCACCGACGGAAAAAGTACTGAGCGTATTTTACTGAGCATGTTTTTCTGAGCATATTTTACTGAGCATATTTTATTGAGCATATTTTTCTGAGCATATTTTTCTAAGCATATTTTACTGAACATATTTTTCTGAGCCTATTTTTCTAAGCATATTTTTCTAAGCATATTTTACTGAGCATATTTTCTGAGCATATTTTACTGAGCATATCTTACTGAGTATATTTCACAAAAATTTCTAAGCATTTAACAAAAAATCTGAGCAAATCATATAACCGGCATTTCACAACTTTTATGGAAAAAAAGTAATCTAATCTAACACAAATCTATTACATTTTTGGAAAAAAAATAATCTAATCTAGCTTTGCGATATGGAAACGAACGACATCAGAGAAGGCAGCCTTCCAGAAACTTCTGAGCGCAAAACTTCTGAACGCAAACTTACTGAGTATGGTTTGAACTTGCTAAGTATGGTTTGAACTTCCTGAGCATGGTTTGAACTTACTGGGCATGATTTGAATTTGTTGAGCATGGTCTGAACTTGCTGAGCCTGATTCGAACTTGCTGAGCATAGTTCGAACTTGCTGAGCTTGCTAAATCTGTCCACCTTCGAAGCTTGAACATGAACGAAACCAAATCCATGGCAGATCTGAGCTCTAACTTCACGAAGCTTGAACACCTACAAACCAAGCTTCGTCACCTCTGTTGCACCACCTCGAACCACCACGAGATCTAAGAAGAGTTTCGTTGGTCACCGCGGTGGTGGTGCGAAGACTCCGGCGAAGACTGCCACGTCATCTCCATTTAAAGCGAGTGAAGCCACCTCCAAAATGACCCCATCTCCGTCTCCGTTCAAAGCGAGCGACACCACCGCCACTGCACGTCTTCGACACAACACATCTTTTTGAAGCTTCACAGAGTAGATCTACTCCGGCGAGACGTAAATCATAGTCTAGTAAAGAGAGAGAAAAAGATTTGATGTTATTTAGCTATGGAGATTTTTGAGCTGCAACGGGAATTTTAAGAGAAAAAGAGAGAGAGAAGGAGTGGAGAGAGGAGAGAGGGAGAGTGTTCAGGGTTTTGATTTTTTTAGATAAAAATTAATATATATATATATATATATATATATATATATAGGAGAATAAAAAACAAAAGAGGGTATAAAGGTAATTGGATTTTTGGCCTATAGTGTTAATTTTTGTTTGTGACCTTTAGTAAAAAGAGGAAAATCACCTAGTCTTGTTGGGTCTTGAGGTGGTGTCTTCAAGACCCCTTGGGTAATAATCTCAAAACTTAATGAAATGATATATACTTTTAATATGTTATGTTTTACACATGAATATTTATATGTTATAATATATAATTATATAAACTTTGGCATATATACAATGTCTAATGAAAAGTTAATAGCGTTTACATATTTATTTTACAATTCAATTACATATTTGTCAATAAATATATCAATTCGGTTATTATTTTTCATGTACCTGATTAGGGAATCTCCATATGTGGAAAATTTTATGATGATAAATGAGGTTTGAGATGGGTGATGGGGTATATTTTTACAATCTACGTGATGACGGGTGGGTTGAGCATCAAATTAATGTGTATCTTCACACCCTGAAGGTTTCTTGATTTCAATATAGCCACTGAAGGAATGCTTAAGTTCATAGAGTTCCACTATGTTGCATCTTTCTGATTTTTTTATGCATAATCTCCATGATAGGGGATACCATCTTCTCAATAGTGGAGAGACTTCTTCATGACGCATCCCAACCTTTTAGGTTGACCTTGAGAGTGGGAGGGTTGCTATGCACCTCATCTCCCACCCCACCAATCTTTATTTCTTTATTTTTCTATATTCTTTTTGGTTTCCCTTGACTCATATTGTATCACAATGTTTCTCATGGCCAAGAAACTCTTCAAGTGGAGTTTGTCTAGTTTTCCAGTGACATAGAACGTTTCAATATCCACCGTCGACTCTCATTTTCACCTAGCTACCATACACATCGATTATCACTTTACATGTAGTTGAAAATGGATGTTGTAGTATACTTGAAACTTGGGAATCAGCTTTGTAGTCAAGAATAATGAAGTCGGCATAAAGGAATAGGTTCCTAACCTTAATGGGTATATCCTCTTTTATCCGCTACATACAAGAGGGTGTTATATATACCACTTTCAAGATGACCGAGGTAGGCTCAACAACGACCATGCCCAATTGATCAAACACAATTTTTTGCCTAAGGTTGATGATATCCCCCAAATAACATAGGGGTTTCACATCTCACGTTCCATTGGTCTCGATAGCCTTGCATCCAATTTTATTGTTTAATCACTCTTTATGTTTGTTTATGAACTTCTTGTTACCGTTTATTAGTTGCCAAATTACATTTCATTACTATATTTTCCAAGTAATTTTCCCTTATAAATTTGCCCAGAGTCTCTTGGTTTTCGAGCACAACCCCCAACATAATAATTTTTGGTCATGCCGACTAGGCCACATAAGTTTTGGGCACTAAGAACAACAATGTAAATCACTAGAATCAACTTTATATCTCCTTTAGGAACTCCTATTTCTGTTATCTAACATGTCAGATACACTATATGCAATTTGGGTAACCAACTATATAATTAGGTTGGTTTCTAACTACCTTGACATCCGCCAACATAAATTATGCATTTTAAGTCTATCAGACGGTAGACGACGGATCCCATACTATATAAGCCTTATCTAGAAATGATCGAGATAACCGATTCTTTTATATTTGGTCGTTTACACTGCAATTTTAACTTTCCTACAACTTATCTTCATTGTATACTTTCTTAGGGGGCTCTATAATAACCACTTACTGGCTTGAGTATCGTGGTTATTTTTTAGTCAAAAAGAAAAAGAATACAATTCTACTTAGCTTTTATATAGGGGTTTTTACTCAAAACTATCTAATGAAAATACCTAATTATATAAAAATGTCATCAATAATTACTTTATTAAGAAATTATCATCACTAAACTATCCTTATTTTAACTATTATCTTTGTAGAAAACATTTCATCTATCTTTCTATGCCTAAACTACCCTTATTTTAAGTATTATATTTTATTTTTAATATATTATTTATTTATTTTTTAATATTTAACAAATAATTGACCACCACCTCTTCCGACCGCCATCACCTACGGTCATTACAATCATTACCAGTACCACCACCACCAAACATTTTTTTAAAATTTTCTTAATAAAATTTTGACCACCACCCAGTGTTCTAAAAAGCGCTAGGCTTAGGCGGGCGGTCGACCACCTTCGAGCTCCTAGAGGACGAGGTCGGAGCCTAAGGTGTCGTTTTTTTTAAAGTAATAAGTGTTGAATGCGGAATGAACAGTCGAATAGAACTTATTCTGTGAAGAGGTAGTGTCTGAATGATTCAGCCATAGTTTAAAATCTTAATGAAACAGATCAGTTAAGAGCCATTCAGATCTGAATTGGTCAGGAAAAACAAACAGTCTGATTGATCCAATGTCTTAATGAATCAGATTCAGATCTAAATAAGTGCAAACAAACACACCCTATAAGTGTTTTCCTCCTAGGCAGTTTTTTTGGTTAATATCTTTTTATTTTTAATTTTATATAAATTTTTGTGTAAAAAAATTAATTTTTTTTGGAGTAATGATATATATCACCCCTTCACCCCTTCACCCCTTATGTGGAGCCTATGTGGCATTAAATAAAAGAAAGAGAAAAAAGTTATTTAAGAAAGAGAAATGTTATGATTGGTTTTTGAAACCTCCACATAGGCTCCACATAAGGGGTGAAGGGGTGATATATAGCATTACTCTTTTTTTTGTGTAAAAATGTTTTTTTTTAAATTTTTTGGGCTCTAGACCGCCTACCGCCTAGGTCCGCCTAATTATTCTAGGCCCGCCTGGGATATTCCGGGACCGCTTGGAAGCCACATGGGCCATTTTTAGAAGGTAGCCTACCTTTTATCGCCAAGGCGCCCCCTAAGCCAATTTTAAAAACCAGAACCATGCATATTGTTGCATCCACTATCTCCGCCTCCACCACCGCCAATGGTTTTTAAAAAGAAAAAAAGAAATTCGGGCACCATCACCGACCACCTCTACAACCACCACCACCACCACCATCTCCAGCCAACTATTTGTAAAAAAAAATTGAAAAAAATTCCGACCTCTGCCGCCGCCACTACCACCACCACCAGCCAGTATTTTTTTTTAAAAATTATGCTAGCATCATATCCGGCCCCTATTGCAGCAATCATGTATTTAGGTTTTTTTTCCGGTAAACTATTTTTTTCGTAATCATGAAATTTATTATATCCATACAATTAATTCATTGTTCCAAACAATGAATTTCTTGTTCCGGACAAGTAAGTCATTGTTGTAAACAAGGAATTCATTCTTAGAAATATTGATACTATTCCGTGTACATAAATTTTATTGTTCGGAATATGAAATTTATTATTCAAAACAAGGATTTCATTGTTAAAACAGAAAATTTACTATTTCAAACAATGAATTTCTTGTGTAGAATAATGAATTCATTGTTTAAAACAATGAATTATTTGTTTTGAACAATGAAATTTATTCACTGAAAAAATTGGATAGGTTGTTAACAGTGGGAGGAGCGAGTGATTTCGGTTAAAAAAAATTGGTCGGATGTGGTTGTTGCTGCAGCGGTGGTCCGTGGTGGTGTCAGAATGTCTTCTTTTGAAAAAAAGAACTACTCAAAAGTGGTGGTAGTGGTTGCAAAGGTGGTCGATTGTGGTGTCTAGATTTTTAAAAAAAAAACAAGCTGGTAGCGGCGGCGAGAACGGCCGTGGTGGTTAATTTAAATAAAATAAATAATATTTTAATATTTTTTTTAATTAAAGGTTGTTTTTCAGGAATAATTTTTAAATGAATTGTTTCAAATTAATAGCTCCTTTTATATTTTTTGTTATGACGGGTGTTTGTTTGCACTTAATGAGATCTTAATCTGGTTCATTAAGACACTGGTTCAATAAACCTGTTTGTTTTTACTGTCCAATTCAGATCTAAATGGCTCTTAATGGGTCTGTTTCATTAAAATTTCAAACTAAGTCTGAATCATTCAGACAGTGCCTCTTAACAGAATAAGTCTTATTAAACGGTTCATTCAGCATTCAGCACTTATTATTTAAAAACAAACGCCACCTAAGTACGGCTGGTCTGGTATTCAGGCTTTGCGGGTATATGGGCCTTGATATTGTACTCTTTCATACGTCCATTGGTATAGGACCATTGTCTACTTTTTACTTTTTTTCTTTTGGCATTTCGGGCTTTTATATTGGTGATTCCTTTTCTTTTGAGTTGATTCTTGAGTTATGACAAAAAAAAAAAAAAAGTTAAGATTCTTGAGATAAAGTATTTGTACATTTATTGAAATTGTTATATCATTCTAATAGCTATACTATTAGCCCGTTTGGATTGATTGTTTTTAAGCTAAAAGCGTTTTTCGATTAAAATTAATATATTTATAAAAAATATTAAAAAATATTTGAGATAATTACACCTAGGGTCTTGAAAACACACCCCTCTTCGAGTTAGCACCCCCACCTAGAGCATCTTCTTACTAAAGACCTCAGCAACTTTTTAACACATGAACCCCAAAACCCCGATTACTAGACTACCCCTCCTTTGTTTTTTCTATACCTATATATACTAATTATTCCCTTTTCTAATTTCATTCACGTTATAATTCAGAAATCAATACCTCTCCTCCTCTCTCCTCTCTCCTCTCTCCTCCGACACCACCCATGGCCACAACCACCCGCCGATAAGCACCACCACCATAACACCACTGCCTCTCTCTGAAACACAACAACCAATAAAACCTGCTGCTTTTCTTCTTCGCGGTGCTTAACTTCGGTGGTGCGCCGGTTTTTTCCTGCTTTTCTTCTTCGCGAACGAATCTCTGTGAGGACTCCACGGCGGTGCTTCGTTCGTGAAGCATAGGCGGCGAATCCGTGTTGCCCTGCTGTGTTGGATCTCGCCGGAGAGAGCTCGCGAAATGGATGAGTTTTTTCCTGCTTTTCTTCTTCGCGAACGAATCTCTGTGAGGACTCCACGGCGGTGCTTCGTTCGTGAAGCATAGGCGGCGAATCCGTGTTGCCCTGCTGTGTTGGATCTCGCCGGAGAGAGCTCGCGAAATGGATGAGATCGAGCCCTCCATGGCTGCGTGAATCTCCCATTGAAGAAGGAGAACGATATCCCAGGAGCTTCTGTGCTGCGGTGAGATCCCGGACTGGATGAGATCGAGATCTCGGTGGTGAAGAATGTTCTAGCCGGAGGTGTTATGGTGGTGTTCGTGTGATTCGTCGACGAGAAGAATCAGTCCTTTTTTTTTTTTTTTTAATTTTCAGATCTAGATCTGTTTTGACCAGATCTGGTCAAACAAGTTAGTAATTAATTTTTTTATTTTTTAATTGTATATTCATTTGTAATTGTTGTTTAATAATGTGTAATAAAAGTGAATAAAAGGGTTTTTTGAATATTTTATGCTTTGTTTTTTTATAATACTCATCAATTTGACCTAGCACTCTTCAAATTTACAGAGTACTCATCATATTTGTCGGAGTACTCATCAAATTATTCGGAGTACTCATTAAAATTATTCGGACTACTCACCAAAATATACAGAGTACTCATTAAAATATATAGAGTATTCAGCCAATTTACAGAGTACTCTCAGTTTTTTTCCGATACTCTCAGTTTTTTTCCGATACTCTTAGTTTTTCCGATACTCTTAGTTTTTTCCGATACTCTTAGTTTTTTCCGGTGACTGGTGGTGGGTGGTCGGTGGTCGGAGGTCGGTGGTCGGAGGTCGGAGATAGGTGGTAGGTGGGTAGGTGGTAGGTGGGTAGTGGTAGAGGAGAGAGAAACAGTGACATCACTTTTTTGTCTTTTAGTGTTAGTAAGGGTAGGAAAGACTATTGTAAAAAATGAGGTCCCTAAGAATAACAACTTTCAAGACACTACTCTATAGAGAAAAAATAGTGCTCCTAAGACCCTATAGATAATTCACCCAAAATATTTTGACATCTAAAATCACTTTAAGTGATTATTTTAATAATCGCTAATCTTGTTCTTTTTTTAAAAGTGATTTTAAGAGTATAAAATATTGCGATGAATCTAAAATCACTTCAAGTGATTATATTAAAAAGCAATCCCAAACGGGCACTATAATGACAATTATGAGACCAAGAATATCTAAGATCAAATCTGAATTTCAAATGACTCTGAGTCTAAAGTAGCTTTTAAATGTATAAAAAAAAAATTAGTACATATTACATTTTTATAGCATTTTTTATATGTCATTTTATTTCGTATTAAATAAAAAAGAAAGAAAATAAATGATTAAAAGAAAATTATTTTATTAAAATTTAAAACTATCACATAAGAGATGATATAAAGATAAAACAAAAAAAGATAATATATATATATATATATATTGTCTTTTAAATTTTACCCAAATTTGTTTCTTGACTTAAAATCGTGCTATATAATATGACATTTTTTTTTGTTATTAATAGATAAAAAGGCATACATTACAACAATCAAAAGGAAAACATATAAATTATATATTAGCAACCAATACCTTTACACCTGCAAATGTTTTTAAGATACATAAAGATTTCAACAAGTGAACCGAACTTCCTTCTAGAGATATCAATGTTTTATCTCACACGCTGCCAAAACATCGGTTGTTCCATTAAGATAACTTTTTAATGTGTAAAATTTCTATCTCAAAAATCAATCTTATTTATTTCCGTATTTTTTCAGTAATTGGTTAGATCTTCCAGTTGATTATGACCGTTTTATGAATGTCATGAATGATTTTAAGTCTGGACAACGATTTACAACTAATTTATCTAGGCAATTGCTAAAGAGTCTGAAAGTGTCCTACCAGTAAAATTTCACCCAAATTGGTTATTAAGTGACTATTTTAGACATTATTCAACCTAACAAATCTAAACTAATGATTTAATTTAGAAACTCCATATGTTGTGTTCAAACACAAAAAATATTTACTACCTAACTAACTAACTTGTTAGAGAAAACAAAAACAAGAAAAAAAAATTAATAGTTAATCTACTATAAGCTAGGTTTATGTCTGATTGTATTTAATTTAATTAATAAGACATTGTGCTAATAAAATTATTTATTTCTTGACCAATTCATATCCATATGACTCTTAATTTTTCTGTTTTATTAATGATTTCCACTGAAGTTTGATTCATCAAAACACCATCTCTTAACAAAATAAGCCTCATTCAGTTGTTTATCCTTTTTTTGTAAAGAGGTGTTTATTCAATAATCAACACTTATTACTTAAAGAACAGACATAAGAGACTTAATAAATTTATTACTAATCATGCAAATAGAAAATCAACTATAAAAATCATATAATCAGTTAGTGTATGACTTGATGATGAGTGAGAGTTTTAATCTCAAAAAAACAAATCCCTTAATATTAGTAGTGACAACTTGTGGACCCTTGTTGATTAAGGCACATCATGCAGCTTATCTCTCCTACATCCCAAAGGGGATAAGTGTAGAGGATCCTAAAGGTGAAATTCCATCTTCTAATAAGTAAAATACACTTATTGTCGAAACCACTTGAAAAAAGTATCCATTTCATTAAGATTTCTTCAATTTTTATCTTCAATATTTTTTCTCTATAATCATAAGAATTAGACTTTTAGTACCCAAACAACCTTGGTCCATGAAATTTTATGGTGTTCTCTTTCTCAATCTATTATGTCTTTCTCCAAAGGATAGCAAGGTTCCTTAATCTCTAGCCTAGTGAGTGAGGCAATTCAAAAAATTAATCTAACTAACAATAAAATTAAGGATCTGCTATTGTGGCCTCACACAACTAATGAAAATAATTTACTAAATCAAGTTACTATGTTATTGTCTTTAATGATATTTTAGATAAATGCCAAACTTTGAGTTACAACGAAGTTGAGGATAAGGAACTTTGGAAACTCATTTGGAGCTTGAAGTTATTACGATCCACAAGTGTACCGGTCATTCTATTATAAGTAGTAAGAGTATCAATTTTATCATTCTCTGCATGAAATATAAAGTTAACATCGTGAGTGTACACATATTGGATTATGCCTTATGCAGATATAAAAAGAAAAATATATGACTATTTTGGGGTTGATTACTACTAATTCAATGTGAATCAATATTAAAAGCACATAAACTACACTTGAGTTTAGCAAGGGATAAAGGCCTATTTTGGAATAGTTTTGATTCATCTAAATGACTTGTACTAAATGAATCACGAATGCAGATTCTAAATGGACATATATCATTAACCAAATTCTAAATTCCACCTAGTCTCTACAAAGTACTAAGGGGCTAATTTCTCAACTTAGGAACCTCTCCCGAGTGATCATATGATCTATTGATTTATTAATACTAAAATGGTTGGTTATATGATTTTTTTTATCTCTCAATCCTAAAATAATCATATGAATCAATATTTAGGTCCACCTATTAAACTCCCTATACCGGGTGTATTCTAAAGGTTGTATCAATCCTAATATGTTACTATTACATAGAATAGCAGATTAAGATGAGTTATGATTCAGTGAAACTATTAAAGATTCATAATTCATGAGTAATGTAATACAAAATCAAAAAAGGTTTCAATGTGAAAAGCACCTTAAGCCAGCTCATGATAGTTTTAACACTAATCATGCTCATAACTAAAGCTAGTATTAAAGAGTTAAAAAAAAGAGTGAATTACAATGATGATGATGTTTACTATTGATACAATTATATAAACCCATGCTTTTCATCTAATAAAAATGTATATAAAATAGTCTTTTAACAACTTTTTAGTCTAAGAAAATATAGATAGACACTAGGTCTAAATATACGGTCAAATGGGTTAAAAACATGGTCCCTAGCATCTCACATTTGTTATACAGTCTGCTTCTTCTCACAAAAACATTCATAACTTTCTCTTTGAAACTTAATTAATCTTGCTTTACAACGTTAGAAACTAGACTTCTTGGGATTTCCAATGGTATATCACACATCACTTGGTTCCTCTCCAATTGTTCCCAACAACTCGTTGAATTGGAAGGACAATTTGTGCTGGGAATATGACGTTATTTGTGTTTTCCTGGGTTTTTACCGACTTTTTTTTAATCCCTTACAAGCAACCCACAAGTGTATTCTAGTCTCAACATCACTTTTCATCTCTCTTTCTTAACATCCAGCTTTTATGTGATCATATCATTGATTCATGCACAAAACAAAATATCTCAAAATGTCCAAAAAATACACAATTCACAACATATATCTAAGAATGAAAAATATGCCAAATTAAGGGATAAGTGCTGCCTTTATGCCCTACAACCCTTGCAAATGATATCTCACACATACCAAGACTATTTACTTCTCAAAATTTAATGTGAGGCTATAAGTACACGAGTAATCTTTTCTACTTTTTTTAAGAATATGAAAGAATTAATAAAATAAATCATCTTTTATTTAATAATTCCAACATATTGGAGACGTGAATCACAAATATATCTCAATCATGCAGGATTCAAGAATTGTATCACTAATCTCAAGGTATACGTTATTCTCATGACTGAACCTTCACCTATTAGTAAGATAGTTATTACAAATATATCTTTGGGTTTGTCAATTGAATATACATAGGTTTAAAATTAGAATGCTTTAGTTACGAAAGAAGATTAGGGACAAATCTAGGATGGATTTCCGACGGAAAGGGGGATGGGGGGGGGGGGGGGTGAGGAGGGGTGAACTTGAATACATGGAATTTAAAACGGTAGCTTTGATTTTTATTAAGTAATTCTGGATTTAATTGCGAACTCTTAGCTTTGGGAACAGATTTTTTTTACCAGCGAAAGACATTTTTTGACTAATTTTTTTTGTCCAAGGTGGTTAATTAGAAAGAGGAAAAGAGGAGTGTTAAAATGACAAACCATTTACTTGTGTCCGTACAATATTAAAATGATTACTCAGACGTTAGTCTTCACAAGTGACAATTTAGTGATTATAATATTCTGCCAAAAAACATTAACCAAATCTCCATCTTTTTGTAGCTTTTGACCGGTAAGATTCCATTGCAACTCAAATGGTCTTGTATTCCCTAGGCCTAGATGTCGATGATTGATTAGAAAAATCAAAAGGTTTTTGTTTTGACTATCAATATCTTGACATGTCAGTATATACTACTATTAAATCCATTTCCTTTTTCATAATCATAAATAAAATAGAATTAGCATTGTAAAGATTATGGATACTTTGAGAATAGGTTTCTATTCATTGTCCATCGAATACGCTAGTGTATTCGTAAACTGTGAACAGGATTTTTGATTGGTTTATAGAAATTTATTTTCAGTTTTTTTTTTATATCATGAGTATCTAGGTTAGCTTTCGCGTCTCACGATTAATCTCATGAAAAATATACACGTCTCTTTGTAAATATTTTTAAGTTAATTAAAATTAGATTATTCATGTTTAAAAAAAAGATTTGAACCATATATCTTTTTCTTTTTCCTCTTTAAGTAATAAAACTCTGGTCAATTAAACTACTCCAACTAGTAAATTTATTTCCAGTACTTGTTTCTTTTATTTGTTTCTAATGTTTCTAATCACTTTTTAATTATATTATACTATGTATTTGATCACGAGAATTTAGGTTAATCTTTTCATTTTTGAAGGTTATGACTCATATAATTTATATTTGACTAAAAAAAGAACAAATAAAAAAATCATAAACTAGGTGTGCATTACATTGCTTGTTATTAGTTCTATATTGTAGGTGAATTTAGAACTTTATCATGACAACAGTTAATACAATTAACTCAAATTAATATAAAAAATTTAAATAAAAACTAATTTATTTAATATTTTGGAGTTCATTATGCTGTATAGCTCTTTTCTAAGTGTTGTTCTTTCTAATTTTTTTTTTCAAATTTATGATTAAATTATCTAGAAAAAAGATCTTGAAGAACACTTTTATATCATATAGAAAAGATGTAGATATCTCTATCCTTTTTAAAAAAACCTATTAAAATCTTATGCGTCAAAAATATTTATAAAATACATAAGGTAAAACTAACTCATTTCCAACATTTCTCTCGCTCTCTCTACAAAACGGTGACAACATAATCAATCTCTCTCTCTCCTCGAAAACAAAAAGACGACAACTGTTGGCATATAGCCTCCCTCCATAGGTTGTTTTAATGTGACAAATTCTCTTGTGATTAGTGTGCTAATTTCTCTTTATATATATATTTATATATATATATATATATATATATATATATATATATATTCTATCTTGCACTATTTTTCATCAAAAACACTTTACATATCATTCTTGTTATGCCTCAGTGTTATATCTTAAGAAACTAATTCTCATACAAATACTTTTATTCATATCCTTGTGTACATTGAGAAATAACTTTCATGATCAACTACAATGATCCTTAGAACGATGTCTCAAACAACTCTCGTTAAGAAGGTTTCCTCATCCGAGCATCGTAGTAAAAGTTACTTATTAAAGGTGTTTTAGAACTTTGGTGCGGTACACCGGACATAGTGTACGGTACACCACAGATGTGCGGACCAGGGCACAGACCAAGGCTAACCCGCAACCAGAAAACGCATTAAACAAATTGTTCATGCGGTACACCGCACAATATCTGCGGTACACCACTGGGAAGGGTTTCCTGGTCAAAGTTAAGGACAAAAGAAATATATCCGTTGGGAATATTAATAGATCCGTTGGACACAAGCCTTATGACCGTTGGGAGTATTTTGCAGCTATAAAAGGAAGGTTTTTCCAAGCTACAAGGACACCAATCATCTACAAACATTAAACGGATAAATTGTTATCATTTAAGAATGTGTCAAAAGACATTTATAGTCAAAATCATGCTTAGTGTGCTACAAAGTTTTTATACACCCATTCAAGGAGTTTAATCCAATAAGACACAAAATTCTATCTACTCAAAAGGAGTCTTTCATGCTTAGTGTTATATCTAAACATTAAGAGTTTATTAGCAAAGTTGTTTCACCCTTTAAACACTTATATTTATCCTCTTAAGTCTAATATTTGTAACATATAGATTAAGAGAGAATTTGAGTATCGGATGTATACTCGGTGTCCTTGTGTTGTGATAGCACAAGAGTTTGTCCTTCGTAGTATCAAAGTGGTTGTAAGGGTTATTGTGTTCTCGACCCGGTTAAGAGAGACACGAGAGTTTAGTGAAAAGCTTGAAATTCTAAGGAGGCTTCCTTAGGTAGTGGATGTAGGGATAACCGAACCACTATACATCGTTATGTACTTTCTATCCCTACTCTATTTATTTTCCGCACTCGATATGTTTGATTATATGCTAGTATGAATATCGTAGTTATTATTATCTAGTTAATCATACTTATGGTAATTTAGTGTAGTAAGAGAATAGGAATTCTATTTACTTGTATTACTTATATATCGATTCTCTAGATTATCCATTGCATGATCCCGTAAGTGTTTGATATTTAGTTGACTTAGAATTTTCTCTTTATAACTTATAATTGTCCAAAAGATTTTTAATTAGGCATTAATCTTATTAGTAATCCTATTCACTCCCCCTCTAGGACTTTCAATTGGTATCATAGCCTAACTCTACGTGAATAGCTTAATCGTTAGTAGAGTAAACGACATGAAATTTAATCTTTTGGAAGAGTCGTCTTCTACACGACCTCCACTTTTTGTAGGCACTTACTATCTTGCTTGGAGAACAAAAATGGAGGAATTTATCAAAGTCGAAGATCCCGATCAATGGAGAATAGTTATGGAAGGTCCATTCGTTCCATACAAAGAAGAGTTAAATGAAGCGGGAGTTCTTAAGTTAATTCAGGAAGACAAATATTATGATGAACTCACCGATGATGATAAAGCTAAACTCACTCAAGATGCAAAACCGATGTACACTATAATATGTGGACTATCCCAAGAGATTTTCTCAAAAATGTTGGATTGCGATTCGGCAAAAGAAATTTGGGATCGTTTGGAATTTATATATGGGATTTTCGAGAATAACGAAGAAGGAGAAAGCATAATTCATGATGAATCTCATGATAATCCCAAACCAAACCATGAGGTAGCAATCTATTCTAACTCTTTGTCACCTCCATATAATTATGATGATATTAGGTATATTTCATCCCTTCTCAATATTCTTGACTTTCATGTCCATTTGAATAACCTTATGTTGAAAAAGGCAAAAATTGTGCAAATGAATTGTTTTAATTGTTGTATCACTTTAGATGATATTTTAGGAAATACTAAAAACCCATGTTTTACAAATATTTTCTCTTCAAATAAAAGTCAACATCTTATGATAAAAAATATAGTAGGTTTTGAAAAAGTGGATGAAGTATATTCCATTGCTCTTAAAATTTTAGAAAATCATCCCTATTTAAATTTCACTCCATTTGATGAAAATGAACTTTTTAAAGAAAAATTATTTTTGGGGTGAAAATTTGGTTATACAAAAGAATGAGAAAAATCATGTTCAAAACCTTCTCGTGATATTTCTATTCGAAAAAGAAGTACTTGCAATTATTGCGGAAAACCTGGTCATCATGTTTCTACGTGTCATTACCACAAACAACTTGAATACGGGTCTTTAATACCTTCGTATGAAAAACCGACATAGATCGTGAAAAGTACTAATCATATTTCCGGATCCACTCCACCTTGGATACCTTAGAAATATTATTGTAGGTGTTGAGCGTCAAGGAAATGAAATTATATACAAGAGGACGTTCAAATCTCGTAACAGAAAAATCCGGTGATTTCCTTCTTTATCTCGTTTTTATTTTTGCTTAATTATGTGTGTATATGTTTCTTTTTATATTTGTGCTAATATATTTTTGATTTTACTCTTTTATTATGCTTGAAATTGTTTAGTTTTTGTTTTGGGGTCTTTTTGTACTTTTTAGAAAGCATAGCGATCTTTGTGACAATTAACTGTTTTCATCATTTCCGAGATCTCTACTTCGTATTTTTTCAAAACAAAAACTGTTTTAGGGGTTTTCAAACACTATCTATATTTTGGGGAGCTTTCAAATTAGTTTCGGGTATGTATGTAAAATGCTTTGTTTTTATTCGTTGTGAAATTGGCATGCAAACTCTATAAACATTTTACTCAAAATTTCCTCTCAAAATTGCCACAAAAATTTTACAAAATTGTTTTTGGGTATCCCTTATATTTACACAAAAACTTTTGGGACTTAATTCTAATTTTTGCAACTTTTTCAAACCCAAAAACAGATTTTTTTTTTGCGGTGCACCGCACTTTTCCACGGTACACTGCACCATGGGGTTTCTATTATGTGCTATTTCCTTTTATTTTTCACCCAGCGTATTCGTCAAAACAGAGTTTTTCTGCGGTACACCGCGATTTAGGGTTTTCGACAGGTATAAACCCGTTCTTATTCTCCTCATTTCTCATTTCTCTTCTGCCTCCTCCGCTGCAGCGATTTCCGACGACATTAACCCCATTTCTCTCCGCCAAAACGCCTCCTTTTCATCTCTAATCCTTCCTCTCCATTTACCCACTTCATTCCACCATGGTTAGACCTAAGAACACAGCTGCTGCTCCAAGGAAGACCACCGCCGGAGCCTCCCCCAGCCGCCGCCGTCCACCATCTCCGGGGAGCTCTCCGTCACCTCCTCCAGAATTTCGACCATATGAGGTACTTCCGGGTAAAGTAATGTGTGCTTCAGCTTTTCCTTTCGGTGAGGATTCTCTTTTCCAACTTTTTGAGCTTCAACGTTGCTTTACTATCTTCCTTTACCAATGTAATAAAATTGCTATCGATTTGGTTGAAGAGTTCTACACGAACTTTGATTACAATTGTGTTAATAACTCCATTCGGTCTAGTGTTGCGGGTATTAGATATATCTACATAAATACACACACGCATACACATACACACACAAATATATAGACAACTTTTCAGCCTCTGGCCGGTCTTGCCGGTCCGGTTTGTCTTCTTGTCAAACGACAGAATCCTACGTGGCATGTGACCGTTGGGTAACGGCCTTTTCCACTGGTATGCCGGTCCTGGAGCCGGTAATGCCAGTCTGGTTCAATGAAAATGCACTGGAAAACATTTTTTATTCATGGAAGCTATACATTTATATAGAGAACAAGGCATGACAAGTGTGATGCAATATTTAGGGGGTTTTTAGATACGATTTGGAAAATATTAAAACATGATTAAAAGGACGTTATGCCAACAAAGGCATCACAAGAGTGGTGGTGATATTACTGGAAAAGAGAATGATGGTGATGCTAGATGAAGTAGAAAGGAGAGGCAGTTGAGACGACAATGTATATATATATATATATATATATATATATATATATATATATATATATATATATATATATATAACTGTAGGTTTGTGTAGAGCAGAAGTAGGAGTGGAGAATGGGCTGATTGAGCTTATTAAAATTTTAGGGTTTTTTAAAGAATTTTTAAAATTTGACCATTAATTTAATTATTTTATTTAAGATAATATTTATTTAAAATTATAAATTATTTTTTAATTGTAGTATATCAATTATACTCCTACAACGTAATCGCTCAACGTCTAGATATACGTTCACCAACAGTTAGACTAATTTGTAAAGTTGTGTATTGCGTTGCCTCTTTTAAAACATTGAATACCCATTTGTCCATACGCGAATTTTGCAGTTACCGCATAAGGATTTTCCACAGATATATAATATGTTTATATTAAACTTATATTCTAGTCGCGGTAATGTCTTACGTGTTACGTCGTTTTCTACAGTGTAGGTTAACATCCCCGCAAGGTGAATAAAAGACCACTAACAAATAAAATATATTCTAAACAAGTAATCAATATTTGATTCATATTATATATTTTTTCTGTTTAATGGTGTTTAATGGTCTCAGTAGTATAAAAGAAATGGTGTTTTGTAATAATGAATATAATTATTACAAACATAGACCGGAAGTTTCGAGGTTTGCATGTTTGTAAGGAAATTGACAAGATAGTTCGGGATTTCGTTTGGGGTAGTGGCGAAGAAGGGCAGAAAATTCATTGGTTATCGTGGGAGAAGCTATGCCGTACAAAATCAGAAGGTGGATTGGGTTTTCGTGAAACTAGGGATTTCAATAGGACGCTATTGGCGAAGTTGGGTTGGCGAATTCTGAAAAATGACCACGCGTTGTGGGCGGTGGCCTTAAAAGAAAAATACTTTAGTGAAGGCTTACTTAATCGGGTAGCAAAAAATTCCGACTCTATGATGTGCAACGGGATTCTTGAAGGTGAAGAAATACTTTTGAAAGGCGTTGAATTTACTTATGATAATCAATTAGGTTGATGTAAGTGGAAACATGAGAAAGCTGGAGGGTTTTCCGTGAAGTCAGCTTATAACTCGACGTGAAAGCCTGTTACGGAAGTGAACTTCAAATGGGATAAAGTGTGGTCTCTAAAGTGCCCACAAAAAGTCAAGATATTACTATGGAGGGCCGCTTGGGGTAGGTTACCCACTGCCGTTAACCTTGCTCACCGTGGGGTAAATATTAGTGGAATCTGTACGGGTTGTGGGGTCGAAATGGAAACGGAACTTCATCTATTTAGAGATTGTAGCAGGTACGTGGACCTCTGGAAAGAATGGCCGGAACTGGTATTGTTGCAGAATAGGTCGCGCAAGCTCGAAATGGAGATGCGAACTGTCCTTGCTCGATCATCTGTTGATGCACTTAACGAGACAGCAGGCCTCGAAGACTTAACAGAAGATGGTTATTTTTTCTGCTGCAGCAGAATTTTCGAACCGCAATGCTGCAGACCAGGAACGAAACTGCAGTCAATTTTCGCGTATGGGTGTTGGTCTTCATCAGCTTCTTCTCGGACAGCAGCCTGGTGTTACAGCATGTGCACAAATGCTGCAGATGATTAATCATGAACAACAGCAGCAGC
Organism: Nemophila menziesii; assembly: GCA_029959085.1. Lineage (NCBI taxonomy): Eukaryota > Viridiplantae > Streptophyta > Magnoliopsida > Boraginales > Hydrophyllaceae > Nemophila > Nemophila menziesii. The sequence goes on along the minus strand of JARWIR010000064.1, from coordinate 1,430,462 downwards.
CTAAGGCGAGTTTGGCTTGGTGGAGTGAGATCCTGAAGTGTAAAGGAGTATCAAATGGATTGGAATTGAGGACAATCGCACTTGCTACCATGTGGACTATATGGGTGGACTGAAATGACTGTATTTTCAATGAAGGCAAAAGGAAAAAATCGACCCGAACATTGAGGTATATTATTGAAAATAATGCAATTGATTACGTGAAAGCCTGGGGCAAGGAATTAGATGGTGGCTTGATCGTATCTGCAAAGAGCACCCTGGTCAAATGGGTCAAACCAGTAGTGGGCTTTAAATTAAATATTGACGGGAGCTATAAACAAGGGTGTTCGGATGCAGGAGTAGGTGGAATATTTCGGGATACAAGTGGCAGTTATATAGGGGGTTTTGCGGGAAGAACTAAGGCACATTTGGCTTTTGATTCGGAACTTATTGCGTTGCATTTTGGATTAACTATGGCTATTCAAAGGTCCTATGGGATGGTGGTTGTAAAAACCGATTCGCTAGAGTTACACGCGCTAGTGAAGGGCGGTGGGAACGATGGGAGTTGGCTAGACGTGCTACTAAAAGAATGCAAGGATATCCTTGCATCTCACACGAGTTTTGAACTGGTTCATGTCTATTGGGAAGCAAACTATTATGCGGGCTTTATGGCTAAATTGGGTAATCAATTAGAGGGCGAGCCGACTTATTTCGCAGATCATCCTGAAGGCTTGAAGAAGCTAATCATGAAGGACAAGTGTGGTTTAGCTACTCCTATAGTTATATTGTGCTCTCCTTAGGGAGTTTTGTAAGGCATGTATGATTTACCGGTCGATTTAGACCTTAGTTGTAACAAAAAAAAATATAATTATTAATATTTCTTTTATATATATATATAACGATAGTAGTATTACTATTATTTAACAAATTGAATAAAGAAATACAAATCGTTTAATTTTTTGGGTGAAGCATGAATAGAGGCAAGTGAAAGCAATAGCAAAAATGTTAGAATTTTTAGTAAACAATTCCCCGCAATTCGTGCGCTCCTCTTTTTCTTTCTTTTCTTTGTGAGAAACGATGCACCGACTCACTGTGGCGTCACGTGAGCACGTGATAACAAAAGCTACAAACTCCTTTTTGCTTCCCCTCTTACCACAATGAATAAGTTTTGCTGAAGACAGAAGAAGAAGATAGATACAAGGCTGACCCTACTAGTTCTTCTCATAGTAAGGTAAAAATTATCCAACAAGTACAAACAAAACCTCATTTTATCCTTCTTTACTTTTCTTCACTCCTCTCTCACTCATACACCCACGCACTCTCTCCTATTACTTACTTTTGCTGATTTATAACCAAGAAAGGTAAAAAAAGCCGTGAAAGTAGAGAAAAGTGATGAAAGAGAAAGAGATGAAGTAAAACTACAACAAAGCTAGAGATATTTCCATAAGAAGTTCAAGAATACTAGAGAGAGAGAAAAACAGAAAAAGTAAGAGAAGAGATGGTGGGCTCAGGAGCATCAGATAGAAGCAAAGAAGCAGTTGGGATGATGGCCCTTCACGAGGCCCTCAGAACCGTTTGTCTTAACACAGACTGGACTTACTCAGTCTTCTGGACCATTCGTCCTCGCCCGTATGTTCTCTCTCTCTCTCTCTCTCTCTCTTAATTATCACTCTCTTTGATGTTGTTTCTTCATTTTTTACAGACGTATCAGAGGTGGTAATGGCTGCAAAGTTGGTGATGACAATGGCAGCTTGTAAGTTTACTTCCTTGTTGACAAAAAAAAAAAAAAAAAAAGGAGTTTACTTCCTTAAGTTTCTCGTTCCAATTATTGTTGTCTAAAGACTTTTGTACCTTCTTCTTAGTACTATTTAGTACAACAAATTAATTTTGTTCCCTATTAGCAAAACGTTTGTTTCTTTTTACTGTTCTCGAATTTATTACTAATAGTAAAAAATGGATAGTTGTCAAAATTTATTTTCGATTAAGTTTATGTGAGATTTAAATTTTTTAGTTAGTAAGTAAATGTTTTCAAGTATTAGCAAAAAGTTTTTTCTTTTTACTGTTTCTCATCATTATTAGTATTAATGAAAAAAAGGGTAGTTTGTCAAAATTTAATTATGCCTAAGTTTTTGATAAAAGTTTAATTTTTATTTTGTAAATTTTTTCGACTATAAACAAGAAGTTGGTTTCTTTTTACTGTTTCTTTATACTAGTTTTTTTACTGTTTTTTAATTTTTTTTACTGTTTCTCGTTTTATTACTGATAACGAAAAGTGGGTAATTGTCAAAATTTAAACTTGATTAAGAAAGTGTGGAAAAGGTAATTTTTTTTTATAATTTTGCAGGATGTTGATGTGGGAAGATGGATTTTGCAGAGGAAGGAGTTCTGAAGGATTAGATGAAATGGACGGTGAAGATCTTGTCCGAAAAGCCTTCAGCAAAATGTCTATTCAGTTATATAACTATGGAGAAGGGTGGGTACTTGGTAGGTGTTTTTGTATATATAAGGATATTAATTCTATCACAACTAAAATTACTACTTTACCTCTAAAAAACTAAAAGTAAAACAATAAAAAAAATGGGCATGATTGATGGAGTATTGCATGTATTGTTTCTGACTATGGTGTGTTTACAGGTTGATGGGAAAAGTTGCTTCGGATAAATGTCATAAATGGGTATTTAAAGAGCCTACTGAATGTGAACCTAATATTTCTAACTATTGGCAAAGTTCATTTGATGCTGTATGTATATGTCATATTGCTTTTGATTCTTTAGTACTTTTTTGTTAATTAAGCTCGTTATACTTTTTTTCTTGATCTAGCTTCCCTCGGAGTGGACCGATCAATTTGAGTCGGGGATTCAGGTCATAATCTAAACTCTACAAGTATTTCTTGCTTCTTTTTATCGCAGTGGGCCCGTAGGCCCGTTTGGATTATCCTAAGATTAAAGAATAAATGATCCGGTAGGCCCAAGATGGCGGGCTTCGCTTGTGAGTTTTCTATTTGTAAACGGGAAAACTCGCACGTGGAGCCCATATCACACTATTTTCTCCACCCGCGCCTCTCGGACCCGGGTCTTTGGACGATCCAAACGGGCCCACGTCTTTAGGCTGGGAATATTTTTTGAAAATGGCAGCCCTATGCTATGATTTATAGTTTTTCTTTTAGGCTAGTCATTTAAATTTCCTGACTAACGCGTTAATTCGTCAAATACTTTGATTTGCGTTGATCAGACTATAGCAGTGATTCAAGCTGGTCATGGCCTTTTGCAACTCGGTTCCTGCAAAATCGTGAGTTTACTTATTCTTTAACTCATCCTTTCCATGAATGATATGTATCTGGATGCATTATTTGGGTCCGTTTGGATCATCTTATAATGGCAAAAGGTTCAATATTGAAATAATTTAAGAGGTCCTGGGTCATATATTCTTCTTTGCTTCATGGGCCTATAGATGATTCAAAAGGTCCCACATCATGGGTAAACGTAGAAGTAGCTTGTGACCACTAAAAAAGATTTACTTTCATAGTATACTGAAACAAAATCCTAGATTTGTCCTTTTTAGGGACAGCATCTTTATATTCTTGAGTAGTGACCACTCTGATATTTAATGTATCCACAGATTCCCGAAGATCTTCATTTCGTGCTAAGAATGAGACACACCTTTGAATCATTAGGCTACCAATCTGGTTTCTATCTATCACAGCTATTCTCATCCACAAGAAACGCCACATCATCAACTCCGATGCCTCTAAAGCAACCAACTATTCCAATTCGTCCACCTCCTCCACATTTTAACTGGGCCCCACCCGGTCCTCGCCCACTCCCAAACACGGGGTACCATAACTCGGGTAGACTCGGTATTCCACAGTCTAAAGACGAAACTCACATGTTTCTCATGCCACATTCATCCGAACCTTCACATGATATGATGGGAGGAGATCATGAAAACGATATCAAATGGCCGAACGGACTATCGTTCTTTAACGCTCTCACGGGTCGAACCGATGAAGCTAAACTTCTGTTTAATCATGATGGACCGGGTCAAAATTCCGATGGGTCGACTTTGCATAATAATAATAATGAGTTTTTGAGTTTAGATAGTCACCCGAAGATGGATAACAAGTATAAACGAAGCTTTACTCTTCCGGCTAGAATGGCTTCATCGTCTTCTTCAACTTCACTTGATCAGCACCAGCAGAATAATCCGGGGGAGTATAGAAATGAAGGGGGAATGTATTCCGATGTTATGGAAACTTTCATGGAGTGATTTATTTAGTTTTGGATTGTAAGGGAAGGGAAGGGAGAGAGATGTATTTAACATAAGCTTTAGCTAGCTTTAGTTGTTTTCTAACACTTGTTTGTTCTTGTTTTCTAATGCTTGTTATTTCTTTTATCTTATTTAAGTCATTTGCAATTTGTTAAACATTTGTGGTTTATCTCATACTTCATTATATGAAGGAAACATGGCATGAAGTACTCAAGGTAACCGTAGAATTGGGTTGCACGACCATTTTGTTAAAACATGCTACTGAACAGGGGCGGAGCCAGGATTTTTTGTTAGGGTGGGCTAAGGGGGTTTGGGGGCAATGATCTCGAAAAAAATTATTTTGTCGTATTTGCACGATAAGTCTACATATTATGCAAAAATTGTTAGATAGATCCTTATATAATGCTAAAATGCACTATAAATCCCTATATTGTGTAAAGATTGCAATATAAGTCTAAATATTATTTTTTTAAATTTATCATTCGAAAAATTTGTTTTTTTTATTCAAAATAACATACATTTTGTTGTAAAAAAACAAAAGATCCTATGAATAAAATCATTTAAAGTCTAATAAAATAAATTTTAAAATTTAGGGGGCCCAAATGAAATTTTTTAAAACATTTAAGAGTTAATTACAAAAAATCTATGAAAAAAAAATTATAACGAACCAAGAAATTGAATATTTAATAGTATTTACGTTTCAATTTCATTAATAAATTTTATTATTTGATAGAATTAATCTCTAAATTTTAAATTAGGGAGGGCTAATTTTATGCTATAATTTTTTTTTGGGTAAATTACCCAAGGGGTCTTGAGAAAAATTAGTGTGCCACATAGAAGCTACTAAATTTCTCTCTCCTACTTAGAGGCCACAAAAATGTTAAAAGTCATTATTACCCTTACAATTTAAAAATCATAAAATATTATAGAGACTCTTCGTTACCCGCTCAAAACACTTCTAACATTACACTCTCTCTCCTCTCTCTTTCTGCAACTTTCTCTCTCTGATTAACACGACACTGAAGCGACACTCAGCACTCCGGTGACCACTGTAACCGCCGCTCAGAACTCCGTTAACATCTCTAAACAACAACCGATCAACGTTCGATCAAAACTCAGAACTGTAACCGACATTTTGAGGAAAAGCAGAGCACCGATCAACAATACAGCGGCGATAGACGGTCGATTACTGATTAAATCGACGAGTTACTGATTAAACTCAGAAAAATGGCTAGTTCATCGCGCGCAAGGAGTTCGAAGAAGGATAAAAAGGTATTAAAGACCTTTGTTTTTTACTTTTTGCTGTGTTTTTCGTATTTTGTTGAGCATTAATACGAACCTTAGGATTATGTTAGGTTTTGATTAATGCTCAGCAAAATAAGAATGTTTAATTTCTGTGCATGTTACGTTTTATGTTTAGATTGTGTTTATTAGGCTTTGCATGTTCTGATTATGTTAGATTTTCTTATGAACTGTTAGATTTTGTTTTTAATCTGAGTATATTTTAGGAAATTCTATTGAAAATTACCTATTTTGGTCGTACTCAGTGAAATTGAATAGTTTAGTTGATAACAGTAAGATTAAAAGCTCAGAAAGATTGAAATTGTATGATGTTTGGTTGATAATACTAGTTAGAATGTTATGAAAGATGATAATTATGCTCAATATGTTGTTTATGAGATCATAGATGCAAATACTCAGAACTTTTTGCGCATACTCAGTACTTTTGGCAAAAAACTCAGAACTTTTTGTGCATACTCAGAACTTTTACGCATATACTCAGAACTTTTCCCCCGCATACTCAGAACTTTTTACACATGCTCATTACTTTTGCTCATACTCAGAACTTTTGTTCATATTCACCATGCTTTATTCATAGTGTTATGCCCAGAAATGTTATGTTAAAGTATTGCTCAGAACTTTAATGCTCAGAAACTGTTATGCTCACTAAAATTTGCTCTGCTATATGTTTTTGCAGGAAAAGCAACCCAAGGAAAAGACTGATCTACAATATAGATCAACACTTGTTGGATTGTTCACTATAATAAAGAATGACAAATTCAAGGTAGAGTTTCTCGGGAAAGCCAACAAGACACCCTTCCACCGACTGTGGATGGGTTTATTCGAGAAAAGACAAGAGTACCAGGTTTTTAAGAAATCCGATCTTGTTACTAGACAAGTTATAGAAACTTTCGACAGAGAAAAACAAAGATTCATCATTGCGGGTAAGCGATTGAAAATGACTGCGAAAGAAGTCAAGATTATTATGGGGATAGAGTGTGGGAAGGTTGAGTTGCCTGATTTCACAGAAGATGAACTAAACGAAAACAGTCAATGGTACACAAGAAACTTTGGTGATCTGAAAAAGGGAAAATTAAACCTGAAGAAGCTGGAAGAAAGAATAGAAGTGATACTAGATGGGCCGGTTACTGAGCAAGCTCAGGAGGATATGGCGATATTACTGAGCTTGTACACAGTAACGACTCTTTTGTTTGCAACTAGAAATTATAATATTAGGAAGCCCTTCTTAAAGTTGTGTGAAGACCTACACAACATGAGGAAGTACGATTGGGCTAAGGGTGTTGTGGAGGATACGATGACGGGGATAAATACTTTCGAGGACGTGCATTCCGTTATGGGTGGATTGTGTGTACTTATGGTAAGTAGTACTTTGATATAAATTTGTCCTTGCTCAGAACATTGTTCAAACACTCTGAACTTTTTTGCCTATACTCAGTACTTTATCTTTAAACCTTGCAGGCATGGTACTATGAGCATGTTGAGGTCGGTTGTTTGAGGGATGCAGGTGCGAAACCCAGAATTTTAAAATGGAATTACTTCACTGGCTTTAGAAAGGCAGACCCACTTCGGGTCACCGAGGACAAGGTAAACAAAGTATAGTATGTTTTTTTAATTTTACTGAGTATGAAAATATTAGTGGTTAATTTTGTTGTGTAAATGTTTATAGGTGCATAGAAGGAAACTAGAGCCAACTGAGGAAGAAGAACAATGGCTTGTAGTACCCATAATACCCGAAGCTGAAGTACAGAATCAGGACAATGCTGAGGATAATCAAGCTGTTGATGGTGGTAATGAAGGTGTTGAGCTTGAGGGTGGTAATCAAGTTGTTGATGGTGGTAATGAAGGTGTTGAGCTTGAGGGTGGTAATCAAGCTGTTGATGGTGGTAATGAAGGTGTTGAGGCTGCTAATGAAGGTGTTGGTGTTGGTGTTGGTGTTAATAATCAAGATGTTGGTGTTGTTAATCAAGGTGTTGAGTGTGGTAATGTAAATGTAGATGATGTTGTTCTTAATCAAGAACTTGAGGATATAAATGAAGATGAGGGTGCTGATAAAGATGCTGTTGAGGTTGATAACGATAAAAATGACGATGATAATGAAGTTATTGGAGAAGGTGGGAATGATGAGCGTGAGGATTGGAATGATGAGCCTGTGGATGATTGGCTTAACTCTCATGGGGATGGTGAAGAAATTGATAGGGAAGAGATGGTTAATAATGAGATGGTTGAAGAGGAAGAGCGACAAACGGATGTATCGAGTGATCCAGAGGAGATGGTAGTGGAGGACTCGTTAGAAGATGGTCCACCAAAAGGAGGTGAAGACGAGAAGATGGAAAGTGCTGAGTTGTCTGAGAAAGCCAACACAGATGAGCCTGAGGGAGTTAAAACAGGCAAAATGGTGGAAAACAAGGAGGTGGGCTCTTCAAAATACACATCCTGTGGTGCAAAAGAGATGGGATCGGGGTCGAAGAATCCTTTAGTGTTGAGCATGCGTGAGAGAATAAATGATGCCGTGTGTGAAATTGAAAGATTGACAGAGGAGATTCAGAGACTAGAGAATGAGAATATGTTGTTAAAGGTGTTTGAGAATAAAAATGTTGAACTTAAGAAAAATAACAAACAACTGAGCAGGAGGCTGGAATCAGTTGTAGAAGAATTGAAGGAGACTAAAAACAAGTGTGAATCACAGGAAACGGAGAACCTTAATCTGAAAAAAGAAAAAAATAGACTCGTTGAAGAGAACGAGAATCTGAGCAATAGACTCAGACAAATAGAAAATGAATATAAAATAATGGAGGATGGACAGGAATCTATTGTGAATGGAGCTTTGGAGATAGAAGAACAAAATAAAAAACTCAAACAAGAGATCGCATCGCTCCAAGAAATTAACAAGATGGTGAGAAGAGGGGAGGTTGAAGTGGAAGAAGAAGATGAGGAGAAAAAAGACGGGGAGGGAGATCAGGTTATGAGTCGGGAGGAGGAGGTTAAACTCGATGGTGTGGTGAAGATGGCGTGTGAAGAAAACCAGGGGACCGCGAGTCAGACAGTTGCGGGACCAAGCAACAAACAAGAGACAAGGAAAGAATATCGAACATATACTCCGGGATCGATTACCCGGAATGTAAAGTTAAATAAGCGATCTGTAAAAATCGCTTACACTGATATTGTGGAAGATCAACCGGCTAAAGTAGCAGAGAAAAGGAAGAGAATAACATTACGAGAGAAAAAACCTGCGAAACTTGTCAAGACTAGAACAAAGCCTGAAGAAATCGGATCATCGCAACCACGATTCGATCTTCTGAGTGCATCACAGGACGATGATGAACAGCCAAATCAGACAAAAATGGAGAAGCCACTCGAGAAGCAGGACAAGGGCAAGCAGGTCATGGTAGAAGAGTATAAAGGTCCGAAATGGTTCTATAAGAGTGTTGCAAACAAAGCAGATCATGATTGGTTGATCAATAAGACGAAAAAGCAGCGAATTGACGCAGTATGGGCGAAAGATGCAATTGCTGTATCGGGAAACGAAGCACTGAATGTTGCACACAGATGTGCATTGCCATCTGAGGTATGAATTCTCACCAAGTTAAACAAAACAACACTCAACAAAAAGTTCTGAGTATTTCATATATACTCAGCAGAACCATGGGTATAGTTGAAAACTCAGAACTATTGTTGAGTGCAAACTCAGGACTTTTGTCATGCAAACTCAGAACTTTTTTGTAAAAATCTCAGGTACTTGAAGCTATGCTTTTCATGATAGATGAAGATTTTGGTGATGGAAAGACAGGTCTTCTACACAGAGTTACGTATCAAAACACAGAATGCTACGTAAGTGAATCATATACAATTACATAAAAAGAATAGTTTTAATAAAGTAAACTACTATAATTGATAATTGTATTGTTTTTTTTAACAGCAATACATTGAACGGGATATGGAAGAGTCAAAGAATATATTGGTAAAGGAAGCTTTTGCTAGGAACTGCAAGGAGTTCGATTATACGCTTCTGCCAATTTTCGTAAAAGACGGTCAGAGTGGAAGCCATTGGAGCTTGATGGTGTATGACAGGCAGTATTGTACCTTCAACCACTACAACTCGATATGCAATAAAGGCGAAGGGTCGATAGGTTTAAAGACAGAAATGGCTGCAAAAAGATATCGAGATTACCTAGTGGATTCGGTGCTCAAGGCGAATAATCAAAACCCAGGAGAAGTATACAAACTATTTCACATGGAATCGCCTCAGCAACAACAGGGAAGTTTAGATTGTGGTGTCTTTGTTCTAATATGGGCAAAGAAATTCTATAAGGAAGGAAAATTCTCGAGCCACCCAATCAAACAGAGTGTGGTAAATTCAATGAGGGCCGAGATTGTGAGTAAATTGTTACGCCATGATCAGTTTTCTCAGAGGATCAGTTGTGGTTGAAAATCACTACTTTTTAATCTTTTCATGTAAACTCAAAACTTTAATCATGCTAACTCAGTACTTTTGTCATTCACTATAAACTTTTATCAGAAACTTTTGTCATTCACTATAAACTTTTGTTGGAGACTTTTGTCATCCAAAACTCAGTACTTTGATGATGTAATATTTTGTTTGAACTAATCTTTATCGTATTTTATCGTACTTGTATGTTTATGGTTAAATTGATGTTTATCGTATTTGAATGTTTAGAGCAGATTAATGTTTATTGTTTAATTGATGCTATTAGAACTCTAAATCAACAAAGTATAGAAAATGTAATCAACAAAAAAAGCAAAGTATAGGATAAAACTCAGGAAAAGTCTTAACAAGCGACAAAAACGCAATAAAATCAATAAAAAATGCTAAGTAAAAAGTTCTGAGCATAAGCCATAAACTCAGAAATGTTCTGAGTATGTATATCAGAAAAATGTAAAAAAAGTTCATTGTATAAACCCCCTAAGTAAAAAGTTTTGAGCATAAAGTCAAGAACTCAGAAATGTTCTGAGTATGTATATCAGACTATGAAAAGTTCATTGTAAAAAACCCTAAGTAAAGAGTTCTGAGCATGTGCCATGGACTCAGAAAGAGTTCTGAGCAAAAGCCATGGACTCAGAAAAAGTTCTGAGCATTGACTGCATATAACAAAAAAAAACACTATAAGTACTTCGTAAATGAACCAATCAAAAAGTACTAAAGCTTAATACATGATAAAAACAAAAGTTCATTACAAAAGAATCATATGGCAGCCCTGCATGTTGAGCGGTTGTGAGTTCCAATCTTGTGACACCTTCCACATCGCATGAGCCTAACTGGTTTCTCGGTAAATGAACGATGACGCTTAGACTGAGGCCTGCCAGGTGGAACTCTACATGGAGGAGGATGGATAATCACGGAATCATCTAGTGGGACGGCTACCTCAAAAGTCGACATGGGAGGAATATTCTTTGCATAAGATTTTCTGTAGGAATCAACATGAAAATATGACTCAACGTATTCAAAAGGGTTAACAACTCCAGCAGACGACAACGCACATATCGCGTGTTGGCAAGGGAAACCGAGTTCTTGCCATGAACAACAAGAACATGTCCGAGCTACGATGTCTACAACCATAACGGGATTTGACCCGACCTGGTAAAGATTAAGAGTTGACTGTTTAACTGCCCATGTGGAGCTAAGTCCAACATTTGTATTGTAAAGTGTCATAATAGACGGGCATAGTGGCGTGGTCCACTTAGATGAGGTTAGCGAACGATCGTGGTACCATTGCATCAGTTTAACTCGCAACGCATCGATAAGCTGTGAAATGGGAAGACTCCTTTGCTCTAATATCCAATAATTGAAAGATTCAACTGCGTTTGAGGTCATCTCACCGTAACGTCGCCCAGGGAAGTGAGCATTAGCATAGTTCTCCTTCGGTAATGAACTGAGAAAATCGATAATCTTTTGTTTACCTTCAAGAATCCATATTGCCATAAAGTGGTCATAGTGTTGAGTCGTTGGAGCGCGTGCAACTGTGTTCATAAGATGAACCATTCGATCCTTGAAAAACGTTGAACCCTTCACCGAGACACGAATATTTTTCTCTATATGTTTTGTACAGAAACTATGGCTTTCGTTCGGGAAAACAGATTTCACGGCATTTAATAGTCCCTTATTACGGTCAGATATGAAAGTAAGTGGTCGACCGCTTACGAGAGGTTTCAAGAATTCCAGGAATCCGGTCCAGCTAACTGTATCTTCACCGGGGACTACACCAAAAGCAACAGGAAATAACCCTGTGTACATAAAAAAAAGAACTGAGTATGGTCAAAAAAAGTTCTGAGCATGTGCAATTGGCTCAGAAGAGTTCTGAGCAAAGAGCCATGAAAAGTTACTGAGTATAAGTTGAATACTCAACAAGTTACTGAGTATAAGTTGAATACTCATGAAAGTTGAATACAAAAAGTAAAGTGCTAACCTTGGTTACCATCTTTAGCGGTAGCAACAACTAACATTCCCTTGTATTTGGATTTCAGGAAAGTGCCATCCAAAAATAACATCGGACGACATGATCCAAAACCAGCTAGGGATCCACCAAAAGCAAAAAAACAACGATGAAATACACGAGAAACAGGATCACACTCGACCGAAAACGCTGTATCCGGGTCAAGCGCTTTAAGCTTCTCAAAATAAGTCTGCAAACGATTAAACGAGGAATCGATATCGCCGAATAGATGGTCCTTCGCCTTGTTGACCGTGCCCCAAGAAGTTTTGTAAGAAATATCAAAACCGTAGCTCTCCTTTAGAATAAATTGAATTTCTCTTGGCCTAAGAGAAGGATTCGCATGAACCTCGTCTGAAATAACATGAGATAACACGCTAGAGTCCAACCTATCGCTAGACATCTTCTTGTAAACGTGTCCGCATGTATGAGTAGGCCTATAAGTCCTCACGTACCAAAAACCGTTAAATTTCTCTGGAGAAACATAGACGTACCATTTGCAGCCCTTGCTAACCTTATAAAAGCATTGTGCGCTAATACGACTCTTATTGTTATGAATAAAGTCAAACTCAAAACCTTCAACTGCGGCTTGTTTACAAAGAGTTAAGCGAAATTGTTCGGCACCGCCCATAAAACACTGCCCATTATATTGTAAACCAGATTTCCACGAGTCGCTTCTTAAATCCTTTACTTCGTGTGTGAAAAAGGATGGAGGGGGGTCGGATATGAAAGGTTCGGGACTAGATTGTATAGGCGCGGGTTGAATGAGTTGAACAGCTGAACGGGAGGAAACGGTGTAAGGTAAACAAGCTCGTTTGTCGGAAACACAAATATCCATCTTATCGTATTTGCCACGCTCCAAAATCCACTTGATCGTGGTGAAATCAGATTCATTATCTAGTCTGGAATCTTTGTAATCACCAATAGTATACGATAAACTAACAGAACCGTCAAACGAACCCCATCTTTTGACTGCAAAATCCTTTATCGAATTGAAGTCGACCAACTTGTTGAAAGGCAAAAAGACATGGTCTATACCAGCCTTGAACACAACAAGAACATCGAAATCCATATCACCTGGAAAATGAGAACTCAGTAAAACAAACAAAAAGTTCTGAGCATAGGCATAAAAGTACTGAGCAAAAGAGTAACTAGTGCTGAGCATAGGCATAACACAACAAAAAGGTACTGAGTATAGTCATGACTAGTACTGAGCGTAAAACAACGCAAAAAAGAAAGTGCTGAGCATAGGCATAAAAAAAAACAAAAAGTACTGAGCATAACACTTATAGAGTAACTATAGTACTGAGCATAGACATAACACAAAAAGTTCTGAGCATAGACATAACACAAAAAGTTCTGAGCATACGCATATAGTACTGAGCATAAGAGTATAAACAAAAAAACAGAGCATAGGCGTAAGATAGTACTGAGCATAGGCATAACACACCAGAAAAGTACTGAGTATATGATAACAATAGAAAATACTGAGTGTATGTATAAGATAGTACTGAACATAGGCATAACTATTGCGCGAGCACAGAAAAACCTATTGTGCTGAGCATACGCATGACACAACAGAAAAGTACTGAGTATATGATAACTAGTGCTGAGCGTAAAACAACACGAATAGAAAAGTACTGAGTATTAAATAAAAAACATGTAATTACTGAGCATGAATGCATGCAAGTACATAAACACGTATTATAATCATAAACGAGCAAAAATCTGCTGAGAGTGTGCAATAAACAGAAGATTGGTGAGATACAACGCATATCGATGAACACAAAGGATGAATAACGATAAACAACTACTCAAACACGAAACAAGTAACAAAATAAACAATTCTAGCAAAAAAAAAACACAGAATCATAGAAAAAACAAAAAAACCCAGCTAAAACAAGCAAAAAGGAAGAATACAGTAACTTACGTGAGCGCGAGAGGGAGAATAATAGCGAGAGAGAGAAGAATAACGCGAGAGAGAGCAGATGAAGATTATGAGCGAAAGAGAGAATAACCAAGCGAAACGACGAAGATGAAGATAGAGAGCGAGAGAGAGAAAGACCGGAGCTTTAGTGTCTTAGCATGGATAGAGAGAGAAACGTGTTAATATGTGTTAGTTATGTGATAGTTATGTGGGAGAGTGTGTTAGGGTTTATAATTTATTATATATAGTGTCCAAAAAACAAAGAAAAACATTTGAGGGTAGAAAGGTAATTGCAAAATTAGGGTTCTAGTGTTAAAATTAGTTTGTGGCCTTTAGTAAGAAGAGCCAAAATAGCCGGTCTTGTTGGGTCACGGTGTAGTGATTTCAAGACCCTTTGGGTAATAATCTCTTTTTTTTTACTTATATTTTTATCTATTTTTAAAAAAAAAATAGGTTAAATTATAGTGGGCTGGGTAAGTTGGGGTGGGTTTCAGCCCACCTCAGCCCACCCCTACATCCGCCCCTGCTAGGTTCTTATTAGTCTCGGCTTTAGTCTAAAGTAAGAAAATTAACAAACTAAACTCAAATTTTAGCGTTTCAAGCTTATAGGCTTTCACTATTTGCAAGTTGAACTTAAGGCTATGGGAAGTGAGTTACTGTTAGTAATGGTTGGAATTAGGCTTTATTACTTCATATTGATGTGGTTAGGCCTGTGCTAAAACGTTGGTGAACTATCCATTGGATAGCTTTAGTTCATATAGAGCAGTTATTAAAAAATAGGAGCAGTTATGATTGTTAGGAGGTGTTTTATGTGTATATCGAGATTGACGAATGATATAAACATTTTTAATTATATCACCAAATTTATCATTCATGACTAGGGATGGCAACGTATCGGGTTTTTGTAAAAATTCTAAAAACCATAACCATAACCGTTTTTATAATTAAAAACCATAACCTAACGGTTTAAACTATCGGGTTACATTTTTCAAAACCATAACCGTATTATTTGGTTTCGGTTTTTTAAACGGTTTTGTGGTTTTTAACCGTATTCAAATGATAATTTAATAAATATATTAACTTTCATATAATAAAACTACATATATAAAAGAAAACTCCAAGGTTTATAAAAAATTGTATTGGTATTTGATTAAATTACATATTTATTATCTAATTGGTTAAAGAGACAATTACCATCTAAGTCATCAATTTAACAATAATAGCCTTCCAGCATCTTCTCATAAATATTGTCTATAAAAGTCCTAACAAAATATATATGTACCAAATTTACCCCTATTTTAATATTATATCTTATTCTCTCACGATTCACTATCTTTTTAATTGTTAAACTTTCAGTTCCTTTCACACCCACCTCCACCGTTAATACCACATCTTAGCCTCACCTCCACCATCTGCCTCACTGCCGACAGCATCTCCACTGTGCCTCACCGTTGCCTCCATCTCCTCCCTGCCTCACTGCGTTAAGAGTATTCTTGGTGCTGCATATGATAGTATCGTTAACTCCAAATCGAAGAGAAACAAGCTTCAATTAGCGGATACATGATGAAATCGAGCTTCAATCGAGCTTCAACAACAATAAATCATGGCTTCCAAATCGTCCATCTCCGGCTCCTCACCTTGACCGTCCATGTCCGTTCCAGTTTCGTTTCATTTTATCTACATCAACACAAAAGATCAAGCTAACAACATCGCCGACCTAACCTCACCGCGTCACCAACACTCGACTCCTCACCAACATTCTATACCTCACCGTCTATACCTGTTAGGACTCGATCAAATGATAGCACAGGTACTGCATAATAAGTGTTTGATAAATTCCCCAAGACATTGTATTTTCATCTCGATCAAATATGTAATGTGATCTCGATCACTTTTTGCATAATATAGGAAAGTTATTGCAATCATATGTTTTTTTTTCAATTGAACTACAAAATTAAAACGTTTTACTTAAAAATTGTTTTTGCTGAATATGTAAGTTAATAATTGTTTGTTCCAATTCATGTTTATTCACCTAATATACATTTTAATTCAGTTGATTGCACTATTTGTCCCTGTTAAGCAAATTAGTCAGCCACTGTGTTCCAAAAAGTAGCCGTGCATTTGCTAATTTCTAATAATAGAGCACCATTTTGTAGAGGAGAAAGATAGTGGGTGGTTACGGAAGTGGTACTCATTTAAACTTGTAAGTATTCTGGTTTTTTTGCGTTTAGTCCTTGTGGTTTATAATAAGTGCAAAGCTACCCATGGTACAATAGTTTAACTTATTACTTTTGTGATGCAAGATATTCGAATGGTGAGCATAAAGTATATTATTACTTTTTTTCATTGTTTTTGTGAGTTTAATTTCATTTGTTAATACAGAAGAGTGAAAAAGTGATGTTAAATGAAGAGAAAATGGAGGGGTTAGAGATGTTTTATCAGGAGAGGTGTGGTAATAATAATAACCCACAAGAGGAGGTTTAGAAAGAGCTAATTCAATTGCAAGATCCTACTCTTGGAGGAGATAATTTATAATAATTTGGTGGGATTTTTCCCACCAAACAACTTTTGGTGGGATTTTTCCCACCAAACAACTTTTGGTGGGATTAATGCTTTTACATTAATATTATCTATGCTACTACACATTGGTAAGATATTGTTATTAGTCCCTACCTTTTTCCATGGGGTTTGAATCTTTATCCTTTTTCATTATCTAGGTAAAACCTGAAGATGCTCGTAAACTTAATATTGTGCAATCAATGTTGACCCTAGGTACGTGTGGGTTATTCTGTGTATTTAGCATAACATAGGGACCAATTGTGCAATTTACACAATTTTGTTGACATTGCAGTCTTCTAGTGTGTGCTTTTGTGGGTTGTGGTTTGGCTTTTGGGTGTTTCTCTGCAGCTGCTTTGGTGGCTAGGTGTAGAGAATATCTGTAAAGATGTAAAGATATTGTGTTTCTCGTCATATTTATTGCTTCTTTGGTTGCTATGATTGTTGATTCCAGCTTTGGATTTAACCAAGGAAGATTTGTTATTTTACCTGTTTAAATGCTTGATTTTGCAATTCTTATGAGTACCCGTTTCGAACTCTGCAAATCTTCTTTAGATTAAACTCCATTAATAAATAAATCTGATGCTCTATTTTCTTTGGATATCTTTGTTGGTGAATATGGGATGCTCGGTAATGGATTCTCAAGCCTCGGGCTCTGTTTCTGAATTTTTCTTTCTCATTGTTTTGATACAGGAGAGAAGGTGCAAAGTAACGATCTGGACCCTAAAGCGCTAGATAAACATGGGGATGTGAAAGTAACTTTATCTTTAGCAAAGTTATCTTTACTTGTTGAAGGATCTCAATCTTCTTCAAGTACTTTTACTCTTGGACCTGATGTACTAGAGATGAATAAAGCTTTTATCTTTAATTCAATAAAAATGCTAAAAATAATCTCTAAATTTCATTGATTTAACAGGGTGTGAAAATGATATTCGATCATCCAAAATTACACGGAGAAAAAACAGTTCAAACAACAATATTAGAAGTAGCTGCAATAATGGGAGAAAATGTAAAACTTAGACGAGGCTTTTCAATGGCTAATCCATCTAATGGTGTTTTATCTTCATATCTTAATACATCTCCTCAACCAGGTAAAAATATATATTTGAATTTTTATTTGAATTTTTATTTTATTTTTTAATTCATGCTTTTTTGTAGGTCTAGGAAGAATTGCTGGGCTAGTATCACTTGAGGTAGAGGATAATGGACATTGAAACATAAGATGCTCCACAGTTTCATCATGAATCCCACATAAATCACATAAAGGAGATTGAGTAGATCTCCTTTTAAATATATTTAGATTTGTTGCAAGACCATTCTCACAACACTTCCAAATAAAAATTTTAATCTTTGGTAATATTTCAAGATTCCAAATACATTTCCAGTCCTGAGTTTCAAGTTTAAAAAAGGGGCTTCCTTTATCTTTGATTTTCTCAGCCTCAGCTAATTGTTGAGCCCTCCATAACTTATGATAGCACCCTTTGACTGTCACATCTCCAGTGTTGGATAAAATTCAAATTGGGGTGTCATCACAAGGAACAAAGCGTATATCTATCTCAGTTATGGTTGCTACAACTTGAGGATTAAAAATTTCATGTAATAAATCAACATTCCAACAAGTTTTATTATCACTAAATAAGTCAGAAACATATTCCACCTCACAATTAGGAGGCTTAGTAATTTGAACATTAGATGGAATCCACTAATCATCCCAAACTTTAATCTTATTTCCATTTCCAATAACCCAAGTCAATTCATTTTTAAAAAAATTTCTATCTTCAATTAAACTCTTCCATCCCCAAGAACAGTTTGATTGAAGAGTTGCATTAATAAAATCCGAATCTGGAAAATACTTTTCTTTAAAAACTTTAAAAACTAAAGAGTTTTCATTATTCATCAGCTTCACTGCATTAGAAGCCAGTAGAGATAGATTTTGAGTGTGAAAATCTTTGAATCCCAAACTTTCATTATACATGTACCTTGAATCCATGCATTAGAAGCCAGTAGAGAAAGTCTATGAGTTTTAGCAACAGGTTGATTTTCCCAAGTGTTCTTTAATTCCGTCCATCGACAGAATTTGCGTTATTGTACATGTACCTTGAGGGAGTGGACGTAGCACTTTGGTAGCAAGATTAAGGGGTTTGATTTATTTTTGTGGAACACTATTGATTTTGTTCATGTACCTTGAGTTAGATTGTGTGAGAACATAAATATTCTTTTTATGGCCATATGGCCAATGCCGTAGAAATTGCCGCTAGACGTCAAATCCTTCTCAGCTGCCTACTAAAAATATCAGGGGTTATTGTTAAGTGGCTTAGTCGCCGTGAAAAAGACGTTTATATGGCATAGACGCCAATTAATGTCACAAAATAACCGTTTAGATGCCAAGTAATGACAAAGTTTGGTCGTCTAAACTCTTTTTTTAAATTTTTCTTACCCTTAAAATTTGATGAATTATATAACTTACATATCAATAACTAATATATATATATATATATATATATATATATATATATTATTAACTATATAAAATTGAAAAGCAGAATTTAAAACCGCTTAATAACACCTTGACCCTGCATAATCCTGTATAGGGGTTACCCCCGGTCGATAAGCCGCATACCCAAGATGTGCAGCATACTTCGCAGCTATAAAAATAAAATAAAAAGCAAAACAAATTTAAGAGAGGCATATAAAAAGAAAAAGAAAAAGAAAAACACATTTACTACATTGACAATCTTTCATATTGATACCCAACTTTCTTAAATATTGAGTTGAACCCCCAAATTTTGTTTCTTTTACTTTTTCTCGCTCTTACATTTCAATCACTATTAATTTAATTGCACAAAATCCTTTGGCTTCCAACTTCAAAAGCGAGAGGCAAAAAAGTTTACAATATGCTTATAGGTTGGTGAATAGTTTTCAACGATCTTTAGATTCTTGATCGGAAAAATGATAAACTGATTACTTAAACTCGAGGTGAAGGTTCTATGGCATGACATTGTTGGCATACATTCATAAACGCCATGAAAATTCTCTTCCCAAACCATGCTTTCGTAACATTATTACTTTCCTTTGATTCCATCTTCTTGCATTGATCAACAACGCGATCACCTTTTCTCGAATTTCCAGAAACTTGACGATTCACAACCGGCACAGGTTGCATAAATTGCCAGTACCCTTGAGACGAACTATCATAATAACGCCTCTTAGGCCCTTGATAAGAACAATTACGCGGCATTTTGTTACAAACTTTAGCTTGATTATTCAACAATATTTTCCATTGATCAGAAGCTTCACTTATACTTGTTCTTGCACTGCTGCAACTGCTACTGTTTCTGCTGTTAGTGCTATTGCTACGTGATGACATTAACGAGTCTCTGCTACTAGCACTGCTCATTGATCTTGAATATATAGCGAGGTTTTGATGATGATTATTATTGGTGGGTTGAAATGGAAATGAATGAGGTAAGAGTTTGCCTTTGAAGAACAAATGATCGGCTGGAGAAGAGCTTGATGATCCTAACGAAAAACTGCCAAATTCAAACTCATCTTGATCTTGAATTGACATGATTGGGAAAGAAAATTTGTCACCTGAATTATTCTTTCTGTGATTTTCCATGGAGTACGTATGTGTTTTGAAGTGGATTGTTTAGATGGAGTGACCTCTTATATATAGCATAGTACTACTATTTGTTATTAGACACCTTTTAATAAAAAAGAGCAAATTCTATTAAAAATATATTTAGGTCAAATGTTGGAAGTATCAATTTGAGACCAAAGGTATGTAAAGGTATTATTTTTGGTTCGTTTATAAATTTTGTAAATACTTTATAGACTTTAACAACAATTTAGACAACACAAATAGGGTACTTAATTTATAATGTGAATAAATAAAAATATAGTTTACTTAAAATTCTAAAGTACCTTTAAAATCTATTGATTTTCAGGGAATTAGTGAAATGGGCCTATAATACTTTTCAATACGGTTAGCCTAAGAATAAAATTTGCTCAAAAAAAAATATTGACAATTGTAATAAATCTATATTTGCTATTTTTATATTTAGACAATTATATTCATTAAAAAAATATTGTTGTATTTACAGAATTTCGTAATATTAACTAAATTTAAGATTTCTTTAAATCATATATTTTCTATTTATTAATAATAATGGAAAAGATACCAGCAATCTTAGAAAATTTTAATAAAATGATTTTTCTTTTAATCAATATTAATAAATAAGATATAAGCATCACTAAGAATACCTACCATCACAACCTATATTAAATAGATAAACAAGACATTAAACAAGAACATGATAATTTAATAAACGAAAATACAACTAAATCAATGTGAAATAACCTTATACAAATAAACAGACATGATGAAGTGAGTAATCAAATAATTAAGTAACGACACAACCGTTCTATGTGTCCTATACTTTGGGTTTGGAACAATCAAGGCCTTTTTTGTTTTAGCGATCTAATTTATCATTATATATAACACAAATACAGTTCAAGATGAAGATATATATGAATTTATTGAGTAAAATAAAGTTGTAATTCTACCTTTTAAATCAAAGTCATACAATTTTACTTTAGAGAGATTTTAGCCACACTCTTTACTTTACCGTCTGCCAAATATAATATAGATATAAAAGCCAGGGTGAATATAGCGTGATATTAATTAGAAGAGCAGCGCATAAGGGTTGGTTTTCTCCTAAAGCTATATAATAAATCGGCTTGGTGAATGATACTAGTAGCGTGTGAGTTCTTGTGAAAATATACCATCCATCCGTGGATCCATGAGTAGATGTAAAGTAGATAAACATTAATATAATAATATTTGGTGGTGTAAATTGCACCGTTGGTACCTCTATTAATTAAGTTTATTAACTACAAAATATTACCTCTGTGTTTCCCTTTGATCCCTGGACAATCTAGTCCCTTGTCTTATAATCATCATATTTTTGTCACTCATCTTTTGATTTTATGGAAATGGTAGTCTTGTAGTCATTATATTATAGGCATAATATTGATCTATTACCATATGACTAAAAAAAATTTGGATTCAAATTAGTTAAAAAGAAATGATATGATCACAAAAATAATAAGGAAAAAGAAAAGTAAAAAATTATAAAGTTATATGGAATCTTTTAAAAATAATTTTTTTTTTCTTTTGAAGTGATTCCTTGAAGGATTAAAGAAAATGTTTAACTCAAAAGGTTAATGTTGAAAAATTATTGTCAAATAAAGTTTACATATGTAATCTATATTGGTAAACACGTTCAACTTATTAAGAAAGTACACACAACTTATTAAAAAATATGTAATTCATTTAAAAAATCACAACCTCCATTTATAATACAAAGATAACTAATCGATTATTCAAAAATTTATAAAGTATTTTGAACTTTTTCATCAATTAACTCATTAAAAAATTGGTTGTTTTAAAGGAATTTAAATATTTATAGAATCAATTAAATTAGTCGGTAAGATTTAAAACTAGAGAGGAGGGGGGAGGATATTTGCACTTAATGAGATTTTAATCTGATAGGCCCTGTTTGGTTTATGAAAACATTTTCTGTTTTCGTTTTCAGAATACATTTTCAGAAAATGATTTCCGTTTTCAGGTCCAATATTTTTAGAAAATATGGAAAATGTCAATTTCACGTTCTCTAATATAGCACTGTTTTCATTTTATTTTCCAGAAAACTGTTTTCATTTTCTTCAGCCAAACACATTTTCAGTAGCATTTTGGAAAATATAGAAAATGAAAACAGAAAACACCTATTATTTTTACGAATCAAACGGGACCTAAATTAATAAAACATATTATTTTTTCAGACCAATACAGATATAAAAATTGATTTGTTTCATTAAAATTTTAAATTAAATCTATTTATTCAGCGTTAAAGTACTTATTATAAAAAATAAACATTTGATACATCCAAACACTACTTTTTAACTACCTTTTTTTTTGCTAAATGAGATTTACTTAATAATTTATTTAGTGTACTTATCATCTTAAAAAACAAACAATATCTTCCTCATTCTAAACATTCTTTTTTTGTTACCAATGAGGCCTAAGTGGCCATGAAACAAAGTTTCCTAATAATTATTCACTATACAAACTCTAGACGTAGCCCACCAACGCCTGTCCTTCGTTAACAAGCGCCAAAGTCCTTTCAAAGGATCTCTATACGCGACCGGATTATCCACACTATTAAGCCCATGCTTCGCCAACCAATCAGCACCGTTGTTAGATTCACGATAGCTCTATTCTAACATGAAACCCGGTTAAGAACGCAATATATCGCAACATTCTTGCACCATATCATTAAAGACATTCACACCGCCCTTCACTAACGCGTGCAACTCACACGAGTCTGTCTCCATAATAAGATTCGAATATCCTTGTCTTACCGCCATTTGGAGGCCGAATTTCAACGCAAAAAACTCCGCTTCAAAGGCCGAATATGCGCCGCTTCTTCCCGCGAAATCTTCGAGGAATTCCCCTTTATAATTACAAAAAAGTCCTCCAATTCCCGCCAAATCCGTGTCATTATTATAAGACCCATCAATATTGAGCTTGATCTTTCCCTCCTCCGGCATAACCCACTTCACCAACACATTCTAAATATTTTAGGTGGACTTAAAGCTATCCTTCAAGGAGCGGATTACTAAAGTTTTGATCTCATTTACTCATTTACTAAAGTTCTGATCTCATAAAAGAGGAATAAAAAAAAAGATTAGCAGCTTAAACTTCGTATGTGTTGGCTACCTATATATATCATGGCAAAATATTAACTCGATAGTATTGAAACTTTTTTTTTTTTGACTTGTATTGAAACCCTTTCATGTGATACTTTTAATCTAATTAACTCATGAATTATACCGAAATATTTTTTTTTCTTTTTTTCATTTTAACCGTTATTTAAATACTTTATTGAACAAAAGTATACGCATAGTGACACTTTCCAGTCTACTAAAGATATGATAATGGAGGAGCCATATGATCCCCTAAATTTTGCTTGGTGGGCGGAAAGTATATAGCTAGTGTTATGATTTGTAGCGCATCCTTAGACCAATTGGTAAGGTATGCCTTGTGGTCCCAATAGCATTATGACCATAAATGGACCCAAGGGGACCTTGTAGAGGACCCTTAATGGGAGACAATGAGTTTTCTAAGACCTTAATGTCGCATTTTTGGGATTGAAGAATGGTGTGTTAGATCCTTATAAATACAAATTAAAATATGTTCTATTAATTTATACAGTTGTTGTAAGGATTGCCACTGATTCAACCTACATACAAAGAAAGGTAGGTTTGAACACATCATTGCCTTGCAAGTAGCTACGGTATCCCCAATATGTTCATCACTTGAGTAGCTTATCCACGTTAATTTTATGCTTGGATTACTTGATTAAAAGTGGAGCTCCAAGGTACTAGAATGCAATAATAGTTTTACATCATCCATTGAAATTGATGAAAATAGAACTAAAATAACCTTAAGTTTATCTTTTCAATTTTAATTGATTAAGGTGTCACTTGTTTTTTTAACTAATAAGTACTGAATTCTGAATGAACAATTGAATATGACTTATTTTGTTAAGAGGCAGTGTCTGAATGGTTTAAACTTAGTTTGAAATCTTAATGAACAGATCCGTTCAGAGCCATTCAGATCTGAATTTGACAGGAAAAACAAACAGTCTTATTGATCCAGTATCTTAATGAATCGGGTTAAGATCTCATTAAGTGCAAATAAACACCCCCTAAGTATTTATATGGTAACTGTGTTATATTGAATCAAAATTATCACATAGTAATGATTTTTGATAAGTAACAACCTTTTAAATTGCATATTTGTATTTGATGTCATATATTAATTGTTTTTTCCAAGATTCATCGAGAGATCCATCATTTTAAAATACTGTCACATACGAAAACTCCAATTAAAGTCAGATTTTTTTTTTGGAAGGGCTCTAACAATGCAATCTAGTGGGGAGACATTATTCAAGCAAAAATGTCTTCCCTTTCTTCGTTGCAAGTTCTACAATTACTCTGAAAAGACCGTGAAAACCTTAAATTTGCCCCATGAAATAATAGGTAATCTTTCCTTAACCATGATGAGGCATATTATGTATCTGATAAGTTTCTAAAAGTGGTTTACTTTGGTCAACTCAAAAGTCAATCAAGTAAAGAGAAAAAACAAAAATCTTAATTAGAACTTTTGGTGCAAGTTAAATATTAGGGATACCTATATGTACATTTCCTTGTAGGATTTGAGTTATACTTAGATTTATTTTATTATATTAATTCCACACTTTCAATTAAGATCCTAAGAAACACTCTATGTTTATTTACAATTATGTATTTGTATTTGGTGCAGCAGATTAGTTGTTTTTTCCACATGATGTCATATGCATCGTAGGACAATTCTCATCAAGAAGATATACTATTTTTATTTAGTTAAAATTAGTCTCCATATTTAGGTATGATATAAAAATTAACACTCGGTGAAAAGTTTTGACAAATATACGAGTCATCAAAAGTAATATAATAGTAATAAGATAAGACCGTCCTCCACATGGGATGAGGAGTTAAACACGTAATATTAGCTTTGATCTAGAAATTTGTTGGGTAAAAACTAAAACTGAAAGACGGTTTTGTTTGGTTTTGAAAGATCAACTACTAAACTACAAATTATAGGAATAAGGATTAACTAAAACAAATTAAAGGACTAAAAAGTAAATATTAAGATACTAAGGAGAGAGAGAGAGATATAGCTTAAGATTTTGTACTCACCACTAGCATGATATGAGACCATTCTTGATTTAAGGTCAAATTGGGAACTTCACTTGGTAATCGAGATTCTAAAGTCACCCTAAGTCCCCCCTGGTAAGTAGAGTTGCTATCCAATCCTAGGAACCTCTCTGCAATTTTCCTACAAAAATATCTAGCGCCTAAATTCAAAACCTATATAGGCTTTCTAGCTAGTTTAGATCTTTTTATTCTCAAACTCAACTAAAAAATTATAGCAATACGTGATCAAGATACAAAATAATAATATTCAAGAATTCCCCAATCAATTTGAATTAACATGTAATCCCAAATTTCATTGAAAGTAATACCAAATCAAAGTTATGGTTCATACATGTGTAATTTCAAGATACATATAATTAGTCCATGCTTTGATAAAGAAAAACAAAATAAAAAAGATGTTCATAATTGCAAGTATTAAAGGAAAGAAATAAAAATTACAAGAATTGATATGGAAAGAGGTGAAATAAGGCATTGTTATGGCTTCTCCTTGAGTTTCTCGTTGCTCCTAACGTTTTCCTTTCTCCATGAATGACATGTGTTATGTTTTGAGGATAAAACTTATATTTATACCCTCAAAATCACTAGTACAAGTTGGGCTTACTTAAGTGAGTCAAAAGTGGCCCAATTGACTCTTTATAAATTTTGGACAATTGGCCTTCATAGTAAAACACCCATAACTTCTCTGTCTCAACTCGTAATTGGTATAAGTTTCTTCTCGTACGTACTAGACTACAAGAGCTATCATTTTAGTAAATGGCATGATCAGAATCATTACCAATTATTTGTTGTGATTTTTATAAGTTTACAAATCTGTTTTGCCAACAATTATTCTTGAGCTTCTCATGAAACTTTTGGCTCCTTTTTTACTTTTCTCAGGGGTTTCCTTAAATTATTTAATTCCTAGCTTCATCTCTAAGACTTGTATCATCCATTTCGTAGTAGTTGCACACTTAACACAAATCATCTCAGATTTCTCTAGAATCACATTTATATAAGAGATTAGTTAAAAACTCAAAACATGTCAAATAAAGAGATAAATTACACACTATATATCAAAAACCCACATAAATGATGTCTCGTATATCTCAAAATCTATCATAAAAGGCAGGACATCACTTGTATATGGTTGATCATCTCCTGAATGGTCATATCTTTCTTCATGTGTTTGATGTGGTTTCATTTTTCTCCCTGATGTTGTGAATTCTCAAGAAGGGCATTGTCTTCAAGAATCTCATATATCTTCATAACTTTAGCGATGACCTCAGCACATAGGTTCTCGTACTTATAGAGTTGCCTCGTGATAGGATTTTGGTCAGTGATAATGAAATTAACCCTATTGCATGTTACACATTTCTTTTTCCCAAAATCATCGGCTCCATACATCTTCAGAAGAGTCTCACAAAATGAACTTTGCAGATTTTTTGCTATCAAACACGTCAAAGATGGGGTTTGTCTTGTTGTTCAATAGCCATCCCCTAACCACATAATTTATTTTCTTGAACTTGGTCTCGAGAGTGTGATGTCTTGCCAATTCTTCTTCAGTTCCGGTCAGGTAATTCATGGTGGGTTGTTTATCGAACACCGCATGATCAAGGTCAAGTTGTTCAAGACAAAATAATTATTTTTGTGCCCAATTTTTTTAGTTGGAACCATTCAAGTGCTCCAACTTTGTCATGCCGGGAGGTTTTTTGCGTTCAGGGATGAAGCAACAACGGAGTAGTGAGAAGCCATTACAAATCACATTTTTTAAGATTATTTCTTAAAAACTCTATTAAAATATGCACGGGTCCGTAACAACCGTCACAAAATTTTATTTATATAAATAAGTTGAAATTAAAACTTACAATAAGTTTTAAAACAAAATATGAAATTACAAACAAACCATAATTAAATGTAATAGCGTGAACTCGGTCACTGCCTTCAGCAAACTTTTTTGGGGTACATTCGAGGTGTTAAATTGTATTGTTGTTGGGTGATCTCCAAGGTATGACTGTCACTTTTGTTAGAAGCGTGCACTCACGAAGGACACAATGAATTCTATCAAAATTGCATGACTCACTTTATATAGGTAGTAGAGATAGATAAAAAAAATAAAATGCATATGTTTTGTTTAAGGATAAGAATGGTAACAGAAACGTTATGCAAGAATTTAGAGAGTGCATCAACAGAACATGTCTAACAACTCAATCACATGGAAGTATCTTCAAGGTCAACCAAACCCTTGAGGAGGAGAATCTGGAGCATTAATTGTGTATATTGCTCTCACGCGTCTTTAAACATGTAGGAGTCTCTTAGCCAGCTACTATAAATAACTGCTCCAAAAAATAGTATATTTTTTATTTTTAATTCGCTAAATCACCCCAACTCTCCACGACTTATAATTACGTCTCGACTCGTCGTCGACGTTAAGGAAAAATATATTTAAACTAATAAAACATATAAACTTTGACCGATGTGGGAACTAAGCCAAAAAGACTTTAGGAATTCTTTGTATGACTTGGACTTCTATTCTTCTTGCATATGCATGATCACTTACATAAAGAACTACTACAATCAAACATGAACACTTATATAAACATTATAGGTGTATCCCTAGTAAAAAATATTGATCCTAACTCGTATTAACTATAATCCAAGGTTACCCTAGCTACGAAACATAATGAGATTAATATTAACAATCACTAGCTCTTTAACAATAATTAATCATGAAGACGAACATAATACCCGTGTTAAATCATATTATGTTCATTTGATGAAGATTGACATACCATAGAAGACGAAGAGAATTCAAAACTAAAATCAAACGCCATGAACCGATGAAACACCACTAATCGAACCGAGCAATACCATGAACCACCACAAACCATATTTGTGCTATCTATGCGCATGACATGTTCGAAGCACCATTGTCGCTCTTTCATCTACCTGCATCCATCTAATGGGTCCTGGGGTGTTATAAAATTAAGTACGAAAATAAAAGGAACCACAATACCACAAGTTTACGGTTGTCCAAGTAATATCCGATAAATTAGGTTCAACTCTAGTATTAATCAGATAGTATAAATAATTGTTTGACAGAAAAGAAAACTAATATGATTTTTGTTTGGTTTTCTTAAAACTAAATATGCAATAAAATAAAGACTAAAAATAAATCACTGAAAAGAAATAATGCAAATAAAAAATTAGCTTCAGAGATGAAAGATACTTGAGTCTCGCAAGGAATCCACCTAATTAACGTATTCTATGCTATGTTTAAGGGTAGAATTGGTATTATAATATTAGTCGGGACTCTAATATCTCCTAGCCCCCGTCAGGGTGGACCTAGGAGCTATCATAAAGTACTATAAACCCCTATATGGGCGAATATGCCTCTTCGGATGATATGTATTTACCTCTTTGGCTATGTAATTAGTTAAGCTTTTCGATCAATAACAGACATTACACGGGTATTACCTAAGTCAGTATTCAAACCCCCCTGACGGATGATTACTTCACCACTAAAGTGAATAGCCCAAATACTAAAAGTTATTTCTAGTTATACCGAAAAGAAATAGTGATTAAGAACAAAGTAATATCCAATATATAAGACTCAATTCAATTTAAATCATAAAAATCCCAAATTCAAAACATAGAATAAATTAATTAGGGTTCATCCCTTTATTGCGATTCTCAAGTATATGAAAGTTTAGCTCATAAGAAAATTAAAGACTGAAATTAAATAAATAAATGGTCATGTAAATCCCATAGGAAATATACACGCCTCCTCATGCATACTCCCACTTAATCAGAACTAGGTTACCCATGTTCAGGGAGGAGACTCGAACCATGCACCCTTGCTTACCCCCTTTAAGGGCTCAAGAAATAACACGGCTGAGGGGATTCGAACCCTGTACCTCCTAGTTGAGAGACAGAGTCCTGGCCACTGAACTAGTCCCAGTGGTTACCATCTCATCTTTCATTTCATGGAAAGAGTATGACGAGAGAGAGAAAGAGGCGTAAAATTTAGAAAGTGATTTTGTATAATTAGGATTGACGGTTTTGTAGTTCTAAAATACATTTTATAAAGTGTATTCGTATTTTAAATTTGAGTAATGTTGGATAACTTTCAAAAAGGTAATTTAATCCCAAATGATGTGCAAAGGCAGATCCATTCATGCAAGGGGTGGGCTTAAGCCCACCCTCAAATTATTAAAAGAATTTTTTTAATCCATTTAATTATTCTTAAAATCTAATTTATTATTAAGTTTTTAGCATATTTAAATTCGCTTATAAATCTTAATCTTAAAATTATGTTTTACTCAAATCAAATTTTTTTAATATTTTATTAAGATTCTTTTATTATAATATAATTACATAGGTATTTTGTAGGTTGATTTTGAGATTTTTTAGGGATTTTTATTATATATTAAAGATAAAAATTTCGGGAGCGCTATCCCTGAACCCCCTTATTGTTCAAGTCCACTTAAAGATGACAATGGTTACGATTAAAAACCGAATTATATGATCATAGTTATAACTATTAAATGTTATGGTTTTGAAAAATTTAACAGATAACCGTTTGGTTATGGTTTTAAATAATATAAATGTTATGATTATGGTTTTTGATATTTTTTAGAAAAATAAACCGTTATCATCTCTAAACCTATCTTCAATTTATATTTTTAGTTCGTCACTTGATCATGTAAATCATAAATGGTCTAACCATAAAAGAAAGAGAAAAAAAATTAATTAGATATAATAAACGATACTATTAGATCATTAATTTTGATGCATAATATTGTGAATTTTTTGGGTGATATCGATATTATTATTATTTATTTATTTTGTTACAGATGAGGCCAAAAGGCCAGGAAGCAAGGCTTCCTAAGAATTATTCGCTACGCATATTCTAGGTGTAGCCCAGCCGCACCTGTCCCTAGTTAAGGCACGCCAGAGTCTCTCCGGGGGGTCTTTAAAAAAGGTCGGATTATCCGTGTTATTCAGCCCATATTTCGCCAACCAATCGGCACATGTATTCGCTTCACGATAGCTCCACTCCACCCTAAAATTCGGATGGGCACGCAACATAACGCAACACTCACGTATCATATCATTAGAAACAGAACTTGAGTTCGCACCGCCCTTCACTAGCGTGTGCAACTCACACGAATCCATCTCCAAAATGAGATCCGAATAACCTTGCCTTACCGCCATATCGATTCCAAATTTTAGCGCAACAAGTTCCGCCTCAAAAGCCGATTGTGCATCACTTCTTCTCGCGAAACCTTCAAGGAACTCACCCTTATAATTACGGAAAAGTCCCCCAATTCCGGCCAAGCCCGTGACGTTATTATAAGCCCCATCAATGTTGAGTTTAACCGTGCCCTCTTCCGGTTTAGCCCACTTAACCAAAACACTTTTAGCCGAGGTAATCAAACCGCCATCGCGTTCAACACCCCAGGCCCGAATATATTAATCGCTCACCAACGGATGATCATCTTTAAATCTGCTGCGGTTTTGTGCCTAACCGTGGGTTCAAAAATCCTCTTATTACGGTCTAACCATAAACACCATACCATCGCTGCACTAAGACTACGATATTATTATTTAAATATTTATTAAAAATATAAGGAAAAAATTAAAATAAATAGTATCTCTTTATCTCTTTAGAACTACATAATAGATACACTTAGGGGGAGTATAAAACGAATAAAGATAAAACGAAAAGTGCATTGAAAATTATGAGAATATTTCTAAACTCATGTAAAAATAACATTTTCTTTAGATTATTATTCATTACCTTCAATCATCATTAGTTACGATTCTTCGATCACATCCTTTGCAATAACTCCATCAATTTTTCAACCGATCTAGCTAGGCCAGTTTTTCGACCATGACGGGAAAAGAGATCCTCCATAAAATGAAGGTACGCAAATATTAATCTAATACTTTTCCAACATCACAAACCTGAAACCTTCATGAATGTCCATAGGCGAATCTGGGGTTAGGTGCCACGCGAATTCCCAAGAATAAATACGAGTAAAAAAGAATTACAGCCCCCCAGTAATATTTTTTGGGTAAATATTAGCGTAGACTGAAATTCTGGATCTCTATGCATGTCATTTGATATATTCTGTTTTTAGATTCTCCTAATTTGAAGATCAAGTCCTAATTGTACAAAGCGTGCACATAGTTATGTCTGGATTTTTCTTTTAATTGGGAGTATTAAATAAGTACAAGGTTGCATATTAAAATCAATTGATGATAGATGGAATAGGTCAGGATCTTATTATTTTTTTGCAGGAGAAAGTTATAGGTTCATCTTCTACTGAACAAGGAAAAGGAAAGAGTAAGATTTCAAAGAATGTAACACATGGATACCATACAATTAAAGGAAAATGTGATCATGACATGGAAGATTATGTTTTTGCACAATTTAAACAAGTTGACGAAAATGAGCTAGGCCTTTTCGCTATATTTGATGGTCATCTTAGCCGTGAAGTCCCTGATTATCTACGCTCTCATTTATTCGACAATATTTTACACGAGGTACATACACATTACACACAAACCAAATCTTGTTGGTTTATATAAATCGAAAACTCGTTTTCAATTCCCGTTTTCTTGTTTTGAACACAGCCTGAGTTTTGGACTAACCCGGAAATTGCGATCAAAAGGGCGTATAGAATAACGGACACTGTTATATTGAATAAAGCTGAAGACCTTGGTAAAGGAGGCTCGACAGCTGTGACGGCTATATTGATTAATTGTCTTACACTAGTTGTGGCTAATGTAGGTGATTCTCGTGCTGTTATTTGTAATAACGGTGTTGCGAAGCAATTATCTGTAGATCATGAGCCTACAATGGAAAGGGAGGAAATTGAAGAGAGAGGTGGCTTTGTATCAAGCGTTCCAGGTATGAGTTAATTTCACTATAGGTCATTATATTATGTAAAATTTGCACTATGCATAGTTATAGTGATGTGGTTACTCAGGTGATGTGGCACGTGTTGATGGACAATTAGCCGTAGCTAGAGCATTTGGTGATAAGAGCTTGAAGGAACATCTTAGTTCAGAACCGGACGTGACATTGGAGGTTATAGATGATACGACGGAGTTTCTTATATTGGCTAGTGATGGCATATGGAAGGTTAGTTGTATGTATAACTCAGTGTACTTTATAAATCCCCTTTTACTTTTAAACTCGACATAAATAAAAATGTACAATTTGACGATAATTTAACATGATTAAAGCACCCGTGTATGGTTTTATGCTAGGTTATGTCGAATCAAGAAGCTGTGGATCTTATTAGGAACATAAAGGATGCCAAGTCAGCAGCGAAGCTTCTTAATGAAGAGGCGATTCGAAGAATGAGTACGGATGATATTTCGAGTGTAGTTGTAAGATTCTAGTGAAAATTTGGAGGCAATGGTAAAGGATGTGTGTTAATTTCTCATTTAGAGTCTTGTTCATTTCAATTTTATGTAATTGATTGAATACTCTTGTTGATAGTATTCACTAGTAATGTAGGTTAGAGAAAATATCTATTTGGGTCTCTTTTTATTTATCTAAAAATAATTAACTCAAGATATAAGCCAAGACCACAAATCTTCCCGTAATCCGAAGTGTGACAATGTGGAGAATTACAATTTGCATAGGTGCATTTTAGGATAAACTAGAACAACCATTAGCTACATTTAAGGTTTACTACACTTC
Source organism: Nemophila menziesii (assembly GCA_029959085.1). Lineage (NCBI taxonomy): Eukaryota > Viridiplantae > Streptophyta > Magnoliopsida > Boraginales > Hydrophyllaceae > Nemophila > Nemophila menziesii. The sequence goes on along the minus strand of JARWIR010000064.1, from coordinate 1,397,470 downwards.
TAATTCATTAATAAAATCGGCTACATTTAATAGAATTTAACCATGACCATAGGTTCTTGTTCTTCCTTTACCAAGATTCCGTGACAGAAAAGAGTAAGCATACTTAGAGAAGTGCTTCAGTGGATGTAGAAATTCTTGAGAGAAGTAATTTTAGGGAAAGTTTACTGAGATCTTCCGCTTTGATTAACCAGTCTAAATTGATCATCGTTTAAATATTGACTCGATTCTCCTCGAAGGCTTGACCCTCCTACTCGAGATTCCGATGAACCTTTTCTGCGTCGCTCATTGTGTCCAGCTAAGCGTCGGCGACAACTTCTTTTCGCGTCATCAAATTCCGAGAGCCCATGAAACCTAAAAAAAATCCCAGGTATAGAGTGATTGATACTGTTCCATTGCATTTCCAAGATATTTCTTTGGAGAAAAGTTAGATCAGAGTAAAAATATTCATAGTAAGGGTCTGGGGTGTACAATAAAATTAGTCGAGAACACGAGAGGAAATTATTTGTAGTTTACGCTAATGACTTAGTAGTTAGTAATATTAGGGTCAATTACTCGAGAGATCTGAGAGTCAATGATCATAGTTCATGGTGTTATAGATAATGACATGGAGATTATAATGAAAGCAAGAAAATTGAAGAAGAGAGATATGGAAAAAACCTGCTACATTGCTGACAAAACCTCTGTCTTAGGCCACCAACAATGACTACTGAAGCCTTAGCATGGAGCTCACACACCTTGTGCCTCTTGTGATACTTCTTAGCATCAGTCAAATCAGTGTCACATTTCTCCACCTGACAGCCAGGTGGAGCTGGCCCTCCACCACCACCTCCACCACCGCTGCTACTAGTTGCCTTCTTTCCGGGCACACAAACAACACTCATTTTCACTTTCTTTGAGTTACTCACTTGATCATGATGATGTTCTTGATCCTCCTCTTCTTCTCGTTCCTCCTCGTCCTCGACATCATAGTCTTCTTCGTCTTCCATGGCAGGAACGTTGAATTTTGAAGAATCCATGTTAATTTTGAAGATTGTAAAGAAAAGTGAAGCACGAAAAGAAAGAAATGGAGTGTTCAAGTATATACGGCAATGAATGAAGTTGAAAGCATAGTGGGAAAAAAGTGGAAAAGATAGTAAGAGTACATGAAGATGTGAGGACCACAACAACTACTACTACTCCTACTCAGACTCACTACTTATAAGTACAAATCATTGTCTGAGTGTGTTTGTGTATGTTTGTTTTTTATTTAATATTTATTTGATGAGAGGATAAAAATGTTGTATCAGATTAACATAGAGCTCTAATGGTTGGAAGCAATATTCTTCCGTGATCGTCAAATCTTATGATGTAATTGAAATCTTACCCACTATCCTAGCTAAAATAACTATAATGTAATGGGAAAAAATAGTGTAACGGTAGAATTTCGATTTCGAAAAAATATTTTTAAATTTTTGTATTTCTAATATGATTTAAGTTTAAAGCCAACCGAACCTTAGCCGACCATCTACCACATCCATACCATATCGAGGTCACATTGACTACATATAGGAGTCATAGATGGTAGGTTGTTTATAGATTTTTGAGAATCTTTGACAGGTTTAACGTGTTTGTACTAAGTATTTGGCAGTATATAGCATAGTAGGATGGGAATATTCTTGGTGGTGTGTCCGTTGAGTTAAGCCTTAATAACTGATGTGGTTTTCGTATATGCCTTAATGTATGTATCTCAATCAACATGTCAATTCCCTCGTCGGTTCCCATACGACGTAGGAGTAGACCTTGATAAAAGTATCTATTAGGTCTAGTTCTTATTGAATGTTTGATTCCTCCAGCTGTTGTAGGACCACCCCTGGGTGCCAAGTTATCGTATTAGCATGTGTATTCCGCCCTCAAGGAATGTAGGTGATTTGGATTGACTTGAAGGGTGTTTGAGGGTGTTGATCTTATCAAAGTATATGATATCATTCCTCGCCATGAATATTTTTTTTACTTGACCTATAACCAATTAGAGTCAACAGGTTTCTTAGACATGGGAAGTTTCAAAGAAAATGTCAACTTTCGACCCTACTTTCGGTGCATCCTACTCTTCAACTTATAAAGTTAAGAATGCGTAGTTAACGTATGTTATTCTATGTGTTCCATTAACTTTGCTCCTATTTTTCCTTTTCAATGTTGTTTTACTACTTGTAGTCTCCCAAGGTATGATAAAATAAGATAACAATTCAACACCTCGAGAGCACCTAACTAACCGCAAGCGTATGAGTCGTTGACAAGTAATAAAGTAAGTAAAAAAGTATCGTCTCCACAAATACTAAGTTTGTTAATCTTGTTATCATGTTTTTAAAGAGCGTAAATGGGTTTAGTTGCTAACTACTAAAAGACTAAAAGTAAAAGAGAATATTTATTTGGTTTTCTGATTAAAACTAACATGCAAGAATTAAACTAATTAATAGTAAAACACTAACGTACAAAACTACGAAGAATGTGATATGAGAGAGTATATCTCAACTTGCAAGTAATCCCTTATCATCACTATCACACATTATGGTTGTACCTGAATCCCCCGCCAGGGTGACAGTCTAGGGTCTTAAAGGGACGAATATAGTTATACACATCTATTCAACCCAATTCATATGCAACAAAATAATAAAACCTCATTCAGTTAGATAAGATTATCCCAAATGAAACCCAATAAATAGCCTTAGAGGTGAGAGGTTAATAATACTAATACGAAACTAAAAAATCTAACTCAAATCGGATCATTTGATTCTATATAAATTCCACTCTTTAAGGATTTTTGATAGAATGGATATAGGTGCACAAGAGTTGTGATACAGGAGTGAAACATTGAAACTAACTCTTAGTGTATATACTCAATGATCAAATATTAGTCAAACATAAAAAGAAATAATTTAACAAGTACTAAGCATGCAGAATTCTGAGCATAAAGATAAAAGAAATTATGGAGGCTTTAGATCAAATAAGTGGCATGCACAAAAGTAAAGAGTTAGAGGAGAAAAGACACACAACAGTTTAGGGTGGTTCGACTCACATAGGCTTAGTCCACCACCTAAGGTTTATGCACTCATAGGATTTAGAACTCCTTCACTAGAAATCCTTGTGTCTCTTAAAGGTGCAAGTACATATCTTTACAACCTCTTTAAAATCACCTTCAAAGTAACCACGAGTGTTATCATCAACACTAACTAGTAACCAAGTTTACAATCTGTACTCATGCTACACCACTTCAGAGGCTCGTGAAACCTTCACTTGTGAATCACCACACAAGCACGAGTGAATAAACTTTACTCACAGTCTACCATTTAACATTCCGTGAAACCTTTGAACTTTCATACGGGATCTAACCACTCTTGTCTAGTCTATCTAAGATCACACTTCTTCACTAGAGCAAGAGAAACCCCTAGGTTTTACGATTAATCTTAATCTATTTTGCGCCTTTATACTCCTCGATAAGTAAATATATATACAAGTGTTTCAGGTAGATAATACAAAGCAATATAGATAGATCTACAATGCATTGTTTGGGATTCTCTTTGGAGATAATTATAAGAAGTTCTCAAATTCGGTGTAGAAAAACCACTTTTGGAAGTCCTATATGCCTCTATTTATAGGCAAAATATTTACATAGGAATAATCCACGTGTCAGCATCCGACTGGTTAATTTTCAACTATCCGGATATTCAAATTATATTAGTCAGACGATTAATTATGTGGTTTTAACAAATCTAGACAAATACTCCTCTAGCAACTTTTTTTCTAGTTCTTTTGATACTCTATTTTATATCCATAGTCTATGTATTTGGAATCAAATCTTCAAATTTGAAGAATAAGTAAATCAGGTATATGGTATTTCAAGTAGGTGACGGGTCTTTGACTTCCAATTGTTGCACTTGTAATATCCATCTTTTCTTCGCTTCGGAGACCTCTTCTCATCAAAGTCTTTATTCCCAAACGACTTTAGACACGCTGGCTTTTCCCTAGCTCTGAGGTATGCTCTTCATCTCTTCTTAGTTTCTTTCTGCTTTGGATTTAAGCAGTTTGCCTTTCTCCACTTTGGAGATTCGTAATTTTTCTTATCTTCGTCTTTTTCAGTTTACCATCATAGACACTCCGATTTTCAACTCCTCGGAGTCCGACGACCTTGTTTTAACATCATCTTCTTTGATAGCTTTCTTGAACCTGCAAACTTATATCGATTTCAACATTTCTCATAAGATCAAGGATGGTCAAGGTACAATTTTTGCCGCCAACACATCAATCAAAATATAATATTTACGCTAATATTCCCAAAAAACCCTTCCTAATACTCAATTTTGTTTCGTAAATCAGAATGATATAAAAAACAAGACTCAGTTGTCCAACCGCCAACTAATCAACATCATGCGGGCATTAATAAGAAACTTGTACTTTGAATAAATTTTGATAGCACCAAGACCATTAAATTTACCTTGTGGTTTGATATATATATATATATATATATATATATATATATATATATATATATATATATATATATATATATATATATATATATATATAATTCTTAGAAAATTATTTTGTTGTTAAATCAAATGCTAGGAAACTCATTATTAATAAAATCTAACAATTTATGTTGGTATAATTATCTATTTAATGTGGTATTTAATTGAAAGAGAAAATTGTGGTATTTGAACAAAATAGGATTATGAATATAAGAGCGAAAGATTGTTAAATTAACCAGTTGGGATTAGTTCACTGGTCAGGGCCTCGGTCATTCAATCTAGTAGTGTAGGTTCGAATTGAGTCAAACACTACGAGTCTAAAGTGACTATCTTATGTAACAAAAATAAAAAATGAAAAGATTGTTAAATGTTTTATTTTTCTTTTGACAGGGAAGATTGTTAATTAATAATGTAAATAATTTTTTTTTAGAGAAATGTAAACATTAAAAAAGTTTTCTCCCATGTTTCTAAGTGATTTTTTTTTCTCATGTGGAGTTTTTTTATTTAAAATAGGTCTTTAGTTTTTATAATTAAACTTAGGTCACTTTCTTATTACACAAGTCAAATCTTGTATTGTTAGTATTCATGACACGCAATTCTTGTATTCATTTCGTAAAAACTTATTTGCAAAGATAGTATATTTGTTTATTTAAAAATTTAATTAGTTATTCGGTAAATTAGAGAAGTGATTGGACATTTTCTTTGTGTTCGCGTGATTTACCTGCTCAATCATTGGAGTACTATGTGGCCCATAACAACATGATTGAAAAAGATTTGTACTTTTTTGTATAGTTCTTTTTCCTTTTTCTTTTCGCTTAGAAAAGGTCGAAAGATTGGAATGTACCATTCACAACCATTAATGAAGCATTAATCCAAATGTTAGGGATTGGTTATTATTTCTTGCTGTATAATGTGTTGTACTTTTAATAATGTGGATGGGTGCAAATTTGTATGTATTTTGACTAATTATATGAAACATATATACATCTTTTTTTGTATACATAATTTTTGACAAGTTATATCTAAGTTGTTCATGGAATTGGATTAGCTCACTTAACCGTAAATTTTTTTTTTCTTGAAAGATGCATGGTTCATTAAATTGAAATGGATTTGTCGATGATCATTCATGTCACCTTTAAAAAAAATGTGGACCACTAGATCAAAGCAACTATATAACACATTATATTTTTTACCTAAACCATGAAAGTATGTTCTGAAAAACTATATCTAAATCTATCTAGGTGCTAAGATATAGTTGATCATTCTACAAATAACTTAGGCGCTAACTAAACAAGTTTAGAATAATTTTAAAAGATTAAAACCATCTAGGCAATCTGAATTGCCTAAAAACCTATTACATTTAAATATGTTTATTTGTTTTTATAATATTTAAACTGTCTAAGCAACTTTTTTTCTTTTACAAAGGTAATTTCTCGTTTATTTTTAAAGTGATAAGTGTTCCTTAATGAATAAATAACCGAATCGAAACTTATTCTCGTTTGTAGTGCGCAATTCCGCGGTACACTGTGTCTCATGCGGTATACCGCAAGCACTGCGCAAAGCCTGCCCACGATACTCCACGCTTGAAGTAGGCAGAGATATTGAAGTTGTAGTGTGTAAAAGTTGCACTACACCACAAGCCATGCGGTACACCGCATCCCAGTGCAAGGTGTGTCCACGATTGACCACGCTGGAGAGTCGGAAGAATTTGTGATGTAAGAGAACTGAGCTACAGTACACCGCAACTCCATGTGTACACCGCACGAGGTCTATTCAGACAAAAGAAAAAGATTGGTTAGGGTTTCTTACAAGCTAACCCTATTATTCATCCTCTGCCTTTTTCAGCAGACAAATTTTCCACCTCCAAAATCCACTTACTCCTTGAGAAAACCTTCACCAACACACCAACACACCAAAACACCATCCAATCCTTCACCCATCTTCCACCAATACATAAACATCACTAAATCTTATCCATAACACCATTAAACACCAAAACTCATGAAGCTTTTAGAAATTCTTTAACTTCAAGCAAGCTTCATTATTCATTTATTCTTCACAAGAAATCATCCAAGAGCCATTACATATCCTCATACATTAAAACCCAAAGAACACCAATCTTCAAAGTTTAAGAGCTTCATCTCAGACTTGGCTTATCTTTGAGTTGTAGGTGAAGAGAGATGACAAACAAAATGGATGTAATCGAGTTCAAGATGAATGTGGGGAGCTTAGCAAAGAAGAAGACTAAGAAATCACTTGGAAAAACAAAGGAAAAACCAATTATCATCTGAGAATCACTGGAAGAGAAGCCAAAACCCGGAGTGACTGCACAACAAAGTGAGAGGTATAGCTTGAGGAAAAGAGCTCATGAGAAAGAACATATCGATAAGGATCGCCTTTCAGCCTCAACCCTGAAAGAAGGTATGGATAGATTTGAACCCGAAGTCCAAAATCGGGCAGTCGAACTGTTCAACGGTATGGAGAAAATAGAAAATATACATCATAGAAGTGTCCAGATTCAGTTGGGCATTATGCAGGACATCAAGAAAATCCAGCTGGACATTGGAGCGGACATCATTGAGGCCTCTTTCGATCGCAAATTCGAGAGGATGTGTTACAGACACGTAACATCTTCTAAAACCCTCTCCTTAACTGCTTTTATTTGTTTAGTGTATATTAGTAATTTTAGTTCTTTTCGAATCTTTTTCGAGTCGTGGGGACACGAATCAGTTTTGAGTTGGGGGTGGGGTACTCGTTGTCCGAATTCCCGTTTTGTTTTTAATTGTTTTTTAAAAATCCGTAAAATATTTTAAAAAATTAGAATAAATATTAGGTGTAGAATTTAGTGAATATGCCTTTTAAGCATAAGTTTTAACCAGTTAATGATAGAAAATAGTGTATTTTTTATTTTTTTTCCAAAGTGTGTAGTTTATTTACATGAAAACATTTAATAAAATATAAAAAAAGATATGCATAGAAATTAAGCTTGAACTTAGGGAACCTTAAGCGGTGTGTAGAACTTAAGGTTTGAACCAGTGAATAACTTGCTTAGCTTATGAACTAAAAGTGAGAAAATAACTAACCCTAGCAGTTAGGAAAATAATTAAGGCATTTCTTTGATGAGCCACTTGAATCCTTTAGCTTGATCACCCTTTACATTATAAATTTATCCATCTTAGCCCTTTTTTAGCCTTTCGCCTTCTGTTTTCGCCACATTATAAGCCATACCCATTATATTATAGGACTTTCCCATACTTGCACTCGAATCACAACCGAAAGACGAGTCATTTTTAGAGCTTGAGTTGGGATGGTGGACTCACATTATGGGAACATTTAAATGGGAAATTTGATCTTGTATTAGGGTGTTACCGATGATATATTATTATTGTAACCCTTTGCGGGGATCTATTATAAAGGAAAAAATAAGTGGTATGACATCTCAAAAAGGTGTCACACCTACTTACAAAAAAAATTAAAGATAAGAAAAATAAAAATGAAAAGAAAAGAACCGGCAAAGTAGAATGTGCTGTAATCATCAAGTAGTGTTATTGGGTAATTAGGGATGCTAAGATTAGAGCATCGATATTGGGTTGAGTGAGACAATTTTCGAGTCAAAACTCAAGCTCTAGGGTGATTCTTTGATAATAAATGCGGAGAGAGCCAAAATATCACTTCATATTATTCAAATATACGTATCACACCATCACTGAGCCTACTCTATAGCCAAAAAGACCTTAGGATTCCTAGCTATTTAGGAAAATAATGATTGAAAAACTAGGGACTAAATAGTAGACCATTAGACACTACGGAGAACCTATGAACACTCTATAGCCGCCATATCAACCCAAGTGAGAACCGCTCCTTCGTGCACTTAAGAAAGCACATCATGAAAAAATACCTTTTAAGATGCAAACAACAAATATTATCATAATTTTAGAAAATATTAGATTTGTGTGAATACTAATGTATTATATTAGTTTCATAAACAAAATTTATGCTTATATTTCCAATCTTTTTCGAAAAACAATTTTTATTTTTTAAAGAAAATAAGATAAAGTGTTATTAATAAGACATATTTTTCATCTCTATTTTTTAAAATATAATAAAATATAATACTAAAACACATTTTCTATAAATATGATTCCTATGTTTAAACTAAACAAGGTAGTGGAAACCGAGAAATGAACATTTGGGAGTTTAAGGAGGTGCTTAGAGGGTCATTTGGAGAGGATGGTAGAGAGTGTATATTGGTTCGGTGGTTCTTCTAGGTAAACGATCATCCAATTTTCATAAGGTATCTAGTGAGACTTTTTATGCTTCATATAAGAAACCTTATGATTTGTTTTTTCGTCGATCTTATGTGAGGCCTTGGAGGAATATTATTTGGGAGTCTTGTGTCACTCCTAAACATATCATTGTTGTTTGGATATCATTAAGGGAGAGACTCAAGACGAAATATCGTATGACCTACTTGGAACTGGATTCAATCTGTTTTATTTGGTGAGAATTTTTTAGTCAAATAAACACCTTTATTTTGATTGTACTTATACTAAAGATATTTGGGATGAGATAAAGAAGTGGTTGGGATTGTGTAGGAGATGAATACTTTATAGATAGCACTAAAGTGGTTTAAGAAGCTAAAAACTCATGAGAGTTAGAGTAGAAAGACTTGGGCAATGAATAATTTTGCCATGAGAGCCGGCCAACTTCTCGAAAATCAATTTTCAAGAAGATAAAGCGGTGCACTTATTTCATAATATTCTTTTTGTTCCCTCATCATGCCTTCTTGGGTGATAGTGAGTGTTTATCATGTAATAGTATGAAATAATTGTTTGTAGTTTTTTGTTGCTATTTTAAATGGGGTAATTAGAGATAAATGTCTGCTTAATTAAGCCTTTAATTTTTTTAAGCCTCTAATTTTTTTATCTAGAGATAAATACCTAATAGAACAATTATTTATAGAAAACATCTCATTTATATTTTGTATACCTATACTATCCTTATTATTAAATATATTATTTTAGTTTTAATACAATATTTATTTTTATATATTAAACAAATAATAGGGTACGTCTACCACCACCACCACCACCACAACCATCACCATCACCACCACCACAATCACAACCACCACCAGCACCACCACTACAGCCACCACAACCATCACCACCTCCACCACCACAACCACCACCACCTACTACTAATTTAATCACACGCGCGCGTCCGCAATTTTTTTTTTAAAATCGTCATAACTAATTTTAAAAAAAACAGAAAAATTAAAAAATTTGAATTTTTTGATAAAGCAAATTAATATTTACATCTATGATTTTTTTTTTGATTTTTTTTAAATTTTTTGAATTTTTTAATTTTTTTTTTCCGCAGACACGAAATTCCATGTCTTAAACAGTGAATTTCGTGTCTGCGGAAAACAAATTCCTTATTTCAAAACATGGAATTTCATGTTTAAAACATGGAATTCCGTGTCTGCGAATTATAAAATTCAAAAAAAATTCAAAAAAATCAAAAAAATCCGAAAAAAACCATAGACGTAAATATTAATTTGCTTTATCCAAATATATAAATTTTTTATTTTTTTATTTTTTTATTTTTTTAGAATTAGTTATGACGATTTTAAAAAAAAAAATCACGGACGCGCGCGTGTGTTTATTAGTTTTTTGTTTTATTTTTTTCTAATTTCTTTTTTTTAATTGTTAATTATAAGGGTAGTTTGGGATGTGGCTGTTTTTCATAAAGCATCTTATTCTAGGCATCTTTTTTTAAAAAAGTTTTTTAATAGACATTAATCTATAATTGACTCATTTAAATTTCTGAGTGTAGATAGGTGACTCTTATATAGTTTCATTTTTTTAATATAATTGCTTATAAAAAAACAAGTTAGTGGTCTTTTATTCATTTGCCTATATTTTTCTTAATTCAAATATATTTATTTTGTTGAAAAGTGAACCTTTATCAGAAGGTGCAAAACTAACTTGAGCCCATTCGAAAAAAAACAAATCGACTAAAGAAAAACCAACTTGAGCTCCCACATTAATCAACAAGAGAAAAAGTTAGTAAAGTCCATCAAGAAACCAATAGAACGGCTAATATGTATTGGCCCAAACCAGGTAGCGATGTACAAGTCAAAAAGCATGATAAAAATGTGTAGTCAAAGTTTTAATAAAGGACCCATAGAGAAACAAGGTTCAAATAAAACCAGTCAATATTTTATAAGTCCAACGACAAATCCAATGTAGGTAAAAGCATTTAGAATTTTTTTTCTCATACAACTAAGAAGGCTAAAAAACTGGTAAATTAACTAAATTTATAGATCTCTAATATGTAGTCAAACTACTCCAAATAGTGGAACGACCTGACTTATCAAGAAATAACTATGCCACAAAATATCTTGGGATCATAATAAATACACGGCTCTATTAACGATGGCGCATCATTATTACGCACATATTTGCATTTTGTAACGTATATGATTCAGCTCGAAATACTCGTGGTTAGCCAAGATTTCCGAGCAAGATTTTAATAAACTATCAATCCGGAACTTCCACCGTCTTTCACAAGCGTGAGTAATTCCTGCGAATCCGTTTCAATATTCACTAGCTCATATTTGTAATCAATGATCAATTGAAGTCCAAAAAGTAGTGCTTTTAGTTCCAACTGATACGACGAGTTACCCTCCTCCATACTCCTCGTAGTTTAAAGGATTCTCTCCCACCAGTACATTTCTCTCGGGCATGTGTATTATTTTATCCATCATAGTTGATGTTCGGTGAAGAGACCTCATTCATTGAAGTAACCTCTTCTGTTGTTGCTGATGTGATTATCGGTCCTCTATTGTTCACAGCAGACTTGTCTGCAACAGTCCCAGTGCTGGCCCACCTCGAAACTGTAGGTGATCATTTATGCTGCTAGAGATGTCCGCCCGGCTTTGCTCACTGATGTAACGGCAAGATCCTCATGTCCTGCTGCCAAGATTAAGCATTTCAAGTCCATTAATCCCCCAGAAACCTAGCACAACACACTCCATACCTCCGTCCAGCTCTTCCACAGCATCCTTGCCCAACTACAATCCCAGAAAACATGTATATCCGACTTCATAGTTGTCCCACATTTAGTACATAAGGGCGGTTTAGTGACTCCCCATGTACAGAGGTTTTTGGCTGTTAGTAGGCGCTCCCAGACCGCTCCCACACCAGCACCTGCACTTTTTGCGTGCATTTCAACGACTATGCGGCCTTTCAATTAAAACTCCTACTCGTCCCTACTTGCGCTAGCCCTTTATAAGTTTATCTAATTGAGAAACAATGTGACGCCTCCGGTTCACACTTGTACCATATTCGGTTTTCCTTATTAATATGACTAACCCATATATGAGTGTTTTTCGCACCTCAAAGATTTCTTTACAAATTCGGGAATCTGTGGGTTCAATCTCCCTATGCATAAAACCATCTTAGAAGTATTTAAAGCATTTAGAAATTTTGAAAATATAGATTTTTTATTTTTTATTTTTTATTTTTTTTATCTTAGAGAGCTATGTTTATGATCCAAAAATAATTAAAACTTATTTGTTTTTTAAAGGCATAAACAAATAAAAACTAAGTAATAGTTAAAAACACAAAATTGTATATCACAAATAACTTTTATATACGAGACAAAACATCTAACTCTAAAGGTAAATCAAAATCCACCCGAAAAACTAAAATCACCCCCTCTCCCTCCCTGTGAGCGGGCGCGTGGAATCCTTTCAAGATAAATCAGCCAATTCTGATTTGATGGTGGTTCAAAGCGCAAAATGACGTCTTAGAAGATTCTTCATGGTGTCTTATATATGTTATTATGAGGGACATGAGTATTGTTGTGGGAGTTTGTGGCTTCTTTTTAGGTACGTGGAGGTTGAATTAGTGGTCACTGACAAGTTGGTTGAAGCTTGGAGATAGAAATCTGGAGGAGTCATAACTACATGGTTAAGTCATAGTTGATCTAATAGGAATATCTAGGTGGACCATTAGACACTTGGGAAGACCAATGAACACCTTATAGCCACTATATCAAACTAAGTGAAAACCGATCCTTTTTGCATTGCGAATTTAATTTGATCTTGAATTTAAAGTGTTGATGTTTATTATATTATAGGTAGGTGTATATTAATTCTTGAACATCACTATATGAAACTTGTTATGGTAGTTACTTTAGGATCATATCATATTCTCTTCTTCTTCTTTGATTAGATAGCTTATTTCCCCGCTAATCCCTTAGTTTTATTTTGTCAGGATGACAAAACTTTGAGTTGGGAGTCTTTATGTCTCGTCTTTTGTGATAGAATAATAGTATCACAAGACATCTTTTTGGGGATTAATGGACCTAAGAGAGGGACTATTCTATATTATTTGATGTTTCTTACTTTCTTATCTCATTTTTGGCTTATTACTATTTTTAGAGTCTTTTGCGCTTAAAGTGTGTGTTGAGTGGTGTAGCTTTTAGGTACATGGTTGACATGAAACCCCAAGATGATATGGAGAAGCCAAGGAGTCAAATACAAACCCAAGTCACGGCATAAATAGATCAAAAAGTCACTTAGGAAGAGCCTGGGTGTTTACCAGCAAAGTCTTGAAGTATATTGTTTCAGTCACCACGAATAATTGGTTAGAGCTTTTGAACTGATTCTTTTTCATTTGGATAGAGCTTAAAGACATTGACGTGTGAGAGATGACGGGAGTTGATTCAGAGTTGAGATGAAGAAGTTATGCTAATTCTACCACGGTAACCCGAACCTGACGAACATAGAGTTAAAACGGGTTGGGCCTTTTGGACCACCCCAAACGGAGGCCCATATGGACCTAAAACATTTTTGGACTCATATAAATACATTTTATCGGCTAGAATACACAAACAATTCATAATTTAAAAGCAAAACACACCTACAACTAGAAGACAAGAAAAGAGAAAGGCTTTCAACAGCAATTCCACCATTCTTCATTATCCGAAACTTGTTTCACCTTCTTTATTAGAGTAATTTTATTGCATATTTAGTTTTAAGAATGATTTCATAGTATTAGTTGCTAATTTCCAGTATTTAATATGAGTTAAACTCTTTTGTGCTTGAGAATCACGTAGTGTATGAATATTTGATGATTAATTAGGTGTTTTTAACATTTGGGATATTTATATTTAAATAAATTAAATTCATTTTTGTTAATTATATATTTGCATTTATTGACTATTCTTACCTTGATCAAGTATAGGACAGTAACAGTAGTTATCCTATCGCCCATGATGGGGATTTAATTTTGGACTTATGATATAAGCGCTCGGTGTGTGTTAGTGAGCCAGAAGGTCTTGAATCGTCGAGTAGTCAATAGGGTGGGAACCAATTACATCCAGAAATATTGTAGGGTCGCCCGGGAGGGGTCACTAGTACCGTAGGATAGCGTCATATTCACCTGGGAGGGGTTAGCAAGAGAACTGAATTTTGGCTGACGTAAAATTACCAATTCAATCTTACATCTAGAAACATCCAATTAATTAACTTAGAGGATTACCAGAATTGATTATGCACTGCTTGCTCATATTCTACATCTTTTTTTAGTTAATTAGTTTTTACTCTTTATTTATTACTTAGTTATATCTTAAACATTACCCTTGGTATCTAAATTTTTTCAAGTAGTTTAATCTTAAGAAAATCAAACAAGAATTCATATTTTAATTATTGTATTCGCAACTAAACCATGGTAATCATAAACACAATTACATTAACTTTGATAAACACTGAGAACGAAATCCTTTTACTTACCCATCTCATTATTTTTCAACCAACCCCGTACACTTGCGCGTGGTTAAAGTACTCTAATTTAAGTGATTATTTATCACAGTCACAAGACCAACAAGTAGATATTCATAAAGATCGCCTATGTGTTAGAAAGGGTGGTGATTGAGGAATCGGTTATTACCAGCGGGTAGTGTATGTGTTGTGGGGGTCTCGACAAAAGAACTTCAAGTTCAAGAGTATGTTCACTTGATGGGATTCAGTGGTTACCTCACTCAATACGTGTCAATTCAAATCGAAATATATTGTCACTTAAGTACAATTCACCCAACGATGGTTTGCACAGAAGCTAGTTCACCTATTTTCCCTGAGCCTGAGTGGGGGATTGTTGAAAATTAAAAGACTTAATATTTTTATGCTCTTGGAAAAAGAGAAACCCAAAAGGCTTTTTTCTTGAAAAGCCCATCATTGGAAATGGGGTGGGAAACTTATTAGTTTATAATGTTCAACCCATCTTTACATTTCAAAAGTCTTAACAGTATGTAGACAAAAGGAGAAATGGTAATACCCCACACGCACACACCACCACCACCATTCACCACCCCTACCCAGCACTGGCGGTGGCGTGGTCATGGGTCGTGGGGGAGTTTGGGAGTTTTGGGGAATTTAAAAATAAAACTTTGTTTTAGAGGAGTTAGTATTTTGGTATCCATAGACTTCTGTCTAATTACCTGCAATAAAGCTCTCATTCAACATGTTGGCAATGTCTCCCACAAAAAGAGGTTCAGTTGTTTCGGAGGTGATGTCTCCTTATTTGTGCTGAATTAATCTAGGTTGGAGACATAATTTTAGGTGTATTTAGGAATTTAATTATCGATTTTTATTCATATTTTTATATTTTCCTATTTCTTGTCTTGATTTGATGATTTATTATTTTTAGAGCATACTGGGTTTAGATGTTTGTTAATTGTGAAGTTTTAAAGATATATGGTAATTAATTAGATGCCAAATCAATTCTAATATATAATGGAAAGAAGGTAATGATGAAAATTGGAGATAAAAGGAAGTAAATGTAAGTATGGAAAGATTAAGTTGCCAAATAAATCTGAATTACAGCAGCTACGTCCACAAAAGTGATCATAACTTGATATTGGCTGGGAATTGGAAGAATGGCCTGAAGAAAAGTTGTAGAGCTTTCCAATACGATTAGTTTCGATATAAAGAACGCGTCAATCGGAGCAATATTGAAGAAGTTACAACCAAAACAAACAGCAACAGTTTATTACCTTTTCTATATTTTAGGGTTACGATTTTGATTTGAAAAAGAGTCCTATTACTTGCCCTCTACTCCAAGAATCCGATCTAGGGCTTAGAATACCCTATAAATACACCATCTCAGTAGAAACACATCCTTGGCAACATTTAAGCCAAGAGGAAGCTTACAACAAGAGAAGAGAAGTCTGGAAGGAGCTGGACACTACATTATGTCTTCACAAGCCTTCAAATTCGTAATTGCTTTCTTTTCTTTTTCTAGTATGAACTAATTTAGTTTAGTTTGATATATAGCATATGGGTTGAACCCTAGACTTGTTTTATTTCTTTTTTTATTTGGGATGATAAATATTTAAATGAATGACTGTTTTATTCTCTGTTTTATGTGCTTTTACTTATTGTCTGTTTTCCTTACGAGGACCCGCGTATAGGATTTCCTTAATACTACCTCCGTCCCAAAAATAATGTCCACTTAGCATTTTCACACAGATTGAGAAATGTCATTATTGAACCATATATGTACAAAATACCCCTAATAAATGTCATCATTAATGATAATGCACACCTATTCCCATGCCTAGGAAAATGCAATCAAGTATAAAAAAATAATTCAAATAATTATAAATTAAAAGAAAAGTAAGAGTAATAAAGTAAAAAAGTAGAAAAAGTTGTCTTGAAATGGTAAGTGGACATTATTTTTGGGACACCATATTTAGTAACGTGGACATTATTTTTGGGATGGAGGGAGTAGTAGTTAGATGGTCACCCAGAAGGGGTGTCTAATTATCGAACACCACATAAACGTCTAGTGTGCAGTAGTGATTCGGAAGGGCTTGCCTAACTAGATAACCATTCGGGTATGATTTAACCACCGATCATGATTAGAAGACCAGTCTCATCTAGGAACCTAGTGGCATAAGAGCACCCAATTTAAGTCCCCTCGTGATTGTGAGGTCGCTACCGTAGTCCACCCTGGCAGGGGTAGGGAGGAATTTAGAATCCCGGTTATTGCAATTCTACATAATTCTCCCCTATATGATTAGAATAAACAAGGCTAGTGGGGATAACTTGCTATCTCTCATACTATCGTTTCTTTTCTTATTTAATTTTCTGTCTTTAATTTATTTAGTTGATTTTCCTATTCAAAAACCAAACAAAAATTACTTGTCTTTTAGTTCTGGCGTATTATTCTTCTAGCTTTATTAATTGCACTTGATATTTGCATAAGTTTCTCTCTAACTTTCGTAGTCTCTGAGGAACGAATTCTCTTATCATCAAAACTTGCATACGTCCTGTAATACTTGCAGTACCGTGCCAGCCTAGGGTGTTTATTTGCACTTATTTTACCTATTATTTTATCACACCTTAGGCGACACCAGGAGGTTACACCCATTAATAAGGGGGAATTTAAAAATAAAATTTTGTTTTAGAGGAGCTGATGCTTTGGTATTACTAGACTTCTGTCAAAAGACTTGCAATAAATCTCCCATTCCCAACCAACTGGAAACATCTCCCACAATAAAGGCTCAACCATTACGGAGGGTACACCCATTAATAAGATTTGTCTTCACCGCAAAAAAGGAATCTAGGTTCATTCCAGGCTTTCTAAGGGAAAAAAACATTTGCCAATAATCATTTTCATAGCCGGGCATTTATTGTGGATATTTTTTTGATGGATACTATATCTCCACCTCTATATAAATAAGGCTTGAGCCATTTGCAAAATACACAACAGAGTTATATTTCACCAGAAAACTCAAATTTTTCATTCTCCTTTAAACCTTTATGAGCAATGAAGTAGTGAAAATATTCTATTTTGAAGATACCAATTACATCCTGAATATCTTTTTTAACACAAATGTTTTGTTGTTTATCACAATTATTTCTTGTAACCTTGTTAGTCGTATAATTTTTATATCTATGTTGTGTAATAGTTGTTATTTTAGATTTTGAAATATAAATTGTTAAATCATTTTTTCGAGCAGTGTTTTCTATTTTACCAACAACGCACACCACGACTAATCTCACGGAAAATATGCACGTTTCCACATGTATAATTTTCAAGTAAATCAGAACTAGGTTACCCATGTTTAGAGAGAGATGCGAATCATATAACTCTCACTTCATACACTTTAAGTGTAGAAGAAATAGTATGACTGGTCCATTTAAATTAACCTACCTTGTTTGTTAATTTATTCATGTCTAATTTAGGAAGTTTCTAGGTAACTTCTAAACTTTAAAAAAAATAAAAATTAATTAAATAATTATCTTTCTCTAGATCTCTTTTTGGGACAAATTTTTTTTTTTTTTTTGCATACATCAGAGGCTAAAAAATAGCCGAAGTTGAAATAAACAACTAATCCCTCATAGAGGGTCTACTACTAGTCTAGGAACTAAGCGTCCACTCCTATCACTAGTGATGTTCTTCCAAAGATAGTCCGGTGGGTCCACCAATATTTGCGGTTCCCCATTCATCAACGCTCCTTTCTTGGCTAAAAGATCCGCGCAAGTGTTGGCTTCCCTATAAATACAATCCACCTCAAAACCTGGATTATTCCTCAAAATGTTGCTGCAGTCGCTTCCAATATGACAATTCCAACCCGTAGAACTACCACCGCCCTTCACTAGCGCGTGAAGTTCTCTAGAGTCAGTTTCGACATATAATTCTTTAATGCCTCGACTCACTGCCCATCTCAGACCATAGTGTAACGCTAACACATCCGAATAACTAGGAGACTCCAATATGCACGGCCCAGAAAAACCAGCTACGAAATTTCCTTCTTCGTCTCTTATTAGACCACCTATACCAGCTCTTCCTATCTCAAGATTATAGCACCCGTCCACATTCATTTTCATCTTGTTCTTCGGTTTTACCCATTTTATTAGTTTGCTCTTGGACGTTTTAATTATCCCTCCGTCACCTTCCTTGCCCCACGCGGAAATAAAATCACAAGCTAATCTCACGGTTTCATATTTTAATCCAAACATCCTTGGAGTGGCACTTGAACTCTCAAATATCGCCTCATTGCGTCTTGACCAAATAACGCTTAATGCTGCAATAAATATTAACTTCCATTCAATATCACCAAACATTTCACTAGATTCCATGTTTTTTGCCACCCAAATTTTAATAACATCACTAGTCGAATCAAACTCCTGCTGTCCATTTTGTTCCGTGACTCCAGTAGCTCCCCAGGCTGCTATATGGTTACTGATCAGCCCATGTGACCGTCCAGGGGGTGAGTCACCATGTTGCGCAATTCTATGTTGGGCATCCAGCAAGTCACTAGCATTCCTCCTTGAATGGACATTACCAGGACCGAGATATGTGGGTAATAGGCCCAAGTCCTTCCAAAGCTTCGAAGCTACTGTGCAATGAAGGAATATATGCTGCATATTTTCAATACCTGTTCCACATATTACACAAGTGGGACTTACGATCACATTTCTTCGATAAAGGTTAGCTGCAGTTGGTAATCGATTAAGTATTAATCTCCACAACATAATCCGCATTTTCTGTGAGCACTTAGCTTTCCAGATTTTATCCCAACGAAAAGAAAGGTCAGGGACTTCCGTTGCAATATTCTTGAAGGCTGACTTAACTGTAAAAACCCCAGATGTTTCATACATCCACTTATAACTCCGAACACCTTCTATTTCTTCCTCTAGAACCCCATTACGGAGCACGTCTGTACCAGCCATTATCGCCTTGCAGATACTAGAATCACCAGCCTTAATTTCTTTTTGAAGGAGACCATTTTTGAAATATTTTTGTTTAAAGATCTCCACCCACGCAACTCCTTGGTTCTGAAGTATTTTCCATCCGAGTTTCGCCAGTAAAGCCAAATTAAATAGCCGTGCATTACGAATACCCAAACCACCATTTGATTTCGGTTGACATATTCTCTCCCACGCTACCCAGTGTATTTTCCTTTTCTCATCCGAGGACCCCCAAATAAAATTACGAACTATCCGATCAATCTCTTTGCATACATATATCGGTAATTTCATTACTTGCATTTGATATGTCGGAATGGCACACAATACAGATTGAGCGAGAGTAATACGTCCAGCAAGAGATAGGGCCTTCGCCTTCCATAACGCTAGCTTGTCCCTCATTCTCTCCGTGATACTTTTGTAAAAGCCTTTCGGTAAACGCCCTGAATGTATAGGTGTTCCCAAATACTTCCCAAACGAATCAATTAGACAAAAACCACTTACACCTGCTAATTCTTCTTGTAATGCCATTGGTGTATTCTTGGAAAAATAGATAAGTGACTTGGCCGCACTTATGGTCTGTCCCGCCTCATTACAGAATAGATTAAGCGTGTCCTGTAAAAGATTAACCTGTGAAAGAGAAGCTTCACAAAAGAGTATCAAATCGTCAGCAAAAAAGAGGTGGGATAATTTCGGACCACCTCTTCCCAACACAACTGGTTTCCAGCTACCGTTTTCACAAAGTTCTTGTATCAAGATAGATAAACGCTCCATGCATAATATAAATATATACGGGGAGAGTGGGTCACCTTGCCTTATACCTCGCTGGGGCTTGAAAGGTGGGAGGGGTTCCCCATTCCATAATACTTTCATCTCATTATCAGCCATACTGGTCATAATAATCGACACCCAACTTGCCGGAAATCCAAAATTCACTATTGTATCTTCTATAAACTCCCATCGGATTTTATCGTAAGCCTTCGCGAGATCGATTTTAACCGCCATAATATTAGTCTTTCCATTAAAGTGACGCATTCTATGATCAACCTCTCGAATAAGGACTATATTATCTGTAGTAGATCTTCCAGGTAGAAAGCTACTTTGACACGAACCAATTCTATCAGCAAGTAGTGGTCGAAGTCTATTAACCATCGCCTTCATAAGAAACTTACAAGGCGAATTAATGAGGCTAATTGGTCGTAAAAGACTTACACGATCAGGATCTTTGACTTTCGGAATAAGGTGTATGAGTGTACCGTTCAGATTAGAAGGAAGACGACCCTTATCTAACGCTACACGAAACATGTCCTCCACGGAAGGTGCCACTGTTTCCCAACACTTCTGGTAAAACGCAACAGACATCCCATCCGGACCTGGTGCTTTCATCGGATTCGATTGGAAAACTGCTTCACGAATTTCTTCTTTAGTAAAAGGTGTATTTAGCTCTTGAGAAATTTGTACTCCTACTGGTTTAACATTCGGAAGTGCAAAAAACCCAATATTATCATTCGGACCTTTATAAAGCGATTCAAAATACTCCCTAACCAACGCCTTCAAACCATCCTTATCTTCAACCCACTCATTATTTTCATTCAATAGTCTAACACATTTCGATTTCTTCTTCCTTATAATCCTCGAAAGATGATAAAACCTTGTATTACGTTCACCATCTCTAACCCAAATATCCCTTGATTTTTGAAAATACATCATTTCTTCTTGTTTCATTACACTTTCATACTCGTTCATTAATCTGTTACCCATTTGACGTAGAGACGAATTATATTTTACTTGAAGCGATTTTTGTATACCCCTTAGTCTAGCAGCTAATAAACGTTTCTTCTTGTGAATATTACCAAAACTTTCATACTTCCACTTCTCAATGCCCGTTTGAATGTCCTCCACACCCAAACCAATACCAACTTCGTTTCCTTTCCATTTTTCCCGAATGAATTCCTGAAACCCTTTCTGAAGACACCAAGCTGATTCGAACCGAAATTTACGAGAATGGATAGTCTGATTCTGTTCCGGACATATTTGTATAAGAATTGGAATGTGATCCGAGTGAACACGAGCTAAATGTATCACTCGCGCCCTCGGGAATAAGCCTATCCACTCCGAGTTACCATACGCTCTGTCAAGTCTTTCCATAATTCTCTGCCCTGTGTTCCAGGAGTCACTCCACGTGAAGCGCGGCCCTTCAAACCCAAGATCAATCAACCCACAGCTTTCCCTCCATTCTTCGAAGATTTCCATTCGTCTAGTAACACCTTCCACCCCGCCTTTCTTATCTTCTTCTTTTCCAACTTGATTAAAGTCACCCGCCACTAACCATGGAATTGTTAGGTTATGAAAAGCTTGGTGTAATGCATTCATTTTTTCACTAGACGATCAATGCAAAGCTTGAATAATCTCAAGATACCTTCGATATATTTAAAGATACATAAGTAATAAATATTATGTTCACGCTATGCCTCTTTCATTTTTTAACTAAAAATCTTTTATACCTGCCAAAAAAATAAACTAAAATCTCTTTATCTCTTTTGATGATAGAATCATGTCATTTTATTTTTTTTCACACAAAAGAGGTTAAATGCCGATTAAACAAGAAATAAGATGATGTTATCATTTTAATATATTAATTCTTGTATCAACAGACATTTCATGATGTAATATATACTATTTGGTAGAATAACATAATATTCTCACTATATGAAGAAACAAGATATTTTTTATGAAATCTTGGGATAACATTATTTCCTACCACGTCAAGTAAAAGTTGATATGGTAGAATATTCCAAGATTAAATCTACAACAATGTCACAGATCGTTGGAAGGTAAACTTTATGAACCGGAAATTTAACAATGTCACAGATCTCACTGCCAAGAGTGCTAGACGCAACATCGATACATCCAAATGGAAGGACGGATCGTTGAATGATTTTTATACTTTCCTTAAATCTTTGTACAAACACTAGTTTATTTATTTCTTTATCTTGACAAAAAAAAAAAAAAAAAATTTACAACAAGTTTAATTCTTCAATTTATTGGTGCATTCCTTGTGTGTGATGTGTCGCCGTGTATTAGTTTACATCTTTTTTTTTTTTGTTCGAAAATGTATTAGTTTAAATCATTCTCTTAACAAAATCTTTTGGAGCATTCCTATCTTTGTGTATTTATTATAACGAGTTTAAACAATAAATTGAATAAGTT
Organism: Nemophila menziesii; assembly: GCA_029959085.1. NCBI lineage: Eukaryota > Viridiplantae > Streptophyta > Magnoliopsida > Boraginales > Hydrophyllaceae > Nemophila > Nemophila menziesii. The sequence goes on along the minus strand of JARWIR010000064.1, from coordinate 1,374,991 downwards.
TACACCATACCAAAATCTATATAAATCTCAAACTTAACACCAATGAATGTTTGAAATAAGTTTTGAGTATGACTAGCATTGGAGGAATATTCTTAGACTTAGAAGGTATCTTTGTTAGTGGGTTCAAGCCAAGCTCAAACTATTTGAGGATCACTTAGTTTATGTACAATACTTTCTCTAATTAAGTATTAAAAATATGATTAAAACTCAAAAGAACTTACTTATGAGGGAGTAAAAAATAATTTGTTCAGACACCTAATGCTCCAAATTCTTTTACTCAATTAGAAAAATAATTTGTTCAGACACCTAAAACAATGCTCCCAAACCAGTTGGGTTTACTCAACTGGCTAGAGGTTTAAATCGTGTTAATGACACTGAGTCCAAAAATAGTTTTTCGATATAACAAAAAGAAAAGCAATGTTCCCAAATTCTTTTACAGAATTAAAATTTTAAAAAAAAATTGAAATTAGAGTTCACATCAAGAAAACGATGATCTAGTGGATTTTTATAAAGTCAAAAATGGAATCTTCGTTGTTTGTTTTGTTTGCCTCTTCCAGCAGACATATTTGAAGGTGGAAAACCTTCAAGCCCCCTCAAAAAAGCATATTTGGATGACTTTGATGTCACTACTCGAAAAGTTAACACTACTCAAAGTCTTCACTTTTGGACGATAAATCATAAACCGGCCAAAGAAAAAGGATAAACTATAATTCAAATCATTATTATCGTTTTGTATTGATGTAATCGTAGGTGGGTCACGAACCAACGGTCCCCCGTTTTATTTTTTAGGCCAAATAACACATATTTTTTGAATTAATTGCACTATAGATCCCTATATTCTATAAATAACTTATATGAAGTACAAATAATGTATTTTTCAGTGTGCACTATAGATCTCTAAAGAGTAGCTTATAATTTACTCTCTTCTCTGTCCAGATTTAAAAAAAAATATATGTTCAATATTATAATTTCTTTTCTAATATTAAAAAGTATTTCATATGTTTTTTGATTACTAAAAAGATAAATGACTAAATTAAACCGAAAAAGTAAATAAAGTTGAAATTAAATAAAATACTTTCATTTATAACAACAAATGTTACACTAAACCATGAGTCTCTCCTCAACATCGTGAAAACAAAAATTATGTTAATTTACAGTAATACTCTTTCATCTTTCATTACATAAAACCAAAGTTTATTCCAAAAATAAATAAAATCAAAGTAATCCATCCGAAATCTTCTCCTTCCCAATCCCATCAAGCCACGAAACCACTTGATCAATCGAAGGTCTTTTCCTCGGATCTTGATCTAAACATCTACAAGCTACACTAAGCGTTTCAAGTAGTTCAATTTCCCGTTCTTTATTCCATATAATCGAATCAAACACTTCCTCTTCTCTCTTTTCATATTTCATTTGAAAAACCCACGAAACCACGTTTCTACAATTCTTCCCTTTACATACTTCAACGGGCCTCCGGCCCGTTAAAAGCTCAAGAAGCACAACACCAAAACTATACACATCACCCCGAAAAGTCGCGGTCAAAGTTTGACTATATTCCGGCGGTATATACCCTAACGTCCCGACCAAATCCGTCGTCACATGTGTATCGTAAGGATTACGTAACAACCTCGAAAGCCCAAAATCCGCTAAATGTGGTTCAAATCTCTCATCCAAAAGAATATTACTCGTTTTGATATCCCGATGTATAATATTCGGCTCTTTATGTAAATACGCAAGCCCACGCGCCGAACCTTGCGCAATTTTCAACCTGGTCTCCCATTTCAAAAAAGCCGATCCGTCAACTTTCTCATGTAGCCAATAATCTAAGCTTCCATTTTCCATGTAACTATATATCAACAATCTATCACTTCCTCGTAGACAATACCCTTGTAATGAAACTAAATTCTTATGTTGCGCACGCGAAAGCGCTTCGACTTCGGCTTGAAATTCCCTTTCAATTTGTCCACACTCCCCAGAAAGTCGCTTAATCGCCGCTTTCGACCCGTCCGGCATATCCGCTTTAAAAACCAACCCAAATCCACCGCACCCGATTATATTCGATTGGTTGAAATTATTAGTCGACTTTAATAAATCCATAATCGTAATCTCTTTACACTCCGCCCCGGGAAAAAGCACAAGCTTCACATTCCCATTTCCATTTCCAATTCCATCTGATAATCTCGGCCGTCGAGAATTCTCGTCATCCATATCCTCGATCGGATGGCCGATATCGCGTCGCGATATTTTAACTAAAAGAATCGTTAAAACAAACGCGACACCAATTATTACACTTATCGTAATACCGAGAATACGCCCCCGCTTGGGCCCACGGGCTCCGGGCGGAGCCCGGAGCCCGCTATTATTAATGGATGTACAAGGAGAGATAATTTTCCCGCAAAGTCCGGAATTACCCTCGAAACTTGACGACGAAAAGCTAAAAAATTGACCACCGGTGGGAATTGGGCCGTTTAAGTGATTATTTGCGACGCTAAACCTTGATAGGAACGTGAGTATATTTAGTGATTGAGGAATTGTACCCGTTAGATCGTTGTTGGATAGATCTAAACCCTCGAGATTCGACATATTTGAAATTGAGTCCGGGATGGGCCCGCTTAGATTATTTCGGCTTAGATCGAGGACGTGAAGCTGTTTTAACTGTCCGATTTCCGGCAAAATCGTACCGTTCATTTTATTATTACTCAAAAGAATCGACGGTGGGAAATTCGAGACTTGGTTGTATTGTAAACCGGACCCACTTCTATTCCGTTTCACGAATAATGGAATACCTGTTGAAGAAGTTACGGTGGGGACACAGTTTTTACTCGAGGTTAAACTTTTTAACTTCGTTAAACTTTTCGGAAACTCACCAGAAAGTGAATTATTCGAGAAATCTAAGTAAAATAAATGATCCATTTCACCGATCCAATTAGGTATTTCACCTTCTAAATGATTCCATGATAAATCAAGAATCTCTAGCTTCATACATTTTTTCAACCAAATGGGAATTTCACCTCTTAAACCACAATTTCCGAGTGCGAAAAGCATTAATTTTCTCCCAAACCCGAACTTATTCAAAATCGGCATTTCTTCCCCGTGAAAGTTTTTCGATAAAATAAGCGTGGTAAGATTTTCACATTTTTCAAGAGCGGATAATGAAGCGGTTAAATTTATAAGACTATTATTAGACAAAGATAAGAACCCTAAAGATGTAAGGCTACTGTAACTTTCAGGGATAGGACCGGAAAATTTGTTTTTTGCTAAACTTAAAGTTTTTAACTCTTTACAATTTGATAAAGTCTCGGGTAAATGACCTGAAAATCGGTTACTTGCTAGATCTAGATTTATAAGATGAGATAATTTAGTGAAATTTAATACTACAGAACCGGATAATGAATTGTTTTGAAGATTAAGGTTTCGTAATTTCGAACAAAGTGATAAACTAGAAGGTAAAAGACCCGAGAATTTATTAGAATTCGCGATGAATTGTTCTAGTTGAGGTAATTTATCAAACACATTGGGAAGAGAACCCGAGAATTGATTTGAATTAATGAGTAAGCTTTTGAGATTCGTGAGATTACTAAGTTTTGAGCTTAAAGTACCTGAGATATGATTTGAAGAAATCGAAAGCTGATTTAATGAAACCATAGAGTAAACAGACTCGGGAATTTGACCTGAAAATGAGTTTAAATCCACGTGTAAACGTTCCAAAACGCTACAATTATCGAAAACTTCGAGCCCTCCGATGAAAAGATTTAACGAAATGTCGAGGATTTTGAGTTTCTTCGAAGTATTACATAACCGAGGGTAAAATTGTCCGGTGAAAGAATTGTTGCTTATATTGAACGTTTCGAGACTTTTAAATTCCGGAAAATCCGTGAAATTTCCGATGAATAAATTACTCGAAATATTTACTGTTTGAATCCGTGTTAACCCAGATAAAGCTTCCCAAATGGGTCCCGATAATTTGTTGAAACTCAAATCGAGAATTTTTAACTGATCTAAATTACGGAATGAGTGTGGGATTGAACCTTTTAGACCTTGTTTGGATACATTTAACTTGATTACTCGATTATTTTCACATACTACACCTTCCCACACACAGCAATTAGTTTCATTAGACCATGTTGTAATAATCGATCCGCTTGTTAAGTTGCCTTTGAATTCTTTTAATGCTAATATATCATTTTGATGACAGATTTGAGCTGTGGTTTTAAGAGCTAAAGATGAATAAAGTAACCACAATAAAATTATCTGAAACACCATTACTAAAACCGAAGATATAGCTACCACATCACAGTGAAGAAAATCCCTAAATCACAATAAAAAATATTCAATAATAGAAAAGAAAAAGAAAAAGCGATCCTATTTACTCATTCTCCTTTTAAATTTGAACATTATTACTTTAAGAAAATGATTTAATAGTAATAACTTACCACAAGTGAAGCAATTAGCGTGAAATCTCCAGAAAGATAGGAAGAACACTCTGAGATAAACAAAGAATCAAACACGTTAAAATTCTCAAAGGGGAATTAAAACAAACACTTAAAAGTCTTACCAGCATTTAAGTACCCTTTGAAACTTCAGATCCCCAGATCAGAAAAATCCAATTTCTAATCTTATCACGAGCTTTAAATGAGGAAGAAATGAATTTTTTATTCACAGATTGGATTTTTCAATGTAGACACACTTGTAAATGAAGCAATTAATTTGTCTATGTTTAACTATAATTGAGAAAAGGAGAGAGTTTCAATGAATCTACAGTTTAAGCAGAAGAAAAGGAAAGTGTTTGTAGGAGTAATTTATTTCTCTCTCTAGAAAATCTATCCAAAGTAGAAATGGCAGTAATAGTGGAGTAGTTTAGTTTTATTATGGACAAAAAATAACTGGTGGACTGATTTGAAATTATGACACAGGGCTGACTTTTATCAATGTGGTACTCATTATTAATTACTCCCTCCGTCCATTTTTATTTGTCCATCTTTCTAAAAGGAGGTGTCCAATATTATTTGTCCAATTTACAATATCAAGACACTTTTTCTCTATTTTTTCCAAGAATACCCCTAATTAAATAGTATAAAAAGTGTTGCAATAAATGACCTTATGTATATTAATTATGGGCAATTGTGTAAAATAGAAGAGTATTAAATGCTCTTTTTAATATTTGTGCACCAAAAAGGTGGACAAATAAAAATGGACGGAGGGAGTATCTTTTATTGTTTTATTTATCACAAGTCTGACTCATTTTGTCATGTTCACATTTGTCTTGTACGTGTATGATGGTCTTTTTTTCGATAGAGTCCCGGGTCACTGTAAAAATTAAAAATCAAATATTTACTAAGAGCTTAGTAAAAATCCCAAAAACTTATTGTTTTTTCCGCATACTTAGTAAAGTTACTGAACATACGAGCATACTCAGTAGAGTTACTCAATAAAAAAAATTGAATACTCGGTAACTTTTTCCGATACTCAATACTTTTTCCAGCGACTTAGCAACTTTATTCGGCAACTCAATAACTTTTTTCCGATACTCAGTACTTTTTCAGGCGGTGGTCGACTATGGTCGATAGTTGTGATCGGAGCTTGAAATTATTATTATTTTGGGTTAGGTAAAACGATGTGTTAATAAAAATAACTGTAAACTATACAAGAGAGTTACCTACGTAAGCCAAAAGGCTAAAGGTATCAACAAAAAGCTCCATACGACTAACTCATACTAATACAAGCTAATATTCCACTATCATCGGTAAACGAATGATGAGGGAATAAGGAAAAATAAATGGAATAAATGCACCACTTAATTTCCTTGGTAACCGTTTCTCTAGATGAAGATTCACCTCTCATAGCTAGGTGATTTCTCGCTTTACAAACACAATACACGGTAGCTCAAAATCCAATCATCCATGCTTTTCTCCTCCATTTTCTCTAGTTTTAATCCTTTTAAACCATTTCAACGCACTTAGAAGCGTGTTCATCTCCTTGTCCAATCCAAGCCAAGATTTTATCTCATTCCAAATGCCCTCGAATAAGCACAAATAAAAAATAGGTGCTTATTTGACTCGAAGTCTTCCCCACATAAATTACAATGAGGATCCAACTTCAAATAAGTCATGTGATCCTTAGTTTTAAGCCTCTCACTCAAAGTCGTCCAAACAATTATTGCATGTTTAGGAAATACACACGAGTCCTAAATAATATTCACCCAATGTTTAATAAAAAAATTCCGACGAATTAAATCGTAAGGTTTTTTTTATATAAACCATAAAATTCCTTACTTAATATCTCATGTGTAATGTGACGCGCACTTTCCGAGGAAAACCACAAAGACAATATACTCTCCCGGCCTTCTACTCCTAACGACCCACAAATAATATCCTTTAGCTCACAAACATTCTTCAATAGCGGAGAATCACCCTTTTTTGGTTGTCATTCCCAAAATCCACAAGCTTGAAAATATTATTTATGAATCTATCTAATCCAAAGTGAATCCTTTTTATCCATAATTTTCTAAAGCATTTTTAAAAGTAATGCTTTGTTCAATGCTTCTAAATCTTTTAACCCAAGTCCACCTTCTTATTTTGGTACACAAATCTTGCTTTAGCTAACTTGAGGTGGTTTATTCTCTCAATAAAAATTCTAGAAAATGCTAATCACACGATCTCGAACACCAATCGGAACCGGAAATATACTTAACCAAAAACAAATGACCTCCTGAAGGACCAATCTAATTAGTTCCAATCTTTCCACAAAAGAGAGAGAAGAAACTCTCAAAGATCTCACATAACCTTCCAACTTGTCGAAAAGAGGTTTATAATCTCTTGAAAGCAAAATGGAAGAGCCAAACGGGACACCCAAGATAACAAAAAGGCATGTCACCTTTATCCAAGAGTGTAGGTGTCAAACCATTTTCAGTGTCATCAATTGATACCCCAATATAATAAATATTAGACTTTTCAACGTTTAATCGAAGTCCCAAACAATCCCCAAAGGTATTTAATCTATCTATAAGAATTTTTATCGACTTTTTATCTTCTTTTGAAAGTAGCATTAAATCATCTGCCGAAGGCTAAATGTGTAATCTTTAGCTTCTCATATTTAGGATGATATTTGAAATCAATACTCGTATTTTTCTTTAGAAGTCTAGAGAAGTGTTCAAGACAAAGGATAAAAAGATACAGAGGAATAAGGTCACCTTGTGTTAATCTTTTTTAGCATTTGAAGAATCTATGGATTTCTCCATTTATAGCCAACGAATAGTAAGGAGATGAAACACAAGGCATAATCCAATTCACAAATTTCTCCGGAAAATTTATTCCCTTTAGTACCTCATGAAGAAATTCCCAAGAGATCGAATCATATGCCTTTCGAAAATTAATCTTTATTGTGCATCTCGAGGAACTACTATTATTGTTGTGCCCCCTTAAAAGCACTTGTGTTAGGTGTATATTCTCAACCGTAGATCTTCCCTCCACAAAAGCATTTTGAGATTTATCTATTAAAGTATTAAGCATTGGTTTAAGCTGATCCGCCATGATCGTGGTAATCGCCTTATAAATCACTTTACAACAATAAATGGTTCGAAAATGATCCACACACGTCGGATCATCAATCTTGGGAATTAAAGCGATTATCGTAGTATTTAATTGACGAAGTAAAAATTCGGAAGCGAAGAATTCACGTACCACTAATAAAACATCTTTTCCAATAATATCCCACAGACGCTTAAAGAAGAGAGAAGAAAATCCATTGGGTCCGGGAGGTTTATCATTTGCTATTCTAAAAACACCCTCCTTTATCTCACTATCGGTAATATCTCTACACAACTCAACACCTTGCTCCTGAGAAAGTATACTCCCCCAATTAAAAACATCACATTCAATATGAAATGTTGTATCCTTTGTTCCCAATAAAGCTTGAAAATGAGTACTAAACTCTTCATACACTTGGGTACTTGAATTTGATAATTCCCCATTAGCACAAAGAATATTAAGAATGAATGTCCACCTTTGTTTTCTTTACATAAGACCATGAAACAATTGCGAACATCTATCACTTTTAAGAGTATAGCGAAGCTTAGCTTTTTATTGAAGAAAACTAATCCCGGCTTTCTTAAGAAGTCTCGCCTTATTTCGAAACCCAACTGGTGTCGCCTAGGGTGTTATAAAAATATGAAAATAAACGCTGAAAAAAATGCACTAAAGCACCCTAGACAAGCACAGTACTGCAAGTATTACAGGACGTATGCAAGTTCTAACGATAAGAAAAATTCGTTCTCAGGGACTTAGTGTGTTATACGTTATGAGCAATAATAGCAAGTAGACAGTAATTAATTAAAAGACAGAAAATAAATACGATTGGGAGATAAGTAATTGAACTAATGAAAATAAAAGACAATAAATTAAAAGATAAGAAATATGAGATGAGAAGTATACCTTAGGTTTTGCTAGTATGCACTAATCTTTTCTATCAATTTCTAGTTAATAAGGGAGATAATTAGCTCTTAGATACTTAGTCAGGATTCTAAATTCCCTCTCTTAGACCTGTAGAGCGACTAAGGAGGCTACGGGCACACCACGAGGCAGCCTAAACTTAGGATTATCAAGCGCAACCAAGGCCCTAAGCAATTCAATACCGAACATGGTGATAGTGATTAAAATATACCCTAATGACTATCTAGTTAGAATTAGTGTTGTCAAGACCAATATCGACACTAGACGTTATGTGGTGTTTCAATAATTAGACACCCAGCTAAGGTGAACATCTAACTACTATTAAGGTAATCCTATACTCGTGCACTAGCAAGGAAAAAAGTCATTAAATCAAAACACATAAACAAATATATAGGTAAGAAGCTAATATCAGATTAAAACATATAATCCCCAAAGAAACTTAGATAGAAAGAAAATAGAATTCATAGATTATACATGATGCAAAACCTAAGCTATGGGGAAATTAGTTCATACCTGAAGGAAATAAACTAAAAGAAATAATGAAAGACTTCATCTTGCTCTCTACAATAATTCTGATGATAATAAACCTAAGGACTAATTACTATGAGGCAAGGATGATTTACAAGTGATATAAGGGTGTATTTATAGGTGTAGGGAAGCCCTAATTTGTTTTCTTGAAGGAGAATGAAAGTATTGGACTCCTAGCCAACTCAAATTCGTAACCCTAAAATATGAGATCAGCTCCGTTTTTGTTTTGGTCCTAACAGTTTCAATTCTTATCCGTTTGACGCGTATGAGTAGTCGAAATTCATCGTCTAGGAAAAATCTTTAACTTTTCTCTTGACCGTTCTTCCAAATTTCTCACCGATTTTGAGATATAAGCTGATTTGTGATCGTGGGTGGTGAAATTCAGATTTATTTGGCAGCTTTTCCTTTTCCATATTTTTGCTTTTGTTTCCTTATCTCCAATTTCCATGCTTATTATCTTTCATTATCTCTTAGTCTTTGACTTGGACTCTAATTAATCTACATAATTATCTTTAAAGCTTCACACTAAATAAATAATTAAACCCAATATGCTCTAAAAATAATAATTTACTAAATAAGACTAGAAATAGGAAAGTGTAATAATTCTCAAGAAAATCGACTAGAATGACTTCTAAATCACTAAGAATGATGTCTCATCGTAATATTAATTCATGACAAATGAGGAGACATCACTAACTAAAACATCAAAGCTACCATCGTTAGTTAAGTTTTGTTGGAAAGTTACATCGGTCTTCTAAAGATCCTTGTTAGCTTTCTTGGCTCTTGCGGAAATATGAGAAAAATGTTCTTTATTTAGTTTCCACAAATCAAATTTCAAAGCCTTGGGATTTTGGCAAAGAATATACTATTTAGTAACCGAAACAACGGCCCTATTCCATCCATTTTCCACCGTTATATTATAATTATCATGCTCCACCCACGTATTAATAAACCGAAACGGAACTACTCTGTTAAAGTGTCGTAAGTAAATATTTACCACACAAGGAGAGTGATCTGACACACTCGATTTAGGTAAAAACTCTGCTTGAATATAGTGATCATATTCATCCAATTTACGATTACCCATAACCCGATCTTTCTTGCTTTGGACATGATTATTATCCCAAGTAAAGAATGACCGGTATTGAATATCTTCAAGACCTAAAAAATTGCAACAATCAGAAAATTCCTCAAAATCACCAACCGGTACACTTTTCCCTCTAATTCTTTCATTCGAAGCTAAAATATTATTAAAATTGCCCAAAAGAAGCCACAAATCATCAAAAGTAGCGGAAAAATCTATAAGGATTTTCCACAAACTTCTACGCAAATCTTTATCATTCAAGCCATATATAAATGAGGTGCAAAGGCTTAAAGAAGTTACCTTACACACAATTTTGCCATGAATGGCTTGTGGTGTTGTCTCAGTAATCTTCACTTGCACCTTATTCGGGTCCCAAATAACAAGAATTCTACCATGTTCTGCAAGATCAAAGTTATTTACACTCTTCCATCCTCTAAGCATACTATTCATACAATAATCCACTCTAACCGTGTTACTTTTCGTCTCCAAGATACCAAGAATAACTATATTTTTTCTCTTTATAAGATCTACTACTCCTCGTCTCTTATGGGTTGAGCCAAAACCCCTAGTGTTCCAAGTTGTAATAATCATTAAAGGCGCTTGGAGGGTTTCCCCTTATTTGTGCTTTTAAGTTTAGCTCTTATAGCCTACCAATATCGCTTTTTTTGCCATATATATTCTCGTATAGAAAGTGTGAGCTTCTTGTAACTTGCTTCTCGTTTCTTAGTTTTCTTACTAACTACCATCTCAAAAGGATTCTCTTTTATACCCTCAATCTCTTTCTCCCGATCCTTCAATTGTTAATCCACTTCGGTTTCCTAGAATATGACCATAGCGGCAGAGCGAGAAGTCAAACCTACTTGAAAAACACGTACCTCATAACTACTATCTAACTCCGGGGCGGAATTAAGATCCAATGATTTTTATCGTGTAGTTTGTACAATTTTCAGGGAAAATTGCTAATGGAAAGCAGCTAAATCGCTGCAAATAACTGCAGCAAAATCCCTTTTCTGCAGTTGTTGTACATGTACTAGAGTTGTGTTACTTCTCGGTATTGTTGTGTTAATCCTCGCTTAGCTTTGATGACATGGAGTCTCAAAAATGGAGTAGCTGTGGGAATTTCAAAAGCAGCTGTCCAATTTTTATTCTACAGCTGTGTTGATCGAATTTTTTGCACTAGAAATTATTGATACTCAATGAAGAAGGAGAGAATAAAAATGATAAAGGGGGAGAGAGAAAATGGTAATGGGAGAGAGAACAAAATGGTAATGGAGGAGAGAGGATAATATTTTTTTTGTCTTATATACACTATAAGGATATTCATGACAATGGACATCTTAGAGGCCTCTTTGGAGGAGAGTGTATAGAATGTCACTAAGATGGTCTCTTAAACCCTATAGATAATTCACCCTTCTTTTATCAATAAAAACGTTTACTCAACCCAAAAAAGAAAGATTGTGCTGGTTATAGTCTATGCATTATAAAAACACGTGGTTATATTATTTTTAAAAAAAGGTTTTTACTCAATTTTGTGAATAACTATATACTAAAATACTCTTATATAAAATAAAAAATACATAAAAAAATAAATGACAATAAGTATGGATCACCAACTCAGTGAGTTATTGATATCAATACAATAAGTATCACCTCGTTGAGTATTGGTACTTTTCAACTCCGACCACCGTCGGCACAGGCGCCGTCACAGGGATGTACTTAGAGAAAAAACACTGCGTACCGGAAACAAAACACTGAGTACCAGAGAAATTTCTCTAAGTATCAGAACTTTATCTGAGTACTCGGTGAAAAATACTGAGTATTCTACAAAAACATTGAATAAACACAACAAGTACCTAAAAAAATCAACTATGTTAGCAGAAACATAATATTACACCTAAAAATAACAACTGGAAATTCAAAAAAAATATTTTTTGAATTCAAAATAAATACTAATAAAGAAAAGGAAATCACAACAATTAATGGAGAATAAAAGCTTTGTCTTCTCTTTTGGTTGCTAAGTAGAACGGTTGTTGAACAAATAAATAAATAGTGACTGCTCCACCTGCGATGACCAAGGCAACAAAGTCAAAAATTTAAAAAGTGTTGTTGTCAAATCAAGTTATACTTCATGGGCTGGCCAAAGATCAAAACTGAAGTGAATACATATCTTCTATCATATCGACAAGACACGATCGTAACAAAAACCCCCAACAAGATACAACCACGGAAACTCTAGCTCTTTAATGGAGCTCTCGTTCCAAGCTCTGATCTCGGGCACGCAGTTGTTAGATTTTCGAACTTGGTCTCTTTAATGGAGCTCGCGATCCAAGCTTCGAGCTCAGACTTGCGAAGCTGTGCGATCTCCGAACTTCGAGGCTTTAAAGATCTCGATCCAAGTTGTGTGATCTCTTAACTCAAAGCCTTTAAAGATCTCGATCCAAGCTATGCGATCTCCGAGCTCGAAGGCTTTCCAATCTCATCCTTCAATGGAGACAAAACTGTTCACGACAGAAGGCTTCTTCTTCACCGATGAAGCTTCTGTCACAAGAAAGGCTTCTTCTTCGGCAGAGCTTCTGTTGTCAGGAGATCCGTTCACAATGGCCATGGATTTGATGGAGCCTTTTTTTCCTTCTCACTAAGGTCGAAGCCAAAAATTATATATTGGGATGATGTGTGCATCTTTGAAATCATATGTGTGAGAGGTGAGAGCAAAGAAAGTGTAAAAGTTATTTAGGGTTTCAAAAAAAAGGTGAATAACTTAGTATATACATTAAAGAAAAAACAAAAGGTCGAATAATAGGTAGTGGGAATTTTTGAAAAAATAGGCTTATACTGTTAAATTTTATTTGTTTTTATCCGTGTTCTTTAGTAAGAAAAGTAAATTCGGTAGGAGTTTTCGTTTATAGGGGTGTCTTCAAAACCTGTTCGGTAAAAATCTCATTATCTTATACCATATGTAATTAAAAATTAATTATTATTATTTTAGTCTATAATCAATGAAAAACTTAACTACTAAAAATAAATCTCAATAAACCATTTTTTTAAAATAATCCATGAGAAGAATATCATTATTTAATTATTTACTCATCTATATAAAAAAGCCTAACCTCGGATCTCACCAAGATACCCACCATCTTCGAATGCCACCACCTCCGATCCCCACCATCACCTGCAACCACATCAACACCACTGTCTAGTTAAATTTACAAAAAAAATCAAAACTAACTCTAAAATATCAAAAAAAATTATTAATTTGTAATTATCATAACAATAGTTGATACAAAATTTTGAAAAAATAAACGTTCAGATCTCCGGTCAACTACTTGCAAAGCATTAAAATTCATGTTTGAATTATGGAATTCATGCTTTGTATTCTGAACATGAAATTTCACGTTTCAATTATCAAGGGCCCGTTTGGAAGAGTTTATTTTAGAGTTAAAAAAACGATTTTAGAATTTGAAATTTGAAAAAATTATTAAAAATAGTTTTGAAATCTAAAATCACTTTAAGGGATTTTTTTAGAAGCACATATTTGGTGTTCCTCATAAAAGTGTTTTTCAGGGTCTAAAACATTTTAAAAGTTCTAGAAGCAGTTTTAAATACTTTTCCAAAAAAGCACTTCCAAAAGGGCACTAAATTTTATATTATGCGGAAATGTAAGCCGGTGACAAAAAATGTGATCTATTATTTTTTTTTGAAAAACTCTATTTTTTCTCATTATTAATGCGATAATTATGAGTTTAAATCCATTATAAATATTTGCAATTTTTCTTTAACTATTTTTTTTAAATGGTGGGCAATAGCAATGACTAGAGGTGTTGCTGAATGAAAAAAAAAAGTTATTGGTTGGAGTTGGTGGTGATGGTTGGGGATAGGAATTTTGACCAATTATTTGTTTAATATAAAAGAATATTGAAAATAAAATAATATAATTAAAATAATAATATTTTAGATATAAAAAAATTGATTAGATATTACTAAGAATTATTTAACTTAAACAAGTTTACCTAGAATAAAAACATATACTCCCTAACATTTAAAAAATTAGAAGATTTAATGGAGATTATTTTCATAACTTTAGAAAGATTATACTTATATACGATTCTTTCAATTGAAAATAGTTAATTTAAACTAATGTTAGACTCTATCCCATGTACACACCTAATAAGTTACTACCATTTAGGGTAGGGGTGTACGCGGGTCGGTTTTGGATGAAATTTGTCCAACCCACAAACCACCCGTTCTTGTGCGGGTTTTGAAAATTAATACCCGCACCCGCCCATTACATTATATAAACCGTTGAGTTTTGGGTTGGACGGGTTGCAGGTGTATTGCGGGTGATTTAGTTCGATAAATGAGTTGAGTTTGTATCCATATTTATTCGACAGGTCAAATTTATATTACAAACGAAAGTTGTATCAAAAAATATAGTTTAAGATACTAAAATAAACTTCACATCATCTTTTAATTTAAGAAAAATATAAAGCAATATTTTAGGAAAACAGTTTTATAAATTAAACAAATATAGAGATAATATCATAATTGAAATGAAAAACAGTTTTATTTGATAAAATATTATTGAAATATCGAGGAATATAAAAACTTTAAAAATATAGATTTAAAAAACGGAAATATAGAGTGAGAAACATATGATCTACTATTTTATTTGAATAAAATGAGCAATAAAAATTATTCTAATTTTTTATACTTTAGGGTAATCGGGTTTGGGGGTTGCGGGTTTTGAGTTTAAAATTCGCAAACCACAAAAATTCATTTTTAAAAAAAAAATGTAAACCGCAACCCATCTAATAATAAACTAACCCGTATAATTTCGGGTTAGTGTAATCGGGTTGGTCGGGTTATGCGGGTTTTCTAACCCGATGTACGCTCCTAATTTAGGGTCTCCAAATTTTTCAAAATTTAGATGTTTTTAGTGTTCTCTTTAAAATGGAACACACCTTTTTGGCAGAGATTCTTTTGGCAACCTGACTGAGACTGATGCAAAAGATATAAAGGCAAGAAGTTCAGCCGAAGAAGAAACTCAAGGCGTTTTGTGGGGATGCGAGATAGCGAAAGGTTTTCTTACCAATTCTACTATTATTAAGAGTGATAGTTAAACCCTTAGCTGCTAGGATCCAATAATATCCTTGAGTGTTGTAATATTTTTAAATCGATTTACGGTACCGGAGAGACTTGGTAGTAGATTGTCGTGGTAGGTGATTTAATAACTTTGATCATAACTAGAGTGCCACTCTCTATAGTGACACAATCATATGTTGATTGACTCACATACATAATTTTACTTCTCACGACAAGTCACCCCTCTAAAAAACAGAATAATGGGTTACATGTCATTTATACTCATATATCACAGTCCTTCAAATTTTTTATCAATAAAACATACTATCATAGTATTATGTGAGGGTCTATATTTATTTTTATCTTCATAGTGACTAAACATTCAAACCAGGATCATCGTTAACATATCAAGGGCATGTCTAAGAAGGGGGTCAATAAGACCATATATACTATGAACGAAGTAGTGAGACAACATGCAATTGAGAACGAGTATTACATTGTTAATGACTATAAATATATTGACATAAGATACTTATTCCAAGCCATCCATATGACTTGACATGAATAAATTAGTTTTAGGATGATCTTATTTTTTTACTATCCTTGCTTTCGCGCATTATGGGTAACATGCTAGGATCCACGGGTGAAACCATGACTTCTCAGGAAATGGTTTTATTCTGAGATGGTGAAGCAAACCATAATCCTCATACACATGGACATTGGAATAATACACTATTTCAGGCGCTCACATACTTGCAAGTCAAATCTGAATCGCAGTTTGTGCGCCCATACCGATTCTCATAGATTATGAGCATATTTGTGGCATCCTTCCATGAAATGTCTTCATCTTTATGGTAAAAAAATCATTGTCATATCATCTTCCATACCCCATGTTGAGTGAGGTCTAAAGTTTGAGACGATTAGACCTATATTTGTTCTAATCATATATCAATGTTTAAACATCCTATTTTTACCATGTATATTTTGTTTCCAATTAGAAAAGAGTGTCTGCTTGGTCATAACAGAATGACGAATCATTAACACCACATCATAATCTACTAATTTGATGATATAAATAATAGAACATCCTACTACTTCTATGCTAAACAATATTCTCAGTACCTAGTGTATCAAATAAGCTTATGTCGAAAGTTTAATTAAAATTGATTTCCCTCAAACCATAGGTTTTCTTTTGTCAATAAATGTGGTATATATATATTAATATAAAGAAAGAGTTACCCAACTCTCGAATGAGATGGGCCAGAAAATAAAATATTAAACAAATTAGTACATGGTGACCCCCCCCTTCCCTCAATTAAAAGGCAAAACACAAGAGTTTTTCGCCTTACAACCCAATGAATAGTCTTATTGGTTGATCTTTTAATCCACCCGATATGAATATAAGAGTGTGCAATAGTGATCACAAATATGTCATAACAAAATTAGCAAAACTATATAGTCAACTAACATGGTGGATGATGAAATAGCTCAGATCATATCTAAAACGTCACTTTGATGGTGATACGATTATAGGTCTACTATCTCGTAAAAAGTACACATTATTTTATTTAGGTAAAATTTGCTTTCATAATTTTTTAGTCACTAATAAAATATTCTATCCCGTAATATAAATATTAATTTTTAGTCAAAGTTTTTTCTTCTCAAAGAAAAACTAATAAAAGTAGACATATAATCTTTAGTCCAAATACTAAAAATTGTAATTCCAAGTGAAGGAGGTTGTATATGTCTAAAAATATATCTCTTAAAAAAATCCTCCACAATCAATAGATTACAATTTACATGTGACTAGTAGTAACTATCAATCACAATAATTTATACCAGACTAACTGAATTGTACCTGGGGACATTAGTATATGTTAAAAGAACAGATAAAATGGGTCAATGTATATTCATACGCAAATATAGAAGAGGAAATTATAAATTAGATCCCAAAAACCAAAAACTTTTTTATTAAAGTCTTAGTTGGAAAAATTTATTTTTTAAAATCCCAATTTCAATTGCCTGGTTGGATTTTTTTACCTCTTTACCCCTGTTTTTATTGGGTACAAACCCAACCCGAGTTTTATCATGATCTAAATTATAACGTAGTGGGTACGGGCCCAATACATTTTTTGCAATGGATTTTTTAAGTCTTTTTTACTATGTTTTTTATGTCTTATAGTCATATGGGGCCAGACCCATATCCTTCAAAAAAAAATTGGCTTTACCCATTAAGAATAACTTTGTACCAATTAAGAATAACTTTAAATATACAAGTGGATTATTTTTATTATGTTTGTACTGCACAAATACCTTACATGGGGTTGGCCCAATAATGAAGTAAATCAAAAAAAAATCAAAAAATGTGAACTACATCTATATTAGCCCATGCTACACAAATACCCTATATGGGGCTGGCCCATGATACATCTATATGGGGCTTGGGCTGTACCCATTACAACCAAAAAATACCCACACCTATATGGGGCTGGCCCAGCTGAAAAATATCAACTATATGGGGCTGGCCCCATTTCGCATTTCAGTACAAAAAAAAAAAAATTATTCCGCCAACTGGATCTGCATCTTCGCTTCTCGGTGGTTAGGGCTGTAAACGAACCAAGCCGCTCGCGAGCCGCTCGAGCTCGGCTCGGTAAAAAGCTCGTTCGAACTCGTTCGTTTATATAAACGGGAAAAAAAAGTTCGTTCGAACTCGTTCGTTAAAAAACACGTTCGTTCGAGCTCGTTCGTTAACTCGTTAAAAATTTATAATCTGTAAATTAATGGTTCAGTTATCAATAAATATATTGTTAAAACTATAAAAAAATAAATTATTCGTTAATAACTCGAGATCGACTCGAAAAAATCTCGTTCGATATGTTATCAAGCCTTAAAATTTGAGCTCGGCTCGTTAAAATTTGAGCTCGACTCGGCTCGACTCGTAAATCTTATCAAACAAGCTTGCACATCTAGTATTCGGCTCGACTCGGTTCGTTTACAGCCCTATCGGTGGTGGTGGTGGTGGTGGGATTGGACAGAGAACAAGGAGGGTCGGGGTGGTGGGGCGGCGGTGGGGTTATTAACAGAGATGAAGGAGAGGGAGAATGATGGTGGTGGATTCACGCCAAGCTGACCGGCGGCAACGAGGTGACGCGACGGGGTGGGGTGGGTCTTCCAGCGACGGAATAGGGGGAGGGGTCTTCCTGTGACGCCGTTCTCGTGCAGGAGCAGAGTTCTGGTGAAGCAGCGGAGGTCAGGGTTCGAGATGGTGTGCAGCAGCGGTGAAGCAGTGGTTGGTGGCAGTGGCGGAGCTAGTAAGGGGTTTTTTGGGCTTGAGCCCACCCTCAAATATTTAAAATAATTAATATATATCTTAATTCATTTTGTTAAACTCTTTTATTTTAAAATTATTATTCTGCCTAATTTACTTTTGATTTTCTTTTACTTCTACTCCTAAAATAAATTTCATATAAAAGGATAGAAAAAGGAGAAACAATAATTTAGGGTGTTTTGTTTCTTATTATTTTTTATACTTTATACGGTATTTTTTTTATTTAATATAGTGTATTTTAATATTTATTATTATATGTATTTTTTTAGTCATTTTTGTGTACCGTTAAAAAAATTCGAAAACGTGGTTCCCGACCCTTTATAATTGAAGCCTACCCTCATTCGTAAACCTGGATTCGCCACTGGTTGGTGGTGGTGTTTCTGTGACGAGATGGGTGGCGAGGGTTTACTGGTGGCGGGGGGGGGGATGGTTTACTGGTGGCGGGGGGGGGGGGATGGTTTACTGGTGGCGAGGGGAGGGCGATGGTTTCCTGGTGGAGGGAGGGCGAAGTAGTGGTGGTTACGGTGGTGGTGAAGCAGTGCTGGTGGATCTCGACGGCGGCAGCTAAGGCGGTGGATCTCGTCGGCAAGGAGCAGCGTTTTTTGTTTTCTGCAGATCTGGGATGA
The DNA here is from genome assembly GCA_029959085.1 of Nemophila menziesii. Lineage (NCBI taxonomy): Eukaryota > Viridiplantae > Streptophyta > Magnoliopsida > Boraginales > Hydrophyllaceae > Nemophila > Nemophila menziesii. The sequence goes on along the minus strand of JARWIR010000064.1, from coordinate 1,355,899 downwards.
AGCTCAGATCGGTGGGGTTGGGTTTCTGCATCTCTTCACTGGGAAGGTGGAGTGGGTGATGATGGAGAGAGGGCGTTGGAGTTGACGTCGAGGTCTGATGAAGGTGGGGGGGTGTTCGGTTTAAGAGAAAGAGAGAGAGAGAGAGAGAGATGAGATGGGGTAGGGTGGGGGTTTCGATTCCTTAATGGGGTTTTGGGGAAACTTTTTTTTGTTCAGTGTAGGATAGGGGTTGAGGGGTATTTTAGAGTTTTACTTGCTTCTAGTTGAGTTTTAATAGGTATTTAGAAGATGAGACTTATTTTACAAAGTCAATTGGTCATTGGACCTTATAAATAAATTCCCCAATATGGAATGTGTAAAATGTTGAGCGGCGTGGAAGGCGCTAGTCACGGTTGAATCCCAAATTTATAACGCGTTCGCCTCGTCTATTTAGTTCAACTGCCCAAACCTGCTCACACGTGAGCCCACCACCAAACCCACTTACATTTATTTATGATTAACTACTAGATTCACAATGAAGACTAACTTATTATTCTATTCTCATGTAGTCTACCCATAATCTTTCCACTCACTTGCATTTCTACGTAACTTTCAATATTTTATTTTTTTGTCGAAAATAGTATATAAAAGGAAACCTCATGCCAAAAACAAAATTAGACTAAAAAAATTATAAAAATAATAAAATAATTTAGTTAGCTCTTTAAATATATATCTCAACTACAATTTTAAATATATTTTTATCTTTTAATTTTTCTTTAGTTTATATTTTTTTAGTTAAATATCTTCCTCAACCATTTTTAAAATTTTGTTTACCATTACCAACCACCGATTACCTTTAGTTTCACCGTCAACCTCCACCATTGCTCAAACTGCTTTGCCTACTTCTACAAATTTTGTTTACCATTACCAACCACCGATTACCTTTAGTTTCACCGTCAACCTCCACCATTGCTCAAACTGCTTTGCCTACTTCTACAAATTTTGTTTACCATTACCAACCACCGATTGCCCTTAGTTTCACCGTCAACCTCCACCATTGCTCAAACTGCTTTGCCTACTTCTGTAGGTTTACCAAACACCATGAACCACCAATATATACAGACTTGAATCATGAATTCAGACCCTTGTTCGCTTGTTAGCTCGTCTCACCCGTATGTTCTGTTTCAAAGATATGATCACGATATATATAAAATTATAGTTGGAATATGAGAATTTCAATATTTGAAATATATTTATTTTTAAATTTAATTGATTTTTCGTAAAAGTATAATATAGAGTGTTATATTTTGGATTTAAAAAGAAAATGGCCCAAGAAATATCTCATTAATTAAATTTATAACAAAAAGGAAAATGTCTTACGATATTGAGTCAATAAAGTTGCAGTCCACGGTTACTTCGACCAGCTTAACAAAAAGAAACAATAGCTTTTGGGAAATGAGTAAGGATCCTCTGCTAGTAATAATGTCTACTAGTATCTACTAGTATGACGACAATTTTTTAGCCACAAGTTTCATTTATATTTTATAATAACTTACCATAAACTTTTTTTTTCTGTTGGAACATTTACATGGCCAACTTTTTTCTTTTTTATCATTTTACTATTTTTTAAGGAAAGAAATATTTTATTTCTTTAATAATTAAATATTATACTCAATTATTTAAAAAATTAATTTATAAAATCAAAATCTATTGTCACGGTGTAAATATAAATTATATTTTTTAAAAAATGTTTGTATACATACAACTAAATTAATATGAATACTATTTTAATTTTGACTAGTTAATTAAGACCGAATTCCGGTCAAGTCGACTAGGCAGAACAATGCCTTAATTAACTGAGTGAAATTAGGTTCCGGAGGACAAGGCGAAATGAGTTAGATGAAAGTAGCATTTATATTTATTTAATTATATATATACAAATATATTTTAATTGATTTTTTTGTTAATTTTGTGATATACCGTGATTCTAATTTTTTTTTAAAAAAAATTTACATTTATGCGGTAGATTTGAATTTCTTTAAATTATTATTTTTAAGAATATTTGAGTAAAATATTTGAATTACAAAGAAATAAAAAATTTAAATTTCTTGGTTCCTTTTTATTATAGTTAAATATTTTTCTTTGTTATTTTTTTAAAATAAATTAATAAAAAAGAAAATTTAGAAAGAGAGAAATTATAATAAAAAAATATAAATTGCTGAAAGTTATCTATAGATTAGTTTATAATTTATTTTAAAGAAATAAAAGCAAAATTAAAAAGAAAAGATATAAACAAAAAATCTAATTAGCAAATAAAAAATGTTAAAATGATAAAAAGAAATGTTGGCCACGTAATATGTTTCAATAGAAGAAAAAAGTTACCATAAAATAATTTTATTATATAATATAAATGAAACTTGTGGCTAAGAAATCGCCATGTCATACTACTAGAGACTAGTAAACACTATTACTAGTGGAGGATCCTTATTATTCTTGGGAAATGGCTAGTGGCCTAGTCTTGCAACTAATTGTGTTTTTAAGAAAATATTGGGCCCGGACACCCATACATCGAAAAAAAAAAAAATATTGGGCCAAAGCGTCTTGGGCCGGTAGTAGGTAAGGAATAGCAAGGTCCAATCACTTTGAATTCTAAGGAGATGTGGTCAAAGATGAGTCTTTTGAATCTACCGTATGCCTAGGACTTTTTTTTTGGTCAAACGTAGGCCTAGGACCATATGCCATGACTTCTGACTTTTATTGGGCTGACATTTTATCTTCATTTTCCCGTTTACAACCAATTTGCATAAGAGAAAATCAAACTATTCTTTTTTACTAGAAATTATAAATATATTATTACATACATAGTACCAAAATATTACAGATTATCCTACCCTTATGGGTACGTATCACTAGATAAAATATTAACTAACAGGGTTGGAATTCAGTAATTGAAACAAAGTGCTTAAAATTCTTGTTCGGCAACCCAAATTTAGAATAGAAGCAAAGCACGGGTTTGAAAAAGTTTCACAAACCCATAAATATTACAAACTACATTTTTAATTAAAGAACAATTAATAACTTGATTTGTTGAAAGTGGGTGCATAATCTTCTCAACATCGTTCTCAATATTACACTTCCAAAGAGGTAGTCGCTAGCAATTTTCGTTGCCTTCAAAATGTTAGTCGCTTCTGCCTCAATAGCGGATTCAGCACCTATTTTCCAATTTTTTCCTGTCACCATTAAAATTTCTTACTATACTTGCTACTGCAACTTTCTTTTCAGAAAAAGTTGCATCGCGGTTAATTTTATATTTGTTAAGAGGAGGTCTTTTCCATTTGTCTTGGAATTTAATTCTTAAGATGGTATCATTCCCTTATATATTTTTTTGCATACATCTGAGGCGCTAACACGCCGGAGTTGAACTATTCAACTAAGAGACTCTCATTGAGAGTTTAAAACTAGTTTAGGAATCGCAATACCAAACCTAATCTTAGTTAGATTGCCCATAAATAATCGGATCTTCAAGAAGCTCAGGTCTTCTCTCATTTTCGCTTCTCTTTTTGCAAGCATATCCGCGCAGAAGTAAGCTTCTTGATAAATAGGATGTATCTCGATACCAGGGTATTTTTTAGTTATTCCGTTATATTATTACTAGTGGTGTTACCATAATTATTTATTTGTGTATTTTGAGTGTTTATTTTATCCATAAAATTTATATCATTTGGATTTGATATTTTATAATATTCTTTCCACTCATTTGTAGCTTGTAAAGTAGTGGGTCATGGGTCACATATTTATTATTATGGATAAAATTAATTTTGTTTTTTTTTTCAAATTTGTCAGGCTATAGTACAAATTAGTTCCAAGATTCTATCTTTTTTATTAATTTTTTTTTGAATGTCTATTATTTAATTTAGTAACCATTGGTCTACCCTAAAGGTAGATCATTTTGAGTTTTTAGGCTTAGAGGACTTGCATACCGCACTTCCTTAGCCCAAGGACATATACAAAACATATGTTTAATTGTTTTTAAATCATTATTACAAATTTTACAAATATTATCTTTACTACATTTTCTTTTGTGAAGATTGTGTCCAGTTGGTAGAAGATTATTTACAACTCTTCACATAAATTCCTAATTTTAGTTGGAATTTCTGTTTTCTATATTATGTCCCAAAGTTGTTTTGTTTTAGTTAAGAACATAAATGGTTTATTAATATTTTTTTCCATTTGATTTTTATTATCACCATTTTTTAATTATGACATATTTTTTAACTACATAATTTCTATTTTTACAGTAATCAATACATATCTGGTCATGACATTCAAATTGTGGTATTACCATTTTTTTAAATTTTTCACTTATATCAGTTGTGTATAAATTTATGATTATATCAGTTTTCCAAGTCTTGTTATCATTAATAAGTTGATTAACTATTATATAATCTGAGTTAGAAGGTTTTTTTTATTTTCCTCATTATTACAAATCCATTTATGTTTATAGATATTTATATTTGTCCATTTACCTAATTTCCACATTATGTTTTCAATAAAGGTATCTTGTCCAATTAAGATACTAATCCATCCCCAAGACGGGGAGCTACCCAGTTTAGCTTCCAAGAAATTACTGTTGTGGAAGTATTTTCCTTTTAGAAGTTTATATGGTAAAGAAGTTTCTTTAATAGCAATATTCCATGTCTGTTTCCCTAAAAAGGCCTTATTCATGAGGTGTAATCTCTAAACCCCCTACAAAAAATTGGTCTTCTCGTGCTCTTAGGCACGATACCCTATAAAACCATACACCATTTTTTACGATGGGTTTGTTGCTCATCCACAGCCCCTCCACCAACAACACAACCCTACACATCTCTTTCTACCCACCGAGCCCATCCTCAGCCCATTTCTCAGCATTTTCCTACTGCCGACCAAACCCATCATCATCCAAGCCTCCGTCCCAACATCAACCAACCATCTCTATCAAACAACAAAGACACCACTATAACCCATCTACCCTTCAACCTCCATCCCCACCCCATGATATACAAGAGCAGCTTGGACAACCTTTTTTTTTCGGCTACCAATTCAAACTGCCTTTCTTTCTTTTTGTTTCGCCTTAGAGTGGCAGGCCAGGGACGCTCTGATCCGCCTTCTCCTTCCTTTGCGAGACAAAACCAGCGACACAGCGATCTGCACTCTCCGTCTCAGCAACAATCAGACCTGCATCAGCCGTCATGGGCGAGTTAGGCCCACACAAGAGAAAGGAACAAAAGGTTGTTAGGCCCTTTTGAAATCCCTTATTAGTTTCATCTCAGAAATGAGACCAAAATAAACCAACCATATCGATTTACTATGAAAATCATGGAATTTAATATGAAAAATGGAAACTCCCCCTAAAATGAGAAACTTTATGTGGAGAGCAGTAAAAATCTTTTACCTATTGAGGAAAACTTAGTAAAACGTAAGTCTAGTAATAGTAATATATGCAAAGAGCAAATTCCATTTTTGGGCCATTACCTATGGTCTAAAAACATTTTTAGGCCAAACGTTTCAAAAGTCACATTTTTAGGCCAAACGTATTCAAAACGCCCATTTTTAGGCCATTTCACTAATTTCATAAGATATTTTATTGATTCTAAGGACAATTTAGGCATTTTAAATAAACTATATGTTTATTTGGCCGCATCACAAACTAGAAACTTGGTCTAAAGTGTCCAAATTGTCCTTAAAATCAATGAAATATCTCATGAAATTAGTGAAATGGCCTAAAAATGGGCGTTTTGAATACGTTTGGCCTAAAAATGTGACATTTGAAACGTTTGGCCTAAAAATGTTTTTAGGCCGTAGGTAATGGCCTAAAAATGGAATTTCCTCTATATGCAAAATATGTAACAACTATATTAAAACAGTGGAACATATACTCTTTAGATTCCTTTGGGCTAAAGCAGTTTGGTTTGGTAGTCCACTAAATATCAAAACTGGCAATGAAACAACATCTAGACTTAATTAATGGATATTAAATCATATACAAAAAATAGGCAAAAAAATTAAAAAGGAGATAGAATCCTTGAACTTATTTGCACAATCATTTGGAAAATTTGGAAGGATAGAAATAATTTCATCTACAATAGTAAAAAATGTGAGCCACTTAATACTATTAACAAGGCAATAGTAGCTTGGAAAGAATATTATAAGATATCAAACCCAAATAATTTTAATTTCCTTGAAAAAGGGTCAAGGTTAAATGAAATAAAGCAACAAATTATTAATAATAGTCCAGATTTCAACAAGATAATAAAAACAATAGTAACCCAAAATCTAAAAATAAATGGAAAAAATTACCTCATTTAAAATTAGTTTTGATGCAGCTTTTTCTGGAAAAGGAGCAGCTATTGCATGTTTAGTAAGAATTTCTAATGGAGAATTTGTATCAGGCAAAAGTTGAAAAATCGAAGCAGATTCATTATTGGAAGCAGAATCCACGAGGATCTTAAGAGCTACGGAAATGTCATCAGAATTCCCTTTAGGAAGCGTTATCATCGAGAATGACGCCGAGAAGATTATGAATCCCCATTCTTCTATTCTAAAAATTTCGAGTCATTCAATTATAAATTTCGTTTGTAATATCTATTTTTTTCTGAATTATCAAACCTAGCTTTGCTCTTATTATTAGGAGTAGAAGCAAGGCAGCCGACTAGGTTTCCAAACAAGATTTTCTAAGCACATTGTTTGACAATTGGGATACCCGTATTCTTCCCCAATTGGCTAACATTTTAAGTTGGTATAACGAGCCTATAGGGGCAGACTAACTTTGTAATCCTTTAGAACTTATTATTAGACTATATATTACGCTTTGGAACAAAAAAAAAAGTTCTCTAAACCCTAGACCTCCTTCATATTTTGATTTAGTTTAAATGTCTCATTTGGCCCGGTGGAATATTTTTTTCTTTATCTCCCCACCAAAAATTGGCGATAATAGAGTGTAGTTTGTTAATTTTGTTTTTTGGTAGTATAAAATTTGACATAATATAGTTTAAAAGACTTTGAAGTACCGCTTTTATTAAAATTTCTTTCCCTCCTTTCAAAAGAAAGAAAGTTTTCCAATATTCTGTTTTTTTGTAATATTCTTTATTTTTGTAATATTCTATCATTTACAAGTTGTAGATCTTTAGTTTTTGTTCTACCCCATTCAGTTGGAAGTCCTAGTTAGTTATTCAGATTTTTTTCTTCATATTTAGCAGTTTAGTCATGATATTTTGTATAAAAGTAGATGTGTTTGGGCTAAAAATAGCTCCACATTTATTAAAATTTAGACATAGGCCATTAGCAATTTTATATTTGTTCATGATATCATTAAATGCTTCAATTTCAAAATTATCAGCTTTTAAGAAAAATAGAACGTCGTTTGCAAGAATAAGGTGAGTGATTTCTAGACAGTTATTTCCTATTTTTATACCTTGAAATAGATATTTTTCTTTTTTCTCTTATTAATTCATTTGGGGTTTGAGGTATTAAACAAAATATCAAAGGAGAGAGTGGATCTCCTTGTCTAATGCCCCTAGTTGGATTTTTTAGTTGGTGAGTGTCATCATTTATAAGTACCGAGTAGGGCACTGTGCTAATACATATCATGATTTTCCTTACCCACTCACGGTTAAAACCTATTTTAATTATAAGATCCTATAGAAATTCCCATTCAATAAATTCATAGGCTTTTTGTATGTCAGCTTTAACAGTCACCATATATTTATTGGTATTTTTTCCTCCTTTTAGTATGTGAAATAATTCATGTGCAATCATAGTATTTTCCTATATAAATTTTTATTTGGTATGAATGCACTTTGGTTTTTATTAACCAGTAAATTCATATGTGGTTGAAGTCTATTGACTAGTATTCTTGTTATAGTTTATAGATAATATTTGAGCAACTGATAGGTCTACATTGTTTAATATTTGAAGGTTTTCCTATTTTTGAAATTAGGGTAATAATGGTTTGATTAATATCAGTAAGATCTCCTTATTGTTCCAAAAATTGTTTATAACTCTCATAATATCTAATTTAATAATATCCCAATATGTTTTGAGAAATATTCCATTAAAGCCATCTGGTCCCTGTGTCTTGTTAGGTCTCAGTTCTCAAGCAGCCTTTTTAATTTCCTTCTCATTAATAGGGGTTTTAAGGTTGTCAGTAGATCTTTTTATCAATCCTACTTCAAATTATTTGTAATGTGTTCCTGAAGTAGTAAATATATTGTTGAAATAATTTACTTTTCTTTATTATCCCACTTTCATTAGCTATTCTTACTATTTTGTTTATGTTTCTTCTTTCTTTGGTAAAAGAATGATACTATTTGGTATTTTTATCTCCTTTGTTGAGCCATAAATTTCTGAATATTTCTTTCCCATAAATTTCTTCCCATTTCTGGGTATTTTCGAGATCCTTAATTATATTATTATATTCATCCCATCTGTAATTGGAATTATCTCTGTTAGAATAATTTCCGATTCCTTTATTAATTTTTCAATCTGGATTTTGTTGTTTTCAAATCTTTTTTTATTCCAGTTTCTTAATTCACGACTGCATTTTTTAAGTTTGTGATTAATCACTACATTAGGGTTACCCCTAAGTGTATTGTGATCATTCCATACTTTTTTTTTAATAATGTTTAAGCAGTCATTTCCAGTTGTCCAGAATGATTCAAAATAGAATCTAGAGAAAATCAAACTATAATATTATGTATAAGTGATCTTATTTGGAGTAACTTTTTTGGTCGGAAGTATTGTATTGAAAAAGAGAAAACATATTATGAACCATCACGGGTACACTTACCATTTAAAGAAACAAAATCACAAACTCAAAAGTAATACTAAAGACTTAATTTTAAGTCGGAAGCGGTTGAGAACGCCGTTGTATTTGAGATTCTTAAAACTTAACGATATGGAAGATAAGAAGGCTATTATCAAACATAACTGTTAGAATATCATATTACCACAAACAAATAATATCTTTATTGATAAACCTTATCTCTGTAATCTCATTAATAGTATTTATTTTGTATCTGAAATCTAAAATCCTAATTTCTCTTTTGTCAAAAGAGATAACAACTTTGTATCTGACTGTGTTGTCAAATACAAGTTTTTAGACAAGTTATTTGGTAATGAGTGTCTTTTACCAGCCCAGTTAGCTAATATGATTGAACTTGAAATTCTTGTTAGAGGAGTCGGATAATTTGTAGTCCCCTTCTATGTTATAAAAAAATTAAATTAAAAAAAACGATAACAATAAACTCCATCTTATATAGTAAGTATCACGTAATAATTATCAAACTTTCTCAAACCTATATGCACGGTTCAAAAACCAAAGATGAATAGTAGTAGAGGCGGGTGGTGGCGTTAGGGTTCAAGGCGAGCAGCGATGCTGACTTCACAGATCTCGGTGGTGGTTCAACGACTTTGCGTGAGTTTTGTCAGGAAAGGATTAGTGGAGGTGGTTCAGTGTGGTGGTTTAATGATGGTGGTTCAGTGACTTTGAACTTTGAAACTCAGGAGAGAAAATCTGGTGGCCATATCTGCGAAAAAAGGCTTATTCGAAACTAAATATGGTGGAAAAAGATGGCATTACTTCTAACGTCAAGGATGTTGAAATAATTTTTTTTCTTCCCCACTCCAATGTAATTTTAGGCTCAGATTTTTTTTTAAAATAATTGTTTTACCTTATATTGTAATTAAGTAAGGTAATCTAATATGATTGATGACTTCATTATTTTTATTTGATGCTCATTATTTTGATATAGTGCATTAACGACTAATTGTTTAAACCATAAACCACAATAGTCCATGGCAAATCTAGTGGGTGGGGCTTCAACCCCTCCGCCTACAATGTAGTGCGAATTTGTTCCTTTTTTTTTGAAAAACAGGAATAAAATAAATTACAAACATATTCAAGTTCGAGGTGCTAGCTAACCAGTTTGGAGAAGGCATAAATATTCAAGCATCCTCTTAAATACAATACAAATATACAAGCATATTCATGAATACTAAGTTTATACACATTTCCTTAGGTCTCCCTTCTTTTAGGATCCATAGAGACGATGCAATTTCTTAATCCCAGTGGGATTTGGGAAGCCAAATAAAGAAAAACACCAATAAGCAACATCATATCGGTTATTTATGAATACTATATGGTCACCTAAGTTCACTCTCCTCTTTTCTTCCGCACCGATCTTGTAAAACCCCTACTCACTATGTGTCAAAAGTTAAAACAAAGGTGTTTGATCGGTAGAAGTGTTTGATTATAAAATAGACGTAATAGTGAAAAAATTTAGAAATAATATCTTGATATATTAGTTGAACAATTTTTTTAACTATACTTTTAACAAGTGAACAATTTTTTAGAGCAATAGAATTAGAATATATATTATATCAATCTTGGCCCTATTTGACAAACTTCTATAACCATATTATATTGATATATACAACAATATAAAATTATTAGCATTGAAGCGTTTGATAGTTATACAGTGTTGGTATAACATGACTTAGGCTTTTCATGATTTTATAACCTTTTTGGTATATTTTAAGGGTTAGTGCCAAAGTTTGGAAAATGATGCAATGTTAGTATTAGATAATTGATTTTCAAGGAGTTGATAAAATAATGGTTAAAATTTCTTTATTTTTGGCATATTTGTTACACTTGCGTTCAGGTGGCAAAGACGTGTCGTGTCATCCAAAGTTCAAGGACAACACAACTTGTAGGTTGGTCTAAGCTTAGCTAGGGGTTAAAATTCTTCGTCAACAGGTGCTTAAAGGACTCGACAACTTATAGAGGTTGGGTGGGATCATACATAACTTAGACAGTTAGTAGAATTCTGGAAGGTTGATCAATTTAGGAATGTGATTGTTAAAACTTTGAAAGAGTTCTTGGTATTAACAAATAATGTTTTAGATGAATGTCAAAATAATTCAAATATAGATCAATTACGGGGATGGCGAAGGGATACCCCTTCATACCATGGATTGATGTTTGTCGCCGAATTATCTATCGCAACAAGGTTTATGATTGGCCACATGTATATAGAGAAGTGAATGCGTGTTCACTAGCTAACTACGAATCATTGTAACTGTTGTGTTGCCTACACCTATGTGGTACTTTAGATGGTATATAACTACAGATGCAAAACTCTTCTTTTGAAGACCTTAATTGTATGAAAAAGAGAAAATATTAAATTTAGAATTTTTTAAGTACATATCTATTATAATGAAGGTAATTGAAAATTTAGAGTAATTTTTTACTAACTAGACATATATATTCAAGATTCTTAAATGAATAAAAATTATAAATTGTCTTTAATATGTTGTGGTGGTTCATATAAAAATATATGATCAATAACTAATTTAATAGTTAATGTTCAATAAAACTCTGCAGCCTTGTCTACTATCTTGTTAAAAAACAATAAGTTTTGGAGAAATTTTCAATATTCAAAATCTAAGTTCAAATTTTTTTCTATATCTTAAAAAATTTAAGTTTTGGGAAATTTCTCATAACTCAAACTGCTTTTTCTATGAGCAAAAAGGAAAAGTAAAATATATAGGTGTTGGGCAAAAACATGACGGTTGTGATGAACGGAAATTAAAACTAGTGTAAAAGGTTTTTGAACATTAATCTTTAATTTAATTTAATAGGTTAAATACTAATAATTTTATATTTTAAAATTGATATTTTTTTTTGATACATAGGTAGGGGTGAGCACGGTGCGGTTCGGCTCGGTTTTTTGCCGTAACCGAAACCGAAACCGAATCATTCGGTTTTTAAAGGGGTCGCTACCGAACCGAACGGTTTTCCTCGGTTCGGTTTCATCGGTTTTCGGTTCGCTATATGTTCGGTTCGGTTTTTTCCCGGTTTTGGTATATGTTTTATTCGATAGTTGGATATATTTTATTTGACACATTTTATTTTCTAGCAAATCCATATATGAAATGTGATTTTCATGTTATTGATTGATGTAAGAAATTGCATTTTTGGAACTCAAATTTTATATAAGTTGTAAACAAATAATAATAATATCAAAGGAATATTTATAAAACTTAGTGTTTATGCTTTACCTTCAACAAATATTAATAAACGAAGGATTTTTTAAAATATATCAACTCATGACTTATGTAAAAATATGTTGCATATTATAATATTTTTAGGAACGATTCATGTCATGTATTAACATTTTTTGTTTCAAAAATTACTCCATTTTCTATCCCATTGTCATAATCTTTTAAAGAATATAAATTAAATTCAAGAACGTTTTAGTTTTTATATTTTTTTTGGTTCGGTTTAGCATAGAAAAACCGTACCGAACCGAACTTTTTGGTTTTTTAAAAAGCTTATACCGAACCGAACGGTTTTGTCAGTTTTCGATTTTTTCGGTTCGGTTTTTTCGGTTTTTTGGTTAAGTTCGGTTTTTCGGTTTCGTTTTGCTCACCCCTATACATAGGAGAGCCACTTTGGACTCGGAGTTATTGACTCGGCTCGAACCTGCACCACTAGATTGGATGACCAACGCTCTGGCCAATGAGCTAATCCCAACTAATTAAATTGAATTTTATTCGACTCAAATTATTTTTGGATGCATCTAAAAATATATTTAAAAAAATGAAAAAATGTGAGTTTGAACATTTAAAGCTTTTAAAAGAAAAACAAATCATTTCATTGTTCCATAGCCATCTAGAAATTCGTGCGAGCTCGTGAAAGGAGAATGGAGGAAATGTCATCTAAAGATGTCTCCGTTCATATGGGAGAAATGGATGACTGCGAAATTTAATTATTGATGATATACTTGTACAAAAAATTAGAGGAAGGCTGGAATTGGTGGAATATCGAGGGGATATGAAAATGGTTTTGCGAGTTCAGTGAATATTGGGATTGGATCTAATAATATACTATAGCTGTTGACTTTAATGATTTTTCTTTTTGTCAATACTTTATGATAATGAACTTGTATCCGCAGAAGAAGTATACATTTTCAGAGGTGATTATCGCGACAAATTCAGATGAGATTAAGACAAAGATAGACCAAAAGCCAAAAGATTTGATTGATTCTGTTGGACACACATGGCCAGCTTGGAAATGCCAAAATAGAGGCAATCGTAGCCACCAAAAGCATTGGAGGGGAAGCAAATTCCAACCGTATGCGTTTCCAAAAAGAAAAAAAAAAGTTCTAAGTGCCCGTTCTTTTTTTCTTTACAAGAAAAGGAACTCCTTTCTACTTTTATTCATTCAATGCCCGTTTTTGTGAGACTTTTTTGAAAATCGAAATTCGTTTTTTTTTTTGTTGGCTTCGTGTCTAGCGTGCTTTGTAAGACGGTCTGCCTGACTGTTCTCCCTTCTCGGTATGTGTCGAAAGGATAACGGTCCAGTTTGGTTCGCCAAACGGATAATTTGGCGAATAATCGGTCGAATAGTTCATCTTGCCCCTGACACCTGCGTAATACCTTGTATTAGATCAAAGTTATCAGAATAAACTATCTTCGTACATTCCGGGTATTTTGTGCATTGATGCAGTGCTTCAAGTATCGCCATCGCTTTGCCTTCTAAGACTGTTTTGCATCTTGTCGTTGTTTTGTTTCTTTATATCCTCCAGTTCTTTGGTGCTTCCGTATGGTCCTATACGTGTTGTGGTTGTGGTGGTTGAGGTTGTAGTGGTGGTGGTGGTGGTGGGAAGTTGTAATAGGGTATTTCAGTTTAAATGACAAATAATAGAGTACTTAAAAAGATTATAAAAGAGTATTTTTGTCAAGAGATGTATTTAATAAATAATTTTAATGGGGAATGTGTTTAACAAATAAGTTTTTTTATAGGATGTTTTTGATTAATGACTCTTAAATATATGTTATCTATGTTCAATTGATCTATCTTAAGTATGTTAGGATGTAAATATTATTCAAATCAATGTATTAGTAATATATATTCAGTATAAAATAATATACAAACAACCTAAGTAATAACCGCCTGAATTCCGATTAATGTGCCACCTAGTCATCTAGACGCTCGAAGGTGTTCGACCGTCCTAGTAGCACATAGCGTTTTTTAGAAATGATAATAAATGATATTTACATGGTATAAATATATACAGATTTTCGTCTGATACACAACACCTAACCCTATCCGATCATAATTCTCGCAATTCTTTCTTAACGAGAAATCTTCAACCAAATAACCCTTCACACAATTGGATCCCCCGTCATTGCAACAACAGAGATTGACAATCTCAACACTAGAGATAGGTACTCAATCATGACCAATACAACAGTTGTGATCTATAATAATGTAGAACAACATAAATCCTGTTTGAATTAAAAAAAAATTGAACACCACAAATCTTTCCAGATACCCAACAAATGGGTGTGAACTACACAAGATTGAGCAAGTGGATGATAACTTAACTTAAATCTTTAGTTGAGATAAATCCCCCAACTTCATGCCTCTTACAGCCTCGTGACATAATCCTGACATCTAGTATTTTCATTGGAACTCCCTCTAACAAATCATACCCATTCATAGATGTATCCTTGCAAAACTAGACTACAAATAAAGACACAAGCTCTTCGAAATTCAGCTTAGCAATTTACAACAAAATAAAATTTAAAACTCTCATATATTTTAATTTAGGAGGATAGTATATTCAATTCATTTTTAGTCCGGAGAGGTTATACATTTAGGTATTTAGGTATGATACTGAAATCTTTTTTAGCCACGTTCCATGACCCATCCAACCAGATCCGCCCCAATACAGTGGTGATCAAGACTATTATTGGTGGTGAAAGGATAATTAATACAATCAATTGATGGAATTCTGAAATGATTAACTTTATGTTTTCTAAATATTGCTTACGTATCTAAAGTATATGTTTAAAACTATAGTGATAAAATCATTTTAATTATGTAGTCTATAGTTTGTTTAATTATGTAGTCTTGATAGACAAAGAGTTAGGTTTGATTCAGTGTTTTAAAAAGTGTCAGGGATTAGGCGGATGACCAACCACCTCAAGTATTTAGGGAACTAGTCTGGGATCTAGGTAAAACTTAAATGTTTTTTTTTTTTGATCCATGATCATTATATATTTTTAATTAATTTAAATCCACCGCCAAGCCACCGCCGATCTCCCCAACTTTATCCTCTAGGCAACGTCCAATTTATTCAAGAACACGAACCTCAATTATACAAACCAAATAGTATGGTAGAGTAATTAACTTATGCGTACTATAGATATCTTTTACGATTCTTTCTTTTCTACACATTTTCTCCCATGAGTACCCACACAAGTTATGTCAAGCGTGACATAAAGTCCAATTTTTCCTTCAAGTAGCCCCACCATCATTTACTTTATTTTGGATGATATAGTGGGGTTGAAGCACTTTAAAGTTAAGAAGTCTCAATATATGTACCAGAATATGTGTATTTAGATTCTAAAATGATTTTTATATTTGATATTTAAAATTAAACCATGATAATTTAAAATCCAAACCCGTCAGAATCCTCTCAAGTATCCTCACCTATAATCCAAATAAAACTTGATAAAAATCTCTTCAATCATCTATATGATTTTTAAAATTTTGGATCATCTCATACATACAAATATAACTTATTAATTATTTAAAATTTAGATTATTAAAATTGAGAGATCACTATTTAGATTTTTTAAATAATTAATTCTAATTATTCAAATATAAAACACAAAACGTATAATATTTAAGTAATATATAGAGTAATTTTTACTTGAATACAAATGAGAGCTATTTTAAACTCGGATTCATTTTGACTCCAATAAGATTCGACCCACAACATCTTACCCATCTACGGAATAGTCTTACCACTAGATCAACTATCGATCGTATACCGAGCAAATTTTGTACACATTCAAAACTTCATAAAATATTTGTTAAAATAATAATAATAACAGAAACATATTAGACCAAATTTTTTTTATCAAATAAAATAAACTTTTCATAAACATTAATTATAACGTGGAACTTATGAATCATTATAGAACATATTATGAGTTTTAGTATCAAGATTATATATTCAACTAGAGTTTAAAAACCTCATATTAAATTCTAAGATATAATGCTTTCAAGAATTCTACAAGAATGAATTCTTAAGGGATGTAATATTAAACGATCTACTTTTGACGTTAATCAATCTCACATAAAAATATTTATGACATCAACAAAAACTTCAGAAATTAGATATCATTTGTAACACCAACATAGGTGAGTCTCGTTGTATTAACATTATTATAAAAAACTTTGAAAGATACTTGAAAAAGAGAGAATTTTTTGGAAGGGAAATTCCAAAATTCCTTGTTTTAATAAAAGTGATAAAAACACTAAATATTGTCATGTTTGTACAAAAAAATAAGAATCATTAATGATAATAGTAATTGGCTTGATAATAAAGAAAAGATTAATAATGAAATAGTTAATTATTTTTAAGAATATATTTACAACTGTAGGGAAAAGAGATTATAAAAACACCCTTGATATTATAACTAGTGAAATTGATAAAAAATCAGCTGATAATCTTAATAAACAGATTAATGAGAAAGAAGTTAAAAAAGCTACTTGAGAATTGGGACCTAACAAGGTTCTAGGACCGGATGGATATAATGGAAACTTCTTCAGAATCTACTGGGATATCATTAAACTTGATTTAATGAGAGTTATTAACAACTTTTGAAAAAATAAAGAGGATCTTAGTGTTATCAACCAAACTCTTATCACTATAATTCCTGAAGTTGATAAACCTTTGAATATCAAACACTATACACCTATTAGTTGCTCTAATTTTATCTATAAGAGTATAGCAAGAATATTAGTCAATAGATTACAACCATATGCATACCTAATAGGTTGATACAAGAAAAATACTATGATTGCACATAAACTCATTACTCATAGTAAGAGAAGAAAAAATACCAAAAAATATATGATAGCGGTTAAAGCTGAAATTAAGAAAGCATATCAGTACATTAAATGAGATTTTTTACAAGGACTCATGATTAAAATGGGTTTTAACATTGAATGGGTAAGAAAACTTATGGTTTGTATAACATCTGTTACTTACTCCGTCTTGATTAATGGTGAAACTCACCAAATTCAGAAACCCACTAGAGGATTTAGACAAGGAGACCCATTCTCTCCTTTGATCTTCTGTTTAATCTCTCAAACTCTTAATGACTTAATTAAGGATAAAAAATAAAAACAACTATTACAAGGAATTAAAATTGGAAATAACTGTCCCAAAATCACTCACTTACCATTTGCTGATGACAACTTATTCTTCCTAAAAGCTGATAACATTGAGATCCAATCATTCAATGGCATCATGAACAAATATAAAAATAGTACAGGCTTGTGCATAAATCTTAATAAATGTGGGGTAATCTTTAGCCAAAACACACCAACATTTATTCAGAATTTAATGGCCAAAAGGATATATATGAAGAAAAAAACCTGGGAAATTATTTAGGACTCCCAACTGAATGGGACAGAACAAAATCCAAAGACCTACAATTCTTAATTGATAGAATCTTTGGAAAATGGAGAATTGGAAAATACTTTTTCTCTCAGAAGGGGGAAAAGAAATACTTATTGCTCTCCACATAAAATATTGCAAAAGTGTATGGTTTACTAGTCCATTTGATATCAAAGTTAAAAATGAAACCACGTCTAGGGTTGACCAATACACTTATATAAAAAACGTAAATATAGTAATAGCAATATATGTAAAATATACAATAACAATATTGAAACAATTGAACATATGCTTTTTAGATGTCCTTGGGATAAAAGTGTATGGTTCACTAGTCCACGTGATATTAAATAAAAAATGAAACCACATCTAGGTTGACCAATGGATACTAAAACATGTACAAGAAATAATTATAATTTTTAAATATGAAGGTAGAATCCTGGAACTCATTTGCACAATCACCAGGCAAATATGGGAGGATAGAAATAATTTTATTTACAACAGTAAAAAATGTGAACCAATGGTTACTATTAATAGAGCAATAGGATTTTGGAAAGAATGCTATAAAATATCAAACCCTACTGATCTTAACTTTTCAGAGAAAGTGACTAGGGACAATGTAACTATTCAAAGGGAAATAGATATTAATAAAGAAAATGCACAAAATAATAATAACTATAATAACCACACAAAATTTAAAGACAAAAGGAAAGAACACCTCCAAATAAATTTAAAATTAATTACGGCGCAACTTTCTCTGGTAAGGGGGCAACTATTGCATGTTTAGTAAGAAACTCTAATGGAGATTTTGTAACAGGAAAGTGTTGGAAAATCGAAGCAGGTTCGATTTTAGAAGTAGAAGCCACGTGAATCTCAAAAGCTATGGAAATGGCTTCAGAGTTTCCCTTTTGAAGTGTTATCATCGAGAATGACGCCGAAAAGATCATGAAGCCCTTATCTTCTAGTGAAACAATTTCGAGTCATTCAATTAAAAATGTTGTCTGTAATATTTATTATTATGCTGAACTTTCGTAACCTAGTTTTACTCTTATCTCTAGGAGTATAAACGAGACATCCGAATGTGTTGCCAAATAGAAGCTCCTTAGCACATTGTTTGGCAATTGGAATTCCTGTATACCTTCCTAGTTGGCTACTATTTTACACTGTGACAACGAGCCTATAGGGATAGGCTAACTTTGGTAACCTTTTGGAGTTTATTATCAATCTATATAGAGATTTTTACCCAAGGAGTTTATTATCAATCTATATAGACACCCCCTATTTCCATTCTCAACCCTACTTTCCTTCTCTTCTTAATAAAGACCTCAAATTAGATCTTACACTATAATCTAAAAACCCCAATTACAAGTTTACCCCCTTTTTTTAATTTTCATATATATATATATATATATATATATATATATATATATATATATATATATATATATATATACCTTTTTTATTTCAGCATTTATCTAAACCTGAAAACATCACTTCCTCCTCTCTCTTTCTTTTTCATCGCTGAAACCGCTCTCCCGCTCTTTTTCTCCGGTAGGGCTTTCCTTCTCAGGCAATACGAAACTCACACCGGAAACCGCCATGGCACCATGGAACCACCGTCACC
This sequence comes from Nemophila menziesii, assembly GCA_029959085.1. NCBI lineage: Eukaryota > Viridiplantae > Streptophyta > Magnoliopsida > Boraginales > Hydrophyllaceae > Nemophila > Nemophila menziesii. The sequence goes on along the minus strand of JARWIR010000064.1, from coordinate 1,336,777 downwards.
ACAAAAACCGCAGTCACTCGCAAGGAAACTGCTGTCACTCGAAGGGGAAGCCTCATCGTTCGAAGGAGAAGCCTTGCCGTCCAAGCTAGCTTCACGAATTGGCGACGTTCGAGAAGGTGGTGCGAGATCTAGAATGTGAGGTCCTGCAAGGCTTGACCTCTGTGAGAAGCCATGGACGTTGCCGTGAGACAGCAGCTGCTCTAGTAATGGAGCTTTGAGCTCCATTCAAAGATTTCTACTAAAGCGCCTGAGAAAGATTGTTGGGTAGAACCAGATATAGAAGCAGCAACAAAGCTTCACTGTCAAAGCCACTGTTGCTGGTTCGCAACTGGAGGAGAAGCCAGAGTGGAGCGTTTTTCTAGTTCGCAGGCGACGGTTATGTGTGGCGGTGAGTTCCATGGCTGCTCCGCTCGCAGTGACGACGAAGAGCTACATCAACGGTGAAGACCATCGTTGTTCTGTCTCGTATGTTTGACTGGCGAGATTTGATCTCCTTTTTTTGGTTTGTAAGTTATAATCAAACCAGATCTAGATCTGGCTAACAGTGTTTTTTTTTGAATGTTTTTTCTTCTTTTTTATACAAAATACCATATCAAAACAAGTTGTAGTAGGTGTAATTTTGTTTTTAGCTTTTTTTTTTTTTTTTTTTTATGTTGTAATATTTAAAAAGCTAATAAAATTGAAATGTTTGAATATTACTCTTTAATTTTTAGTGATTACTCCATATTTTTAATGGAGTACTCTAGAATTTTTGAACATTACTCTACGTTTTTATTTAAGTACTCATCATTTCTTTACGATACTCTTATTTTATTTTCCGATACTCAATACTTTTTTCCTGATACTCTATACCTTTTTCCGATACTCTATACTTTTTTCGATACTTAATACTTTTCTGATACTCTATACTTTTTCCGGCGATGGGTGGTGGCCGGATGTCGGTGGGTGGTGGCTAGAGGCCGGTGGGTGGTGGTAGGTGGCTGGAGGCCGGAGTTGAACAGTGCCAACACTTTTTTGGTCTTTTAATGTCTTTTGTATTATATAAGTGTATTTTAGTATTTGGTCATTTTTGAGATCCTTTAAAAGAATTAAGATTTATACCATTTTTTATAGAGAAAAAACCAGTGATCAAGACTATTTGTCTCGTTCATCCATCTATAAAAAAGTCCGGTGGTATTCGACCATAAAAAAATTATTTTATAAGTGTCATATTAGTTTTATTAGTTTTTTTAATTGAAAATATTTCTGTTTAGAGACTATATTTATTTTATTTTATTTCTTTAGTATGAGTAGAAACTGTATTTATTTTTTTTTCAAAACTTGTAAAGTTAGATTCTATATTCGAATATAGAGTTACAAAATTTATAATTAAACACATATTTTTCAATAAATCGAATAGTATATATATCAGACTCTATTGGAACAAAAAAAAACAAAGGATATACCGAGATCACAACCCGTGAACTCCACTTATTATCTTTAGCTGGCATGTCATCTTCAACAAAGGAGACATGTTTTAAAGTTGAAAGCGACTGAATTGGAATCTAATAATAGAGTGAAGTGAGCATTAGATCTAATCTAGTGTAAAGCTATAACTTTTCAACAAGAGTTTCGTTACTCGCTGAGAGGTAGCAATGAAGTTCTTGTTTCAGTGTCCATGTTGCTCCTGTTTCTGCTTCTTGAAGCCCAAGAAAGGTCAGCCCAAACCTAAGCCTGAACCCAAACCTAAGCCCGAATCCAAACCCAAAGAGAAAGTTGAGGTCAAAGAGAAAGTTGAAGTTAAAGAGAAAGTCGAAGTTAAAGAGAAGGAAGCCAAGGAAGACTAAAGCATTGCAAAATCAGCCAATGCAGGAGTTACATAGTAAAGACGATGTCTCGAAAGCGTGGACAGATCCTCGTTTTCCTCTAGAGTATTGATTTTCATTATATGCTAAAAGTATTTTTCCCTTTTTTATAACCTTTTCCATCATTTTAATTGGCAATAATGTGTCGTAATCTTTATGTATTTTTGCAAGTAACTTCATCTGGATATATTTTTAATACCGAATCATTATTGGTGGTGTTTATGTATCTGATATTCTGGTAAATTTCGTATTATGTATCGTTCTAAAGCTTATTGATGTTTTTAACATGTAATGCAGCATGTGGACTTTGGTAAAAGACTGTTACAATTTCGTATTATTTCGGCTTGAATTATATGAGGAGAATGTGAATAACACGATCAAGCCCATTTAGTACATATATTTAATTAAGATGACATATTGGCATGATGAGTTTACATTAAATTCTAAGCAGTATTTAACTTTCTGCATTTTAATATGTACATTCTTCATTTTTTTTGGCAATAAATCTGTACATTCTTGTCGGTGGAATACATTGTATGTTGAAGATTGATGCTAAGCCGGCTCTTGGGTAAGGCCACCAAGGCGGCCGACTTAGGCCCCATTGTTTTTTTTTATAAAAAAAGGCCCTAATTTTATCAAAATAAATTTTTTATAATTACAAAAGGCCCCGAAAAATAAATCTTGCTTTAGATAACTAAGCATATTTTAGTTTCTCGGGCCGGCCTGGTTAAAACAGTAAATAATTAAGAAAACCTAAATCAAATTTTATTTGATTCAAATGGCTTTTCGATGTAATTAAAAATAAATAAAACCGATCACATAATATTTTCTATGTACCCGTTTTCAAATAAAGATCTACATTATAACAGATAATTATTTTTAAAAGATTAATCATGAAAAAAATTATTTTCTAACAATGTATACCCACCTTCTCCTATTTAAACAACGATATTTATCTAATTATTTATTCTAATCACTTCGTGATTTCTCTATAAACAACTTAGTTACACCATTGTCGCACTACTACTCAAAATAGATGATGTTGACATTGTGGATGGTTTATCAACCCATTTCTTTTTATTTATAAACTACCTCTTAGAAACTTCCACCGCGAGACTGACTATTTCGGTTAGCTTTGCTTCGTGCCTAAGGGTAAGCTAGCTACTAAAAACTAGAATTCTGCTGATCCCAAGTATTCCATCTCCACCTCTTTTGGAAAAACCTATAACACTGGGCTACCAGTCTTCTTTATTCTTAAGAGACCCCCCACCTGAACCATTCTTAAGACAACGACCAATCCTGAAAGACCCCTCTTTCGCCTAAGGATGCCTAACCGCCGCACCGATCATTCGGGGGGAGCGGGACACTGCGAGGTGGGTAGTTTATCTGGGACGGATGCCTCATGTATATCATCTATAACGCAATAACGATTATTCTCTCCAAGAGACTTCTACCGATTCTTAGACTTGTGGATAAAGCACAATCGACATTTGTTCCGGTAGGTGACGACGGATAACATTCATCTTATGTAAGAACTGTTGAGAGAATACGACCTACGTGGTTAAACAGAGCTCACTAAGATGTATAATGCAATTTGATTTCGTAAAGTGTTTGATTTGGTTTCTTGGGGTTTCGTTCCAGAGGTGCTCAGTGGGTTGAATTTTTTCCCAAGAGGTTTGTTGATCGAGTTATGGAGTGTATTTCGTCACCGCCGTATTCAATAGTGATCAATAAGGGAAACTCACCGATTTTTCCAAAGGGAAGAAAAGTCTAAGACAAGGTGATTAGATTTCTCCATTCATTTTGTTTTATGCTTGCGGTGAATCGGGTTGAAAGTTAAAGTCGCCAAAAACTTTTTGTTATTATCAATGAGGGTAATATAATAGAATATCATTCACACCTTTATTAAAAAAGTATCTTCGAAAGCCCCGTTCATATTTCATCCTAAACGTGAGCGTTTACATATGACTCATACTGCATTTACCAACGATCTCATGTTTCTTATAATGGTGATTCCACATCTATAAAAATGCTTCAGGGTTGTATGTATAATTTTGAAAAAAGGTCGAGTCTTTGCACCAATCTATCAAAATCAAATACATATTACACGAGTATCAAATCGAGCGAGTTGACAACTATTGAATTCGACATAACTTAGCAAGGGAGGTGTGACATTTCAATACTTAGGGGCATTAATGTTGGATTATGGGTTAAAGGTTCAAAATTACGCCCCATTGTACAAAATGCTTATCGATTGCGTTGTAAAATGAAAAAGCAAGTTGCTTTTAGATGCGGACGAATTGGAGCTTATTCGAGTGTACTTGCAAGGAATCGAGTGATTTTGGATATCAATATTCGCTATTCAAAAATAGGTATGTACCAATATTCTCAAATTTTGTCGCAATTTCTTTTGAAACTCTAAACCGAACAATGTTGCGTGGGATGATATATGTATGCCTAAAACAAGGGGGGATCTCGGTCTTAAAGATCTTATGGAAAGGAAAGATGGCCTTATCATAAATATTTTATGGATAATAGGTATGCAAGAGGAATCGTTATGGATCAATTGGGTGCATAGTGATTTCTTAGGAATACGTAATATTTGAGATTGACATATGTAAGTAGTGATTCAAAACTGTTCAAGGAAACATATCGTATAAAAACTTGACCTCTTAATGTGTATGGTACTCGGGGGCAAGCAGAAAAAATGTTTGGAAAATGGTACTGATCAGCGCCCAAAAACAGATACCCAATTTCACAAAATGGAGAGCCGCTTTAAACAACCAATTTTGGGTTGACTTGTAAATCGGGAACCCGGTGTCCCACTTTTGGACCTGCAGATTTCAAAAGTGCATGTGATTTCCTTGGAAGAAAGGGTATTGATAGGCATTGGGTCACAGTGCTTTAGAACTCTTGTGTCACACCCAAACAACAATCATCTTATAGCTCGTGCTTAACAAGAGAATCGACACAAATGATCAAATCACCTACATGTAACTAGATCCGATCTCTATGTTTTGCAAGGAAGAGATAGTCTCCGAAACATTTTTTTTGAGTGCACATTCACCGATGAGATATGAAAAACTATATGAAGCTGTGTAGGCATAAGGAGATCTATGTGGTTGATAATAGATAAGGCGAAAATAGGTTGGAAATTCAGGGCATGGAAGATGGATTTTGCAATTATAGACTAGTGTATATGTTTTTGGAAAGTTCCAAACAAATTTAGTATGGATGATGTGCTCCCCAACATGAAGGGTATAATAAAAAAAAATATTTAGATTCATGTTTTTCGTTGTCTTTTTTCATTGTATCATCATTTCGTCTTTTTGGGAGATTGTGGACTTTTATTTTTTCTCACATAGTCTCATTGTATAGGATTAAGTGGGAATAAGTAGCCCAACCCTTTTGTTGCTTATTGTTAATATTTACGTAAAGTGATTTTGCCGATTAATTTCAAAAACATCGTACATATTACGATTCTCGTAAATTAATATATTCATTAACTTAATAGAAAAATAATAATATTTACCTTTTTCAATAAATAAATAAAAGGGTTAATGCTAAATATCAAGTTTTTTTTTATTAAAGATATTTTAATAATTATGATATTGATATATGATATTTTTTTCATTTTATGTAAAAAACAGAATAATTTTTTATATGAAGATAAATGAAATATGTATCTTCTTAAATATATTGTCATCCCTTGTAAAATGAACATGTAATAGTTGCGTTTATGCCGTCTTATGCAGAAGGTTTGATTTTTACACTTCATTAAGATCTTGTAAGGATGCTTGGCTCTTTTCCTTTTTTGTCAAAAAGGATTTTTGGCTATGTTGTATCCCGTTTATTTATTTTTATTGTTTTATTGAGCATGCTTTTTATCAAATGCTTTTCCTGCATAGGTTTAGAAAAAGGGTAAAATTTTCATTTTATATTGATATAAAATGGTCTTTATATTAACAATATCATATTAATAAAATACATGTCATTATATTAAGTAGATAGTTATTATAATTAATTTTAATAACATAACTATGAAATATATGTTGTAATGATACAATTAGTATTAACCATTGAAATATTAGATAAAAGTATTTTTTTTGGAAAAGGAATCAGAATAAAGTAACTACCCTTAGACATAATATATTTAAATTTTGATTTATATGCTTGAAAGGTAAAAGAATATAATAGATTGCAAGTTTTGTTTAATGGATTACTTATTTATCTAATGTGTAAGCATGTAAATTCGACAATGGCCATCATGTTCAAGCTTTTCAAAGAGATTTTTTTAATTGAGCATTTCTATGTATATCACTTCTATTTGTTTTATTTTTATTTCACCTTCTATATGTTATTCTATATGGTATTAAAAAAAAAGAGATAAGTTAATTAATTAAGAAAGAAAAACGATTTGATTGATTTTTAAACCTCCACATAGAAGATAATATAGATATGAAACAAAAAGGAATGATATATATCTTTTACTCTTTTCAATTATATATTCGATTTTCACCGATCATCGTGCATCGATCTTTTCTTTGAAAATCTTTGCATAATTAAAGTTGCAGAAGCTAATCATTGTGCATCGTTCTTTTTTTTTTCTTTTCTTTAGGGGCGATTGCTCAAAACTCACTAATTTTTCTAATTTTTAGTCTATCCTAAAATAAATTCCTGGATCCGCCCCTGATAGTGGTGGAGACGTTGATAGTCGAGATAGCTTTGCGGCACTGCGGTGTTGGAGATGGTTCTGATCTCGATAGTGGTTGTGGGTTGGAGACGTGGTGGTTGCGGACTTACGGTTGACATGGAGACGTGGTGGCTGGCAGAGATTTGCAGGCATGGTTCAGTGTTGTTGTTATGTATATGTGGGATATTTTGTAAATGGAAGGGTTAATATATATTTATGGAATTTAAACAAGAAACATATAAAACAAGGGTGATATAAAAATGAATAAAATCAAACATATTCCATATTTTGAAACAATTGTAATATATGCCTACAATATAGAAATTACCTTTATTTGGAAAAGCTAAATACAAATGATAACATGTTTTGTTGGTATAATATCTCATTAATATAATGTTTTCTCCTAATAGTTCAGACTTTTGGTTGACTTGGAAATTTAACCTGGATACTTGAGGTCCCGGGTTCGAGTCTCTCCACCGCTACCCACTTTAATCTGCACGTGCAAGCTTATCTCTATCTAATATAATGTCTTATCCTAATAGTTCAGACTTTTAGTTGAGTTGGCAATTTAACATGTTTTAAATGACTAAATTGAATGATTGACGCTTATAACCATTTTTGAGAAAATAGTTTAAACCTTATGAACCAGTGTTTACCCAAAGTTTTTAATCAAATACTTCCAAGGAACAAAACTTTCAAACTTCATGTTTCCTCGTGATTAAAAGTTTATTAACTAAATGCTTCCCATAAACAGAACTTTCAAACTTTATGGTTCCTCCACTATTCTCTACACATACATCCAACGGCTCTATTGCAACGTCAAAGTTTCCCTGTTTATATAATAAGAAAAGAACAATAAATCACCAGAAAACTAAGAATGTAGAGCTTTAGAGAAACTAGCCTCGTAAAAATAGGCCACGCAAACACGGTATTTTAAGGACTTGTTCACAACGCGATGCAAAGTTGCTTTATAGAGACCATTTGACAATATCTATAAAAATATTACAATTCAGAAATCATGTTGAACAAATATTTGGAAGCGAAATTATTAATTTATATACCGTTAGCATGTCTCCAATGTTGCAAACAAATGTATCTGGAATAGGCATAGCTGATATCCATTCACCAGAAAGGTTTCTTACCTTCAAATTAAATTGCTCACAATGACAATTAGTCTAGGTAATTACGAGTAGTAGCTTTTACTTTGCAAGTCAAAGATTGTATACCTGAAGGGCAGTAATATCGTCATCTTGATTAATGAGGGTTAATAAACCTGTGATTTTAGCCAAACAAGATAATTAGTATATACAAACTAAATTTTGGTTTTTTTAATATCTATGGCACTATAAAGCATACCATAGTCAGTGTGAGCACCACTGCATATATTCAGATTAACAATACATGGTGGAGAAAATCGATCAGTAAAACATCTAGATATAAAACATAATTAACATTTACCAACGTGAGATCTTACCACCCAATATCATTTTCTTGCATGTCCACTTTGTTCACATTAGAAATAGCAGGATAACCAATTATACGAAACGCCCAAAATGGATCACCAGCTACTTTTTTTTCAAATTCATCTACTGAACCACCTAATGCCATAGCTATTCCTCTCATTATTATTCTTGACAAACCTGTCACCATTCATAAAACAACCATCACTTTTGCGTTTTTGCACATGTTTATGTCTTTTGACTATTATGCTCCACGAGGGTATAATAAATTTTCTTAATATACAATTTCAAGAGGGTAAAATATCAAATACCCCCTGGACAAAGGGTCGACCCCTAAGACCAACAGTTGGTCTAGTGGTTAGACTACTCCGCAGAGACCAAGTGGTCTTAGGATCGAATCTTATTGGAGTCAAAATGATTCCGAGTAAAAAATGGCTCTCATATGTATATATAAAAAAAAGGTCGACCCCTACTACTTTCTATTACATGTATCACTAAAGATCATGCATGAGTTACCACAAGTTGCACCGTGTTATTACGAGATATCAAAAATAATGGTGAGTTGTCGTGAGACGGGTAAACATAAATTAAGGTAATTGTTTCTTTTAAAATTATAGGAAATTGTTAAAATTTGTCAAATCATAGGGGGTATTTGCACCGTGTTATTACGGGATATCGCAAATAATGGTGAGTTGTCGTGAGATGGGTAAACATAAAGGTAATTGTTCCTTTTAAAATTATAGAAAATTGTTAAACTTTGTCAAATCATAGGGGGTATTTGGTATTCTATGTTTTACGGATTTTTCAAAACTGTAAAGAATCGCGAATCGTGAATCCTTAGGTCAATGATTTTTGAAGCGGTGAAAAAATCCGGTAGCGACTCCATAGTGGCATGATTCTTTTAGGAATCCGTTTTAAGAGCAATTTTTTAAAACTTCGAAAATGAGACCGTGAAAGTAAAATAACTAATTTTTTCTATTATATAAACTAAAATATACTCTATATCTCTACTTCTCAAATACAACACAAAGATATAAAGAATAGATGAATGTAACAAGTATCAAAGCGAAAATCAATCCTTTAAGGTTAGTATCCGAGTGTATGATTTTTATTGTTAGCATTTCATGTTTTATATAATTTGGTTGCTGATTTTGATTTTTTTGGGTTTTCAATGAAAACGGTTACATAAACCTAGCTAAATATTTTTTGGGATAAAAAAATAAATTTATTGGTTTAAATATAAATAATATAATATAACGTATTTTAGTTAAAATTTTATAAATATTGGCTTTCAAGAAACAATATATCTTTTTCGAATGCAACTATAACTAGTAACATGTAGTTTAATGGAAAGTCAATTTATTGAGTATTTGTACATTTAAATATATACAAACTTTATATATATTGTCACTCTTGGATCAAAGCATTTCGGGAGTTGTCGAACTGTCGAATCGTATTATATCGTATTGTCGTTCTCGCTTCTATGTAACCTAGTTGATATTTTGCCCTTTTAAGAAAGATATTATATTCAAATATGTCTAAACAACCTTATATGTGATTCCAAGAGCTTGTGTAAAATGACATACTCATAAACGGGGTTATGATCTAAGATTATGAGATTTTAGTTTTGGATTTTAATAAATTTGTATAATTAAAGGCTCCCAATTTTTTTAGATAATGTCCTTTTACTATCATTTATTCTTTCAGATTTTTATCATAACCTACTTTATAATTCAAGAATAAAATACAATAAAAAACATTTAGTAACTAAATAAAAAAGTCTGAAGGAGATAATTTAAAAATTAAGACAAAATTACTTTATTACTATTACTCCATAATGCTAAAGGTTTTCTGTTTTATGTTTGATTCGTAATAATTATAATTAAGTGTCTGAGTGTAGAAAAAAACAAAGAAAATTATAAAGAGACCTTTTTCCTAAAATTAGACTTAGACCCAAAAGACTCAGAACCGTTTTTAAAAGGGTAAAGGCCACGTGTGGCCCTCGATCTATACCCAAAGTGCACGGGCCGCCCCTGATCTTCAAAATTACCCTTTTACGCCCCATATCTTCACCTTTTGTGACACCGTTAGCCCTTTTTCCATTTTTCTGTTAGTTGACCGTTAGTCAACGCCACATGGCGCCATGTCACCGCCACCTCAGCGCCACCTCACCGCCTCTCTCTTCGTCAGCATCGTCCCTAACTTTAAAAAAAAAAAAAAAAAAAACCTTTGAAGGTTTGAAGGTTTGAATGCTTCAAACCTTCATCAATGGAGGATTCCGAAAAAATCAAAAAAATTGATAACACTTTGTCTCACGTTTTAGTATATCTCTATTAAACCTTTGATTTAAGCATACAATTTTATTCTTTCAATTTTCATATGCATAATTTAGACAAATTAATTAAAAAAAATCATAGAAAATATGAGTTATACCCAAATGAGAGCATTTTACTTGTTTGCAGGCAATGCCGAGTTTCTTGAGCTTTTAGAAAGGTTAGTCAAACTCTTATATGCAGAAGAAGAAGATTGATTAGTAATAATTATAATAACAATAATGGCCACTTTGGAAGCACTTTCTTCAACCGAACTAGTGAATTTCATCATCTATGATACAATTTCAGCAACCCCTTTTAGCTACGATAATCCTCATCAATACAACAACACTTCCGAAACTACTAATAATAGCTTCGACGATGGTTCTTTACAGCAGCTCAATAATGGCGGTGGCAGTGATGGTGGTGCTGCAGCCATGGAAATGCTGAAAAATTCTTCACCATCAGTTCTAGTTGGATTAGAAAGATGCACTACCCAAAACAATACACAGAGGTTAGGAATTCAAGGTACATCAGGAGGAAAAAAGAAGAGAAGAAGAAGACCAAAAATGTGCAAGAATAAAGAGGAAGTCGAGTCACAAAGGATGACTCACATTGCTGTTGAAAGGAATCGAAGGAAACAAATGAATTAACATCTTGATGTTTGAGATCTATCATGCCACTATCTTATGTCCAACGGGTATTTTTCTTCCACTCCTTTTTTTTAGGTCATGTTACCATTTCAGAATTTTGTGATGAAAATTGTAACAATTATCAATCTTAAATGCTCTCATTTGGGTATAATTCATATTTTCTATGATTTTTTTTAATTAATTTGTCTAAATTATGCATATGAAAATTGAAAGAATAAAATTGTATGCTTAAATCAAAGGTTTAATAGAGATATACTAAAACGTGAGACAAAGTGTTATCAATTTTTTTGATTTTTTCAGAATCCTCCATTGATGAAGGTTTGAAGCATTCAAACCTTCAAACCTTCAAAGGTTTTTTTTTTTTTTTTTTTTTTTTAAAGTTAGGGACGATGCTGACGAAGAGAGAGGCGGTGAGGTGGCGCTGAGGTGGCGGTGACATGGCGCCATGTGGCGTTGACTAACGGTCAACTAACAGAAAAATGGAAAAAGGGCTAACGGTGTCACAAAAGGTGAAGATATGGGGCGTAAAAGGGTAATTTTGAAAATCAGGGGCGGCCCGTGCACTTTGGGTATAGATCGAGGGCCACACGTGGCCTTTACCCTTTTTAAAATGCTTAATATAACATCACTTGAGATAGCACCTGTACAAAGTTTGATATACTTCTCCATCAGTTTCTTTAATTCTGGGGGTTTATTTGGCCTGCATTAACCAACAATATGTGCAAACGTAAAAGGTTATATACCATTTTATGTACTAAGGCAATTAAACAAACAAAAATAGAATGGACAAAGACATCGCAGATACTAAATTCATAATATAATTATCAATACATATATAAACTCAAGTTACATACCATTTATTAGCCCCTTCCATAGGCCTGCCAAGATCTCCATACATTCCTTCATCCACTTCTCTAAAGCACTAACACACAAAATGTAATAACTACTCAATTTGCAAGCGTAAATTGAAAAAGCAACAACTCTTACTAAATAAGGATACTACATTATTTCATAGCTGACAAGAAGTGAACAAAAACTCTTAATAATTTTAATGATGAGATCTAATTGCACAAGAAATTATTAGCGACCTACATCAATAGATTCTTGCAGTTCAGGTATGCCATCAGTCATACTCTCATGAATGCGCTGATAACCTCTGCGATCAACAAATCATAACCTAGTTAGAACAAGTAGAATATAATTTCTCAAACAAATGAATAGCTTAATTATTAGACAATCAGTTTATATCAATTTCTAATGAGAAGCAAACCTGTATCCAGATTCAGGAGAAAGCTTGATCTTAACTTTCTCCTCGTCTGGTAAAGCGAAATATTTGTGGCTTATACTTCTAACCTCTTTGATAAGAGAATTAGGTATACCATGACCCTTCTGTATAACAAAAATGCACCAAACGTAAAATTATATGTAAAGAGAGACAAAGCTAACAACATACAAAACATAATCGTATTTATATTTTCTCTTTTTATTTCTTGCCAAAAAGATAAATGATGAAAAATATGAATTTTATACCACATAGAAAAAACCAGTATCTCTACATGCAGCATCTAATTGTCTAACAACTTCAGCCACACCATCATCTTTGGTAATGTTTGGATCATTCCACTTCTTCACTAGTGAAGTTATATCTGCAACAACCTCATTAAAAAGGTTTACTGAATCAACAAGAAGCTAAAAATATAATATAATCTGATTGTGATTGTAAAGAACATATAAAGGAGAAAGCAATTATCGTACCAATTAAAGGTATAATTTTGAAGTTGGTTGTCATGATGTCTTGGAAAAAAGGATCCCGAGCTATTCTTTATCTTCAGCTCACTATATATATCCAATTCTACACGTTTTATTACTATGTCCTATCTTTATATGTCTTTGAAGAGCCAATTTAGTTAGCATAGTCATGAATTTAACGTGCAGGATTCTGTTCTTTTAATTTTTTGTCCTCTTGCTTCCATTAATTTCTTGTCCAAGTACTGGTTGCTAAAGTTAAAATTTTCTAATTAAAACTAATCTATTCAAGCTCACGTTCCCAGCTAATAAGGACAAAAGAGATTTAAGAGGTAAACCCACCCAGCTTTGTTATTTTTTGAACACAGTTAAAAGGAAGTAAACAAGAGGTGCAAGATTCAAGTCTCCTTTCTGAACATGGGTAACCAAATTTTGATTAAGTGAAAGTATGCATAAGGAAGCGTATACATTTCCTATAGAAATAGTCATGGTGCGCGTAAACGAGCCCAGACACGCATACATTTCCTATAGAAATAGTCATGGTGCGCGTAAACGAGCCCGGACACCTATACATCAAAAAAGAAAAAAAGTACTTTTTATTCATATACTATTCTACCTGATATTATTTTGTCTAATGCATCTAACTACTTGATAGCTCACATGCTCATGTTTTCTCTTTAAAATCTACTATTGAAATTATTGAAGAAATTAGAGAGGTTTTCTTTATTAATTATTTTTATGTTTTTTTTGAAGAACTATAAAAAGAAATTCATTGTTAAATAGAAAGTGAAAAAATGTAAGATTTTTATTCGTTTGTGGTTTGACACTATGGAGGTTAAAAGAGAATTAGAAAAACCTTACACGAGCGCAGCACCTTCGGTTCGGCCCGACACCGACGTGATCGGGGTTTTACACCTTCAAAACTAATAATTCAGATAGAATATCTTTCTTCTTCCTTATACTCGGTATTCCTAAGATATTTTTTAATGCAACTATTTTCCGTGTAATTATACCATATTTCTGTAGGGAAAAAATTAAATCACTGGTATTAAAAGAAAGAGAAATGACAATCCAATAAAATGTAATTTCAATTAAAGTAAACTAACTATACATGATATTGAAACACAAATACGAACTTACACGAAAATTAAAAAAAACAATACACGGAAATAAGGTCGTTAAGAAGATATTCCAGCGTGCCGGTTATCTCTAACAAATTCTACAACTAGTCTTTCAGAGAGAAAAGTAGATAGTAGAGAGAGGTTTTCTTTTTAGATTTTGTGTATTTTTTAGCTAAGATAAGTGGGGTGAGTGGTATTTATAGGAGTTCAGGTAAGGAGCAAGCCTTTCGAAAACGTCACAATTAAAGCCCATGATTCCCTTAAACTGATTGTTGACGTTTTTTGATCGAGACATATGCAACACGTTTGAATTTCTAGCAATGAACCTAGACACTAGCATGACTAGATTCATTCCCGTATTGACCAATTTTTGTAACTGTTGACTGGTGCGTAATTGATGGACGCTTGTCTTCTGGTGCGAAATTGGTGGGTATTTGTCATCTGGCTGAAAGGGTTTGACTTGACACCAACTACTATAAGAGACAGTCTTCTTCCACCGGATTCACTTCTAGAAAAATTATTTCATTTTTCATTTTTTGACCCCCAACTCCGCCACAAGCCCACGCCCACGCCGGCCCAGGCAGGTAGTGGTGGGATGGTGCGCGCGTTTGGGGCTTTGTCATTTCTCTTTTGGATTTCATACCCTTTAGTTATTTTGGAAGTAATAGATAGGTAAGCTATTTTAAACTATTAGCTTTTCTATCTCCGCTCCTATGTGGGACATTTTTTTTTCATAAAAAATGTCTTTTCTACTTTTCCAAAAGAATATGAAAGGTTTTAGTTAATACTCTATATTAATCTAAGCCTTTTCCAATTCTCAAAAGGAAAATGGCGGATTTGTGTTTAAGATTATATTACACTATTAATATACATATTAACATAAAATCCAACAATTTCTTCTCTGAATTTATGTGTAAGTTCTGTTTGTTTTCAATATCAAGTAATAGTTGTTAGTATTACATTTTTTGAATGAAATAATTTTTTATTAAATCTTTTTTTCAATTAGCGAAATTGTTAGTTTTTCACCAACAACTACAATTCAACCCAGTTTTATTGAACCCTTCACTTAATGAAAGGTAAATATTATTATTATCACATATTTATGTGTCACTCTTCGAGATTCCATCACCGAAACCCAAGGCGCGACATACCGCAGACCTAAGTCACAACCTAAACTTGTAAGACAATCTAACACAATAACCTAAAAACAACACCATATGACATCTTTATATATATGATACATCAAAAGTATTTTTGTAAATTCTTCTTACACATTACAAACCATATATAACTACACCAAAAGTATATCTAAATCTATTACAAAAATAATCCTCACTAAAAAAGGTATCTACATGAAGGTATTAAGCCTAACCTTGTTCCTGTGATTCCTGCCCACCTCCATCTTAACCGTACTTTTAGCTAACTCTAAAATGCTCCTTATGCTCAAACAAGATATAGGTCGAGGATTTTTAAGATTTATTTTAAAAGTGATATTGTCTTGAGTTTTCAGGTTTGATTTCACATTTATCTCCTTCTTTTATTCTATTTATTTTCTTATTGTATATCCTCCACCGCCAGAATATTTATTTCCATTCCAGATCCTCCTTATGCCTAAACAAGAAATCAGTTGGGGTAGCTCAACTGGCAGAGCCTTGTTATTCCTTCAGCACTTAAAGGGAGTTACAGGGTCCAAATCCCCTCCTTAACAGGTGTAAAGTAAGAAATACAAGGTATGAACTTCTCCCTAAAAATGGGTAACCTAGTTCTGATTTAGTTGGAAATACCGGAACATGGGTAACCTAGTTCTGATTTACCTAGAAATATGCATGAGGAGGCTTGCATATTAAAATAACCATCAAGTCCCTTAACTTTTATTTGGTTATTTGCATATTAAAAGAAAGAGTTGGGGAAGATATGAGCAAGAAGAGGAAAGCAAAATTCCGTCAAGAAGAAGATATGAAGGAACACATGAGAGTTTTAGAGGAGAAATAATTTTTTTGAAGGAATACATGGAACTAGTAGGAGATGAACTCAAAGAAATTAAGGAATCACAAGGGAGAACAGAAGCAAAACTAGATAGCATTCTAATACTACTTGCGAAATGATCGAAACCTCGACACGGTTGTGATATATATGGTCCTAGTGCTTGTAAAAATATGTTCCCTTAACTTTTATCATTCTTAGTGTATACTAGTTTATTGATTTATAGAGCCTTTTTGAGTAGTAAAGACACGATCAGCTTTGAGTTGGGGGGTGGGTTACTCGTCGTCCTCATCCCTGTTTATGTGCTTTTACTTGTATACGATAAGAAGCATAAAAAGTTAGTATAAAGATTGCTGTAGGATGTAGTGAATGTAACTAATACGCAATTTTATAGCAAGTTAATGATAGTGTGGGAATGAATTATATCACAATGCATTTAATATAGTTATATGAAAACATTAAAAGATAGAAAAAATTAATGAGCAATGCATAAAAGAAAAGTTGAATCTTAGGGTGCCTTGAGGGGTGTGTGGAACGTGAGGGCTGAACTAGTTAGTAACCCGCCTAGTCCAGAAACAAAAAGTGAAAACTATGTTGAGGCCTAGTAGTTACGCAAATGAATAAGACGGTTCTTTGATAGTTGAAGCCTTTATCTTTCTAACCCGATTATAATTGAAATTTTTATCCGCCTTAGCCCATTTCTAGCATGTATCCTTCTTTTGTTGCCACGATATAATCCATATCCCCTAGTTTATAGGACTTTCCATATGTTCCGCTCTCGAATCGCAACCCTAAGAGTAATCGTAATAGATCTTGATTTGGGGTGGTGGGATACATCATTGGGAAACACATTGGGTGATAATTTTATGAGTTTATATGTTGTGGGATATTGATGATGTAACCGCTGTAACCCTTTGTTGGGGTCTTCAAAATAAGAGAAAAAAGTTTTGAGAAGAAAAGAAAAAGAAAGAAAAAATAAGAAACATGGTAACTCACCTCCAAACGAGTGTCATGGGTACCTTACAAAATAAATGAAAGGAATAAATTGAAAAATAAATAAAAAGAAAGTAACCGGCAAAGTAGGATATTTTGAAATCATCATGAAGTGTTATTGGGTTAACGAGGATGCTAATCAAATACATCAAATTGGATTGAGTGAGGAAATATTTGAGTGTACACTCAAGCTTTAGGGAGATTCGTTGATGGTTAGTGAGGAGAGAGCCAAAAACTCACTTCACATTTCCCAAATATACATATCATCCATAAGCCTACGTTATAACCGAAAAGACCTTAGTATTCATAACTACATGGTTGAGTTATAGTTGATCAATTAGGGAATATCTAGGTGGACCATTAGATTTTAAGTAGGACTGATGAACACCCTATAGCCGCCATATCAGATTAAGTGAAAACCGCTCCTTCTTGCATTATGAAATTACTTTAATCTTGCATTTACGATGTGTTGATTGTTTTTGTATTATGTATAGATGTGTATTAATTCTTGAACTTCACAATATGAAACTTGTTAGGATAGTTGCTTTAGGACCATATGCTATTGTCTTCTTCTTCTTTGCTTAGCTTGATTAGAATTCCAAACAATTCTTTAGTTTTATTTTGTCGAGAGGATTTCTTTTTTGAGTTTGGGGTATTTATGTCTTGTCTTTTGTGATATAATAATCGTATCACGAGGCATTTTTTGGTGATTAGTGTACCTAAGAGAGAGATTATTCCTTGTATTTGATGTTTTTTACTTTATTATCTCATTTTGGGGTTAATACTGTTTTCAGATTCTTTTGTGCTTTAATTATTTATTAAGTGTGTAACCTGTAGGTACATGGTGGAATCCTAATATGACATGGAGAAGTTAAGAATTCAAACCCACACTCAATTCAAGGCGTAAATAGAGCAAAAAGTCACTTTGAAAGCATCTGAGCGTTTACCGAAAAAGTTACACTTGTTTCAGTCACCACAAATATTTAGTTAGAGATTTTGACATGATTCCTTTTGATTTGGAAAGAGATTGAAGTCAGTGTCGTGTGAGAGGTGACGTAAGTCGTCTCGAAGTTGAGATGAAAGAGTAATTGCGATTCTCCTACGGTAACTCGAAGTTTGCCAACATAGAATAAAAACGGGTTGGGCCTTTTGGACACCAAAAGGGGGCCCATATGGACCTAAAACATTTTTGGACTCATATAAATACCTTTCTATCAGATGGAAAACACACACAATTCATATTACTAAGAAGCTAAACACGCATGGAGCTAGAGAGAAGAAGCAAGAGGAAGGAGAAGAAGAATTTCATGATTCTTCATCATCTAGACTCCGAATCCTTTCAATCAAAATAGTAATTTTATTCAGTTTTTTGTTTTAAGCATGTTTTTTGTACATTTAATTAATAGTTTTGATTATTTAATTATGAAC
The DNA here is from genome assembly GCA_029959085.1 of Nemophila menziesii. NCBI lineage: Eukaryota > Viridiplantae > Streptophyta > Magnoliopsida > Boraginales > Hydrophyllaceae > Nemophila > Nemophila menziesii. The sequence goes on along the minus strand of JARWIR010000064.1, from coordinate 1,318,544 downwards.
TAAGCATTCTTAATGTATGAACCCTAACGTTTGGATTATGTTTTTTATTGTGTTTTGGGATATTATTATTGAAATAGTCAATTACATTTATTATATATTCGTATTGTATTTTCCAGCCCTTACAAAGGCCAAGTATTGGGTTGGATATTAGTAAGCTTGACTATCGTCCGGGAAGAAGGTCGGTTTATGAAAAACAATATATAATTGTTCAGTGTGCGTTATTGAGTCGGGAGGTCTTGACTAACCGGAGAGTCAATTAGGTTATGATTATCCAGGTTTGAAGTATTGTAGGGTCACTCGGGAGAGATCCCTAGCATTGTAGGATATCACCCTATTCACCCATGAGGGATTTAGGGAGATTTTAGGATCCCGACTATTGCTAAAGCTAGTAGAGATTACTAGCGAATATCAAGATATCTTCTCATATTAGTCTTCATTTGTATTTTCATTCCTTTAGTTCAATTTTAATTAGTTTCGTATATTTGTACTTTAGTCATTCGTAATTAAAAAAAACCCAAACTTATATCTTTTAATCATTATATTTGCAACCAACCATGGTAATCATAAATACAATTACATTAAATTTGATAATGCATGAGAACGAAATACTTTATTTACCTATTTTTATTACTTGTCAACGAACCCTGTATACTTGCGGGTGGTTAAAGTTCTCTAAATTTTAGGATATTAATTATCACACTCACAGGACCGACTCCGACCCATCAGGATTAAGTTTTGTTCTGAAAATCCCTTTCACACAAATGATATCTTTGTCTTGAAGTCTTTTCACCAAATCACATGTTTCATTTTTATTGATCACTTGGATTTCTTTTGCATAGTTTTCTTCCATGCTTCCTCTTTCATTGCTTCCTCAAAGATTTCTGGTTCAGTAACACAATAATTGCAACTAGCATAAATTTCCTCCAAACTTTTTATTTTCCTTGCAGATGAAGAATTTAAATTTGATGTGGAAGATTGTGGGCTTGAAGTAAAATGATCCTCTTCTAGAATCTTGTATTTAACCTCACATTCGTCCTTATCATCAAAAGAATTAGCAACAGTTTGGAATTTCTTTTCTTTCAAATCATAAGACATCTCGTAAAATAATGACTATATTTTTCAGCAAACTATATAGTCTATAACCTTTTAATTTTGAGTTATAACCTATAAATATGCATTCTTCACTTACTTCATCGAGCATGTGTCTTGTCTCTTTTGAAATATAAGCATAGCAAATACTTCTGAAAACTTTCAAGTGACTTAAGGATGATTTTCTTCCGCTCTAGGATTCAAATGGAGTCTTGTTCTCCAAAACTTTTGTTGGACATCTATTCAGCAAATATTTCGATGTATACACAACTTCGCCCCAAAAGGATTTGGGCAATCCCTTCTCATAAAACATCGATTTCGCCATCTCCTCAATGTTTCTATTCTTTCTTTCAGCGACTCTATTTTGTTGTGGAGTGTAACCTACTGTACGTTGTCTGTCCAACCCAATATCTTCACAAAACTTGTTAGATTCATCGGAAAGCCACTTTTCCTTTCAACGTACATTTGAGACTTCTTTAACATAGAGAACACTCCAGAATTTCGTTTCATGAAATAAACACAAGTCATTCTCGTGAAGTCGTCAATAAAAATCAAATAATACTTGTTGTCAACATGAATTAGAGTCGACATTGGTCCGCATGCGTCAGTGTGAACAATCTCTAAGGGTATTTTGGCTCTCCATGCTTTGTCTTTTTGAAATGACTCTCGATGTTGTTTCCCAATTGCACATCATTCGCAAGTTTCTTGCATTTATGTGATAGGTGGTAGCCCATAAACCATATCCCATTATTTCATATTCTTTATAATTTGAAAATTCAAATGATTAAGCCTTTGATTCCATAGCCAAGACTCATCAACAATATCTATTTCCAAGGCAATATTACTCGGGTAATGGAATGAAATAGGAAAACTGCGATTTTCTCCATTTTAATGTTTGCAACAACTTGATTGTTATTGTCAAAAATTTGCATAAGTTATCCTCAAATTCTAGTGGATACCCATGTTCGACCAGTTGTCCAAGACTCAAATTTTTTTGTTCAAAATCCGAGACAAATAAAACATTATGAATGTACCTTTTTCCTTTCTTTGTCTCTACAACAATAGTTCATTTTCCTTTCGCTTGACCTAATGCGTCATATCCCATCTTCACTTGAATTTTTTTGGTTGAATCAAGTTCCACAAATTTATTTTCATCTCTAGTCATGTGATTGCTACATCCACTATCAATGAACCAGATTTGATTCTTGTGTTTGATTGTCATGTGATTAGCATAGAACATTGCTTCATAATCTTTCTCCATGGTAAAGTTAATTTGTTGATCATTCTTGAATAGACAATATTTTTGTATGTGTCTAAACTTCTATAGATTATATGACATTGTGGTTTTTCTTTAAACCAACAATTTTTATCAACATGATTGCTTCTTTTGCAGATTTCACACCTTTATTGAGTGGACTCGAAACTTGAATGGCTATCAGAATTGGTTCTTCCTCTACCTATTCCTCTTCCTCTTGAATATCAACCTCTTCCAAATATGCTACCTCGATGCGAGTCACTGATATTTCAATCGCAGTCAATGTTATCCTTGTTTTGAACAATGAACTTAGACTAAAAACACTTTCAATAGATATTTCAGTCTGCCTATTCAATCTTAACTTGAAAGATCTGATCAAACCCATAAACACCTCAAAACTCATATATGAAATGTCATGTGTCTGTTCAATTACGCAAACAATCGAATCAAATTTCTCAAGCAAGCTAATAGAAGTTTCTCTACAATACTTTGATCACTCATCTCTTCGCCAAGATATTTCATTTGATTTATGACATCCACAACTTCTAATGAGTAGTCTTTTAAGCTCTCGTCATTTTTCATTTTTAGATTTTCAAAATCTCTTTGTAAGGATTGAAGGTTCAGAACTTTTGTCTTGTCATTACCTCGATATTCTTTTTCAAGAAATTCACATGCCTCTTTTTCTATTGTAGCATTGATAATTCTTGAAAGATAACTTCACTAACTCCTCGTTGAATAAGATTAAGTACATTTTCATCTGTCTTTCGACGTTCCTTCAATTGGTTCTTTAGTTCATTCGATAAGTTTGAGATATCTTCTGGGTCGTCATAACCTTTTTCAATATACTCCCCTAAGTCATATGAGATGAATATTGTTCTCATCTTCACATACCAAAAATCATAATTCTCTCCATTAAAAAAAGGGTATGGGAGTTGTAAACTTCCTGATGCTTGATTTGCCATTGTCAGAATTTTTTTTTTGCAGATTTATTTGACGCCCAAATTGTTTGAACAACTTGGCTCTGATACCACTTTGTTGGAAATAAAGATTTAGAAATTTAAGTAAAAGAACGATAAGAGATGAATATGAATAAGACTATCTCTAATTTGAGTAGACACTTATATTTTTCTTGTTTGAATGATGGAACAAGTTCTCTATATAATGACTCTTATATAACACACTTGAGATGTTTGAAGAGATATTAACCAATACAATGAATATAAATTCTTTAGAGATAAAATAAGTAGACTTTAACAGTCACCTATAAATTCACTAAATATAGACACCTATTGAGAAGAAAAGAAAAGAAATAATTTTTGATATTTTCTATTATGTGGATTGGGATTTTTTTTAAAATAAAGTAATTTGAGTGATCATAAAAATCACATATAAACTCCATAATATAACTATTCTAAATTAAAGTCAAATGGAAAAAAAATTAATAAATAACTAAGAAAAAAATAAGGGTTTATGCTCTCTTATATCAAAATAATAAACCAACTTCCCATTTAGATTACACAATAATTTAGCTGAAACGATTACTATAATACCTTATTATAGTTCTTGTATTTGATCATATATTTATTCCCATTTAAATTAAACATTATCATAGATGTGAAAATCCACCTACTACTAATTACAACGCACGCGCATGTCCGAATTTTTTTTAATTCGTCACAACTAATTCTAAAAAAAATCAAAAAAGTAAAAAAAAAATTACATTTTTAGATGATACAAATTAATATTTACGTCTCTGATTCTTTTTTGATTTTTTTGATTTTTTTTTAAATTTTTATTTTTTGATTTTTTTAAATGAGATTTTGTCCCATCTCTAATTTTAAGATTGAGATAAATTTTTCACATCTCCATTCTAATACTGAGATGGGATTTGTCCCATCTCTATTGTAAAACTAATTAAAGGTATAATGTGTTGGAGAAGATGATGTGTTGTTTCGCGAGGTAAAAAGTTTTGACTTGGTGGGGTTATGTATGTATCTTTCACGTTATCAGAAAGATTTAAGAACAGCAAATTATAAGCTTCTTCTCGTATTTCATTTGTTCTTTTCAGAGATTCTTCGGACCATTTTTCAAGATCAGGCTCAAGAGCATTTATGACCTTGTTATGTGAAAGTAACACTCGCATTTTCTTCTTCCATACACTGAAATCGCCTTTTCCATCAAATACAGATATTTCAAGCCGTGTTGTTGCCATTCCTTAACTTCTGTATATAAGAAACAAAAAGAAACAACACATGCAACACACTATTAGGGTTAATTAAAACCGAAAAACCCTAGAAAATGATATTCAAGGATTTTAAGTTTTCGGAAAACCCTAGAGATTTTAGATCTGTGAGTTACAATACAAGATTAAGAAATTGTATTGTCTAGAAAAGATTTTCAGAAAATTTTAACACGCCAAAACACAGATCTGTAAAGATTAAGAACAAATCTTTTCTTAAAACGTTTTTAAAGATCAACTGAACAAAGCTCTGATACCACTGTTGTAAAAAACCCTTAATAAAACGTAATAAATCTTTGGCGAAAATAGATCAAATTGATCTACGGTTGAAAACACAGATCAAACCCAGAAAGATAAATGCAGAAATTAAAGAACACAAGGATATATCGTGGTTCAGCAATATGCCTACATCCACGTTGAAGCCACCCTCAGATGATGCTTCGCTTACTATATGAACACGGTTACAACTTCAGATTACACAGGTTTACAAGAATAGAACACCACAAGAGTTTCAGCGTGAAACCCTAAGATCAATCGAGAACAACTACTCAATCTTCAAGCAATAGGCTTGATCTACACTATTCTAATTAACAATCTTTATAGGTTAGATTGTTAATTTTACAAAACCCTAACAATATCTGAAGAACAAGAGAGAGAAGAGAGCGAAGAGTCAAAGACGAGAGAGTGAGAATGAGACCAAGTCTGAAGACTTGGGTCTTTTATATGGCCCTCAAAGGGTTTTAATCTGAGCCGTCCAAAGTGCCTATTGATCAACGCGTGAGATTAAATCTCATAAGTAAGGCGGTGCAAGTCATAACCCGAGAAATAACCCACATTACTTGCTGAAGTGTGTAGCCACATAAGATGCCAACTGGACCCTTTGACCAAACACTTTGACTTTACCAAATATCAACAATCTCCACCTTAAAGTCAAACTTCACAACTCTTCATCATTAGTTGTCCTCCACGTGTTCAAATAAGCTCAGCACCATCTGGTTGCTTCAAAAATAATTAAATCTGCAATAATTATTAAAACCACAAGTTAATAATTATAATTTATCAAAATCAGAAAATAAAGAGTTTAGAGAATATTCAGCAGATTCAAGCAATGCTTAAATTTGCTAACTGTAACAATTTTAGTTCCCATATCTGCTGGATTATCTTCAGTCTTTATTTTCAACAATTTAATTCCTTCAGTTACAAGCCAAGTCCTAATAAAATGGAACTTTACATCCACATGTTTAGTTCTCTCATGGTACACAGGATTCTTGCTTAATTGTATAGCACTTTGACTGTCACTAAATATAGTAGCAGTTGACTTAGTCAACTGTAATTCCCTAGTCAATCCTTGTAGCCAAATAGCTTCTTTGAAACAGTCATAAATAGCTACATATTCAGATTCAGTGGTTGATAAAGCCACTAAGGGCTGTAACTGAGATTTCCATGTAACACAATTATTCCCAAGTACAAAACAGTAAGCTGTAGTAGATTTTCTACCATCTCTATCACCAGCATAATCAGCATCCACAAATCCACACAATTCAAAAGGTACATCATACTTACCATACTGTAATCCAACATTTAAGGTACTACTAATGTAAGAAACTACCCATTTCAAAGCTGTCCAATGATCAGGACCAGGATTAGACATAAATCTGCTAAGTAGAGATATTGAATATGATAGGTCAGGCCTTGTACTTATCATTGCATACATAATAGATCCAATAACATTAGAGTAAGGTACATAGCTCATTTTTACTTTCTCAGTATCATTCTGAGGACATTGATTCTTACTCAAGATAAAGTGACCTGCTAATGGCATTTCTACTTTCTTACAATTCAGATTACCAAATTTCTCAACCAACTTTATAAGATAAGGCTTTTGATGTAACTTGAGGATATTGTTATTTCTGTCTCTTTCTATAATCATACCCAATATTTTCTTGGCCTTACCTAAATCCTTCATTTCAAATTCAGAATTTAGATTTGCTTTTAAAACATTTATACTCTGCAAAGAATTGCTAATCAGTAGCATATCATCAACATATAATAGCAAAAATACCACATTCTTTCAATCAATGTTAAAGTATAAACAATTGTCATATGCACTTCTTTTAAAACCAAGGCTCAAAACAAAATTATCAAATTTTTTATACCATTGCCGAGGGGATTGCTTAAGTCCATATAAAGATTTTTGAAGCAAACATACATAATCAGGATGTTTAATATCAAGAAAACCCTCAGGTTGTTTCATATAAATTTTCTCCTCAAGTTCACCATGTAAAAAGGCAGTTTTAACATCAAGTTGTTCAAGTTCTAAGTTATAACAAGCTACATAAGAAAGCATAACTCTTATAGTTTTAAATTTCACAACAGGAGCAAATATTTCATGAAAATCAACACCTTCTCTTTGTGTATAACCCTTTGCTACAAGTCTAGCCTTAAATCTAGGGGGATCAGAATCATTTACACCCTCTTTTAATTTAAACAACCATCTACAATCAACAAGTTTTTGTTCTGGTGGTTTTTTAACAAGAATCCAAGTTTTATTATCATGCAAAGATTTCATCTCTTCTTTCATAGCATTTAACCATTCATGTTTATCACTAGACTTAAGCACCTCACTATAAGTTTCAGGTTCAGAATGTATTACCTCAGAAGCTGCAATTAAGGCAGTATAGACTAACTCAGCATAAGAATACCTTGTAGAGGGTTTTGGATCCCTCTTTTCTCTATCTCTAGTCAACTGATAGTTTGAGAGACTTTGTTGAAGTGATTCTTGAAGATCCTCAGTTCCTGAGTGTGGCTCAGAGTTACCTGGCTGCTCAGATGGCTGAGGCTCTGAATCTTCTTCTTCAGTAGCTGGATCAGGATTGCTCTCATCATTTCCAGCTTGCAAAGGCTCCACCTCAAACTCTGTTCTATCAGTAGTGACCTGTTCAGGTGTAGTATCTGCCTTATTTGAGTCAATACCTGAAATCACAGATTCATTCTTGCAAGGGAAGTTAGATTCATCAAATATTACATCCCTACTAATAATAACTTTAATGCCCCTAGCACTTTTATCCCACAATCTATAACCTTTAGTACCATGCATAGTTTGATAACCCAAGAAAACACATTTAAGAGATTGAGGGTCTAATTTTCCTTCCCTATTATGAGCATATGCAGCACAACCAAAAATGCGCAAATTAGACAAATCAGGTTTTTTATTGTTCCACAATTCCATGGGACATTTCATACTAAGGGATCTATTGGGACTTCTATTTATCAAATAGGTAGCAGTATATAATGCTTCACCCCAAAAAGATTTAGGCATACCAGATGTAAATAATAGACATCTAACTTTTTCTAATAAAGTCCTATTCATTCTTTCAGCAACACCATTTTGTTGTGGTGTTTTTCTAACAGTTCTATGTCTTAATATGCCTCGCAATTTACAAAAATTATCAAATTCTTCATTACAAAATTCAAGGCCATTATCAGTTCTAAAGGTTTTAACATGCTTTCCAGTTTGGTTTTCATACAAGATAAGCCAATCTTTTATTGTTTCAAAAGTATCACTTTTATTTTTCAACAAAAAAGTCCAAACACGCCTAGAATAATCATCTACAAGGGACAAGAAATATTTCCTGCCCCCATGTGTTTCATACTTATCAGGACCCCACAAATCAGCATGAATATATTCAAGTATTGATTTAGACATATGAACACCCACATTAAACTTCATTCTATGTTGCTTAGCTAACACACAAGGCTCGCAAAAAGAAAGATTAGAGATAGTATCCTTACCAAACATTCCATCCTTACTTAGCACATTCAAGCCTAATTGGCTCATATGGCCAAGTCTTAAATGCCACTTAACAGTAGCTGCATTATCAAGATTAGTACTAACAGAATTCATATCATTTTCAATACACATACCATCAAGAATGTATAGGCCAGACACTTTCTTTCCACATAGAACAAGTTTGTCATTTTTAAACACATTTATCACACCATTTGAAACTTTATAAACACAACCTAAATCATCTAAAACACCTAAAGATATAAGGTTTCTTTTTAGATCAGGAATCCATCTAATATCAGTAAGGATCACATTTTTACCATTATTCAGTTTCAAATTTATTTTACCAATACCAGCTACCTGACATGTATTATTATTACCCATATACACAGTTTCAACATTTGATTCAACTAAGTCCACAAACCAGTCCTTATTGGGGCTCATGTGAAATGTATATCCAGAATCTAAAATCCAATTAGACTTACAGGCAATGTCTGAAACATTTAATACCTCACAAGTATCATCAATCTTATGGGGCATACATGCAATATTGGTTTCAATATTATTATTGTTATTTTTGTTCTTAAGCGCATAACAATTCTTCTTAATATGGCCAGGTTTACCACAATGATAACATTTACGAGTTTCCTTATTCTTATTTCCCTTAAATTTCTTCTTGTTCTTATTGTTCTTAGCATGCTCATGATTATCAGTTTTATGATTCACAAACAAATTATTTCCAACACGTTTAATATTCTTTAATTCAAGTTCCCTAGTTTTCAGAGAGGCAACAATTTGATCAAATGTAGGAATAACAGTAGAATATTGAAACGCATCTTTAACAACTTGATAAGAGTCAGGAATAGCATTCAAAAGGATCATGCATTTAGAGGTCTCATCTAAAGCCATATCAGAACCTTTAAGGACAAGATTAAGTTTTAAAAACTCATCAACATTTTCATCAATTGTTTTAGAAGAATCCATTTTATACGAAAACAAATTTCCTTTCAAGAATGCAAGATTAGGAGCAGATTGAGAAGAGTAAAGAGATTCAAGCTTACCCCATAAATCAAGTGCAGTATCTGCTCCATCTACTTTTCGTATCACGTTATCAGAAAGATTTAAGAACAGCAAATTATAAGCTTCTTCTCGTATTTCATTTGTTCTTTTCAGAGATTCTTCGGACCATTTTTCAAGATCAGGCTCAAGAGCATTTATGACCTTGTTATGTGAAAGTAACACTCGCATTTTCTTCTTCCATACACTGAAATCGCCTTTTCCATCAAATACAGATATTTCAAGCCGTGTTGTTGCCATTCCTTAACTTCTGTATATAAGAAACAAAAAGAAACAACACATGCAACACACTATTAGGGTTAATTAAAACCGAAAAACCCTAGAAAATGATATTCAAGGATTTTAAGTTTTCGGAAAACCCTAGAGATTTTAGATCTGTGAGTTACAATACAAGATTAAGAAATTGTATTGTCTAGAAAAGATTTTCAGAAAATTTTAACACGCCAAAACACAGATCTGTAAAGATTAAGAACAAATCTTTTCTTAAAACGTTTTTAAAGATCAACTGAACAAAGCTCTGATACCACTGTTGTAAAAAACCCTTAATAAAACGTAATAAATCTTTGGCGAAAATAGATCAAATAGATCTACGGTTGAAAACACAGATCAAACCCAGAAAGATAAATGCAGAAATTAAAGAACACAAGGATATATCGTGGTTCAGCAATATGCCGACATCCACGTTGAAGCCACCCTCAGATGATGCTTCGCTTACTATATGAACACGGTTACAACTTCAGATTACACAGGTTTACAAGAATAGAACACCACAAGAGTTTCAGCGTGAAACCCTAAGATCAATCGAGAACAACTACTCAATCTTCAAGCAATAGGCTTGATCTACACTATTCTAATTAACAATCTTTATAGGTTAGATTGTTAATTTTACAAAACCCTAACAATATCTGAAGAACAAGAGAGAGAAGAGAGCGAAGAGTCAAAGACGAGAGAGTGAGAATGAGACCAAGTCTGAAGACTTGGGTCTTTTATATGGCCCTCAAAGGGTTTTAATCTGAGCCGTCCAAAGTGCCTATTGATCAACGCGTGAGATTAAATCTCATAAGTAAGGCGGTGCAAGTCATAACCCGAGAAATAACCTACATTACTTGCTGAAGTGTGTAGCCACATAAGATGCCAACTGGACCCTTTGACCAAACACTTTGACTTTACCAAATATCAACAGGCATACTATCAAGAATTCAAGATTCTTCAAAATTCCTTGCAAAGAGCTAAAGGCATACTATCAAGAATTCAAGATTCAAGAAAATAAAATGGACTTGTCTTGATAATCGAAGCCCATTTTCCGGTGTGCCCACTAAATTCATTAAGAAAATCCGCTACCGCTTTTCTGTTTGTTCTTCAAGCTCCCGGAAGCAGCTCCAACATTTTCCTAATTATCTCCTCGTATAAATTTGAATAAATTGGCTTCCATTCAACACCATTGCTAGATTCAGCCATCACGCAGATTTATACGAATTCTGATCTACAGTCACCTCAGAAGTATGTGAATGCTGCTCAAGTAAGCTCGAAATCACTTCTACTACAACTGCACTTTCCACATTGATTACATGCAATATTTGGAGCTGAAATATTCTACAAATTAACCCCAAATTCTGCATTAATTTTTGAGCAATGGTTGGTAGCTACTGACTCCTTCAAATCAGGTACCACCGATGCCCTTTTTTTTACAAGAACTCATGAATACTCGCTACCCGGGTTCTCTTCTTTTTTCAACAATGAGGCAATCACACCATTTTCCAAGTCATTTAATCATTTTATATGCGTAAATCCTTCATTTTCATTATCGCCTGAATCACGTGGGGACCTCCTATGTCTGCGTCTCCTTCTCACAGTTGCTTGGCACGATCAAGATCCTCAAACAACACACCAGATTGAATTAGTTCTTATTCTGGATCATCATCCACAGAACTAAAACAACCCTCCTCCATAATATCAAAATCCTTTCCTTCTTCTTTAAGAGGATCGAATGAACTAGGTGAGTCTTTGATAGCATTTACCTTCTCCTCTAGAATATCTTTTTCTTTCTCAGTCAACCCGATTTCAGTTCCCTAATGTTCGGTGTTATATCAACACCCCATCACAAGGTTGTAATTTTTTTTGTCACAACTTTCATACCGAAGTAATTTAACTCAGCTAATGACTCTCGACCCGCTACTAAAATAATTTTTTATACTCTGCACGAATTATACGATTTTAATTCAGTATTTAGACTACAGACACTCGATTAACTTTTCAACGTTCAATAACAGTCCCACTAAATTTTATATAAATGAAATCATAGAACACATAATGTAATTTAACCAAATATCACATATAAAATGTGTATACGCATTTACAAAATTTCAATATACATGTCATTACGGTGCCAAGTGCATGAGTGTTTCCATAATCTCCTGCAAAAATTAACACGATAAGACTTCCACATATTTATAAATCAAAACAGATAACTTATAATATGCATCTGAAGTCACTCCACTAAGATCTGGCTACTCATAACTTAGGTTTCAATCATCGACAACCTATTACTCTATACCAACTTGTCACGCCCCGAGTTTCCACCACCGGAACCCAAGACGTGACATACCGCAAACTTATGTCACGACCTAAGCGTACAAGGCGACCTAACACAATAACCTAAAAACAACACCACGTGACATCTATGTATAATACATCAAAAGTGTTTTAGTAAATTCCGCTTATGCATTACAAACCAAAACAATACTACACCAAAATTCTATCTAGATTCTACTACAAAAACTATCCAACACTCAAAGAGGTATTTACACGGGAATACTAATTCTAATACATTCTCGGACATTGTATGCTCATGTTCCTAGACCCTCAGTAGTGAAACCATCGATCCATCCAATAACCGGGGAACCCTCTCATAACCGACCAAGACAAGAATTACTAAAGCAATTTCAAGATGACCCATTAAGTGATACGTGGCAAGAATCTTGGAGAAATTACCAAGTAACCAACATCATTCCAGGATGTAGAGGGTTAACCCCATGTATGGGATATGACATAAATTTCGGACTTAATTGATCCATACCTACTTAATAATAGCCCTTTAACGTCGTGATCAATGTACACACAGATTTTGTACATATACACACTTCACATTTGTAGACACATTTTTTCTTCATATAAGGGTCTAAGAAGACTCATTTTCTCAGTTGAGTACTAACATGATCATCAGAAAATCATATATATGGAGCCCTCCTCCTTAAGGGGGGGTAGAGGACGAGGTCATGGGTGTGAACGAGGGCACAATGCAAGAAAAATAGGTGCATAAGTAGAACATATTGAAGGGGATGGGATCACGACATCACCAACAGTAGAAATCCAGAGCTACAATCCTCTAATGGGAAACCAAACTTGGTCCAACAAATTATTCACTATGGTAAGTCTTGGCCCTGGCATAGATCGAATAATTGATAGAACACCTTACAAAATGAAGAGCCTGCCCCTAATAAATATACCTGATCCCAGTAACACCCCAAATGCAGAAAGCTTTACACCGGTATAGAGTAAAGTATATATAGAAATTAGCCTCAGTTTCATGGATTGTTCTAACTTTTAACTTTCAAGTACAAAAATTCCTGAATCCGGCCCTTTCCTCGTTCGCATTTAATATATGATCCACAAGTTATTCTTAGGAGAATACATTATTTCGTAGATTTCTTGCAGCAGATGCACAATCTTAGTAGACTTAATGACGGGTTCTAAACATAAACGTATGCCTGCCAAGGTACAAGGTACAGGGTGCGGTGCAAACTCGTGTAATTCTTATTTGTGGAAAAAACGTTGAGAGAATAATACAACTGTCCACCCCGACACACGTATCGGCCACCTCGCACTAGAAATTGACCCAAATTCTTTTAGGGACAATGGCTCGAAACACACTAATTTTTCTAACTTCTAGCCCATCCTAAAATAAATTCCTGAATCCATCACAATCAGTGGAAATAATTTTTGATTTCAGCGTTGGTGGTAAAGATAATTCTGATCTCGATGGTGGTTGTGGATGGTATGGAGACGTGGTGGCTGGCGGTGATTGATTATATATATGTTTTGTAAATGTTAGGGTTAAAATAACCATTATGAAAATTAAACATGAAACTTATAAAACAAGGGTGATATAAAATGAAAAATATTAAACATATGCCATAACTTGAAACATAAGACTACAATATTCACATTACATTTATTTAGAATAGCTAAATAAGAAGGATAAACATGTTTTAAATGGCTAAATTGAATGATTGACATTCATAACAATTTTTGAGAAAATAGTTTAAACCTTATGATCCAGTGTTTACCTAAAGTTTATTAATCAAATGTTTCCAAGAAACAGAACTTTTAGATTTCATCTTTACTCGTGATTAAAACATCAGGAATCTGGGGGATCGGAAAATATAAACGGTGACAGATGTGTCAAGAATAATAATGAGAGGAATAGCTTTGGAATTAGGTGGTTCACCAGATGAATTTGAAAAAAAAGTAACCGGTGATCCATTTTGAGTGTTTCGTATATTAGGTTATTCTGCTGTTTCAGATGTTGACATGCAAGAAATTGATATTGGATAGTAAGCGCCCATAATCCCAATATAGGAGATTAAAGGAAGCTAACACGTGAAGTCCCAAATTTTTGCAGGAGGAATAGAACGATGAGAATAACAGCTGAGAGGGCTTCCACCATTGTTGTATCATTGAAACCGTAATCATTTTGTCAAGATTAATTAAAATTTAGAAATATTTTATATCCTCATATTGGGATATTTTTTTGAATAACACTCACAGATAAAAATGGTCCTCGAATGACATCTATTGTGGACAACACTGAAATCGCATGAGTGAGTATTCCATCACCAATGAGCATACACATTCCTAGCATTGTAACGAAAAGTAATACCCATCGAGCAATCAAGCTATTCTTCAAAAAAATTGCTAATCAACTTGGCTTTTCTGATCGCTCCAAATCGTTACAGTTTATTCGTTTGGACGAGAAAAATCCAATATTAGTATGTTTGCAGAGTAGTGAGTAAAGCGCAAATGTTACACCTGCACGTAACAATTAAGATTCAAATTTTATACATATAATGGCTATTAATATTACATATGCAATGTACCTTCACCATCATCATCAGCTTTCAGTGCAAGAAAATTATATTTGAGAATCCCTATCAAACTCAATGTCCAACATAATATGCTATAGCTTCCTAAATAGTCAAGTTCAGTTGGCGATTTTAACGCCTTTGATGGATAAACATAGAGAGGGGATGTGACAATACTCCCAAGAACACCGAGTGTCTTGTAAGCAAGTAGCAGAGACTTCCATCTTGTCCTCTACACCAATTTATTGACAAAATTAAAGCATTGCTCAAAACAAAAAAGAATTGGCATTATAATTTCATAATCAATATGTGTGCACCTTCTGGTCAACTGGGGAAGGCATTGAATGGGCGCCGTTAGAGAGAGTGTTGGCGGCCAATTCATCAGCGTGAATCACCAACACCATGTCTGCGTCTGCTGTTGCCTCATGCACATTGATTTGGTGGTCCATACGATAATATAATATATATTCATATACAATGTAGCTATGCGAGAAAGTGAATTGTTGGTGAAAGATATATCCAAGTTGAGTAAATAACACTTTTGCCCCCTGTGTTTATACGCGATTGACAGGTTGCCCCCTAACTCTTAAAATGCGCCTCGATGCCCCCTAAGATTTAGTTTTGTGACCCGTTACCCCTACTGCGTGTTCCGTCCATTTTTCGCCGTTAAAAGTGACGTGGCATTTCCATGTCACAATTTTTTTTTTTTTTAAATCCAGATATTAATTAATTATTTAATTAAGTTAAACCAAGGGCAAAAATGAAATTTTATAAATAGTTTAAATATTATTAATAAAAATAAAAATAAAAACCCCTACCCCCCACCCCCACCCCACCGCACCCCACCCCATCCCCCACCCCTACCCCTTCTTCTTCCCCATTCTTCTTCTTCTTCCCGTTCGTCTGGTTCTTCTAAAAAAAAAAAAAAAAATCAAGCAAACCATTGGGATTAAAACCCGTTAGTTGGGGAAATGTATGGACCTGGTGACCTTCTCCGATCAGTCACTGGACCTTCTCCGATAATCATTGAATTAGCTGTGGCTGCTATGGAGGACCTTATCAGATTAGCTCAAGCTCGAAAGCCTTTATGGATTCCGAGCAGCGATAACTCGATTGAAACTCTATGTGAGGAGGAATATGTTAGGACCTTTCATAGAGGTATTGGACCAAAACCATTGGGATTAAAATCCGAAGCTTCGAGAGAATCTGCTGTTGTAATCCGAAGCTTCATGGATGTGGTGGGATTTCTTTAATTTCATTTCATTTTTTTTAGTACATTTTTAATCCCTCTGATACTGCTCATTATAATCCCTCTGATCTTTCTTCTTGGCTTGAAATGTTAGGTATGTGCTTTCTCATCACCATTAATGGTTCTTATTCGTTTCTTAAAAGCTTTACCAACTGTCGATCTTAATGTCTGTATTTAATTCTTGCTTGATAAAACTGGGATTTAATTTGATTTTTTAATTGAATTGTAGTTGTATTCAAAAAGATGGAATCGAGATCATTGAAATGAAAGCTAGCAGATCAAGTATATCAACATTTCAGGTATACAAGATTCAGACAATATATCAACATATCAAAAACTTGCTGCTGTATTTTTTTTTTTTTTTTTAAAAACCAGAGGTGTAGTTGGGGAAGAAGAAGAAGAACGGGGAAGAAGAAGAGGGAGGGAGGGGGGGTAGGGGGGGTAGGGGGTGTGGTGGGGTGGGGGGTGGCTATTTTATTATTTATATTTAATATATTAAAAACTATATATAAAATTTCTTTTTTACCCCTGTTTTAAATTAATTAAACATGTAATTAACATCTGGATTAAAAAAAAAAAATTGTGACATGGCATTGCCACGTCACTTTTAACGGCAAAAAATGGACGGAACACGCAGTAGGGGGTAACGGGTCACAAAAACAAATCTTTGGGGGCAACGAGGCGCATTTTAAGAGTTAGGGGGCAACCTGTCAATCGCGTATAAACCCAGGGGGCAAAAGTGTCATTTACTCTATCCAAGTTTGTATGAGTATATAGAGGACCAACTAGAAACTAGAGATGAGATGAAAAAGTTTATTAGGACACTAGTTTTAAACAGATAAAATAAATATCCCAAATTTCTGTTATCTGTTATATCAAATATCTTTACATGACCTATTATTTTTCGCATACCTTTTTTATGTATATCTTGTTATGTCTTAATTTTTTATATTCATGTTTTTTTGTTTACCTTATTTTATTTCTTCAATATAGCACACACTTTTTCACTTGGCACTTTTTTTTTCTTTTTTTTTAGTTCAACCTATTCAACCTATAATAGTATTCTTATTGTTTTCCTTTTTTTAATTACTAATTTACTTTTGTTTTAAAAAAATATAACTCAGGCATATTTTATAATTTTAAAATCTTAATATACTAGTTGAAATCAAAAAATAAATTGTATAGAGATCGAAATATTAATATACTAGTTGAAATCGAAAAATAAATTGTATAGAGATCCTGAAAATAGGGAAGTTGTCGGAGCAAAGTTGGTATTTGAGAGAAAATTTGTGTTTGATCAAATTGTAGATAAAGAAATAGGAAGTTTGGACTTAGCCTTAAAAATACTCTAGACCCTTAAAATCATTTTTAGAAAAAGTAATAGATAAGTGATTTTAAAAAAAATCACTTAAAATGATTTTAGATATCAAAATGTTTTTTAATTTTTTTTATAACTTATTTTTAATCGAAAAGCGCTTTTAACCCTAAAATAATCAATCCCAAATGGGCTATAAGTTACTTCAATCCAATTGTTAAACTATTATTCATTGCTTTAGGTTCTAATAATATGGTATCAGAGCCAAGGTTCTGACATAGCAAAGCCGTAGTCTTTTGAGTGACTACCAAACACTAAAAAATAGAAAAGAATTATGACGACTGAAGGGAGTTTTATGCAACCAACAATTCCCAGATTCGATGGTCATTACGACCATTGGTCAATGTTGATGGAATAATTCTTGTGTTCCAAGGATTATTTGACCATGGTAGAGATAGGCTATACTAAGCCGACGCCAGCCGATTGCACAAAAGTGAAACAAAAGCAGTATGATGAGACGTAATTGAAGGACCTAGAAGTGAAAAACTATTGATTTCAGGCAATTCATCGGACGATTTTGGAGACTATCCTACATAAGGATACTCCACCAAAGCAAAGATGGGAATCCATGAAGACAAAATACGAGGGTAGTCCTAGGGTGAAACACTCCATTCTTCAAGCATAAAGAAAGGAGTGGGGGACTCATGAGATGAAAATAGGTGAATCTGTGAAGGATTATTTTTCTCGTGTTATATATGTATCCAACAAGATGAGAGGGGAACAAATGACTGATGTCACAAGAGTCGAGAAAATTCTTAGATCGTTGATGGAAAAATTCAGTTACATAGTGTAAGCCATCGACGAATCTAATGGTATTGATCAACTATCAATCGATGAGTTGCAAAGCTCATTAGTTGTACACGATCAAAGGTCTCACAAGGAAATAGGAGAGGAACAAGTCCTACAAGTGACATCTCAGGAGGACAAATTTGGAGGCAGAGGCATAGGACGTGGGAGAAACAAATTTAGAAGAAGAAGCCGAGAAAGAGGGTGCCAAGGCTACAACAAGGCGACTCTGTAATGATATAAATGTTATAAACATGGTAATTTCCAATATGAATGTCCGACATGGAATAAGGAATCGAGTGAAGTAAATTATGCAGAACTTAACAAAGAAGAAGAAGATATGTTTTTGATGCCATACGTTGAGATACATGGAACTATAAGGAAAGATGTGTGGTTTCTAGGTTCAGGATGTTGTAATCACATGTGTGGGGATCAATCAATGTTCAGTTAGTTGGATGAAGGATTTTGTCACACAGTAAAATTAGGTAACAATACAAAGATGAATGTAACACGAAAGGGAAAAGTGAATTTGTGAATGGAGTTAATCATGTTTTCACCGAAGTAGACAATGTTACAGAGTTAAAAAAATAACCTCTTGAGCATAGGACAATTGCAAGAGAAAGGCTTGGCGATCCTAATTAAATGAGGGTTGTGCAAGATTTATCATCTAAACAAGGGTTTAATTATTCAAACCAATATGAGTTCTAACAAAATGTTTATCTTTGTTGGTTCAGACACATGCACAAACCTCTGAAGAAAATGGTACGTGCTTCCATACAAGTTCTCAAGATCTATTTAATCTTTGACATCGAAGGTATACTATTTTTATAAAAAAAAGGTACATCTAACTACATTTTTTTTTTAAAAGGTACATCTAATATACTATTTTTAGATGTACCTAACAATTTCACGATTTGGTTAGAGTTTCGTTAGTTAGTGCTTTTATTCTAATTACAATCGGTTTTTTAGTGCTTTTATTCTAATTTTAATCGGTCTTTTCCACAAAATGAACTCAAGTCAATATGGGAAGCTCCAAAATTGAAGAAGAGAGAAGACACAATGAAATAAACAAACCAGTAATTACTTAATATATTGGTATAGAGTAAATAACACTTTTGCCCCCTGGGTTTATACGCGATTGACAGGTTGCCCCCTAAGTCTTAAAATGCGCCTCGTTGCCCCCTAAGATTTAGTTTTGTGACCCGTTACCCCCTGACTGCGTGTTCCGTCCATTTTCGCCGTTAAGTATGACGTGGCAATTCCATGTCACAATTTTTTTACAATCCTAATACTAATTAATTATTTAATTAACTAAAACCAAGGGTAAGAAAGATATTTTATATATAGTTTTTATAATATTAAATATAAATAATAAAATAACCCCCCACCGCACCCCCTACCCCCCTCTTCTCCCCTTCTTCTTCTTCCCCATGCTTCGTCTTCATCCCCCATTCAACCTGCAACTTTTCTTAAAAATAAAATAAAATCAAAGGTACTAAATGTTTCTTCTGATAAAGAGAAGAGAATTTGAGAAAAATGTATATTTTGTATTGTGTTTACAACTCAATATATAATAGTACAAAGAGAATATAATACACACACAATACATACAACTAACTATCTAACTACTTTTGTCATGTAGTGTAGCTGTATTTGCAACACATCTAGTGTGTTGCTTATCATCCCCCCTCAAGCTGATCATCGTAAGAAGAGGAAGCTTGGAAATTAAAAAAGAGTAAGTAGCAACTGGAAGACCCTTGGTAAGAAGATCAGCAACTTGATTTGAAGTGGATACATGAACAAGCTTAAGCTCTTTGGAGGTCACTTGTTCACGAAAAAAATGAAAATCAATGTCAATATGCCTTGTTCTAGAGTGAAACACTAGATTAGAAGCTAAGGCTATAGCTGAGAGATTATCACAAGCCAGAATTGGAGTTAGAACAGGAAATTTCAAGTCTTTCAACAAATAAGAAATCCATTTCAATTCAGCTGAACGTAAGCTAATGCTCGATATTCCGCTTCAGTGGAAGAGCGAGATACAGTTGACTATTTCTTAGAACCCCATGATAAGAGATTGGAACCCAGAAAGATACAGTAGCCGGTGGTAGAACGCTGATCAAGTGTATCACTTGCCCAATCAGAGTCAGAAAAAGCTCGAAGATGAATTGGTGATTTTATAAATGAAATGCTGTAATATATTGAACCTTTAACATAGCGAAGCAATCTTTTTAATGCTTCATAATCAAGGTTACGAGGATTGTGCATATGTTGACACAATTGATTTACAGCAAAAGCAATATCCGGCCTTGTAATCGTAAGATATTGAAGTGCACCAATTAAACTTCGAAAGAGATATGTATTCTCAAAAGGTTTGAGATCATGTACAGTTGGACCTATATATTTGTTTAATGAAGGAGTGGGAGAAGCTTTATAGTCAAGCATACCAGCCTTAGATAAGATTGATTTTGCATAAGTAGGTTGATTGACAAGAAAGCCTGAATCATTCTTGATTATGTCTAACCCCAAAAAATAAGATACATGTCCAAGGTCCTTCATTGCAAAACGCGACTTTAAGGCAAGAATAATAGATGCAATAAGAGAAGAATTAGCACCTGTGACTAACAAATCATCAACATAAACCAAGACTATAGTTAAAGAATCATTAGAACCTCTTATGAACATAGATGTATCAGCTGAACTTACAACAAATTTCTGAGCTAATAAAAATGAAGTAAGCAACTGATACCAGGCTCGAGGAGCCTGCTTCAAACCATAAAGTGATCGATTTAGTTTACAAACATAGTGAGGATGATCTGAGTTAACAAAACCAAGTGGTTGAGCCATATAAACTTCTTCAGATGGAGAGCCATGTAAAAAGGCATTAGATACATCAAGTTGATGTATAATCCAGTCATAAGAAGCTGCAAGAGAAAGATTCAAACGCACAGTTTGGTGCTTAACAACTGGGCTAAAAGTTTCATTATAATCAATACCAAACTCTTGCAAGAAACCACGGGCTACTAAACGAGCTTTGTAGCGAGCAATTGATCCATCAGCATGTTTCTTAATACGAAAAATCCATTTACATGTAATGGGAGTTCAATTACATGGAGGTGGAACTAAATCCCAACTCTTTTGACTGATAAGAGCATCATACTCTTCTTGCATTGCATTTTGCCAACATTGAAACTTTGAAGCCTCTTTATAAGTAGTAGGTTCAGAAATTTGGGGAGTAACTGACAAAGATTGACACTTATATGAAGGTTTTAAAGAACCAGTTTGTAATCTAGTGACCATATGGTGTTTAGGTGGATGAGGAAGAGGATTGGGAGAAGAAGACTGTGATGACTCATAAAAAGAAGAAGACTCAGGTGAATTTGGTTGAGTATTATGACCAATAGGGGGTGACTCGGGAGGAGGAGGACCAACTGAGCAATCAAAAGGATGGGATATAGAATAAGGATTTATAGTAGAGTAAAAAATATCAATATATAAGGAGTGTGAGTCATCAATAGGAGATTGTGAAGAAGTAGATGAGTCTTGTAATGGAAAAGAATTTTCATTGAACAAAACATGTCTAGAGATATATATTTTGTGAGGGGATAGAGATAAACACTTGTAACCTTTTGAAGTATTACAATATCCTAAGAAGAGACAAGGTTCAGACTTAGGAGACAATTTGTGAGGAGAGTAAGGTTTAAGCCATGGAAAACAAAGACAGCCAAAAACCTTTAGATGAGAAAGAGAAGGAGAAGATTTAAACAACACCTGAAAAGGACTGGAGTTATTTAGTACATGTGTGGGTAAAAGGTTGATTAAATATACAGCAGTAGCCAAGGCATCAAGCCAATATTTTGGTGGTAAAGAAGCATGTTTTAAAAGTGTGCAAGTTGTCTCAATTAGATGTCTATGCTTTCTCTCAGAGACACCATTTTGTTCAGGAGTGTGAGGACAACTAGTTTGATGAATAATACCACAGGATTGAGTAAAAGAAGCAAAGTCATGACTAATATACTCACCACCATTATCACTACGCATGACTTTAATTTTAGTCTCAAACTGAGTTAAAATCATATTATAAAAGGATTTGAATACAGAAAGAACATTAGATTTAAGCTTAATAGGATAAACCCAAGTAAAACGAGAAAAGTCATCAACAAAGATTACATAATACTTGAATAAAGAAGATGCAATTGGAGAAGGTCCCCAAACATCACTGTGTATCAAATCAAAAGGCTGAGAACTACAAGATACATAAAGATTAAAGGGTTGTTTATGGGACTTAGACACAGCACAATCTGTACAATGAACTCCAAAGAAATCTAGCTTAGTGTTGAGTAGAGAAGACAACTTGGAAGAAGCATAATGTGAAGGGTGCCCAAGCCTAAAATGCCACAGCTGAGCTAAAGACTTATTTGAAGTAGAGGAGAGACACTTGAACTTGACTTGACCAATTGGAGGACTTGACTTCAACTGACCACCTAAGGGAAGAGAGTACAAACCACCCCTACAAGGGCCCTGAAACAATAGAGTATGTGTATGATTATCATAGATAGACACAGATTTAGAGGTAAAAGTAATAACATAATTATTGTCTTGAGTGAGTTTTGAGATAGACAATAAGTTGGAGGTGATTTTAGGAACATGAAGAATAGAATTCAACTTAAATACACAAGAAGGAGTAGAGAACTTACTGTTACCAATGTTAGCAATTTGCAAAGCACTACCATTACCCACTGAGACTGCATTAGCACCATTGTAAGGTGTAGTAGATTGAATCAATGAGGAGTCATGAGTAACATGACTATTAGCTCCAGAATCCAAGTACCAAAGTTCAGGATCATAAGAAGAAGTTGAGGAAAATTGTGATGATGAAGAAGCTTGAGTTGAGGTAGAAGCCTGAGCTGCTAAAGCTACACGCTGAGCACGTGGAGAAGGAAAGGTTGTAAAATCACCTCTATACCAGCAATCAATGGCTGAGTGGCCAAATTTAGCACAGATTTGACACGTAGGAACTGAGCTAAAAGACTGAGGTGAAGATGAACCAGATGGTTGCCCCAAAATAGAAGATCCTCTACCTGATCTACCTCTACCACGACCACGAAAAATAGAGTTAAATCCACGACCTCGAGAGTTATTCATATTGTTTGAGTTATTAATAAACTGAGAAGGTGTTGAGGATTGAGAATTTGTGAAAAGTGTAGAATGATTAGTGTTAACAACACACGATTCTGACATTTTCATATGTAATTCTTCTGAAACAAGCAAACTACCAAGCGAATGAAAACTAAGTGTAGATGATTGAGCATTGGAAATTCGAATGCTCGACTTAAATTGATTGTATTCAGAAGGTAATCCACGTAAGGTGTACATGATAATATCTTCTAGTGGTAGAGCAGATGCAGCTGTTTCCAAACCATCACAAATTTCCTGAATCTCACCTAAATATGCATTCATCGATTTATCACCTTTTTGAATGTTACACAATTTCATTTTCAATTGATGTACATGTGTACGACATTGTGAAACAAAAATCTCCTCTAATATATGCCAAACATCAAAGGCATGAGTAAGTTTAACAACCTGAGATAAGATGGAAGGGATCATAGAGGCCAGCAACGAAACTTTGAGCTGTTGATCTTCAACGAGCCATGTTGTATATGAAGGATTCGATGAATCTGGTTTAGGATTTACACCATTAACGTGCGACAAATATCCATGAGCTTCAAGGATAGCTTCAAGTTGAGCACGCCAGAGAACATAATTTGTCGAATCAAGTTTAACTTGAACTAAGCTCGACCAATTTTGACGAAGAAGAAGCAAACCAGCAAGAATCGAGGTGCTGGAAACGATATTTGGGGATAAATTTTGAGAGGAGGAAGAAGAATCAGCCATTATATGACGTAAGAGACAATAGAAACGAAGAAGAAGAAGAAGATTTAAGCGGAAGAAAAAGAAGGAAAGCGAGGAAGAAAGCAAGTCTGCGCCATTAATGGCGAAAATGAAATTAGAAATTGCTTCCTATTTTACCCCTCTAGCTCTGATACCATGATAAAGAGAAGAGAATTTGAGAAAAATGTATATTTTGTATTGTGTTTTGAATTGTGTTTACAGCTCAATATATAATAGTACAAAGAGAATATAATACACACACAATACATACAACTAACTATCTAACTACTTTGGTCATGTAGTGTAGCTGTATTTGCAACACATCTAGTGTGTTGCTTATCAGCTTCTGAAGATCCAACTGTTCCACACCCAACTGCTGTCTCTCCTTCTTCCCCATTCTTCTTTCTTCCCTGTCAATCGCGACTTCTCTCTTTCTCAACCAAATTCTATCATTATTTTTAAGAGCTAATGATTCATTATTATCAATTCACTTGCTGCTGTTCTAAAACCTCTCTCTAGACCAATTTCCATAATCATTGGCAAAGTCATTAAAACACCAAGTTGAATAATCAACTGTGAGGCCACCGCCGCTTTTAGAGCACTATTTCCCCTTAGTCTTGCAGTTTTCATAATTGCTTTCTCCAAACCACTCACAGCAAGATAAAATCTTCCATATAAGTATGCATAAACCGTCAAAACCACAATCTGCAAAAATAATTCATTTAGGTTAAATCTTCTAATACTATTCTATTCAATTCAATTCAATTCAATTCAATTCAATTACCATTGAGTTGATATAAAATCCGGTAGTTCTATTCAATTCAATTCAAAGACCGAGTTTTTTTTTTAAAGAAAAGTTGCAGGTCGAATGGGAGAAGAAGACGAAGCATGGGGAAGAAGAAGAAGGGGAGGGGAGGGGGTGGATAGGGGGTGTGGTGGGGTAGGGGGTTATTTTATAATTTATATTTAATATTATAAAAACTATATATAAAATATCTTTCTTACCCTTGGTTTTAGTTAATTAAATAATTAATTAGTATTAGGATTAAAAAAAAAAATTGTGACATGGAATTGCCACGTCATACTTAACGGCGAAAATGGACGGAACACGCAGTCAGGGGGTAACGGGTCACAAAACTAAATCTTAGGGGGCAACGAGGCGCATTTTAAGACTTAGGGGGCAACCTGTCAATCGCGTATAAACCCAGGGGGCAAAAGTGTCATTTACTCATTGGTATATTACATTAATGATTAATATTTGTGAGTTATCTACAATGATTATAGAGCTATATCATACTTGCAAACATTGCATCTTAATGGCTATTCGTGACAGTTTTGTGTGTTTGAGCAGATTGTTTCTCATTCCAGTGGATTTTTTCATGTTTGAAATATAAGCAACCTTACATTACCATGGTTTTGTGGTTAAAATCGCAAAAAACATTGCATGTGTGTGCTTAGCTCAATTATAGTGAAGTGTAAAGTAATTGTCTTAAGCATATTGTTTATTACAGGGCGTCCAATGAACTTGAAACCAACAAGGTTAATAATAATCTATTTTTGTCTCTTTTTTTTTTGTTTGCGCATAGCATTTATCAACAATTTTTTTTTGACAAATTGTATTAGTATGCAAATATAAGGCTGATCATATTACTTGTGACAATGGTATAAAACATATAGTTATATATTTAGTTCATCAGTTAAATTGGTTATTTATAAATTTATATTAATTAATCGATGTGAATATCTAGTAGTTGCAGTTGTGACACTCCTTTGCATTTCGAATTATCATCGCAAAACAGCTTCATTCCTTGTGGAGAACTAAGCGAGTATGACCATATCCAATACTCCCTTACATTTTGCTGTTATATATGGTTTCAATTATGTTTCATATGTATATATCTTTGGTTTATTTCTAGAAGGATGTAAAGATTTTCTGCAACTATGCTTATCAATAGGTGTATAGTGTATAAATTGACTTTTTAACTATTTTTCTTTGGAAAATGTAATTTAATTCATAATTAAATAGAGTTGAGCAAGAGAAATATTACCGTTTATTTATATTTTCCAATTCCACACATTCCTAATGTTTTTATACTCATCAAGCAATGTTCCTTCAATATCATGAAATAGGAAGCAGAATATTATTCAGTTATATCTTGGTTTCTAAACTCTATACTCATACATACTTACATACAAGAATACAAACACACAAAAGGGTTAAACAAACCTTTAATTGCTGAAATAGGGTATGAGATTTGTTTGTTTTCATCCAACATATTCCTTCACATCTTCTAAATCGACACTGCATCGAATAGAAATACAATTTAATAATCAAAAGAAAACAAACCAATAATTATAACACATTTGTGAACAATACCTCAATCTTTAGATTCATTATTTCTCAATACTAAGTCTCTCGTAAACTCAGAAATTTCGGAATACAGTGAATTTTTATTATGTTAGACCATCTCCATCAGTTGCGCCAAATGGATATTTACTACAAAACAATTCAAAAAAATACAGTATAAGACAAAATTACTCAGTCCAACAGTCAACGCTATTTTCAGCACGGTAAAAGGCTTCCAACGGTAATAAATGGCCATTGTAGGATTTGTTTAAAAATTTAATAATCATCATGACTGTTCTTTAAATCAGATAATTTTGAAAAATTGTAAAAGTGATGAGAAGAGGTTAAAAATAATTCAATTTTTAAGAATTTACCTTGAATTGAGTTCTTCGATTGTTGATAGTGTAGCCAGGCTGGGTTGATGATGATGGTGGAGAATGGTCTACGAGTGGCAGAGGTTTTATAGTGCAGGAGAGCGGAATTGGTGGGAAGAAGGTGAGACACTCAATGAGTGTGAGAGCGGCTTTTGGTGGGAAGAAGGTGAGACACTCACTAAGTGTGAACTGTGAAGAGGTTTCTTTTTTTTCCTTTTTCTTTTCTGTTCCAAGAATGCGAAAGTGAGCAGATAAGATGGGTTTTAGCATTTCATTGTTGTTCAACGTTTACTTTTTTTTTTTCTTTGTTGTTTTCTGAAATTAAACGACGGTTATAGATTTCTACATTATTGATTTTTTTTTTTGGGTCGGGTAAATGGTTGTATTAAAATATCAAAACTGTACACTATACATGGGTGTTACCTATCTAGGCTCGAAAGCTTAAGGTAGCAACAAGGAATATAAAAAAACAACTACCTCATACTATACTAATACAAGCTAGCCTTCCACTCACATCCAAAAAATAATGCCGAGGGAACAAAGAAAATAAGATTGAATAAACACACCATTTAATTTCCTTGGTTACTATTTCTCTAGTCTTGGAAGCACCTCTCATAGCTAGGTGATTTCTCGCCGTCCAAATACAATACACGGTAGCTCCAAAACCCACTTTCCAAACCTTTCTTCTCCAATTCTCTCTAGCTTTTAATTTTTTAAGCCATTTCAAAGCGCTTAGCATAGTGTTCATTTTCTTGTCTAGTCCAAGCCACATTTTTATGTCATCCCATATAGCCTTAGCAAAAGAGCATTCAAAAAATAAATGCCTATTCGATTCAAAATCTTCCTTACACAAATCACAAAGTGGATCAAGTTTCATGTAAGTAATCATATTCTTAGTTTTAAGTCTTTCTTTTAATGCCATCCATACTATGATTGCATGTTTCGGAAATACACTCGGATCCCACACAATATTTGCCCAAGGTTTAATAAAAGCTTTACGACGAAATAAATCATAAGGGAATTTATAAACATCATAAAACTCTATTGTATTTACCTCATATGTTGATCGGGGCGCCTTTACGGAATCAAACCATAAAGCTAATATTTCGTTTCTTCCTTCTTCGCCTAGGGACCCACGTATAATTTCTTTTAACTCCCAAATATTTTTCAAAAGTGGGGAATTACTTTTTTTAGGATTCCATTCCCAAAAACCACTACTATTAAAATACTCACCATGAATCCACCTAATCCAAAGTGATTCTTTATTTTCCACTATTTTCCAATTCATCTTTAGAAGTAAAGCTTTATTCCATGCTTCAAAATCTTTTAATCCAAGTCCCCCTTCATTTTTAGGCATACAAATATTTTTCCAACTAACTTGGGGTGGCTTATTATCCCAATAAAAATTACGGAAAATACTAATAATTCTCTCTTTAACACCAACCGGAACCGGGAAAATTGTAAACCAAAAGCATATCACCCCTTGCATAACCGATCTAATCAATTCCAATCTACCCGCAAATGAGAGTGAAGAGGCTCTCCAACTCCTAACATAACCTTCCAATTTATCAAAAAGAGATTTATAGTCTCTCGATAATAATACGGAAGATCCTAGCGGGACCCCTAAATAACGAAAAGGCATAATCCCTTCCACAAAATTCGTAAGTATAATCCCATTAATCATATCATCATTTGAGATACCTATGTAATAAATATTAGATTTTTCAACATTTAAACGAAGCCCCGAAACATCTCCAAACTCATTTAAACTATCCATAAGAATCTTAATCGAACCTTTATCACCTTTAGAAAGTAACATTAAATCGTCCGTAAAAGCTAAATGTGTTATTTTTTCCTTCTCACATTTGGGATGATAATTAAATCCAATACAAGTATTTTTTTTAAAATCCTAGAGAAATATTCAAGACAAAGAATAAATAGATAAGGAGACATAGGATCACCTTGTCTTAAGCCTTTTTCGCCTTTAAAAAACCCATGCACTTCTCCATTTATAGCCAAAGAGTAAAACGGAGATGAAACACACACCATAATCCAATTTACTATTTTTTCCGGAAACTTTAATCCCTTTAAAACTTCATAAATAAAGTCCCATGATATAGAGTCATACGCCTTTCTAAAATCAATTTTAATAGTATATCTAGACGAGCTACTTTGATTATTATAACCTCGAAATAGTTCTTGCATAAGGTGAATATTTTCTATCATAGATCTACCCTCAACAAACGCATTTTGGGCTTTATCCACTATATTATTTAAACAAGGTTTCAATCTATCCGCTAATATCATAGTAATCGCTTTATAAACCACGTTACAACACGAAATAGGCCGAAAATTATCAACACTTTTAGGATCATCTATCTTCGGAATTAAAACAATAAGAGTAGTATTTAATTGCTTAAGTAAAAAACCGGAGGTAAAGAATTCACGTACCGCTAAAATAACACCTTCCCCAATAATATTCCACGAACTCTTAAAAAATAATGAAGAATAACCATCGGGTCCGGGCGCTTTATCATTCGCTATTTTAAAAATAGCTTCTTTAATCTCCAAATCGGTTATGTCACGGCACATATCTTCTCCTTGCACTAAAGTAATTTTACTTCCATAATCAAATACTTCGGAATTAATATGTGTCGTATTATCTTTAACACCAAATAAACCTTTGAAATAACTTAGGAACGTTTCATTGACTTGATCTTTAGAAGTAGTTAAATCACCACTTTCCTTTAAAATATTCGGAATAAATCTTCTTCTATTTTTACTTTTAAGGAGCCCATGGAACAATTTAGTACACCTATCACTCTTAAAGGAATAACCGAGCTTAGCCTTTTGTTTAAGAAAACTAATCTCGGCCATTTCAAGAGTTTTAGATCTCTTCCGAATCTCAACCAAGTTATCAAATGAAGAAATAGGTAAAAATTTTGTTGGAAATGTACCTCGGCTATTTCAAGATCCTCCTCAGCTTAACTATACAAGGTGAATGGTCGGATACACTAGATTTCGGTAAAAATTCAGCTTGAATATAATGATTCGATTCATCTAGCTTACGATTACCCAATGCTCTATCAATCTTACTAAGAACATGGTTATTATCCCATGTAAAGAATTGACCGGTATATTGTATATCCTCAAGGCCTAAGTGATTACAACAATCCGCAAATTCTTTAAAATCACCCACCGTAACATTTTGTCCTCTAATCCTTTCATTAAAAGCTAATATATTGTTGAAATCACCCAAAAGAAGCCACGAATAATCGAAAGTAGCGGAAAAATCAATTAGATTTTTCCACAAGTTTCTTCTCAATCTTATAACATTTAGTCCGTAAATAAAAGAAGTATATAAACTAAGAGATGTTACCTTACACACAATCTTACAATGTATAGCTTGAGATGTTCTCTCGATAATCTCAACTTGTACTTTATCCGGATCCCAAACTAAAAGGATTCTCCCATGCTCTATTAAGTCGAAGTTATTAACACTCTTCCACCCTTTAAGCATGTTATTCATAAATAAATCAACTTTATTAGTATTACTCTTTGTTTCCAATATTCCCATCACATCTATATGATACTTTTTAATTAAATCTTTTACCCCTAACTTTTTATGGGTTGAGCCGAAACCCCTTAAATTCCAAGTCGTAATAATCATTTACAACTTTCGGGGGGTTTCCCCATATTTGAGCGTTTAATATTAGCTCTACGTGCCTTCCAAAATTGCTTCTTTTGCCACATATATTCATTTTTAGCTAACATAAGTTTTTTGTAACTCGCTTCTCTTTTTTTTGGTTTTCTTACTCACTACCATCTCGAAGGAATCTTCAATTAAATTTTTCGATTTTTCTTTCCCGTCATTTCCTACGTTATTTCCTTCTAAATCCGAGAAAATTACCATAGCGGCGGAGCGTGAGTTTGACCCTACTCGGATAACCCGAATCTCGCAACTACTATCACTTTCCGGAATAAAATTTAAATCAAGCGATTTCGCTCTTTTAATTTTTGTTGGAGTAGAAATATTATTAGTTGGAAATTCTACAGTATCTCTTTTAATATTATTAGTACCTTCTTTAATAGCTGTACCATTTGTAAAATTAATTTTGCTTTCATGTGTCTTCCTAGCTAAAGCAGTGTCATGTTTCTGCCTAGAATAAGGAGCTGCTGCGTGGACAGCTTTATTTTCATTATGGTGTTGTGCTCCATTTGCTTTATCATCAATTTGGTATTGCTCTCCATTTACTTTATCGGCTAAATGGTCTTCCTAGCTAAAGCAGTGTCATGTTTCTGCCTAGAATAAGGAGCTGCTGCGTGGACAGCTTTATTTTCATTATGGTGTTGTGCTCCATTTGCTTTATCAGCAATTTGGTATTGCTCTCCATTTACTTTATCGGCTAAATGGTGTAGAACTTCACCATTTACTTTCTGTCAAATTGTAGATCCCTTATGCATCCTTGAGGGACCCGCTTGTGAGACATTGTGGTGGGCTTTTGCAACATACTGTTGCGCCACTAAAAGGGGAGCTGCATCTATTTTTTCTCCCCTAGATTTCGGTATAAGTTTATCTTTTTATTTTAAGATTTGTTTCTTCTTTCTAGCAATGTTTCCCAAAAACACGACTTTGAACACTTTAATATATAAATAGCTAAACCAGTTTGAACGCAAAGTTTAATCTTCTCCTAAGGGCTGATCAAATTTTTTAAATACAGACGAGTGACCATTTTCTTTTTGTTCCAAACGAGTGAACATTGTTACATGGCGGAGTAGAGAGAACATCGGTTCCTTTTCAACCATCGCCATCCATGCACTCGATATTTCACGACACACCACTACCTACCGTAATGTATGTTACTGTATCGTGCTTTTATATATCAAATCGACCAACCGTAAGGTCAACCCAAAATTCGATGACCCCATCTCAAACACGACCTCAAATTTTAAAAGATTAATACAGTATATGCTACTCGAATTACTCATCACGGACATGCAATCGAGATTTTGTATCCCCTTTGACTGATAAGGAATCCTTCCTGCTTTAACCACAACTGTTACATTGTTCACGATCTAACTACTTTAATTTTTGGAAGTCATACTAACCAAAATAGACCCCTAATTCACAATTTTTTTTTTTTTTGTTAATGCCCCCCAAAATTAGATAAGGCCGCACTAGCATCATTGACACAGTCTCTCATGGTATGAAGAGTGCTTTGCAAATCGCTTGATGCTGATTGTGCTTTAATAGAAGCAATTACTAGTTCATTAGATACAGAAAGCAGAACACTTGAACCAGCTTCTACATTACTTTATGCACGTTTCCATTCCTGTTTAGTACGGGTAAATGAATGATAAGTAGCTTCCAATTTCATTATCAAGTTTTGGTAAACTTCCTATCGACTATCCTTTTAAATATGGAATAATCCATCTCACTATGCTTCAAATTCCACTACAAATATACACACTTTCGTTATATTTTATGTCTTTTCACGAGATTCATATTAATGGCGTGTCACCTGTTAATCAAATGATCATGCTATTCCTAAGATATTCCTGTATTGCTCGAACTTGGGTCCAACAAATTATTCAGTGTGGTAAGTCTTGGCCCTTGCATAGATCCAAGAATTGGTAGAACGTCTTACAAAATGAAAAATAATTGGTAGAACACCTTACAAAATGAAGAGGCTACCCCTAATAAATATACCTGATCCTAGTAACACCCCAAAAGCAGAAACCTTTACACCAGTATAGAGTAAAGTATATACAAAAATTAGCCCTCAATTTCAGGGATTGTTCTAACGTTTAACTTTCAAGTACCAAAATTACTGAATCCGGCCCTTGCCTCGTTCACATTTAATATACCATCCACGAGTTATTCCTAGGAGACTACATTATTTCGTAGATTTCTTGCAGAAGATGCACAATCTTAGTAAACTTAATGACGAGGTTTAAACATAGACGTATGCTGCCAGGGTTCAGGGTGCGGTGCAAGCTCATGTAATTCTTTTTTGTAGAAAAAACGTTGAGAGAATAACACAACTGTCCAGTCCACCCCGACACAGATTAAGGCCACCTCGCACAAGAAATTAACCCTAATTCTTTTAGGGACGATGGCTCGAAACCCACTAATTTTTCTAACTTTTAGCCCATCCTAAAATAAATTCCTGAATCCACCACAATTCAGTGGAGATAATTTTTTATCTCCACGTTGGTGGTGGAGATGGCTTTGCAGCACTGCAGTGTTGGAGATGGATTGGGTCTCCATGGTGGCAGGGGGTTGGAGGCGTGGTGGTTGTGGATGGTATGGAGACGTGGTGGCTGGCGGTGATTGATGGTTCAGTGTTGTTATATATATATGTTTTGTAAATGTTAGGGTTAAAATAACCATTATGAAAATTAAACATGAAACTTATAAAACAAGGGTGATAAAATGAAAAATATTAAACATATGCCATAACTTGAAACATATGACTACAATATTCACATTACATTTATTTAGAATAGCTAAATAAGAAGGATAAACATGTTTTAAATGGCTAAATTGAATGATTGACATTCATAACAATTTTTGAGAAAATAGTTTAAACCTTATGATCCAGTGTTTACCTAAAGTTTATTAATCAAATGTTTCCAAGAAACAGAACTTTTAGATTTCATCTTTACTCGTTATTAAAACATCAGGAATCTGGGGGATCGGAAAATATAAATGGTGACAGATGTGTCAAGAATAATAATGAGAGGAATAGCTTTGGAATTAGGTGGTTCACCAGATGAATTTGAAGAAAAAAAGTAACCGGTGATCCATTTTGAGTGTTTCGTATAATAGGTTAGAGTAAATAACACTTTTGCCCCTGGGTTTATACGCGATTGACAGGTTGCCCACTAAGTCTTAAAATGCGCCTCGTTGCCCCCTAAGAGTTACTTTTGTGACCCGTTACCCCCTGAGTGCGTTTTCTGTCCATTTTCTCCGTTAAATATGACGTGACAATTCCATGTCACAATTTTTCTTTTTTTTTTATCCTAATACTAATTATCTGTTTAATTAAGTTAAAACAAGGGTAAAAAAGAATTTTTATATATAGTTTTTATAATATTAAATATAAATAATAAAATAACCACCCCCACACCCCACCGCACCCCCTACACCCCCCCTTTCTTCTTCTTCTTCTTCTTCTTCTTCCACGTTCTTCTTCTTCTTCCCCGACTACACCTCTGGTTCTTAAAAAAAATAAAAAATCAAGCAACATAGAGTCATGCAGAAAATCTTTACATCAATGGGACTCCATATAAGCGTTTAGAACAAAAAAAAAATGGGACTCCATCACGATGATGGGACTCATCGCGCTGATAGGACTCAATCGCGCTGATGGGACTCAATCACGCTGATGGGACTCATCGCGCTGATGGGACTCAATCGCGCTGATGGGACTCAATCGCGCTGATGGGACTCAATCGCGCTGATGGGACTCAATCACGATGATGGGACTCAATCACGCTGATGGGACTCAATCGCGCTGATGGGACTCAATCACGCTGAAAGTACTCATCGCGCTGATGGGACTCAATCGCGCTGATGGGACTCAATCGCGCTGATGGAACTCATCGGGGAGATGATATTTATCGGGGTACATAGGGTTTAGGGTGATGGGATTCATCGGGATGATGGGATTCACCGGGTGATGGGATTCATCGAGGTGATGGGATTTGTCGCGGTGACGGGCTGATAAATCCATCGCGCTGATGGGATTCATCAGAGTGATGGAGTGATGGGATTCATTGGGGGTGATAGGGTGATGGGCTTCGTCCCAGTGATGGGATTCGTCCGGGTGATGGGATTCAACTCGCTGATGGAATACATCGCGGTGATAGGATACAACGCGCTGATAGGATTCATTGCGGTGATGGGATTCATCGGGCTAATGGGATCCACTTCGTTGACCAATATTATGTATTCCAACATGGCGAAATTCCAAATCAGCCTTAAAGCTTTAAGTAATTTCACATTGGTCCTTAAGCTACTCAGACTCGTAAACGCAGCCTCAACTTTGTCTATATCAGTCCCAACCTTGCTCACAACAGGTTTATAACCACTAACATCCAAAGAAAGCTCGAATGTAGTTGTGAACTTATTCCCAAAATATTGCTTTATAGTCCTGAGTTATTCATTACAGTTACAAAAGACCCCCGAATCAACTGATTTGCTTCTTTGGTCCCTGAACTAGTAGCATTCAATCTAAGAGCCACACCTGAACTATTATACTGAACAAAATACTTTTCATTCACATACTGAAATTTTCATACTAATCAATTTTGTTCAAAACTTAGTTACTTATAATGTGACATCCATATTTCCGAGTAAATAAAAATCCCTTATATTTAACTACTAAATAATCCAAATCCACCGAAAACTCAATAATTATAATAAAGAAAATTAATACATAGGAAAAATTAGGTATTCCTACTCTTATATAAATCGTAATGGATTTAGCAATCAATAGCAAGAGCAAACCAAAATACATATTAATATCATTATTCAAATGTATATACTATAAGTTTGTAAAATGATTCAAGGTGTAAACAATAACAAAAAAAGATACAAGTTTTGTCATTACTAATTATCATAAATATACAAACGTAACTATTGAGTTACAAGGAATATACAACTCCAATAACATTATGCAACAAAAATCCCCAAGACAATAATATGTTTCTCAAGCTTTAGATACATTTTTGGATAAAGAAGACCCAAACTGCTGCATTAAAGGATACACATGACTAAACTCCTTATCACCTCTAACCCTTATTTTCACAGCATAATCATCTAAAGTAGCTTTAATCCCTTTCCAAATTTGATCCTCTCCTTGCGAATCTAACCATAATGAATATTGTATCACCGTAAGTTTATTCCTCTGCATAGGCGACTTTAACTTTTCAGGCCCTCGCGAATACAAATGATGAAGTATTACACTCGTTGGAAAATCTTGAAGTAAAGGAGATGATAATAATTGCGAAATTTCTTAATTTACGTTTATTTTCTTTATTCTCTTCTAAGCATTTCGCTAGTCTTGATGTCTTTACAGAAATATTCTGTTTAATCAACCTACTAATGCATCAAGATTCAGAATCAAGAAGATCTTTCTCTTGTGGTCCCACAATTACATGGTTCAAAACAACATTTCCATATTTCCATTACCCATTTTCTCCAAGTCTTTAAGTGATAAAAGAGTTCTCTTACCCATTGCACCAGTCTTGTCATATGGCTGAGCCATCTTCTTCATAAACTACATATAATCCATGATAAAATAATTAATATTAAAAAACAGATATATAAAATACTAGCTTCTGAAATAAAGCATGAAAAAATTATAACATAATATACGTACATCTCTAGCTATATGCACAGCCATGTCAGTACTACGGTTGACATTTGCCTCTCGTAAATAACATAAAATCCCGTCACGCATCCCGTCACAGCGACGAATCCCGTCACCGCAACGAATAGGGAATTATAAGATTAAATATTAAATTCAGATTAATTGGGGTTAATTTAGAGTATCAGTCCCTATGCCTCAGACCCCTGATTGTGATTCAGCATAGAGCATGCACTAGAAAACTGATTCTGATTTAGTAGCGGATAGGTACCAAAACACTCATTCTGGTTTATTAAAGGGAATGTGCCAAAACCATCATTCTGATATATCAAAGGGTATGCCTCGTTAACCTGATTTTGATTCTGATTCAGAGTAGAGCATGCACTAGAAAACTGATTCCCATTCAGTTGAGGGTATGTGCCAAAACCCTCATTCTGTTTATCTAAAGGGTATGTGCCCAAACCCTCATTTTGATTCATTATAGGATATGCCTCAATAACCTGATCTTGATTCTGATTCAGCGTAGAGAATGCACCAGAAAACTGATTCTTATTCTGTAGAGGGTACGCACCAAAACACTCATTCTGTTTTATCAAAGGGTATGTGCCATAACCCTCATTCTCATTCTGATTCATCAAAAGGTAGGCCTCAGGAGCCTGGTTCATCGTGGAGTTATTCATAATTGGGAATGAATAGTTAATTGGATTTATAAGGCCATAATTAGGTGACGGAAAGGGAACTAGAATATCTTCATTTCCTGGGATGATGTTGTAATTGTGATTAGTCATTGAAGTGAGCGGTTTAATGTCTTGTATGTCGTGGATGCTCGGACGGCGTCTGTCTATTGACGACGAAAATACTTCTGGGCATGGCTAGCCACCTGTGTTGGAGTCTTGGTAATCACGTAGAACTTTGAGATGCTCTTCCAATCCCCTTTACCAAAACTTGTTCAGACCCATTAGGAACAACCTTAACAAAACGGAAAATAAAATTAATTAAAAATATATATGCATTTTATTTGTTAATTAAAAAAGAATAACCATGGCATTTTGTAATGACGAGATATGGGTTGAAGAGATCAAAATTAACCAAGTTTCTAAAAGAAACAAACAAACAATCACTGAAGACGTGAGCCTTAAATATACATATACATATGTACTGGTGCATGACTGTAATAATTAAATTATTTTGCTGATAAAATAACTTTTTTGTACAATGGGCAGTAATTTCAGGCTTTTAATTCTATGAAGTAAACCAAAATTCTATATATCTTTGGTTTATTTCTAGAAGGATGTAAAGATTTTCTGCAACTATGCTTATCAATAGGTGTATAGTGTATAAATTGACTTTTTAACTATTTTTCTTTGGAAAATGTAATTTAATTCATAATTAAATAGAGTTGATCAGCAAGAGAAATATTACCGTTTATTTATATTTTCCAATTCCACACATTCCTAATGTTTTTATACTCATCAAGCAATGTTCCTTCAATATCATGAAATAGGAAGCAGAATATTATTCAGTTATATCTTGGTTTCTAAACTCTATACTCATACATACTTACATACAAGAATACAAACACACAAAAGGGTTAAACAAACCTTTAATTGCTGAAATAGGGTATGAGATTTGTTTGTTTTCATCCAACATATTCCTTCACATCTTCTAAATCGACACTGCATCGAATAGAAATACAATTTAATAATCAAAAGAAAACAAACCAATAATTATAACACATTTGTGAACAATACCTCAATCTTTAGATTCATTATTTCTCAATACTAAGTCTCTCGTAAACTCAGAAATTTCGGAATACAGTGAATTTTTATTATGTTAGACCATCTCCATCAGTTGCGCCAAATGGATATTTACTACAAAACAATTCAAAAAAATACAGTATAAGACAAAATTACTCAGTCCAACAGTCAACGCTATTTTCAGCACGGTAAAAGGCTTCCAACGGTAATAAATGGCCATTGTAGGATTTGTTTAAAAATTTAATAATCATCATGACTGTTCTTTAAATCAGATAATTTTGAAAAATTGTAAAAGTGATGAGAAGAGGTTAAAAATAATTCAATTTTTTAGAATTTACCTTGAATTGAGTTCTTCGATTGTTGATAGTGTAGCCAGGCTGGGTTGATGATGATGGTGGAGAATGGTCTACGAGTGGCAGAGGTTTTATAGTGCAGGAGAGCAGAATTGGTGGGAAGGTGAGACATTCAATGAGTGTGAGAGCGTTTGGTGGGAAGAAGGTGAGACACTCACTAAGTGTGATTTGTGAAGATTTTTTTTTTTTTTTTTCTTTTCTGTTCAAGAATGCGAGTGTGAGAAGATAACATGGGTTTTAGCTTCATTTTTTTTTGTCTGGTTCATTGTTATTCAACGTTTACTTTTTTTTTTTTAATTGTTGTTTTCTGAAATTTTTCAAAGTTCCTGTTGCATATTTTTTTTTTCTTTATCTTAAAATATTATTTATTTAATATACTAAATGTAAAATCAGAAATACAATTCAAAAATAAAATTCAAAAATAAAGATCAGATTGGAAAACTCGAAAAATTCAGAAAATAATATATAGTTCCAACACCGATCCGATTTTTTGGAAAAATCATAATTTCGAAATTTTAAAATATGTTCCGGAACTAGAATTTTTGGATTGGAAAAATCGAAAATCGAAAATTTCATATCCGATTTCCACCCTCAGTCTCCACTATAACTAGGGATGACAATGGTTACGGTTAAAAATCGAAACCGGTGATAACCAAACCAACTTAAAACTAAATTATATAACCGTGGTTAAAGCCATTACGGTATGGTTTTAAAAATGTAACTGATGGTTAAAACCTTAGGTTATGGTTTTAGGTAAAAATAAAACCGAATAACCGAATAACCATTTATTTTTTGAACGGTTGATTTGAGTCTAATTACACATATAGATTATTATTTGTAAAAGATATATAAAGGCCTAAGCACTAGAGTGTTTCACTTAAAGGCCCATGGCTAAGTAGGTCTTATTTAGCTCGTCCGGTTATAACCAAGTCATGTGTACTAACTGTTTTGCCCCCATACTTTACTAAATATATTTCTATTATTTTTTTCTTTTTCATCTTCGATCGAACCTTCTACTCACTCTGTTCCACCTGCACGTAACAATTAAGATTTAAATCTTATACAAATAATGGCTATAAATATTACTTATTCAATGTACCTTCACCGTTATCATTAGCTTTCGGTGCAAGAAAAGTATATTTAAGAACCCCTATCAAACTCAATGTCCAACATAATATGCTATAGATTCTTAAATAGTCAAGTTCAGTTGGCGATTTTAACGCCATTGATGGATAAACATAGAGAGGGGATGTGACAATACTCCGAGAACAACACCGAGTGTCTTGTAAGCAAGTAGCAGAGACTTCCACCTTGTTCCTCTACAACAATTTATTGACAAAGTTAAAACATTGCTCAAAACAAAAAAGAATTGGCATTATAATTTCATAATCGATATGTGTGCACCTTCTGGTCAACTGGGGAAGGCATTGAATGGGCGCCGTTAGAGAGAGTGTTGGCAGCCAATTCATCAGCATGAATCACCATAACCATGTCTGCGTCTGCTGTTGCCTCATGCACATTGATTTGGTGGTCCATACGATAATATAATCTATATTCATATACAATGTAGCTATGCGAGAAAGTGAATTGTTGGTGAAAGATATATCCAAGTTTGTATGAGTATATAGAGGACCAACTAGAGATGAGATGAAAAAGTTTATTAAGACACTAGTTTTAAACAGATATAATAAATATCCCAAATTTCTGTTATTTGTTATATCAAATATCTTTACATGACCTATTATTTTTCGCATACCTTAATTTTTATGTATATCTTGTTATGTCTTAATTTTTTATATTCATGTTTTTTTGTTTACCTTATTTTATTCCTTCAATATAGCACACACTTTTTCACTTGGCACTTTTTTTTTCTTTTTTTTTAGTTCAACCTATTCAACCTACAACAGTATTCTTATTGTTTTCCTTTTTTCAATTACTAATTTACTTTTAAAAAAAAAATATAACTCAGGCATATTTTATAATTTTAAAATCTTAATATACTAGTTGGAATCAAAAAATAAATTGTATAGAGATCGAAATATTAATATACTAGTTGAAATCGAAAAATAAATTGTATAGAGATCCTGAAAATAGGGAAGCTGTCCGAGCAAAGTTGGTATTTGAGAGAAAATTTGTGTTTGATCAAATTGTAGATAAAGATATAGGAAGCTTGGACTTAGCCTTAAAAATACTCTAGACCCTTAAAATCATTTTTAGAAAAAGTAATAGATAAGTGTTTTAAAAATAATCACTTAAAATGATTTTAGATATCAAAATATTTTTTAATTTTTTTATAACTTATTTTTAATCGAAAAGCGCTTTTAACCCTAAAACAATCAATCCCAAATGGGCTATAAGTTACTTCAATTGTTAAACTATTATTCATTGCTTTAGGTTCTAATAATATGGTATCAGAGCCAAGGTTCTGACATAGCAAAGCCGTAGTCTTTTGAGTGACTACCAAACACTAAAAAATAGAAAAAAATTATGATGACTGAAGGGAGTTTTATGCAACCAGCAATTCCCAGATTCGATGGTCATTACGACCATTGGTCTATGTTGATGGAAAATTTCTTGTGTTCCAAGGATTATTGGACCATGGTAGAGATAGGCTATACTAAGCCGACGCCAGACGATTGCACAAAACTGAAACAAAAGCAGTATGATGAGACGTAATTGAAGGACCTAGAAATGAAATACTATTGATTTCAGGCAATTCATCGGACGATTTTGGAGACTATCCTACATAAGGATACTCCACCAAAGCAAAGATGGGAATCCATGAAGACAAAATACGAGGGTAATCCTAGGGTGAAACACTCCATTCTTCAAGCATAAAGAAAGGGGTGGGGGACTCCTGAGATGAAAACAGGTGAATCTGTGAAGGATTATTTTTCTCGTGTTATGTATGTAGCCAACAAGATGAGAGGGGAACAAATGACTGATGTCATAAGAGTCGAGAAAAATTCTTAGATCGTTGATGGAAAAATTCAGTTACATAGTGTAAGCCATCGACGAATCTAATGGTATTGATCAACTATCAATCGATGAGTTGCAAAGCTCATTAGTTGTACATGATCAAAGGTCTCACAAGGAAATAGGAGAGGAACAAGTCCTACAAGTGACATCTCTGGAGGACAAATTTGGAGGCAGAGGCATAGGACGTGGGAGAAACAAATTTAGAAGAAGAAGCCGAGAAAGAGGGTGCCAAGGCTACAACAAGGCGCCTCTGTAATGATATAAATGTTATAAACATGGTAATTTCCATTATGAATGTCCGACATGGAATAAGGAATCGAATGAAGTAAATTATGCAGAACTTAACAAAGAAGAAGAAGATATGTTTTTGATGCCATACGTTGAGATACATGGAACTATAAGGAAGGATGCGTGGTTTCTAGGTTCAGGATGTTGTAATCACATGTGTGGGGATCAATCAATGTTC
The DNA here is from genome assembly GCA_029959085.1 of Nemophila menziesii. Taxonomy (NCBI): domain Eukaryota; kingdom Viridiplantae; phylum Streptophyta; class Magnoliopsida; order Boraginales; family Hydrophyllaceae; genus Nemophila; species Nemophila menziesii. The sequence goes on along the minus strand of JARWIR010000064.1, from coordinate 1,277,001 downwards.
AGTTAGTTGGATGAAGGATTTTGTCACACAGTAAAATTAGGTAACAATACAAAGATGAATGTAACACAAAAGGGAAAAGTGAATTTGTGAATGGAGTTAATCATGTTTTCACCGAAGAAGACAATGTTACAGAGTTAAAAAATAACCTCTTGAGCATAGGACAATTGCAAGAGAAAGGCTTGGCGATCCTAATTAAATGAGGGTTGTGCAAGATTTATCATCTAAACAAGGGTTTAATTATTCAAACCAATATGAGTTCTAACAAAATATTTATCTTTGTTGGTTCAGTCACATGCACAAACCTTTGAAGAAAATGGTACGTGCTTCCATACAAGTTCTCAAGATCTATTTAATCTTTGGCATCGAAGGTATACTATTTTAAAAAAAAACGTACATCTAACTACAATTTTTTTTTTTTTAAAAAGGTACATCTAATATACTATTTTTAAATGTACCTTACAATTTCACGATTTGGTTAGAGTTTCGTTAGTTAATTAGTGCTTTTATTCTAATTACAATCGGTTTTTTAGTGCTTTTATTCTAATTTTAATTGGTCTTTTCCACAAAATTAACTCAAGTCAATATGGGAATCTCCAAAATTGAAGAAGAGAGAAGACACAATGAAATAAACAAACCAGTAATTACTTAATATATTGGTATATTACATTAATGATTAATATTTGTGAGTTATCTACAATGATTCTAGAGCTATATCATACTTGCAAACATTGCATCCTAATGGCTATTCGTGACAGTTTTGTTTGTTTGAGCATATTGTTTTTCATTCGAGTGGATTTTTTTCATGTTTGAAATATAAGCAACCTTACATTACCAAGGTTTTGTGGTTAAAATCGCAAAAAACATTTCATGTGTGTGCTTAGCTCAGTTATAGTGAAGTGTAAAGTAATTGTCTTACCATATTGTTTATTACAGGGCGTCCAATGAACTTGAAACCAACAAGGTTAATAATAATCTATTTTTGTCTCTTTTTTTTATTTTTGTTTGCGCATAGCATTTATCAACAATTTTTTTTGACAAATTTTATTAGTATGCAAATATAAGGCTGATCATATTACTTGTGACAATGGTATAAAACATATAGTTATATATTTAGTTCATCAGTTAAGTTGGTTATTTATAAATTTGTATTAATTCATTGAAATGCATTCGCTTTACACAAAACACAAAAAGAATGAGTGTATCCTAATTCAGCGTATGAACACTCATCGTGAAACAATAACGTCATTTCTTTCATATGATTCGCTGAATGTTATCTCACCAAATCTCGAGATACCTCCACTTAATTTCGATTCTGACGATAGAAGATTTCATGTTTCAAACCCTTGTAATGGGTTGATTTTATTAGTATCGTATGATACAAGAACCTTAATTTTATGTAACCCAGCAACTAGGGAATTTAAACATCTTACTCCTCATCCAATCCCTTATCTAGATCCAGTTCCAGAGATAGATATGATGGTGTACATGTTTGGATTGGGTTTTGATTCAAAGAAAAATGAATACAAAGCATTTGTTCACCTATATGATGATGAGTATTCCATCGGTAGTTATGCAAGCTTAGTCTACAATGTGAGTACTAATACATGGAGACAAATAATCAACCCTCCTGAAACTGACGATAAGTCTTTTAAAGCTACTCAAGGGATACTGTATAATGGAGCATTGCATTGGGTTTTTGTTGAAAGAGATGAGCACTGAGGTGTTTCAAGAAATAAGGCTTCCTCCAGCTGTTCCTCAAAGTTATTACATTGGCAAGAAATATTACCGTTTATTTATATTTTCCAATTCCACACATTCCTAATGTTTTTATACTCATCAAGCAATGTTCCTTCAATATCATGAAACAGGAAGCAGAATATTATTCAGTTATATATATCTTGGTTTCTAAACTCTATACCTAGGTTGCACGGGAGCGGGTGCGGGTGCGGGGAAGCGATGCGATGCGATTCGGGGATTCGGCAACTCCAAAAAAACCGATTCGGGGATTCGGCAACATATTTAATTTTTATTTTAAACACATATATATATATATATATATATATATATATATATATTTAAACTAAAAAATTATAGAATAACAATTCACAATGTTATAAAATAGAACACTTCAATTGGAATAAAACAAACAAATTTACTAAAAATATATTTAAACAATCTAAATATATAACTAAAAATATATTTAAGCAATCTGCATTCTGTTCGACCTTCTATAGCGATTAGTAAGGACGACTCTTGGTATTCACGGCTTTGTTTTTTTGTTTTCAGAAAAGGTAAATAATATGTTTAATAAGGGTTTAGTTATATAAAGTTTTAAATATTCACTCTAACCCCTTAAACTTTATAAATTTATAAATTAGACCTTATAAAAAAAGACCGATTCCAAAAAGAATCCTTGCACAGGAAGCGCCGCTTCCGAAATCGGTCAAAGCTTCCGAATTCGTTGACTGAAGGATTCGCGAATCCGATCGAATCCGAGGAGAATCGCTTCCGTTTCCGTATCCGATTCGGGATTCGTCACTATTTTGAAGAATCCGTGCAACACAGCTCTATACTCATACATACTTACATACAAGAACACAAACACAAAAAGGTCTAACAAACCTTTAATCGCTGAAATAAGGTATGAGATTTGTTTGTTTTCATCCAACATATTCCTTCACATCTTCTAAATCGACACTGCATCGAATAGAAATAGAATTTAATAATCAAAAGAAAACAAACCAATAATTACAACACATTTGTGAACAATACCTCAATCTTGAGATTCATTATTTCTCAATACTAAGTCTCGTAAACTCAGAAATTTCAGAATTCAGAGACTTTTTATTATGTTAGACCATCTCCAGTTGCACCAAATGGATATTTACTGCAAAACAATTCAAAAAAATACAGTATAAGACAAAATTACTCAGTCCAACAGTCAACGCTATTTTCAGCACGGTAAAAGGCTTCCAACGGTAATAAATGGCCATTGTAGGATTTGTTTAAAAATTTAATAATCATCATGACTGTTCTTTAAATCAGATAATTTTGAAAAATTGTAAAAGTGATGAGAAGAGGTTAAAAATAATTCAATTTTTTAGAATTTACCTTGAATTGAGTTCTTCGATTGTTGATAGTGTAGCCAGGCTGGGTTGATGATGATGGTGGAGAATGGTCTACGAGTGGCAGAGGTCTTATAGGGCAGGAGAGTCGGAGCGGCTTGGTGGGAAGGTGAGACATTCAATGAGTGTGAGAGCGGTTTGGTGGGAAGAAGGTGAGACACTCACTAAGTGTGAAGATATTTCTTTTTCTTTTCGTTTTCTTTTCTGTTCCAAGAATGCGAAAGTGAGAAGATAACATGGGTTTTAGCTTCATTGTTTTTTTATTTTGTTTGGTTCATTATTGTTCAACGTTTACTTTTTCTTTTTTTTGTTGTTTTCTGAAATTTTTCAAAGTTCCTGTTGAATTTTTTTTTTCCTTCATCTTAAAATATTATTTATTTAATATACGAAATGTAAAATCAGAAATACAATTCAAAAATAAAGATCGGATTAGAAAATCCGAAAAATTCATAAATTTATATGTAGCTTCAATTTCGATTCGAATTTTTCAAAAAAATCGTAATTTCGGAATCTTAAAAAACTGTTCCGGAATTAGAATTTTTGGATCAGAAAAATCGAAAATCGAAAATTTCATATCTGATTTCCACCCTCAGTATCCACTATAACTAGGGATGGCAATGGTTACGGTTAAAAACGGAAACCGGTGATAACCAAACCAACTTAAAACCAAATTATATAACAGTGGTTAAAATCATTAGGGTATGGTTTTAAAAAGTGTAATTGATGGTTAAATCCTTGAGTTATGGTTTTAGGTAAAAATAAAACCGAATAACTGAAAAACCATTTATTATCATATATATATTTTAAAATTCTATAATAATCTAGGTTAAATTTGATTTATTGAAATTATAAAACTAAAATCTAAATACAAGATTTAAAATACTAAATACTAAATATGTAAAACTTGGACAAATTTCTCACTATATCCTGGGGGTAGGTCATTGTAGACCCCCCCCCTCTCCCTCCCACTCGTGAGCCCCCATTTATGCCCGTGGTCAAACTACTTGTTTGTTTATATTTTTGAATTGTTATATAATAGTTTTTCTACCTGTAAATATATTATTAAAACTTTATATTAATTAGGACATTGCCTATTTCTTAATTTTTTTCATTAATAGAACACTTCAGACTTCATACCTCACATATCATCAAATATTGATCGTTCATGAAATTTTTGTTTCAAATATAAAATAAATAAATTATGTGTCAACAACTCGTGTTCGACTCGAAAATGTTGGACCGAGAAGTTAAAGAAACAAGTTTGCATATCTATTACTTAGATTGTAAAAATTTGAGCTCGCCTCGACTCAAAAAATTAAACAAACAAGCTTACATATCTAATATTCTGCTCAATTAGTTTATATCGTAGTATAGAGTATAATATGTCATTCAATTTGACTACTTTTAGAAATTAAAAATTGTCAATAAATAAGATCCTAGTTAATATTAAACTTTAATAATACATATACATGTATATAAATGTGAAAGTCCTAGAGGGGGGTGAATATGATTACTAAAAAGTTAATGCCTAATTAAAAATCTTTTGGACAATAATAAGTTTAAGAGAAAACTTCTAAGTCAACTAATATATCAAACACTTATGGGATCATGCAAAGGATAAGTTAGAGGTTCGATATATAAGTTAAACAAGTAAATCGATTATCTATTCTCTTACTAACTTAGAAGACCAAAGTTTGATTAGCTAGATAAACATAATCACGATATTCATACTAGTAAGCATATAATCAAACTAAATAGTCATGAACTAGATAATCCTAAAAGACAATATTATCAAACTATTCATATAAGCATTTTATCAAGCATATAGAGTGTGGAAAGTAAATAGCGTAGGGATAGAAAGATACACACGATTTATAGTGGTTCGGTTTCCCTACATCCACTACCTAAGGAAGCCTCCTTAGGATTTCAAGCTTTTCACTAAGCTTCCGTGTCTCTCTTAACCGGGTCGAGAACACAATAACCCTTACAACCTCTTCAATAACACGAAGGACAACCTCTTCGAAACCACGAAGGAAACTCTTGTGTAATCACAACACAAGGACACCGAGTATACTCCCGATACTCAAATTCTCTCTTAATCTATCTATTACAAGAACTAGACTTAAGAGGATATATACAAAGAGTTTAAAGGGTGAAACTACTTTGCTAACAATCTCCTAATGAGTATATATAACACTTAAGCATGAAAGACTCCTCTTGAGTAGATAGAACTTTGTGGCTTATTGGATTAACTCCTTAATTGAGTGGATATGACAATGTATAGCTCTTGACACCTTCTTGGATGATAACAATTAAGCCCCTTAGTGTATATGGGTTGAAGGTGTGATTGTAGCCTTGAAAGACCTTCAATTTATAGCTGCAAAATGCTCCCAACGGTCATAAGACTTGTCTCCAACGGATATATTAATATCCCCAACGGAGATATGCCTTTTGTCTTCATTTTGCTGCAGAAAACCCTAACCTGCGGTGCACCGCGGGGTTGGTACGGTGTACCGCACTGACCTTGCTTAATTCACTTGCTTTCTGACGGACTAGCCCCCTAGTCCGTGGTGTAGTCCGTGGGCTGCGGTGTACCGCACAGAAACTCCGGTATACCGCACCAAAGGTCTAAAACACCTTCTAGTGAGTATATCTTTTACTATGATGCTCGGATCAGAAAACCTTCTTCACGAGAGTTGTAGAGAACATCATTCTAATAAACTTTGTAGTTGATCACTAAAGCTAATTCTCAATGTACACAAAGATAAGGTTAAAAGTATTTGTATGATAATTAGTTTCTTAAGATAAAACAATAGAGCTTTGATCTAAATGATAAAGAATGTGTTTTTTGATGAATTAGAGTGCAAAATAGAATATGTATAACAAGAATAATTAGCACACTAAACACAAGAGGATTTGTCACATTAAAACAACCTATTAAGGGAGGCTATATGCCAACAAAATGTTATATAATTATTAAAAAATACGTAGTTTGACAATTCGAGAAATTAAGCAAATAAGTTTGTACATCTAGTTCGAGTGTTCGGCTCATGTACAACCCTAGTACCAGGGCGGAACTAGGATTGAATTTGGGAGGGAGGGGGCTAGAACAAGTTGCGGGTTTAGGACAGAAGGCCTGGAAATAAAAAAATTGGGGTAATTTTAGACTTGCCAGGAGTCAAAGTTTTAGCTTGGACCTAGATTTTTAATTCGAATGGGGGATCTGAATATTTGGGGGAGACAATTTTTCTTAAGGAATTCTTCGCTAAAAAGTATTTCGAATATAAATTTGTCATTCAGATTACCATTTTTAAAAATTATGATCTAGTTTTATATCAATTATATAATTTATAATCTATTTTAAATTTTAATCTAAAAACCTCCCCATCATTAATTAAAAATCTAAAAATTTAATCATTTTATCAATATTTATTTCTTATTTTTCTAAGAGATAATTCTCAATTAATTGCAAATCCACACTTTTCATTTCCAAAGAAAAAAAAGGATTTTGACTTCTTACTTACTCACAAGTTGAACAAATTAATCCCCAATTAGCGAAAAAGGACAATTTTATACCACAATTAACCTTAATTTTATTTTTATTTTTTATGTTCCATTTTTATTATATAATAATTATAATATAATATTTATTTATTTTATTTTATTCTTAATTTAAAGTCTGGCCACCTCTACCGTCTACCACCACCCCTTATGCATTAACCACTGACTACACCACCACCAATACATTCTCCAACGACCCTCATCACCACCTTCACTACCTCCACCACCACTGCTGTGCCACCACCACCATTACCACCACCACTGCCACACAACCACTACTAACTAATTTCATCACACGTGTTGTGTGTATCCGGAATTTTTTTTAAAAAAAAAATTCATAACTAATTCAAAAAGATTCTGATAAATAGAAAATTATATTTTTGGACGAGGCAAATTGATATTCACGTCTATAATTTTTTTAAATTTATTTTATTTTTTGTTTTAAATTTCGACATTCCGTACACACAAAAATAGATTTGTCAATTTCAAGACACGCGCGCATCTGTATATAAAAAAAAAATCATAATTAATTCGAAAACAAATTAGAAAAATATAAAAAATTACAATTTGGACTGTGAAAGTTCATATCTACATATGTTTTCGATTTTTTTTATTGTTTTTTTTCTAAATTTCAATATTCAGTTTTATGTGTACCTGCAGTACACAAAAATATATTTATGTATACCTGTTACACTCAAAATCATATAATCAATTTAAAACATTTTCTTCTTTAACAAAGACAATTTTTTTTCTTTATTAATCACATATACCCTATTTAAACTCATTTTTAACTATCTTGATGTAATATCTTTTTGTCCAACCCTCTTTTGTTATTTTGTGTGTTGATTTAGTACACAAAACAGTCATTTTTTAATTACAATAACACACAAATTCCTTTTTTTTCTCTTCCAGTCAAGCCCCTTCCCGTCTGTGATTTTGTGTATTACATGAACACACAAACCGATTATTTTTCTAATGATGATTTAATACACAAAATAAAAAAGAATGTGTAGATATTGGATTATATGTATTTTTTATATTGTGTATTCATGTAACAAACAAAATGACACATCATATTAGTCTTTTTCCTTATTTTCTGTGATTTTGTTTGTTACAACACGTATACTAAAAAATGTTAGCAACCATTTAAACGTTCAGTAAAGACCATAGAATCATTACAGATCACTGACATGGTCGAAATTGATATGGCCTGGAAAAAATAAGAAATCAATTCCGACCACCAAGTAGCCAGTATAGGTGTAGTGTAATTGAAGGTAAACACACACACTGTTCGTAGCTGAAGGTACTTAGATAAAAATTAATTTAAAAAGTTATAATTGATAGTGCAAAATTTACAATTTCATTATATAGGAAAGAAATTACAAATTATTCTACTACTTGTAAAAATTAACTTACAAATAATTAAATATATCAATAAATATAATCACCCTCTTCTATGTGTCATCTCTTGCTTTTGAAGGTTAATGTTTTCCAATCTATTGGTGAGCTTGTGTCCAATAAGATATACAAATGGTTTTAATAATAATGAATTTGTAGGTAGTAATATTTATTTTAAATTACCTCGGAAAGTGAATTAATCACGAACAACTATCATTATGATTTATAATAATATGTAAAGCGTTTGATTGTACGATTAGCTTCCAATCCACCTAGTTAAATGAGGAGGTTTATAACTCCGGATTAGCCGCTTCAATCTATCCCAAATTGTCAATTGATAATACCATACTTAGTAATAAGTGATACGAAGGTTTGGGTCATAGAAAATATTATTCAAATTTATTCATCATAAAGCGTAGCCAACATTCAAGTTATAAAACAAAAAAGAAAAATATTTTTTTTCAAGAATTTTGTTATTCAATACAAATCAAGAAAATAGGTCAAAAACTTCAATGCATTAAATCTTGAATCCAACTTTCTTTCAAAAGTCAATAATCAAATACTCAACTACCATTAAATAATAGCCTATATCACTACCTTATCAATTACCATTAAACTAACGTTGGTCAACATAATAATAATTATATCTTCATGAATATATCACTTCTCGATGAAGAAAATTTCAATTAGACTGTAAATAATAAATTGCGTACAACTCCTTTTGACAATTGGTATCATGGTATCACAAGACTATTGATATTATGAGCCTCGCCTTACCCAGGACTAAAACCCTCTTGACCATGCCAAACCAATTCGGGAAAAGGAAATATGAAACATGTTAATTGCACCTATGGTCCATGTATACGCTAATTAGCTTATTATAGACCATTGTATAAAAGTAACAAATATACTCTCGTGTTATAAATTAACGTAACAAATCTTGTCCTTATAAAGATCCTTCTTTTCAGAATAGGGACACATAATATTCTTGATTATAGTATAGTGAAGTTAAAGTCAACTTTCCATTTATGGATATTCTGGTGTTATATTAAGATGCACAGTAGCATAGTGCTTTTAAAGAATCAAGACAAAATGTACTCTAAAATAATGTCATGATGGTCAAGAGATGTTCAGTTCATAATTTATGGTTTCTTACCTTAATATATAATGTTTTTTTAGTGAGCAAATTTAGCTCAAACACAGATCCATTTAAAACTACGACATAAATAGATGGTAAATTCTTGAGTTGCCTAGAGGTTGGTGTTAGTTCAATTTTGATTAAAAAATGTGATGGTATAGTGATTCAATTTTTCAGGATGCAACAATTGTCTTGTTTTCGCTAATTAATTAAAAAAAAATTATATCTTTTTTATTGGTTTTTTTTCATCAACACCAAATTATAAAGTAAGGGATATTACAATCTTTTTCAAAGAAAAATTTAATGGAAGAAAATTTTGATGCACTACATAAGGGTTCAAGACGGAATATATTATATGCACACAGGGTCATCGCCACTTGGTTATAATATTTTTAAAATATAATAAGAGCCAATTAGAGATTAATGCCTATTAAAAAACTTATTTAAAAAAAGGTGCCTAGAATAAGATTTTTTATAAAAAAATGCCTCATCCCAAACTACCCTTATAATTAACAATTAAAAAAAAGAAAGTAGAAAAAAAACAAAACAAAAACTAATAATCACACGCGCGCGTCCGTGAAATTTTTTTAAAATCGCCATAACTAATTCTAAAAAAATCAAAAAAATAAAAAAATTATATATTTGGATAAAGCAAATTAATATTTACGTCTATGATTTTTTTCAGAGTTTTTTGAATTTTTTAATTTTTTTGAATTTTTTAATTCGCAGAAAATGGAATTCCATGTTTTAAAACATGGAATTCCATGTTTAAAATATGGAATTCCATGTTTTGATATAAGGAATTTGTTTTCCGCAGACACGAAATTCACTGTTTAAAACATGGAATTCCATGTTCTGCGAATTAAAAAATTAAAAAAAAAATTAAAAAAATAAAAAAATTCAGAAAATTCCGAAAAAAATCATAGACGTAAATATTAATTTGATTTATCCAAATATGATTTTTTTCGATTTTTTTGATTTTTTTTGAATTAGTTATGGCGATTTTAAAAAAATTTCACGGACGCGCGCGTGTGATGAAATTAGTAGTAGGTGGTGGTGGTGGTGGTGGAGGTGGTGATGGTTGTGGTGGTTGTAGTGGTGGTGGTGGTTATGATGGTGGAGGCGGTGATGGTGGTGGTGGTAGTGGTGGTGGTGGTGGTGGTGGTGGTGGTGGTGGTGGAAATACCCTATTATTTGTTTAAGATTTAAAAATAAATATTGTATTAAAAATAAAATAATATATTTAATAATAAGGATAGTATAGGTATAAAAAATATAAAGGGGATGTTTTCTATAAATAATTGTTCTATGAGGCATTTATCTCTAAATAAGAAAATTAGAGGCTTAAAAAAATGAAAGACATCATTAAGGAGGCATTTATCTCTAATTACCCCATATAATATTTATTATTTAATTTTTTCAAATTTGTTTTAAAATATAATTAGTTAATTTTTCATGTTAACTTTAAAATTTGATTGAGTTTTTTGGATAATTTTATAGACAACTACAAATTTGTAGTAACTACTAATTTTACGATTACGTATTATAGTTACATAAGTATAATATTGTATTGTACAACTAGAACTACATTTTTGATATTACAAGTATAATATTGTACTTGTATAACTACATTACAGTATTAATATTACATCATTGTAGTTGCTGCAACTACAATACTGTGATTCCACAACTAAAATATTATAGTTGCATTTTGTTACAATTTCAGTATAGTTTTTCGTCTTCAAAAATAAATTAGATAAATTTAAAAAAGTTACGTCAATATATTTTTATAAGATTTAAAAAAAAACCTCGTCAGAGTTGATCACGTTGCCCGATGCAGACTGACGGAGTTGACTAGCTGTTGCCGCAAAAAAGAAAACCTCATCGGAGTACTATTAATCGTCGGTGTTAATTGTCGCTGACTGACAAAATTAACTGGTTGGCAAAAATAATAAAATGAATTATATATATATTACTAAGTATGATAAAATTAAATGAAAGAGGATTTAAATGAAAAAAATATTTTAGGATGTGACTTTAATAAATAATCTAAATTTAAAAGAAGAATTATAAATTGACTTATAACAAAAGTTAAAATATCTTACCTATAATTAAAAAGAAAAATTATCTTCTAGATTTATTTGAAAAAACTAGCCCAAAACTTAATTTTTGAACCCAATCAATACAAACCTCAGTCACCCTTTTTCTTCCTCAAATGTTTGGTCGATTAAATCGTTAGTCCATTATAATAACATGCAACAACCTGTACGTCTATCATTAAACCAAAGAAAGGCCCAGAGCAGTCCATACAGAAAGCCCGTGCAGTAGCCCATCATTGTTCTCTAGAACCTCCACCGCCTTTCACGTGTGTAATTTTAAGAGTCCGTCTCGACAGATACCACCCCATAGCCTCTCCCCATAGCGTACATTTCAGATAGAAATGGTGAATGAGCAGCACATCCTCCTGAAGAGTTAAGATTGAAGGACATGTCAACGTTTAATTTAACTCCTAAGACTGGCTTTACCCATTTAACAATTGCACTTTTTGCCTACACAATTTACCTACGCCTCGCTCCCTCCCCCAAGGTCTCACATATTGTTCAAAATAATTTTTATTCCGATCCAAACCTAGAACTGTAAATGAACAAAACCGCTCGAGAGCAGTTCGAGTTCGGCTCGAAGAAAAACTCGTTCGAAATCGGCTCGAATATAAACAAGCTTAAGCTTCATTTTAAGCTCGATAAATAAACGAGTTTGCTCGAACTCGACTCGTGAGCTCGTTTATAATTAAAAATGTTATAAATTAATATATTATCTATTTATAAATATATTATTAAACCTTCAATATCAAATTAGATATTTTTAATTTCTTTATACATTTATTTTTTCGTTAATGTTATGTTTCATACTCTCATACCACACACTCCATCATATACCAACCCTTCATGAAAGTTCCATTTCAACCATAAAAAACTAATTGTTCATGAGAAACTCGTGCTCGACTCTAAGTCTCTTTAATAAGTTAAACAAACAAGTTCTAACATTTTTGATATGGATCATTGGAAGCTCGAGCCCGGCTCGTTAAAATTTGAGCTCGGTTCGGCCCGGCTCGTTTAAATTTGAGCTCGGCTCGGCTCGAGAAATTAAACAAACAAGCATGTACATCTAGTATTCGGCTCGGCTCGACTCGTTTACAGCCCTAGATCCACCTATACATGACAACAAAAAAGTTGTCACACTGGTCTCTAACTCGATCCCATCTATTACTTTAGTTGAGATAGCAGTTTCCGCCACCATTCTTGTCAGCCTGCACATTAATAATTTTTAGTTGTCCCTTGCTGTAACTCTTCGGATTCTGGTGTAAATTTGTTCCACAGGTTACTATTATGTTGTTCGTCTGTCTGCCTTAACACCTCACTCATGCTCAAGTCGTGATTATCAACAACTTTTTCTAATTTGTGGCACACCACTAAGTCAACAGAAGGCTCTACAATTTGAGGCTCTTCTTCTGCAGTTAAACTTAAATTCAAATCCCCACCTACTGTTAAGTTATTGACCTCACTTCCATTATCTATGCTCCAACTGAGCCATGTACAATATTCTTATACTTTTTGAGTATTTAGCACATTTCCTAAATAAATGGATGGCCAATTCCGCAATTTTCACAGCAAAACCAACACCCCTCTCGCATGTAGATTACCTGTGTGGGAAGACACTCCGAAACTGCTTGCCACAACAAAAATTAGACTTCTGAGGATACATTAGTGACCAGATTTGATCTCATTTAAGACTAAGTCCAATAGAAACCCAATTCTAGCTAGAAGCTAGAATTAGGGTTTGACTTTTCACTTTTCTATCTCCAACGGGATCAATAGAACATGCAAAGCTAGATTTGAACCCCAATTGATTACTCTATTCTTGCTACATCTATTGATACATACAATTATATCCACATTTTTTTCATTTTTTTTTAATTTTGTTGCATACTAAATACAAGGATGATGTCCTTTTCTTTAATTTTTTTTCATTCACTTTATTATACAAACTTTAGCTACAATCTTTTTTTCTCTTAATTCATTTTGCATTCTTCTAGTATTTTTTTTAATTTCACATTAAAATTATATATTATTTTTAATTATTTTGCAAGTTAACTTTTTTTTTTTTAATTCAAAACTATATATTTTAGTTATTTCTTTTCCAACCATTTTTTAATTTACTCTCTATATTGAGTATCATTTTTAATTTTAAAAAAAAAATCATAAATTTTAATGTTTTCAAAAAAATAAAAAATTATATGTTTCTACAAATTATAAATAAATATATAGAAAAATAATTATAAATACAATTATAATTAGTATATAAAAAATAAATTTTGTAAAATATGTAAATAAATAAATAAATATTATTAAAATAAAAAACTATTAAAATAGATTTTACAAAACCAGTTTTTTTAGTTATTTTTTCCAATTATTTTTTAATTCATCTTAAATGTCCAATTTTATCTTTAATCTATCTAAAAAAATCATAAATTATGATATTTTCAATAAAATAAAATAACATGTTTTTATAAATTATGAATGTGTAAAAAATTAATTATAAATATAATTATAATTAGTATATAAAAAATAACTTTTATAAAATATATAAATAAAGAAATTTGTATTAATAAATAAAATTAAGTTTGAATATAAAAATTTAAAATTAGGGGTTGAAATAGGGAAGTTGTTGGAGTAAAGTTGTTATAGAAAGTTGATATTTAAAAGAAGAGTAATGATATTTGTCACCCTTTTTGTATCACCTTTTTATCACCTCCTACATGTATGCCTACATGTACCAATGAATTGATTTCTCTATCCTATTTAATTTTTCTCTATCTTCTATTCAAGGAAATCAGAACATATATATAGAAGGGTGATAAAAGGGTGACATGAAAAGGGGTGACATATATCATTACTCTTAAAAGAAAGTGGTGTTTGATTTCCAATTTTGGCTAAAATTATAAAGAAGCTGTTGGACTTAGCCTAAGTTATGTGGTCTTATTTGCTGGTATCCTGCTATACACTTTCTTAAACAAATATTTTCTGGACGGCTCAAATCTCCACTTATAGCCCTTACCATGTGCTTCATTCATTTCTATCACTCATCGGTGTAGTTTGAAGTCCGTACTTGACAAATGAAGATTAAATTTTTTGTAATACTTGAAGATTAAAGTTTAAAAACTTGAACGAAAAGTTTTCAAACTTATCGATTTTTGTCGTATAACTAAGTTGTAATAACTATATAACTTAATGATATATTAGTGCAATAATGGAATTCGAGAATGTTTTGAGCCAAATTTGCACTGTTTATTAAAGTTTAAGTCTATTTTTTAATATTCAAAAATTTGAATTTTGACAAACTTTGACTAATTTTAACAATGGTTAACCCGACCTAACCCGGGGTGAAACTGAATTAACCTTATTCCTATCATTCATAAAATTTACCCTAGGGTTATACATTCATTTCTCTCAACACGAGTTAGTTACTACAGTGTTAGAAATATCTCTAAATGGGGGGTAACCCGACCCATGCCCTATCCTATTAGCAATAATGGGAAGAACAAAAATGTATCCCAGCTCGACCTTTCTTAAATTAGGTAAAGGAGTTTGAGCTTATATTCATCCAAGAAGCACGTGATGAAGATACTAAGTAATAACTTTCATTAGAATGTAAACTTAGGTATCGATATATTACGGATAAAGAATTGGTGATTGATCTAACGGGTCTTGGAGATCAATTTGATCTCTAATAAGGAGAGTGTGGAAAAAATCTTCTTACTAAAGGCTACAATTATAAAGATCATTGACTAACACCTCAGCGAGTCACTAATTATCACACATGTTTATCACCGACCACCGCTAGAACTGCCACCGCGGAGTACTTAAAGAGTCACTGAGTACAAATTAACCAAGTACGAGATTCTCTGAGTTAGGGATGTAAACGAGCCGAACCAAGCCGAATACTAGATGCACAAGCTTATTTTTTTA
Source organism: Nemophila menziesii (assembly GCA_029959085.1). NCBI lineage: Eukaryota > Viridiplantae > Streptophyta > Magnoliopsida > Boraginales > Hydrophyllaceae > Nemophila > Nemophila menziesii. The sequence goes on along the minus strand of JARWIR010000064.1, from coordinate 1,261,753 downwards.
ATTTCTCGAGTCGAGCCGAGCTCAAATTTAAACGAGCAGGGTTGAGCCAAGCTCAGATTTAATCGAGTCGAGCCCGAACTTCCAATGGTCCAAATCAGAAATGTTAGAACTTTTTTGTTTAACTTATAAAACAATATTTTTAGTTGTTTTTTATGGTTGAAATGGGACTTTCATGAACGCTTGGTATTTGATGGAGTGTGTGGTATGAAAATATGAAACATAACTTTAATGAAAAAAATATGTCTAAAGAAATTAAAAATATTCAGTTTAATATTGAAGGTTTAATAATATAATTATAAGTAGATAATATATTAATTTATAATTCATAATTTTAAACGAGCTCACGAGCCGGTCTCGAGCAGGCTCGTTTACTTATTGAGCTTAAAATGGAGCTTGAGCTTGAACTTGTTTATATTCGAGCCGATCTCGAACGAGGTTTTCTCCGAGACGAGCTCGAGCTGCTCATGTGCGGCTTGGTTCATTTACAGCCCTACTCTGAGTATTCTTAGAAAGTCTCTTAGTATACTAAAAAAATATGCTCTGAAAGTCTCTAAGTATAGTCATCAAAATTTTCTTTGGAAAATCTCTGAGTATACTCAGGAAAGTCTTAAAGTGTACTTGGCAATTCTTTGAAGATACACAAAAATTCTATTAGAATGCGCGGAAATTTCTAAGTATGTTGAAAACACACTTAGTATCTACACAAGATTAACAAAAAAAAGTACATCTTGTATTAATAAACAACATCTAAATTTTACAATTAATATACAAAAAAAAACAAAAAGTCAACCCTAAAAAGAAAAACACACCATTTTAATTATAAAAACTAAATTTGAATTATAAAAGAAAACGAAACTCATAATTCTTTTTCCTCACAACATTTATGGAATAACGAATATGGATGGTGAGAATATCGGCTTGGACAAGGTATATGTTTAGTTCAACCAAACCAAATGATACAAACATTTTTTCTTTTAACATAATAGCCATGACTCTAGAACTCAAAGACTAGAACTCAAAGACTCCATGGATAGGAGGTTGAAAAACTTTGAAACTTCATGGATCTCACCTAGAAAACTCAAACATTTTATGGATCTCATGTGAAAAACTCAAAAAAAATCCATGGATCTCGTCGTAAAAATCTACCATTGTCTAGAACCATATCGGCATTGAAAGCCATGGTTTGAAAATCCATTAATGGATCTTCCATGCCACGAATACATATCAGCATTCGGTTTTGAAACTCATTAAAAGGCTGACTTAAAAGTCATGGGTTGCAGCTCCATTAATGTATATTTCATACCACATATGGACCTTGGGTGTTGAAACTCCATTAAAGTCCGGCCTTGAAAAGATATGTCGTAAACTGCTAGGTTTCCGTCATGAGTGTGGCCTTGCTCCGCCATGACTCACCAAAATCGGAAAGGGGAGGGGTGGGTTTGAGAGCATTTTTCGGATTAGGTTGGGTTGTGGGACAATTTATAAATATATTTATATGTGTGTGAGTGTGTGTGTGTGCGCGCGTATGCGTGTGCATGTGCCTGTAGTTAGGGGATAAAAATAAGATTTTTTTTGAGTTAATTTTATTAATTTTTATTAGATTTTGTTTACTTTAAAGAAAAATGCCATAAATTGGTGTTTGGGTTTTGAAGAGGAGTTTTCAAATTTTGTTGGATAAAAATCTCATGAAGAATTAACCTTTTTTTTTTGTTTGGTAAACGATTTCATTAATATATGAGAAGAAAAATTATACATTGTACACAATACGATCCCTACCTTGGCCCAAAAGCTTAAGGTAGTATCTATCTACTCTCTAGGTTATGTCTCATTGTGTTACAATTAAGATCCCACTAGTATCCATGAAGGTATGATGAGGATACAAAGCGAATAAATATAGAAAATGTATATGATTTAATCTCCTCAATAACCATCTTTTTCGAAAGTGTATCGCCTCTCATGGAAAGATTGTTCCTTGCTCGCCAAATGTGATATTTGTAGCGGCAAAAGAAACTTTTCACCATTTTCTCATCTAATTTTCCCAGACTTTAAGATTACTTGGCCATTTAAGTGAGCTCAAGACTGTGTTCATTTATTTCTTAGTGCTCAACCACTTTCACACCTCATTCCAAAAATCTCTTGCAAAAAAAACATTCAAGAATAAATATTTTTTTAATCTGAAATCTTCACCACACAAATCACAAAGTGGATCCAATTCCATATATACCATTCTATATTTTGTTTAAAACCTCTTATGTAAATCCATTCATACAATGATTGCATTCTTATGAGTAACACATGAATAGCACACTATATTCGCCCAAGTTTTCAAAAAAGATCATGGAAAAATACATCATAAGTTTTCTTGCACAATGCATAATACTTACCTCTAAGAAGATTATTGGCGATGGGAAGATAGTTGGCGGAGAAAAACCATCTTAACAATATTTTTAGACCTCCCACATTTTCAAATGAATTTCCGATCTTATCTTTTAATTTCCAAATTTGTTTTATGAGAGATGAATCTATTTTATTCACTTGTCACAACTAAACACTTTTCATATTCAAGTATTCTCTGTGTAGCCATTTATTCCAAAGTGAGTCTTTTCTGTCATCTTCATAGGTATTGATTTATTCCAAGCACCTAAATTTTTTTGACCAAAACCTCCATCTTCTTTTGGACTACATAATCTTTCCACCTAACTTGTAAAAAATTACCATCAAACTAATATTTTTTACAAATACTCACAATACGTTCATGCACACATACTAAAATCGAAAAAATAGACCAAAAGCACACAACCCCTTGAAGAGTCGCTCTAATGATTTCTAAGCGACCTACATATGAAAGAGAATGGGTGTTCCAAGATATTATATACTCTCAATTATATCAATACGAGGTTTATAGTCTCGTGAAAGCAAGATCAAAGAACCGCGTAGTCAGCCTAAATTCGAAAAGGCATAACCCCTTTCTCAAGTTGTGTTGTTTCAAAAATTTCTTCAAGTACTTCACTTTTTACCCCGCATAATAAATGTTTGGTTTAAGTGTATTTAAATGAAGACCCAAACACTTAAAATCCTTCAAGCTATCCATAAAAATCTTTACCAAATCATAGTCTCCTTTAGCTAATAGCATGAGGTCTTGACAAAAGTTAGATGTGTGATCTTGACTTTCTCACATTTAGGGTGGTATTTGAATCAAAAATGCGTATTCTTCTTTAAAATTCTTGATAGGTATTCAAGACACAAAATAAAGAGGTAAGATGAGAGAGAATCGCCTATCTTAAACCCTTTCCACCCTTGAAGAAGCCATGCACTTAACCATTTAATGCTACCAAATAAGAATGTGTTGTTACACACGTCATTATCTAAATAATATATTGTATCACAAAGTTGAGACCTTTGAGAATCTCATGAAAAACTCTCATGACATCGAGTCATAAACCTTACACAAGTCTATATTAATTGTGTATCGCGTAAAGCTACTAGTATTATTATACCCAATCATCGATTCTTGAATAAGGTGAATCATCCTGGTCATCGATCTTCAGAAAACAAAAGCATTTTGTGCTTCATCAATAATATCATCCAAAACAAATTTCATTTGATATGATATTATCATGGTAATGCCTATATGAAAGACATTACAATATGATATAGGACTATAAACTTCAACTTTCAAGGGTATTTTTTTTTCGAAAGAAGAGAACAATAATTGTAGTATTCAATTGTTTAAGCAAAATATGTATGTAAAAATTTACCTATCGCCAACAAGACATCATTGCCAATTAACTTCCATGATTTCTTGAAAAAAAGATATGAGTACCCATTAGGTCCCAAAATTTATCATTTACTATTTGAAAAATAGTCTCTTTTATTTCTTTATATATGATTAGACTAAATTTTGTAAACTAACTTTTGCGCTTAGGCAAGAATATCAATTTTATTGACTAGGTAGCTATACCAGATTATTGGACAACTTATTTAGTAATTGGTCATATTTTGGGTCAATCCAATTAGTTAAACTTTTAAATTAGACAATACCCTTAAATGGTATTGGGTAATATGTTTGTAACTCTTAGGGTGTGATTGGTACACAGTAATGAATTTAGACAGGAATGGAATTCAGTAAGGAATATAATTACCGTGGGACAAAAATAACTTTGTTAATCATTATCCTATACTTGGTATGTCATGTGAATAACCGTGGGATTACATTAATTCATTCTAAACACATACTTGGTAAAATATTTAACTTTTCGGGATTAAGCATAATTTTTTTTATATTACAATACTCTTATAACAATCTATCCAAATATATTAAAATTATTTTGTTGATTTCTACAGTATTTATTTCATAATAAATAGAGATTTTTGAATTTTATTTTAAATAGAAAATGTTTTTTATATTAATTTTAAAAATTGTAATTCATTTGTATACTTTTCATATTGAAAATTCATTATTATAGAAATAAGAATTGATAACTTCTAAAAAGTTATATAATTATATGAGAATCCAACAAAAGTTTCAAGCTTAATGTTAAGGATGGATTTTGTAATAATAAATTTTAGTATAACTAAAAAAACCTTGAGGTGATTCGTTAAGAATTTATAATTATTATAATAACCTTAATGAAAAATTGATCGAATAAAACGTTCAGGAAATTGCATTGATGATTTACATTTTTTGCTAGAAAATTGTATCCAAGAAGACAAAAAAAATTGAGATAAAATTGCTACGTTATTATATTTGTCAAGGTTTTAAATTGATTTATCAAAAATAAATTTGCATTCCTAATGTAATTGGAATGAGTTAATACCATAGGGATGGATGGAATGGATATTACCATATTTATGGGATTTGATATCCTTTGGTAATGTTTATCCTACTATTTTTAACTTGTAACAAACATGGGATTATAATTAACTAAGGATTAGTATTCCATTCCTAATTTTATTACTATATACCAATCGCACCCTTAGTCCTATTATCTATTGATATAAATGTTTGATAAAAAGAGAGGGACGTGAGTTTGGAAGTAATTTGATTATAATAAGTAAACAATGTACACATTTTTTGAAGGTCCTTTTTTTCAAAGTACATTAAAATAGATATTAAGATAGTTCAAAAGTTACAAACTAGTCAACCTTCCGATGCTTATTATTACTGCTAATTAAGTATAATTAAGTTGGAATACTTAAATAAAATGCTAAAGGGTTCATGTTTAACGATTCAGTTTACTGTGTTATTTTTTAAATTCTGCAAAACCATAAATATGGTTTCTGAGGGTTTTTTTTGACGGAATTAAAGAAAAAAAAAGAGAAGGAAGGAAACAACCAAACATGCCAAAATTCCACAAACTGTGCAGTACGTGGCAGTGGCCAGTGAGCTAGGGAGAGGACAACTTATTTTAATTTTTTTTTTTTGGACGGAAAACTTATTTCAATTAAAAAATTAAAAAATAATGTGTAGTCTTTCTGGGGAGTTTTTTACAAGTCGTAATAATAAAAATAGTAAAGAAACAAAACAGTTTAGATTCTACGATACAATTTCCGACAAGAACTCCAGATGGCCATAGGACATTACTATTCTAACAGCCTATATCTTTTTTATACTTTGGAACATCTGAAAACAAAAGACGAAATGTCTTTACGAAACAGGATCACCTAATATCCAAACGGTTCTACATCTTACACATGTTTTAATGACTGACCTTTTTGGACAGGACTGGACAACTACTACAAGCTCTACACCAACGACTGCGAACCCCCCTCCACAGCAGTCTACTGGCCCTGACATCCCACACGATACACAGATCGTTTACACTTGTGACGCATTTTTCAAAGATCAAACAACACAAAGCGGAATTGAAATTGTACGCAGAAACATTAACACAGGCTTACGACAAGTGTTTTCGGCACCAATCTGGAAAGATTCACCCTTGGAAGCAGAAATGATGGCAGTTTCCGAGACAACAAAGATGGCATGTAGGGAAACATCTCTTAAAACTATTATATGCTCAGACAACCTTGAAGTTATTCAAGGTATTTCCAAGTTGTCAACAGCCTGGTGGAAAATCAGACCATCTCTTCAGCTAGTTAAGCAGATCGCTGAAAGACACGGATCCGTGTCATTTCGGCATGTTTCTCGTAATCAGAATGGATGGGCTGATAAAGCCGCGCGTATTGCTAGACAACGGTTCGTTGAGAGGTCCCCCAACGGTTCTCTGGTAAGGGACTTTCGGAGGCTCGGAATAGGCTGAAACTTTGCACTATTTCACTTTCTGTTCGTTCGACCAAAAAGAAAAAAAAAAGATTCTACGAACTACATCAGTTTAGTATGTAGGCCATGCCAACATCTTCTTATTAATTGAAAACTATATCAAAAGTCTCTATACTTCTTTAGTGAGAACTGAGAAATACATGATACAACGATGGTTTTTGTTTCAGTTTTTTTTTTTTCAAAGTTACTTATAATTTATCCAAATAATGATTTTATTAAATATTATATTTTTTAGTTAATTTAATATGAAATTTATTTATTAAATATATATAAAAATAATAATTGCTAAAAAAATTCAAACCCTAACAAACACATCCTCAAAGATCCCATTATTTTTCTGCTTATCTTTAAAAAAATACTTACGATTAGTGTTAAGTTTATTTATCCATCCATAATACCTTTCGTTGTAGTCATTTGATGTCTAACTAAAAATCCTCAATAAATGCATATAACACAATCAATCCATAACATAAACTCAAATTTTAAGTAATGAATTTTTCCACGTATCTTTCACTATGAAGTCCTAAATACGTTTTCATTTTTTTTCAATTGAAAACATATATTAAATAAGGCCAAATACTCAATCATTACATTGTTCAATTAATACCACCTGGTTCAATTTTTTAAAATAGAAGTCTCGCTAATTAAGGAGGGGAAATGACCTACTGACTAAACAAAATATCGTATAGGTTTTGTTTTGCCACTCAATCAACAACATTGTTATTCTTTCTCAGGACAAACGAAAAAAAAATTATACATAATATTCAAATAATAAATCTCAACAAAACTATTACATAATGTTATATCGGTTTTTAAACTTAGGTCATTGACGACTTGTATAACGTTAGTGCAATCATTCTTAACGGTGATGGGTGCTCTGTGATATTGCTTTGCTAATCTACTTGCAATAAGAACTCCAAGGGCCTCCGCTTCAACCGGAAAACGTGCTCTATACTTCCAAACTTTACTATTAACCAAAATTTCACCTGCATACCTAACTATGCAGCCCACCACTGCTAAATCGTTAGTCGTGTTCCAAGTTGCATCACATTAAATTTCAAAACAATTAAAAAGGGGAGGTGTCCATGAGAGAATGAAGTGTGATCTCGACAATTTCTTCGTCGCTATAATAATATCCCTTAGGTTTTGATGATAACCTAAGGGACTCAATCTATTCACAGTAGAGTAAGGACATAAGATTGTTGAGGATGAGTTGGCGTAAGATTTCCATTAGCTACCCTAATATTATGAAAGTTATGCCAGAAAGGCCTCTTTAAATATTAATTCCTTTCTCATACATTGTATCCACGACCATAGAGAACTCATCACAAGAACAAAAAGTATTATTAACCGTAACCGAAGGGTTGGGTCAAGTATATATAAAAAGAGAATTATATCTGGCAGTCTTAGATATTCCACAGTAAATAGGCAGCAAAACAAAGAGTCTCATCTTCTTTTGTCTCTCTATGGATCTCGTTTGCATAATCATGGAAGTGAAGGACCCACTCGTCAAAACAAGTGATAGAGATATTAAGAGTAAGATGGTTGAGAAGACTAGTCATCCAAGTCGCTCTATGTGATAGAAATAGAAGATCAAGTTCTCAATAGACTCATTTTCTTCATTAAACACCTAAAAAGTAGCATTGGTTTATATGTGCCTCTTGACCTTATTCTCATTAGTCGGCAACACTTTGTTTGTCACTATCCACATAAAATTTCTAATCTTGGGGGCTACTTTGAGGCCCCAAATTATATTTCAAAGCTTGTTAAGGATTTTGGATTGGTCTCCTCCTTTAATATCTTCTTTTCACTTTTACCTTTTTTTAACTATAAGGATACAATAAGCTTCTTCAACAATTACTTGCTCCGATGAGGCCAAATTCCAACTAGGATTTTTAGTACCATCAAAGGGAGGTATGTAAATAAGTGCTACCGCAGAAACTTGAAAAGGGGTGAAAATCGAGAGAAGATTAACTCATGAACGAATTCTTAGGTTGTTATTGGTAGTAATAACAAACATACTACCATCTGGGAGCCACTGGTCCTCCCATATACGAATGGAACAACCATTACCCACAACTCATTTAATAATATTTTTAAAAACATCTCTACTAATAAGACGACTCTTCCATTCCCAAGAAACATTTTAACCAACACAAACTTCAAGGAAAGAAGAGTGGTAGAAATACTTATAACAATTCATCTTCTCACAACCAATCAAATAATAAAGGCCACATAGGCTCATTTCTCTTTAAAGACACTATCTTTTCAAAAATAACATTCCCAGCAAAGTCACCACTCCTTACGAACCCCAAGACGGTCATAAAATTTCAGAAATTGCTTGTACAAGTACCAACACCTACAACCTTATTGAGCTTAAAACCTTATATGATTACTCCACGTTGAGCAATTTGACTGTATCACTTATATTGAAGAATTTTACAATCATATGACATTTTATTTGAAAAGCATGAGATTAAGTCTAGGGTCAAGGTCAAGAGATTGTGATCAACCGGGATATCTTGTTAAGATATCTGGGCTCAAGGATGAAGGTGTGTCCAACTACTTCTTTGGGTATAAGAATATTGATCCCGGTATCTTACCTCTCATCAAATAATTCATAGTTTCAAAGATGATTGATGAACACCCTTTTCCTTATCAAGAAAATCTCTTCATCCCAGAATTTCGTGTCATGCAAAACCTTTTTTAACAATGCCTACTCTGCAAATCTAGGAATGTGATGTCTCCCGTTTTGTTACAAATATATTCCCTTAGGGTACATCGTTTTAGGTGAAATTTGGACTTATTTGATAGAATTTTATGTTTATTTTAATATATTGCACTTTCTCCCCTTGGAATTATGTATTTACATTTTTAGAGATTTTGTATGTTAATTTGTTTATTTTTAGTATAAAGTTCTTAGGTACATGGATGTTATGGAGCACCAAGATAAGGAGGAGAAGTGAAGATTAAAGTATTAGATCAAGCGGAGAGGTCAAAAGCGAGAAAGAATCACCCGAAGAGTTGACTAAAAGAGATGAAAAGATGAATAGCTGTAACTAATTGCTGATTTCGAGCCACGTCAACACTGTTTCAGGCCTGGAGATCTGAAAGATAAAGTTGCGCCTTAGCGTTAGCAAGGATTGAGGACCAGAATCAGGTGATTTGGACGCGAGATACAAAAGTTACAGCTGTTTTACTGAGGGGGTACAACTGTTACGGGATTTGCTAAATTGGACTTGGGATTTTCTCCATGAAATGAAATATTATTAAATAAAAAGCGCAATCCAATTTAGTAATTACAAATAGGCTTTTAGACCTCAACTTTAGATATGCTTCATTATTTTCAAAATTCAGAGTAGAGCAAAAAGGCAGAAGGAAGAGGAAGAGCTGGAGAAGTCATTATTCTTCAACAACATCTCAACTCATTCCTTTAATTAGGTTTTTATCCTATTTCGTGTTTTAGGAATTATGAATGCTTGTAATTTCTTTTTTGTATTTAATTTCAGTATCAGCAAAACTTAATTATAATTAAGAATCGCATGATGGGTTAAGCCCTAGTTTATTAAATTTGGTATTTTCAGATTTGGGATTATCTTAATTTAATTCAAATTAGGTTTTTCATATTGTTTATTATTTCATGCTTATGTACTAAGCCAGAAATTAGAATTAGGTATGAGTAATTAGGCTATTCACTTAGTGACGAGTGATCATCCGACATGGGGGTTTAATTACAAACCTAGGTAATAAACGCGTGGTGTTCGTTATTGATTGACGGGCTTGACTAACCACGTAGCCAATTGGGTAAGAGACTTCAACATCTGAAGGTAGATATAATCACCCGAGAGGGGTTTGTAGTACCGTAGGATAACTCCTAAGTCCACCCGACAGGGGGTTAGGAGATTGTAGGGTCCCAAATAATATAGAATTACCAACTTGTCCCTTAAATGAAATTACTAAAGTATGAACTTAGGTGGATCCCATATCGAGACTCAAGTATAACTCTCATATATGCGTTTACATCTCTTAGTTATTATTTATTTTCATTCTGTTAATCTTAGTTGTTTCATTTAATTGCGTCCAGTAGTTTACCTTTGAAAACCAAAACAAATATATCTTTTATCTTTTATTTTCTGCACTTGCAATTACTACTACTTATTTCATTGAACGCTTAAGTTATACTAGTTCAATCCCTGAGAATGAAATCCCGTTTATCGGAATATAACTTGAACGACCCGTACACTTGCGGTCTGTGGATCCTTTATTTATTTATTGCTTAATTTTATCACACTCCAGGACCCACCAAAGTGATGGTGTGGTTTACATCTATAAATCTTTTCTTATATATACCTATCATCATGGTAAACATGTAAACTACCCTCCTATCATCATCACTACATGCATGTGTGTAGAAATTGTACCACTTATGTTCCCTAATCGTACCACTCATGTTACTAAGGGCCTAGACTTTATTAACATCTTTCTTCATCAAGCCATAAATCTATACTTCTCTAACATCACAAGTTCAAAATCCACTGTTATGTAGAGCTTCACCCTCTCAACCTTATTAATATTGGGATCCATAATGCAATATATATTGGCTCTGAACCTTCTACAGATACTCTGTAATCAATATATAATCAAAGGAGCTATAAGTGCAGGTTAAGTCTTTTTTGGCCCAAGGACCTTTGTTGATGATATTAATGTGCCCACATATTTGATTGGTCCTTGCCTTATACGAGGGGTGGATCTAGGATGGGTTTTTGGAGACGCGCAAAAACTAGAACAATTAGCAAGGTTTAGGTTGGAATGCTAGATTTGTTTTTGGTAATTTTTAGTCCAGGGGGGGCTTGGGGGTATATTTTTTGCTAGGGGGGAGTCTATATTTCTTAAGGATTTTTTGTTAACTTTTTTTTGGGTTTTTTCTCACTATGTCCCAGAGGTAGGGGCGTCGTTCTCCTCAGACCCGCTTCCGCCTTAGACGTCCCTTCTACTCTTGTTGAATAGATTCAACTGAGCAATTTAGGTGTTTTGAATGCTCTATTGTGTAGTTAGATAATCTGTCTAAATATTTCTCAATTAATAGACCATCTAATATTATTAATAGGCCGTCCAATGCAATTAGTCGATCCCGAAAACAAATTAGACGACTCATCCAGCCAAATAGATATATTTTTAACTCTATAATATAATTACTACTTAGTCAGCTAGCTCATAACATAAAGTATAAGAATAACCCAACCTTATCCAATCCATCCATCCAACTCAACCCAACATATAAAAAAGATAAAAAAATGACCTATATTAGAACTCGAACGCGCGAAAAAAAAAAAGGTAATTCTTTTTACAACTTTAAAGCTCAAATTTCTTAAATTGGTTATTTTTTGATTAATAAATATAATTTATTTATATAAATATTTCTATTATTTTGATGAATTGATCTATACCTAGGTTTATTAGAATATAATTATTATTAAAATAAATGTATTAGTAATATATATTTTTAATAAATAATAAATAAAATTGTCTAGATAAAAAATCCAATTTTTATTAATGGGTAACTTTACCTTTCAAAGGTGCTCAACCGACTTCTTAGCTTATACGCAATTTTTAGAACACTGGTCTCTGTGCATTTATTAAAATAGGTATCGTAATAGGTGCAAATTTAGAACGACGGCAACTCCCGACCCCAAGATGGAGTAAGAATTTAAAATATTTGTAAAAATATACACAAGCTCTTCAAATCAAGATATTAGCCTTTACGGGTTACATATAAAACTTTCAGACTTTCAAACGTTAAACAAATTCGTGATATTTAGTTATATCAAGACTGAATATAAAGTTTTACTACTCCAAATCCGTTCTTAAATATCGTTAAATAATCAAATATTACTTATACCCACGTATTAAATATTATTACAAAAATCAATTCAGATTTTTTTATACTAACGATACAAAAACTTATTAATTTAATAGGTATTAGCCTAAGTAGTTCAGATACACAAAACCCAACCCCACAAAATCTATAAGTTTTATCCTTTCATAAAAATTATGTTTTTTATATTTTATTATTTTTACCCTAAATTATGATAAATAAATTAAAATTACCTTATATATTAAAATTATAAATTTTAAGATAAAGAAAAAAAAGTGTACCTTGATAACAATAAAACATAAAACCTAAAACTCATCTCTTCACACTTGTGAGGACAAAAAAATCTCTCATCTTTTCACACTCACAAGCTCTCTCCTGCACAAGAAAACTGCTGCCACTCGGGAACCATTTTCCACCATTATCAACCCGGCTTGACCACCGCCGCCACTTCTGCACAAAAAAACCGCCGTCACTTGGGAACCCTTCTCCACGATCATCAATCTGGCATGGCTACGCCATCAACAATCGAAGAATCCAAATTAAGCTAAAAATATATTTTACCATTAAACCTCTAAAAAGTTGATTTACGGTAAAAAATTATTTTTTACCATCAATAATCGGAAAACCCAAATTAAGATAAATAATTAATTTTTACTATTGAAGGGATGATTTTTTTTTTTTGAGTACATGAGAGAGCCACTTTGGACTCGGAGTCATTTTGACTCCAATGAGATTCGATCCCAGGACCTCTTGGTCTCTGCAGAGTAACCTAACCACTAGGCCAACTATCGATCTCAATTGACGGGATGGTTTTAGGTTATATGTTTCATTGTTTTCAACATTTTTTTTGTTCAATGCGAGTATGAAAGAGATATGAGTCATTTTTTGTTCAATGCGAGTATGAAAGAGATATGAGACAGGTTTTATGTTTCAACGTTTACTTTTTTCTTTCTTTTTTTGTTCCAACGATGTGAAAGAGATGAGTTTTAAGGTTTATGTCTCATGTTTTTCAACGTTTTATTTTTGTTTTGTTCTGATAATTTCAACGTTTTCCGTTATATATAATTTTTACTGTTAACTTACGGTTTTCTACTATTATCCTATTGTTTTTCAACTATCAACCACTGTTTTTGCACTGTCACTCACTGTTTTTGCATTGTCAACCAGAGCAGGCCCGGGTCCAAGGCAACTAAGCCTGCTAGCACGACTTGCGATCATTACTCGATAAACATTCTTGACACGAATATGGCAACGTTGAATAGCATGAGGGCCGAACGAGGATTTGACCCCCCCCCCCCCCCCAAGGAGTGAGAGAAGATGAAGATGAAGAGGAATAGAGAGCAGATACTTCTCGGTTGGATGATCGTTGATTTCAGTTTACTTTTGTTTATTTTGATTTGGATGAAATTTTGACTATTTTGACTATTTATTGGGTTTTGACCTTTTATTGGATGTTTGACTTTAATTCTAATATTTGACTTAAATTTAATTAAATATTAATTTATGATAAATATTTGATATGTTTAATTATTTATTCAATATATTTGTATAAATATTAAAATTAAATTAGATACATAAATTAAAATTAAATTATAAATAAAAAATTGAAATACAAATTAAAATACAAATTAAAATTAAGTTTAAATTTGAAATATAAAAAAGAATATAAAAATACAAATTAAAATCAAAATTGTAATTAAAAATTCAGATTAAAAAAAACATAGTAGCACGACACTTTCGTTGCAAAAGAGAAGGATAGATTCGTTGCTAGTAACTCGATCCATAACGACGAATCAAGTTTTGTCGCCAAAGCAAATTGACAACGACAAATCATGTCGTCGCTGACAAATGGTTCTTCCCGACGTGAAACTCCCTCGAGTCCGTCTCAATATAGAGATCTTTGTAACCTCTCCTAACTGCCCATTTCAATCTAAAATGTAGTGCTAAGAGTTCCGACGTGAGGGAAGAATCCACGATACACAAGCCAACAAAACCAGCAATAAATGCTCCATCATTACTTCATCCAATACCTGCTACGTCTTTCTGCCCCATCCCACTTCTTTTCCCACAATACAAAATTATTAGCGTTTTCAAAATCATTTTTCACTTAAAATGAATCACTTTTTATTTAAAATAATTTTAAATGTTAAAATATTTTAATTTTTTTTATATATTTAATTTTAAGTGAAATACATTTTTTTTTTTTGTTACATAGGAGAGCCACTTTGGACTCGGAGTCACTGACTCGGTTCGAACCTGCACCACTAGATTGGAAGATCAAGGCTCTGGCCAGTGAGCTAATCCCAGCTGGTTAAATACGCTTTTAACTCAATTCTAAAGAAGTTCTTAGTTATCAACTAGAAGTAAAGTTTTTCTCCCACTGATCCTATGAGGTCCTCTAACCCCTTATTTATATATTTTTTATAATTTCTCCAAACTAACGTAACTCGGTTTCAAAATCAACTAAGGTAAAAAACCATTTCACTAAGACTTGTGAACTTAAACTTTAAGGAATGGTCACAAAAATCAGAACACCGCTTGTAATATGTACCCATATGCTATCTAGCTACTTGTGGTATCAAAACAATCCCTGGCTAACCTTTATTTCCCATTAATTTCCTTACCTACAAACATGACAAGTTGTTGGTCAAAATTAATAACAGATACGCTAGAAAATTTCATCATTCAACTACTTCTCGGTATAAAAAAACTACAAGTTTCTTTCGACTAAAAAAAAAACTACTTCTCGGTATAAAAATATATACAACCAGAAAACTCAAAACAAACCACTCATAGAATCCAGTGAAGAAATAAAAAATATACAGAAGATTCTTGAAGAAGATGGTTTCCAATAAAAATCTAGAAACAAACACACCCCTCTTAGAATCCAGTGAAGAAACAGATATATCATGGTGGAAGAAACTATTGGATACAAAAGAGGCAAAGGATCAAATATTGTTTTCGTTGCCTTTGATTCTCACTAATGTTTCGTATTACTTGATACCTATGGTATCAGTCATGTTTGCAGGCCACCTTGGAGAACTTGAGCTCGCTGCTTCGAATCTTGGCAATTCTTGGGCTACAGTTTCTGGTTTCACTTTCCTGGTAATTTTCAACTTTCCCTCGGTTTTCTTTGTTCAGTACTCCTATTACTTTTCATTTTGGCCAAAAAAAAAAAAATTTACTTTTCTAGAATTCGTGGATAGGCGACTGAATAATAAATTAAGAAAAAAGAATGATGAATTAAGATACTCAAAGAATAGTGAGATATCCTGAATATTACTCCCCCAAAACAAGTCACAAGTGGTTAGTTGATGGGTGAAACACGTGCTTGTTTAACACGTGCCATGTAGTGATCAGAATTCGGATTTATTGCAGGAAGCATGTAATACTTATAAATAGCTTGATATGGTAGATATTAATGATCCACATGTTGGAGATAGCCTGCATAACTCCCCTAGATTTCTATCTTTTGACTCTTTCAAAAAAACATTATAGTATTACACATCTTTTCTACTATTAATAAAGTAAGTCTTTATTTTCTTTTTGTTCGAAATCAACTCTTATTACGTTAAACGGAGTTATTACAACGATTATTTAAATTAACAATATGTACATACAAGAAATTATCCATAATACCTATCGGACCATCTGCCATTCGACTATTCAATTGTAGCTGTCCTAACTTGCAAGATGCGCTAATCATTGAGAAAGTACACCAATTCGTTCGTAGATCGCATGTCTCACTAGTCCTCCAAAGTGAAACTACATCAAACACAAAACCCCTCGCACCTTTTCTAACCCCCGTGAAAATACCAACACCAACACCAACACCAACACCAACACTACACGTACACAAACCAAGAACCAGGAGGTACTTAATCACGGTAGCGAAACTAACCATGACTTGCCGTAGTGTAGAACACCACAAGTCCTCTTAGATAAACATAACCCAAATCTGGGTTTGAACCACGAAGAATAAGACAGGCCAAGGGTGGTACTTGTATTTGAAGCCAAAAGTGTCCTGTTTTACAATAATCTGTATCCTACTATATATCTCAAATTGAAATCGTACCGAATTCAGATGTCTCATCAATTCAAAATTAGGTATCACACAATATGTCGTCAAAAGTGTAAAATTCACTGCGCCAAAAATCTCATCTTTATCACAGTGAGACCATTTCGAACCCTGTACCATAGACTCAAGAACACCACATGCCCAATTGGACCCCAACCGGTCCATATCTTTAATACCAGAATTATCAAAAACCAGAATCTCAATTAATTTTTTTGAACGGTTAAAATTTGCCATCACATATCCAGAGTGTGTGCTCGCCGTTTTGTAACAAATTTTGTGATAATATTGAAAACCCAAATCGAGAAAGTAATTCTTACCTTGGATCTTAGATATACTTGTTCGCTTGTACTGATTTTGCTTATCAATTTTGTAACCTGTCTGCATCATAGTCCTTCTTCTGCTATTATTATCTTGCAACTGAAAAACCTCATCTTCTTCTATCCTTCTGTCTTTGTGATTACTCTATTCCAATTTAGTATTTTACTGTATTTTTTTTATCCAAACTGTACTATTTGCATCATAGATTCGAGAACTACACCTTTCCTTTGTATAATAAATATTGTAAACACTATTGGAGAACATGTCTTCTATGTTCCATTTCCAACACCCATCTGATGACTCTGTACCTGCTACTTGTTCATATTTCATTTCCTTCTTCTTCCTCTTCTTATTTCTTCTTTCTCTTTCAACGTTCCTCATGTGTTGTTGCTGCAACTCGGCACTTAAAAGTTCCACTTGGTTATTCGAGTATGTCATCCTCCTCGTTTTTTCGAAAAATTGATTCTTGAGCTTCTCCTTGTAATCCATGTTGCTTCGAGATACTTTATTATCATATTCTTTAGGTAAACCATCAGATAAGTCATGTTTCCATTCGAGACTTGTTGGTTCTTGTTTTATGATTAGCTGATTTCCTGTATATGTAGCTTGATTATACTCCATATTCTTCATCCTCCTCCTCTGTTTTCGTCTTTCTCCATCCTCGATCCTATTGTGCTGCTGTTGTAACTCACCTCCCGCTTTGTCTTGTTTCTCATGAAATTTTATGGAAATCTCCACTTGTAGTTTCGAGTATGTCTCCCTCATATTATTGAATGAATAACTCGTCAACCTCTCTCTGTAATCTATGTTCAATCGAGAATCTTCGCTATATAATTCTTTAGGTAAGCCATCTGAGGATTCGTTCATCCCTCTGAACTTATTGGGTCTTGTTTAGTTATTCTCTCGTAGCCTAATCAAGATTCAATTTTACTATTGATGATTGAATGAGATTATTGTTGATGAATTGGACAATTTTGATGGGAATTGATGATAGTAATTCTTTATTTAAGACATTAATTTTTTTTCTTCTACTTTTATATTATCCTAATCATTTTTGCAAGAAATATCAAATCATGCAATAATACATCACTTTATTTTTCTTCTACAATATTGCCGAATTCCCGTGAATTACGCACCAAAGACACGTATATCTTTCGATTCTAAAACCATCATCACTATGTTGATTAAATTTAAACTATGGTGTACTCATAACACACAATCTCCTCTCTCATTTTCTTCTAACAACTTCTCCAACATAATAAATTTACTGTTGTGGATTATTAGTTCTTGGTTCTAATACCGGTTTGATATAATAAGGATCATAAAAACAAGAAAAAATAAGAAATTACAGTAACACTAAAATAAGTGGAAACCTAAAGACATGATACAATAAAAAAGTGGTTTTGGTAGCCGTTTTACTAAAGATTTGGATTAGCTTTTGGACAGGGCCGGTCCTGATAATTTAGAGGCCCTGGGCGAAACTTAAAATTGGGCCCGAAGAACGACAAATTTAGACTAAATATTAATGGAACCATGCATTTTCTTTAGTACATATTTTATAATAAATATTAGATTTAGTGAAATAACTAAGTATACATCTAATATTTTTTCATTTTTTACGTGTCAAACAAAAAAAAAAATCTTAATTTATGACAAATTCATAATACACTTTGGCGATAATATTGATCGTAACTCCCGTTTCTCCTCTCTTACCTAGGGGGTTCCATGATTTACAATTGGAGTGAAAAGGTAGAAACACCAAATGGGTTCGAGGCCTCGTCCTAAAATAATTAGTTTAATTTCTAGTTTGGGGAGGCCTTGGGGGCAAACCCCTATTTTTTGTAAGGGATTTTTGTTAAAAAAATCATGTTAAATATTTGCAACGCATTCTGAGATCCGGGTGGAGACCCCCTACCTCCCGTGGATCCATCCTTACTTTTAGCCCAAATCAAGATTTGACCCTTATAATAGTGAAATAAAAATTAAACTAAAATAAATTACAATACAACAACCTTATGTTGGTGAATAATGAATATATAAATCTGGTTCTAATTAATTCAAATATTGTACGGATTTTTTATGTTCAGGCGAATTTGAATGAGTTTAACATATACACAATGTAATATAAAATATATTAACTAATACCAAAATAAATTTTTAAATAATAAAAGAAAAAATCTAATATTCTCTAAGTAATAATATTAATCTATTCGTATTTTTTTGATACATACTTATTAATATTCATATAATTAAAAACTTAAAATAGTTTATTTCTTTAACAGATTTACAAATATTTAAACTCAACCAAAATAATATAAAATATTACAATTAAAATATTAAAAAAAAAGTGTTGAAAATTTTAGGTGTAAAAAATACAACTTCTATCAATTATATTTTAAAATATTTAAATTATAAAGTTAAATAATTTTCTAATGTAAAGGTTTTACAAATATTTGTCCAAAAAAAATTGTTATACAAATAAAAAATTAGGATAAAAAATACAACTTCTATCAATTATATTTTAAAATATTTAAATTATAAAGTTAAATAATTTTCTAATGTAAAGGTTATACAAATATTTGTCCAAAAAAAATTGTTATACAAATAAAAAATTAGGATAAAGAAAAGTTTGTTTTTTATTAAAATAAGCAAGACTACACATTGTTGCAAAAAGGTGGATTCGAACCTGGGTCAACTTAAAACAAATGCTGCAACCTTACCAACTAAGCCACAAACCATACAGTGGCTTAACAAAGAAATTCGTACCAGTTATATGTAACTAAATATATATATTTATATACACCTATACTTAACAAATTAGGGCCCCCGATCCGCTTGGGGCCCTGGGCGGTCGCCCGGGTCGCCCATGCCCTGGGCTGGGCCTGGCTTTGGAGAAAGTCACCAAAACGTTCACTTTAAGTTCAATAATTTTATACTAAAAATCTATTTTCATGAAAATAACAATTTTGTAGTCTCAAAATATATATTTCGATGTAGATAGGCAGGCATAATTTAGTTTTTTTTTTGGCCCTAACTCAAAACTTACTAAATGGCAACACTTATGTTTTCTTTGTTGGCCCCTGTTCTAACTCAAAACTTACTAAATGACAACAATTATGTGTACCAGGGTCCAGGGTAGACCATTAGATCAGGACCACGTACTAATAATAGGATTTGTATAAATAAGTTAAGGCTTACACTTCTTTGGGTCATAAACTCTAATCTTTTGTATAACGATGTGGGAAAGGGTTAACCACACACGCAATATCTTATTTAAAAAGTGGCGTGGGTTTTCCTCAAATTATTAAACAAGAAAGAATTAGTTTAATTCATTTAATTATTTTTAAAAAGGTGAAGCCCCTCGTGTAGTCCTTTAACTTTTCCTAAAGTGCACGAACCGCCCCCGATCTTACGTTTTATCATTTTTAGCCCCTTATGAACCCATTTTGTGACACCGTTAGTCCTTTTCCATTTTCTGTCAGTTGACCGTGAGTCAACGCCACCTGGTCCCATGTCACTGCCACCTCAGCGCCACCTCACCGCCAACCGTCTTCTTCAACATCGTCCTTAACTTATAAAAATAAAAAAAATAAAAAAAATAAAAACCTTTGTTTAAATGCTTCAAATCTTTAACAATGAAAAAAAAAACTTTTTCTACCTATATCAAATCTTCAAATGGAGATAACAGAGAGTAGAAACGTGGAAATTACTACCTACTAAGAATTGTACGGAACCGTGGCCAAGCTGAGTATCAAAAGTGTACAGCAGCAGCCTTGTGTTAAAAGAGCTGATAATCCAAAACCAGAAAATATAGCTGTGATTTCTATCTTTCATCATGAAAGAACTTGTTCTTTCAAGTGGTGGTCAAAGATTTGACCAATTGATTAGGATATAAAAAGATCACTCCTATTTATTATTCACAAGTTTTAGTGTGTTACTTTAGTTTTTAAGTTTCTTTAGTGTATTTTTACTTACTTCTGAATAGCAAATTGCATAACTCTTTGATGGTTTTTTATCTTCTTTCTTTTTTGTGAATTTTGAATGACTATTTATTAATTTATTGTTATTAAGCACGGTGTTAGAACTTAGAAAGTAAAATGGTTGAAGCTATATTCTTGAAATAGATAGTAAAGATTAGATTCATTGGTTAAATCTTTCTTTTCACTGATAGTGAAACCAATTTGTAGCATTTGTAACCAAAAATTCATAAGGATACCAAATTTTACTAACCAATCTGTACACAAAAGAGATAGTGCAATGCTCCATGCTAGCTTATAGTACAATAGCAGTATTGTGGAAATGTAACTTCAAGTCGAGCAATTCAGATTTCAGATAGCAACTCTGGGACGTGGTGACGAGGTGAAGATGTTACTACAGCAAAGCCGCGAGGGACAGAAAAAGATAGTGCAGCCGTGATAGGTTTGAACAGTCACAGGGAGTATTTTGCAATTCTGGAAAATATACAGGGACCGAGTAGTGGTGTATCCAAAGGGACGAGATGCTTTGCCGGAGATTCCTCGAGATGAATCCGAACGGTGCAAAGAAGACCCAACCATGGCTGCTCGTCTGAGCCTCACGGGAATAGATCTATTCGGATTGGCTTCTTCTGTGAGTGGTGGCGGTTTTCTTGGTGAGGATTGAAGGTGCGAAGCTGTTTTCAACCAATTAGGGAAAACAAACCATGGTTGCTGAAGAAGTTTGGAATCCTTAATTTTCGAGTTGCTTGAATTAAACCCGCCATGGCCGCTGAAAATGCTTCTAACCAAGATCTGCTCAAACTCTTTTTAGGTGCTCCAACACAACAAAATATAAGTTTTCAAATAAAGGGAAACAATTTACTCTTTTTCTAGATTTTTCCTCCATTGTTCAATGTTTGAATTTTTTTTTTTTTTAAGTTAGAGATGAAGCTGATGAAGAGTATTGTCGGTGATGTGGCGCTGACGTGGTGCCAAGTGGCATTAACTAACGGTCAACTAATGGAAAAAGGGCTAACGGTGTCATAAAATGGGTTCATCAGGGGCCTAAAAGGGTAAAACGTAAAATCTGGGCGGTTCGTGCACTTTGGGGAAAGTTAGAGGGCCATACGAGGGCTTTACCCTTTTTAAAATCCAATCTATTAAAATTAATGGAATTCATGAGTTACTCAAAGAAGTTTGCTGGAAGACAGGATCTTAGTGCTTAGAATCAATGGAGGTCACAACTCCTAGAGAGAGTTTTCCTACAAGAAGAAGACTAAGGCTGTAGACATCTGGGAACACACACTAGGACTTGGAGAGCACTACCCTACCACACCTACATTAATAAAGGCTTCATGTATATATTGTATGGGGGTATAAAGAAATTAAAGATCTAGGGGACCATAGTCGGGGGTATAACATTTATAATTTTATGTGTGCTAAAACATATATCAGATGAATTAATGATACAATTAACACAAAAGCTTACGGGTTTTACACCATAATCTACCTATCTTATGAGACTTGTATATTTAAATATGGCTTAGACCATGCATTAAATTAGATTTTTTATTTCTTTTTTTTTTCCCATTTTGCTAAATCAACACTTTTCTTTTATCACAGATCGGACTGAGTGGAGCACTTGAGACATTATGCGGGCAAGCATATGGTGCAAAAATGTATAAATTGATGGGCGTTTATCTTCAAGCAAATTGCATATTATCATTCTTTCTCAGCAGTCTCATATCTATTTTCTGGTGGTATTCCGATATCATTTTGATCGCTCTACATCAAGATCCTAGCATATCAAAATTAGCTGCCCTTTATATGAAATATCTCATTCCAGGACTATTTGCATTTGGAATTTTGCACAACATTTTGAGGTTTCTTCAAACTCAATCTGTAGTAATGCCACTAGTTGTGTGCTCAATGGTCCCTCTAATCACCCACATTGGTCTCACTTATGCTCTCGTTCAATGGACATCCCTTGGCTTTAAGGGTGCAGCCATAGCTTTTTCAATTTCTATTTGGATTTCAGTCCTTATGTTGGGAGTATATGCTCTACGTGCAAGGCAATTCGCACATACTTGGGGTGGTTTCTCTTCGGAATCATTTCAACATCTCTATACAAACTTAAAGCTCGGATTACCCTCAGCCGGTATGGTATGGTTAGTTCTCTCGTCTCGCATCACCTCTCCTCAGCTTTAATCTTTTCTTGATTAGGATTTCTTGTGATACGCGAGGCTAGACTAATTTATTATCTAACTTGTCTTTTAAAAGTTTCCATTTCTGATAATTTAACAGTTTGGAGTATTGGGCTTTTGAGATTCTTGTGCTACTAGCAGGAGTCATGCCGGACTCACAAATAACAACATCGCTAATAGCAATGTGGTAAGTTTTTGGTTGATAAGTAAATTGCACATGTAATACTTTGGACGAAATTTAATAAAATAAGGGCCTTTTGCATTTACCTCCCTATGATTTAGTACATTGCAACAAACACATAAATAACGATATTTTTGGAACGTTATATAGTTTAGTGACCAAAACAGGACTCAAGATAACTTTATGACATGTAGAAACATTTATCATCTTTGATAATACATGGACTAATTAATGATATAATTAATTTTAAATGACTTACTAATTATTCATGGTTGTATCTCTAGTGTGAATACGGAAGCCATTGCTTATATGACTGCTTATGGTTTGAGCGCCGCTGCAAGGTACCACACATCTTACGTATCGCTAATTCTTTTTATTTCATTCATTTCGTTTCTTCAATACTGATTCATAAAATGAAAACATGATAGCACTCGAGTATCAAACGAGTTAGGAGCAGAAAACGTTTCTGGAGCTAAGCAAGCTATGGCCGTCACTCTTAAATTGTCTATTCTTCTTGCAATTATTGTAGATTTGGCTTTAGTTTTTGGTCATAATATTTGGGCTGGCTTCTTCAGCAGTAGCCATGTTATAATAGACAGTTATACTTCGATGGTACCATTACTTGTTCTTTCCATATTCTTGGATTTTTTTCAAGGAATCTTGTCAGGTTGGTCACATATTTTTTATCCTTGTTCAACTACTTATTTTTGGGTCAAACATATCATTTGTCACTATGTTATACAATAATTTGAGAAACATCCCTTAGTTTTTTCAGTTTTTCTGTTATATCAATTATATGAAAACACATGACTCTTTTTCAGACTTGAGTAATGTATATCACTAAGATTGATGGCGTGTTTTATGTTATTTTATAGGGGCAGCGAGAGGAATCGGTTGGCAGCATTTGGCCGTATGCATAAATTTGGGAACATTTTATTTAATTGGAATGCCAATTGCAGTCATCCTTGCTTTCAAGTTTAGACTATACGCAAAGGTAACGATCAAGATTTAAGTTCTCTAAATACACTACACTATTTCTGCATTTCATTTTAGTTCTTGTGTTAGTTATATAAAAGGTTAAAATATATCCATATGTTCTAAATGGATTTGAGCAAATCCTTGTTTGATCCAAATCAGAACCACTTCTTTAAACGTATCCCATATGATCCATATGTTTCAAAAAACAATTGCTCGTTAGTCCAAAGTTGTTATTCCGTCCATACTTAGACGACAAGGCTAAGTAGGTATTTTACCGTTGACATGTTTTTGCCGTTTAACACTACAAGAAATAGTAGCATTAGCGGGGAATCTATTGCGGCAACAATTAAAATGGCCTCTAATGATAGCATTAGCGGGGAAGCTATTGCGGCAACAATTAAAATGGCCTTTAATGATATTTTTAAAAACCAAAATGACCTCTAATTATATTTTAAGCGGCAATATTTGCCGCTAAAGATAAAGTTAATAGAGGCAAAAACAAATAATTTGCTACTAAAGGTATCTATAGCGAAAAACTTATAGAGACGAAAAATAACGACTATTAGCGGCAAAATTAAGATTTTTAGTGTTAAATTTTTTGCCGCTAAAGATACTATTTCTTGTAGTGTAAGTATAGACGGATTGCACTGATGATGGGCAATATTTTTGAAACATATAAATTATTTGGAATAGGATCGAAAGATATGATTTTTCTGTACCAAACAATAAAGATAAGGATCCCTAATGGAATTTACTCCTTAGAGATTTTTGTTTGAAAAATATATTTTTAAATTAGGTACGTTTAGGAAAAGGAAACAAAAACTGAAAGAACTAATTTTAAAAGGTATTTTGGTCTGTATGTAACCAGCCAGGGCACGGTTTTGGGAGAAAGCCAAAGAGGCTTTGAACCCTCTCTTAATTCTTATAATATCGGATCTTATTTTTTTATATATATAAGTATATTAATATTTATTTTAAAATACTTAATTTTAATCTAATCTAAATCAAATAAATGTTAGACTATTTATTTTTAAAAAATATTTCACAAGGTATTTTTTTTAAATTTTTTTTTAATTTATTATGATATTTATTTTATATCTACTGAAATATATTTATTCAATTATTATATATTTTGTAAATAATTAAATTTATGATAAAAAATTGGTAAATTTTTAGATATGTTTATGTAATTTGTAATTTTTTTAGAAATCCAATTTATAAACGTTTGTCTTTGGGACCAACCCTGATACCAGCTATTTAATTGTAACATAAGGATATTTATCAAGTTCAACTCTTTCTAAAACATAAGATGTTTTTTAGCCTTTCGCATACTCAGGCACTAATGGCTCATTTTAATTTCTTGAATGGTATGATCCACATGTTACTAACAAAAATTTAATTATGTTCTTGAATATTTTGACATCAGGGATTGTGGATTGGATTAGTTTGCGGCCTGTTTTGCCAGTCCATTGGCTTGTTTTTGCTTACATTGTGTATCCCATGGTCAAGAATAAATCTACCCACGAACGTATAGTAACCAAATTAAGTTTTGGTTTGAGATTTAGAAAGACATTTGTGAGATATGTAGCGAAGAGCTATTAATTTAAATTCAATAATGATAAAATTCAATAAGGTTATATTCGATAGTGTATCTTGTAGTGAAATTCACTCTATGTTATTAATTAACCTCGTTCTTCTAATTTTGGGAAACTTGTTTTTTGTTTAAATTAATACTGTCAGTATTATTATAAAACTAACGGCGATAAATCAAAATATAGAGAAATATAATCTCGTATTATTATTTTGTGGAGTTCACATTGATTATAATATGATATGAATAACGTACTATACATATACTAAAACGTAAGTAACTGCGCAACTAATAGATTTAACTGTTGTGCGACTCAAGTTGCTACACAACTGCCTGTATCAGATGTCTGCTTCATCATAAGTTGCAAGTCGTTTCTATACATTATGATATATCAGAGAATATCAACCAATAATTAAATAATTTAAAACATTTTCCCTTGGATATTCACTAAAAGATATGTTTCACTAAAATCTTGTCAAGAAAACCCATTGGGATAAAATTTGATAAAAGAAAGAGACTGCATGATTGATTGGAGGGTGTAACACATTCAATCTGCCTCCTTAAAACCTCTCTAGAAAATCTCATTGGAAAAAACCATGGTGGAGGAAAAAGAGTACAAAATATCGATATATTCTCTCCCTCATACAACGTCAACTATTTCTAATAATGTCTTCTTTACTGGTGGCTTGTAGCTCGAATATTGCTGTTGGTAAAGATTTAGCAAATAAATATGCTAGATTTTCACTTAACCATATTCGTTTAATATTAATAAACAATGAATTTACATAGGGAGGAGTATATTGTTCTCTTTATGATATTAGATGTTTGGCATACCTCGCTAAAACCTTACTAGGAAAAAACCCTATGGGAAAAAACCTTAGTGAAGGAAAAAGATTAGAACGTACGAATATAGTATCTTCTTATTTTTACACGCATTATTACAACATTTATTTTAAGTCACATAATATATTTCTAAAAACCTATAATTTAACATAAGTATACAATATAAATTAAGTGATGAATCCACTTGATTCTCGCTTGGACGAATTTGTTGCATACATCCTTAGATATACTGTAGAAATCTTTTGATGAAATATACTTCGACATATCATGAACTGATCTTTGATTATTGTTTGATCTTATGCATGACAAGAATATCCACATGATTTTGATGTCTCCCTATTTGTCATGAATTAATCCTACTTGGAGACATCATTTTAGTTGTATTTATAAGCTTATAGGTCGATTTTATCATGATTTAGTACACTTTCCTATTTAGTGTCTTGAATTGATTATTTATTATTTTTAGAGCATATTGGGTTTAATTATTTAATTAGTGTGAAGCTTTAAAGATATATTGTAATTAATTAGAGTCCAAGTTGGTTCCAAGAGCTAAAGGAAAGAAGATAAACATGAAAATTGAAGATAAGGAAGTAAAAACTAAAAATATGGAAAATGAAAAGCTGCCTTAAATCTGAATTTCATCAACTACGACCAAAAATCAAATTATATCTCAAAATCGGTGAGGAATTTGGAGAAACTGCCAAGATAAAAGTTAAATATCTTTACGAGACGATGAATTTCAACTACTCATACGCGTCAAACGGATGAGTATTAAAGATGCTAGGACCAAAACAAAAACGGGCCTGATTGCATATTTTTGGGCTACGAATTTGAGTTGGGCTTGGAGTCCAATATTTACCTTTTCCTTCAAGAAAACGATTAGGTCTTCCTATACACTATAAATACAACCTATTATCATTATAAAAATTATCCTTGGCTAAACCTTAAGGTCAGGATGAAGCTTACAACAAGAAGAGAAGTCTGGAAGGAGCTGTGCATCAATTATGTCTCATTCTACCTTTAATTCTGTAATTCTTTTCTTTTCTTTTCTTAGTATGAACTAAATTCTATTTAGCTTGAGTTTTAGCATATATGTATGAACCCTAGGTTTGGTTGAAATCTATCTAATTTGGGAATTCTATGTTTTAAATTGAATTATTGTTTTTATTCTTTGTTTATGTGTTGGATTTATATTCCGTGTTCTTTGCGGTGTACAACGTATAAGATTACCATCATAGTAATTAGGTAACCATTGACAACGGTATATCTAACCATAGGATTAGCACATAACGTCTAGAATAAGGTTTGATCTGACTATTCAGCCTAACTAGATAGTCATTATGGTTTAGTGTATTGCTATTTAATCAATTGCAGGAAAAGATTGTTAGGTTCTTATTGACACAGGTAAACCCTAAAATTATCTACCTAGCGCAATTGAAACCGACTATTGAAATACTACATGATTCACCCATACATGTTTAGAACGGCAAAACTAGTGGGGATTACTTGCTAATTACTCAAGCTAAACTTTCATACTATCTTCTTTTCTTTTATTTAGTTTTCTGTCTTTAGTTTATTAGTTTAGTTTTCTTATTTAAAAACCAAATAAATATCTATCTCTTCTTTCTACTTGCGTATTATATGTTCTATCTTTTATATCTGCACTTGAATATTTGCATAAGTTCTTCTTAACCTTCGTAGTCCCCGAGGAACGAATTCTACTTATTCGTTAAAACTTGCATACGATCTGTATACTTGCAGAACCGTTCTCAGCTTAGGGTGTTTATTTGCACTTATTTTATACACCTTTTTATCACACCTTAGGCGACACCAATTTGTGAGGAAGTAATCCATGCTAACCACTTCTCGTTATAAAACTAAAATTATTTTCTTTTGTTCTTCATTCATTTTGTGTTCTTTGGAAATTTTATACTCCAAGCGCTCCTCGTTCTTTGAGAATTTAATATTTCCAAACGCTCTAAGTGTTTCAAACACCTATCGTGCTTTAGGAACTTATGCTTCGGGCATCTGTGTTCATCAAGAACACCAATATCAATCCAAGTATCATGACATTTATCTTGGTGATTTCCTTATAATAGTAAACTCTTCAAGAGTTTCCAAAAAGTAAAACACTAACGCCATTGTATCCACTACATAAGAATAAGGACATTTCCCTATAATTAACTCTGAGTTTTTAAAAAACATATGTGATACAAGTCGAGTTATACATATAAAAATCTTGTATGGACATCTATTTATTTATTGAGATTTTTCACCACGTTCTGGTCCATGATCCTTTTAATTTATTTGAAGAGCCATAATGAAAGAAAATATATCAATCCAATAAACTGTTTTCCAGTTTCATATCTTTTAGTATATAATAATCTACATGGATTTTCTCGTATTCAGGTACGGTACCTCGGTCTCTTCAGGAGCCATTAAATCCTTTATGAGTAATGCATGTGTCAGTATTAGCTGACTCAACAATTTCTGTCATATTACATGGATGTACACGTAAATGATATTTAACATTTCATCAATTACTCATGAGTTTTATATCTTTGGGGCTGGTATATTTTAAATCGATAGAGTTACCACGTTTCATGCGTTGGTTATATGCATTACAGGTCTACCACGCTTCATGCGTTGGTTAGATACATTAGATGTTTACCACGCTTCATGCGTTGGTTAGATGTATTATATATTCTGCACAAATTTAGTTTATTATATATTGAATGGATGCAAGAAGTTTATTTTCTCTAAGGATAACACATATTAAGTTGATTTGTATAAGCTAAATAATGTTTTTAAAGAGTAAAGTTGTAATAGTTTATAGTTCTTAGTTAAGAATTTTTCTTTCCTATATTAGGTTAGATTGATTCTCTACCACCTTATACTCATGTGTCTATTTGGTGTATAAACTATGTAAAATTTCAAAAGTTTTGAGCTTATAAATTCTATCACCTTATAAAAATAAGTGTAACCCCAGAAATTACCCTTGGAATCTCATAGGAAATTTTAACTTAATAAGACACTTAAATGAGATATAGGTGGCAATTAATTTAAAAAAAAAGAGTATGGAAACTTTCAACAATCTTATTAATAATAATGCATTATAGGAAACGAGAAGCTATGGGTGTACATTCTTATGGACTAACAAGAGGACGGGTAATTCATTTAATAAGGCTAAACTTGATTGAAGCCTTCACAATAAGCTTTAATCTCTACCACCAAGCATGGGTGGCAGTGATTCCATTCATAAGATCTAATTCTTTCCCCCTTATACTTCACCTAAACTCTTATATAAAATCGACTAAGAAAATGTTCTATTTGAATCTTATTGGAATAAAGAAGAAGAGAGTCTAAATATAATTAAGAAAGTTTGGGAACACTATTAATTGATAATGAGGAAAATAGTGAGAATAATGAAATAAATGAAAGAACAAATGATAAAGAGAATCAAGAATTAGATCAACAAATTAGAAACAAAAGGTATAAAGGAAAATGGACCCCCACCTCCCAAAGAATTATTATGAAATTAATAGTGATGCATGTTTTTCTGAATAACGAGCCGCTATAGCTTGTCTTATAAGAAATGATAAATTAGGAATAATATGGAGTCAGGCGAAGCAGAGGCATTAGGTGTACTCAAAGCAACGAAATTAGAAGGAAGCTATCTAGAGGGAAAAGTTATCATAGAGAATGATATTAGCTATAGTATCACTCCTCTTTCTTCTAGTATTCTTATTAATTTCCTATCTATATGTAATATTGTTAAAGACATTTATGGGCTAGCTGAACACTCTAGACACACATTTTCTCTCATTAGTAGGAGTAAGAAATTGGTGGCTGATTGGGTTGCTAAACAAAAGCTATCAGGCACTCTGTTTGGTAACGTTTTATTCATAAACTGGCATAGCTAGCTAATTTACTTTTGATTGACAATTTTTCTTGTAGAATTGGCTAAACCATCCTATGTAACCTCTATTTTATCTATATATTATCGTTTGACAAAAAAACTAGATGAATGCTATTATGCCACAAGGACACATGGGAGACGGGGATGGACAAGATCTAGAACTCATAACCCAATCGGTGTCTCACCGGTTGTGGTGCTTCTATACGTATTGTACCAATTAAAATTTGCTAACAAATAAACACGGTTTAAATTTCATCAATCAAATGTAGGTAAGGCAAAGATGAACCCTCGAGGCAAGGCCACACTGGCGTCAGTAGTAAAGGCCATTGAGAAGGTTGTTCATAATATAATTGAAGACAAGTGTTGGTATTCCAAAAAAAAGGACTGTTACCTATAAACTTCTATGACCCTAGATGGGACGTGGGTCCTGACTTCTAAGTACTAGAAACATGTGGCATAGGTCATCAGATCGACCATCAGAGAGGTGGTCCCACCATACTATAAATCGTGGGAGGATGTTCCTGACATTTTGTAGTAGTGGGCTTCTGACAGACTGCATGTATTTTTACCAATTCAATATTTTTTAAATTTAATACACTTATAAAATATAATTGTTGTAAATAATAAGATGGTAATTTGTTTATTCAAAATTTCTTTTACTTAGAAGGGTAGAAGTGGAGGGAGGATTAGATTGAGATCTTAAGACAAATGGCGGATACTTGTGTCCAAAGATATCGCACAAACAAAAACATAATAAAAAATAATCTATGTGACGGGCACAAAACCAGATAATATGTTAGATTAGGATTGGAAGTTGGGCTACGAGTACTGGGACATTGAAGACACACATGTACTACCTTAGCATATTCATTTAGAATAATTTTAGTGTAACTGTTTTTTCATTTAAAATAATTTTAGTGGAATTGTTTATTCAATTTATAAATTAAAAAGATATAGAACCGAGTGACATCAAACAACGTGAACCGGGCGAAGCAAGATCGCCCAAGCGGAGGAGGATTGAGGAATTACTCCTAGACCCGTGAGATATTACTTGAGGTGGTTTTTTTCCACTTTTCTTAATTAATTTTTTCCACTTTATTAGATTAATTTAAATAAAGTATTAATGCATGAAACATGAGCCCATGTCAGATGTTGACCCCAACCAGATTGAGAAAGGAGAGGGATATACCGCTGACAACCATTCACAAGTTCTTCTATGAAGTCGGTTTTGACGAAGAAGCGAAAGAGTGGAGAGTCGATCACTATCGTCAGTCAGTTTAAGAGTTCATCTATAATCTCGTTTTATTTTTCCTATACAATATACATACATTATTAGCTAACATGAAGCATTGTGACAGTACTTGCAGTCGTTATCCACTTAGGTGACGTCCTCACAAAGTGTCTCGGGGACATCCACATCTTCCACGCCCACCATTTCTTGGACTAAGCAGATAATATCCGTGGTGAATGTCAGTGAGAAAGGAATGGGGAAGGGAACATGTAGGTGGTCGCTTAGTGTTGGCCCTGCAAAATAGGCAAACACACGAGGAGTTCCTCAAACAAACCAGACACCCACATATCCAAATAAGTTAGACGCCATGAATCAACTTCGTGATGTAGCATATGTAAGGATGGCAATGGTTACGGTTAAAAACCGAAACCGATGAAAACCAAACCGATTAAAACCTAAATTATATAACAGTGGTAGAAACCATTAGGTTATGGTTTTAGATAAAAATAAAACCGAATAACTGAAAACCGTATACATCATATATATATATATATAGATATATATTCATATTCTAGAATAATCTAGGTTAGATAAGATATATTGAATTTATAAAAAGAAAAATTTAAATACAAAATTTAAATAACTAAATAAAAAATATGCAATTTAATGGAAATCCAACACAATATTTTATATACTTTGGAGATATTTCTTATATGTGTGGTTTTATTTTATGAAAATTGATATATTTATTAAATTATGATTTTGTTATGGTTAAAACCCAAAAAACCGTTTAAAAAACCGAAACCGAATAATTTGATTATGTTTGAAATGTATAACTGATGGTTAAAACCGTTGTTTTTAATAAAATATACGGTTACCGTTATGGTTTTTGATATTTTTGCAAAAAACCGAATTGTTGCCATCCCTAAGTATATAGTGGAACATGGAAATGAGTCGTGTGTTTTTCCACATAGCGAATCATCGCCATCTACTGCCAACACGCAACAATCAGTAAGCAAGCGGATAAAATGAGATGTTTTAAGATCTGGTTTAACGCGCAACATGCCAATTGAAGACTTTTGACCTCCGACCCCTTTGCTCACCGGAAGTTCTCCTACTGTAGGCTCCACCCCAACAGATCCTCCTCCATTGGCTTCTCTTTTCCTCTGAAGACGAAGAATAAGAAAAAGATGAATTAGAAAATTTATTTAGTTATCATTAAACTTTCAAGACTTTGATTTTTGGTTTGTTATATCGAATTTAATCTTTCATTTTTTCGCGATTGAACTTATGTAATAACCATATTTTTTTTAGTTTTAACTTTAAAATATCGCTGATTTTTCTATATTTTATTCATTTATAATTGTTATTTATATTGTTTTTAATTTTTGTATTTCGATAATTTAAATGCTTTTCTAATAAATTAATATAAAAAACCAAAATTAACATGTTTTCGCCTCGCTTATCATTATTATGAATAAGGATTTCATATTTGTTATTGATAGTGGTGTGTTTAGGAGTTTATAAGTAAGTATATATTCTAGAAATTCTGGAAAAATAAATTGAAAAGAATGACCTTCTAAAATTGTTCCAAATTCATTGAACTTATTGGTTCTATTAAGTTATTTTTCTTCAGATAATTTTTTCTTTTTTCTTTATTATATTTTCTAATCTTGTTCTTTATCTGACACATTAGATTACCCTCTAGGCTAGTAACTAGGTAGGAAGCCTTAGTCATTTTAGATAGGAACATTTGCTATATCGGGTTTAGATTTTTTTTTTTTTTTTTTTTTGTCAAGATACAACAAAAGACAATTACAACGAGTGAAGTCTATCTAATAGGTAGGTGTTTGATCCATCCACTGAAAAATCCTTCCAACCCAGTAGGCTAATGTTCCTTCTAATGCATTTAGCAAGCGCATCCGCGGTGATGTTATTTTCTCTCCTAGTATATGAAACTTTCCACAGAGGGAAGATCTTCATCCATCCTTTGATCTCTTCAATTATGGGGTTAAGACTCCAATGGAGACTTCTTATGTTATTGATGCCTTGAACCAATTCAAGGTTGTCAGAGTAGAAGAGGCTACTCTGGTTATTGTTTGCTCCTGCCGTTCTAAGGGCTAATAGGAGCGCCCAAGCTTCTCCTTCAATACATGACTTTATTCTACACCTTGTAGCTTTCCTACGTACAATGACGTCTTGATCATTGATGGCGATGGCTGCGATAGCTGCCGGCTCCCACTCTTTTATAAACGATGCATCACTGAACCAAGTATTTTCCGCTTTGTCTTCCATAGCTGGTTTACTGTGTACTATGCTCCTATCATCCTTTTCTCCTTTCCTTATTTCATGAGGGTTCCTTTTTTCTCTTTCAAACAATTTCTCAATAATTCTATTAGTGTTTGTTGTTATATTTTCCACAGCCCACATTTTTTTCTCATGAAATCCTTTCATTCTTTCTTTCCAAATGTTCCATGCAGTCGTTAGCACGATCGCAATTACCTTCCTTTTATCCCATCCGTTTTCAGAATAACTATTACCAATATTTTTGAACCAATATTCAAAGGTACTCTTGTCCTCCTTCACGATCTTAATTTGCAGAGCTGAACTTGCCCACGCTTGTATGCTAAAAGGACATCTTAGAATAATATGTTCTGTATCTTCGATTTCGTTCTCGCACCATTCACATATTGCTTCATCTTTGCATTTTCTCTTTTTAAGATTAAGTTTAGAAGGGATTAAATCATTACAAACTCTCCATGCAAAGTTCCTCATCTTTGATGGTACATTTGCCATCCAGATTTGGTTCCAGAGTACCGTGTCATTTTCTTTTTCCCCTTTGGATGAAGGTTGCGCTGTAGTTTCTTTCTCCTGATTGACTAATATGTAATAGCCTGATTTGGTGGAATACTCACCATCCTTTGTAAAAGGCCATATGAGTTTGTCTTCTTTCGTTATTCTTGTAAGTGGAATCTTGAAAATTTCGTTAGCTATTATAGGATCGAAAATTCCTCTTATGCGGTTTATATCCCACCCTCTATCTTCATCCATCATTAATTCATGCACCTTTTTGACGTTTAAAGCTTGTGAATTTTCGATTTGGTAATTACCGTTAATCCATTTATGGTTCCAGATATCCACGGTTTTACCATCACCAATTTGCCAGATCGCATATTTTTTTCAACATTTGAAGCCCTTTATAAATACTTGCCCAGTTCCAGGTTCTTTTATTTTTAAGTTTCGAATCCCAAAAATTCTCATTAGGGGAGTATATTCCTTTAAGCACTTTGTAGACCAACGAATCTTTATTGTTAATAATTCTCCACGCTTGACCAGCTAACATAGCAAGGTTCATTTTTTGAAAGTCTCTAAATCCTACTCCCCCGCATTTCTTTGACGTAGCCATTTTACTCCATTTACACCAGTGAATCTTCTTTTTATCTCTGGAATCCCACCAAAAATTTGCCACTAGCGTAGTGAGTTTTTTGCATAATGTTTTAGGGAATTCGAAGATTGACATTGCATAATTTGGAATTGCTTGAAGGACAGCTTTAATTAAAGTCTCTTTGCCACCTTCCGATAAAAGCGATGACGTCCAGCTTGCAGATTTACTCAAAAGTCTATCCTTAATATAATTAAGGTTTTCAGTCTTAGATCTTTTAAGCGTAAGTGGCAAACCCAGATACTTCCCCAACGAGGTAGTTGGCTTGATTTTTAAAGATGCAGTAACCTTCTCCTTAATATTATTTGGTGTATCTTTGCTGAAATAAATTGATGATTTCTCTAGATTAATCCTTTGTCCCGATGCTTGACAATAAAGCTGTAATATTTCCGTAAAAGCCTCAACTTCTTTATCAGTAATTTTAATAAAAAACAACGCGTCATCCGCAAAAAAGAGATGGGTTAACTTAGGACATTTCCTCGTAATCGCAATTCCTTCGATATTTCCTTCTCTACATTGATTGTTTATCAGCCCAATAAGACTCTCCGTCAGCAATGAAAATAGAAGTGGAGACATTGGGTCCCCTTGTCTCAAGCCTTGTTCTGGTCTAAACTTTTTTAGCCTTTGACCGTTGACTTTAATTTGCATAGAAACAGTTGTTATACAATTCTCAATCCAATCCACCCATTTTTTTGCAAAACCAAGTGCCTTCAAAGTTTCAAGAAGAAATTCCCAGTTGACTTGATCATAAGCTTTCTCCATATCAATCTTCACCGCCGCATAATTATTTTTCGATTTCCTTTTGGTATTGAGGTAATAAGATACCTCTTGAGCAATTAGAATATTATCCTGAATGCTTCTCCCTTTGATAAAGGCCGATTGAGTTT
Source organism: Nemophila menziesii (assembly GCA_029959085.1). Classification (NCBI taxonomy): domain Eukaryota; kingdom Viridiplantae; phylum Streptophyta; class Magnoliopsida; order Boraginales; family Hydrophyllaceae; genus Nemophila; species Nemophila menziesii. The sequence continues at coordinate 1,225,970 of JARWIR010000064.1, read as the reverse complement.
GGGAGATTATTTCATTCATAAATGGTTGGAGTCTTAGAGCCATGATTTTCGAAATAATCTTGTAACAAAAATTAACACACGAGATTGGTCGAAAATCTTTTATAGTTTCTTGCTTCTCTCCTTTTGGAACGAGGGTAATGATAGTATCATTCAGCAAATTGAGAGGCGTATTATTTGAGAAGAAATCAATCACAATTCTGTTTACATCATTCTTAATAATATCCCAAAACTCGTGATAGAATTTCCCTGGAAGTCCATCAGGCCCTGGTGCCTTTGACCCATCCATGCTAAAAACGGCATCTTCTATTTCTTTACAATCCGGAATTCTCGTTAGCACTTCATTCATTTGATAGTTCACTTTGCACGGTATATGTTTTGTGACTTCTTGAACATTATTGATTTCCTTTTTCTTGAAAAGCTCCATATAAAATATTCTAACCGTATCTTTAATAATTTTTTCCTTATCACACCATTCATTACCAATACACTTAAGGACTTTTATTTTGTTAGTCTTCCTCCTAAGCATGGTTTTAGCAAAAAAATATTTCGAATTTTTATCACCTTCCCTAATGTTCAAATCTCTAGCTCTATCCATCCAGTATAGCTCCTCCTCATCCCAACATTTCTCAATCTCTTTCTTCACTTCGATTTCCATCTCATAATTCTTTTTGTCCATATTTCTATCTTGTATACTCTCAAGTTTCTCATAGAGTTTAGCAAGTTTTTTCCTATTATTAAAGAAAGTCGCTTTGCTCCAACCACTAAGAGCTAAACACATAGCATCTCTCTTATCACAAAACTGCCTTAAGTCCCTAACCACTTCACTGTTATTCCAACACTTTTCGACAACTACTTTGCATTGTTCATGTTCCAACCATCTCGATTCAAAACAAAAATAATTACTTTTATTCTTGTTCTCCTCGTCAAAGTTGAGAATAAGTGGTGAATGATCGGAACCAACCGCAGGCGGTATGACAATGTTTGCGTTAGTGAACTTCGAGCACCAATCAAGGTTAGCTAAACCTCTATCTAATTTTTCTTTAACGTTCTCCTCTCCCTCCCGTTTGTTAGACCATGTGAAATAGCATCCTTTGCTTGGGATTTCAATAAGTTTGTTATCGTTGATAAACTCGTTGAATTTAATTATTCTTTCTAAATTAGGTTGTGATTTTCCTTTCTTTTCTGCGAATTTACTAATTTCGTTGAAATCTCCAAGGATGATCGAAGGTCCTTTCAATTTATTTAGCCATTTGGTTATTGATTTGAATGTCTCGTGTCTTTTTTCAATATCACAAGGTGCATGGAGACAGTACAAAAACCAACTTGATCCATCTTTTTCATTGATTTTGCATACAACCAGATTCGTACTAGAAAACACAATATCTAACAAGACATCCTTTTTCCACATCAAGATCATACCCCCGGACATATACGCTCTTCCTCCGGGTTCGACGATGTGAAAATTATTAAAAGAGTTAAATTGTGAGCAAGAACGAATGTCCTTACTTCTCAACTTAGACTCGTACAGACACACAAAAGATAGACTAAATTTCTTAACTAAAAACTTAAAAGATTTCCTTGTCAAGGGCGCCCTTGCACCTTGACAATTCCACGCACATAAGCTATCCATTGAGACCGGCCTGGTTTAGGGACCGGCCGCCATCCACCCTAACCTTTTGGACTTTGTTGGCCCTCAACGTACACACCGGGGAGCCATCAAAGTCATCAGAATCATCACTACTGCTTGATGGATACTCTATGTGGCCATCGCAGTTATCTCCTTTGCAAAAGTAAAGCCTCTCACCACCCACCTCGTATCCATCATCCACAGCTTTAGTACGAACACCATCACAAGCATTCGCCTCTTTTTCCGTCTGGGATTTAACCTCATAGAAGCTGTTACTAATCTCGCTTATAAAACCTTGTATAACATTGATTCTTTCCTCCAAATCATCAAAATCACTTTTATTGAACTTCCTGACCTTCGCGTTGCCAGGGCATCCACTTGGCGCAGCTTTTCTTTTAAGGTTCTTTGGCCATGTAAACTTGGTCTTAGGTTTGAAGACTTCATATCCATCTCCTTCTGAATTTTCTTTAGCCTCATCTTCTATCCTCGGGTGCTGACTGATATGTATGGATTGAGAATTTGGAGACATTTCATCAGGTTCGTAAGAATCTCCTCCCTCAACAATCCCTTTCCCTTTACTTTCACTACCATTAGTCTCATGTTTATGTTTCAAACTTGAAGGACCACCAGCTTCGTACATTGAATTCCAGAATTGATCATTCGCAATTTTCTCCACATTACCCCCAACATTCAGATTCAAGTCATAAACTGTTTTGCTCCCTTCCGCCGTCTTGACAGGTACATCCTTCCAAACACCAAAGCCCTCATCCACACTCGACTTGAAATTGTTGTACATTTCATCAATATTAATGTTCTGTGCGTTTAAAACTTCTGTAATTGTTTCATTAGACACGATAATGCTCATGCCTATGTCCCCCAACTCTTTCCTAAAAACTTTGTAGAGACCCGGGAATTTTTTTTCCAGATATTTCAATTGGGCCATCCACATTGTGTAAGTTTTTGAACATATCTTCTAACAGCTCTGAGTTTTCCCTTCTTCTCTTGTTTGATTCGCTTCCAGAGTTTACGCTACCTTGCTTCTCCTCGTTCCTAGGACGAGTGCTTTGACCAACTTGACCAGCTTCTTGTTGATTCATTCTGTTTGGCGCAGCAATTCCTCCTTGGCTTGGTTGACTTGAGCTATCTTCACCATCGCCTTCGAACCTACGGAATGGGTAAAACCTAACCACCTCGTCAAAGTGTCCCCATCGATCTTTCTTCCTGATCATATGGAACATCCTATCTTCACTCCTAATGTTCATGTCTTTGTGCCAATTAGTATAGCGCGCCGCATCGTCTGACCATTTCGGTCGTACCATCGAAGTTGGACACACGCTTTTGTTGTGTCCTATCACACCACAGTTGAAGCAGAAGAGGCCTACATTCTCGTAGATGAAAGAGACCCAAGCTTTCCCATCTAGTTGTTCAAGGAACACTCCCGTCTTCAAAGGTTCATTTGTCTTGATTTTAACCCTAAACCTTATGAAGCTGAGGTTATCCAAATCAACCATCGGGTGATCGACTTCAATCACCTCACCAATGAAATCACCAAAGACGATGATTGTCTCGAGAGTGTTCTGTATCCCTGCTAATCCATAAATCCTGACCCAGACGCATGTGTGCTTAAGATCAACATCCTTGAATGCCACGCCTCCTTCCCATTTGTTGATACTAACGTGCAGACCTTGAACTGTAAGAGGCCTCACAAAAAAGAGTCTTTCAGCTTCCTCTGGTTGAAAGAGAGTGAGCTTGAATACATTGGGCTCCATTTCCTCAAAAACAACTCTTCCAAGGATTCCCCACGCATCAAAAACGACTTTACGAAACGATGAGAGTGGCACAATCCTATCAGCTATCACCTTAGCTAATAGAATAAATTCTGGGTTTTCTGGCTTAATGGCTTGAACTTTCGTCTTTAGGGTTAGGGTTTCAAACTTTTCAAGGTTTTCAGCTTTTATTTTTGCAAGAGGGAGAAGATGATTGTTTGAAGTGGCCATGATTTGTATTTGGTTTTTTTCCAAAAGAGAAAGTTTGTCTGTATTGAACAAGTGAGAGAGAATGAACCTTTTTATAGCCGTTTTTAGGTTTCGGTAAAGGAATGTGTTTTCGTTTGTACCAGTAATAATCCTGATAAATTTTTGCATGACTTCCACTTGTCCAAGATTATAGAAAATCCTACCCTTTGGCGTGATAATGTAATTCATTATTTTGGAATTGACAAAATAGACGCCTAGTCTAACCTTTGGCGTGAAAGTGTTGTTCAGGAAATTTTTTATCCACCCAATGTGTCTCTTCATCTGCTTGATGTGCATTTTAATTCCATAATAGAACCGTTTAATATCAACAATCCGAGTATAATAGCCATTAAAATTGTCCAACATTAACCAGCAATTAATAAAATAGTCTAGACCAGTCAATCACTGTTTATGAAGCTTGTCTAGAGAAACATTAATAAAACAAACATTCCCTATGTTTCCAGAGTATTTATTATTATTGACTAAGGTTGAAATGCCAATATATTCCAACATTTTGGTGCAAAAGACGGAAGTGTAATAAATACAGTAGTTGTTCAGATAAAAGAAGAAGTATTCATACCTTCCTTTTGAATTAAATAAAAGATTCTGAAGAAAACTTATCTGAAAATTCTTTCTCACACTTCCCTTAGCACTTTGTCCAACGATGCATCTCTGGTTACTTGTGATATCTTTTAAGATCCCTTCTACTTCTTTTTTATCTTCGCTTTTCTCTTGGGAATGAAGTAAACACCGATTCAATTGGGCGATAAGCCAATTAGAGGCCATGCATGCAATTTCCCTTTTTGATATTATCAAGATTAACAGGATTTTGTTTATCACATCTCTCCATAGTTTACCTTTCCCCATCACAGAAATCAACAACATTTGATTACGAGATTTAGCAATTAGGGATGGTAAGGGTCCCTTATCCCTTTGTGAAGTGATCAATCGCCAAACTGAGTTGTGCATGTCCGTCAAACCGTACCAAATGATCAAAGACATGTCCCAAAATAAAGTAAATATTACTTAATCTCTCAAAAAAACTAGGACCCGGGTCCCATTCTTCCCATCCGAGCCCAAATTTCCCCATTGTACTCCGTAGTAGTAGAGTATAGATCCGGAAAGCAGAGAAATAAAAGAAAATAAAGGGACGAAATGGATACAAGAAACTGAAAAAAGAAAACCCTAAGTTATTTGCAGTTAGATTTGAACAGTAAGTGTTTTTTTTGAGAGAACATTTTCTAGAGAGAGAACCTAACCCAGTTGATTGGGTTTAGATTTTTACAAACCTTGTAGAGTAACGTCTCGAGTTGAGATTTGGAAAAACCAATCCTTCTTTTTGTTATGAACCCTCCCGGGTTCCAACCAACTCAAATAAAGTAATTTATTTGAGTTGGTTGGAACCCGAACCCTCCCGGGTTCCAACCAACTCAAATAAAGTAAAATTAAAAATTTATTAATATTATTAATATATCTGTTCAACTCAAATGAATTAAACTTAATATACCAATAAAATTTTAACTTAAACAATCCCGATTGCCCTCAAATATATAGGTGAAGGATTGTTATGTACAATAATTACTTCCGCAGCTTATTATTTATAGGCATATATTTTGAAACTCCCTTGGTAAAGTTACGATGTGGGAGAAAAAGTTGCAAAATAAAAAATGCAGCCTCAGGTGTGCTTTGAAAGGCTAAAAGACAACTTATACCACATCGAATATTTGAGAAGGAAAAGTGGGGGCCGGGTTTACAGGTTAATCCAGTTTTTTGACTAAAAGTATTAACCAGGACGGAGTTACTACAAGTTGAGTATCTTTTATATTAGTCCGATCTTATTTATAAATAAAGCTTAGAAAACTTTTTTCGCTGGTTAGTTTTTCTTGGGTTAAGCTTAATTTTCGGGTTGGTGATTAATTTGCTCTACCCTATTTGCCATTATCAGACGTAACATAATTTGACTATTCATAAGCATTTGTCTTAATAATACTTTCTCCGTTCATCAATGTTTGTCATATTTTTTTCACACAGATTAAGAAAATAATTAATTTCTTCTATTTTTACTCAATTACCTTTAACCAATTAAGTAAATAAATTTAATGCGGACAATCTTTTGAATATTAAATAAGGATAAAATTGGTAGAAAATGTGAAATAGTTTCTTGGTATCTTAAATAGACAACTTTTTATGGATATCTATTTTTAGAAATTGTGACAAACATTTATGAACAGATAAAATATTACTTAGCTAATGTTTTTAATAGATATATAAGGTTAAGTAAGTGTTACGTGGCCAACTTAGTCACTAGAATGAAAATATTACTAAGAGCCCATTTGTAAGTGTTTATTTTAGAGTAAAAATGCTTTTAGAATAAAATTTGAAAATATGAAAAATTATTAAAAATAATTTTAAAATCTAGAATCACTTTAGGTGCTTTTCTTAAGAAACACCAATTTAGTACTTCTTCTAAAAGTGCTTTTCAGGGCCTAAAATACTTTTGAAATAGTAGAAACGCTTTTAAATGCTTTTTAGAAAAAACACTTTCAAATGGGCACTAAGTAGTATTATAGGGAAATGGCATGGTAATTTTTAAAATTAAAACATAAGATTTATATTATCAAATATATATATACAAATGATTAGTTAAATTTTAAACTAACATAAAATTTAAATCAAATTTTATAAACTTTTCGTTTGGGCTTGCTTTTTACAATAATCACTTGAAGTGATTTTAGATTCTTAACAATACTCTAGATCTTTAAAATCACTTTTAGAAAAAGCAATAACCAAGTTATTATTAAAAAATCATTTAAAGTGATTTTGAATGTCAAAATATTTTTCAATAATTTTTACAAATATTAAAATTTTAATTAAAAAACGCTTTTACCTTAAAAATAATCAATCCCAAACGAACACTTATTTTTATAAAAGCTATTTAAATTATTTTTCAGAATATCACAAATATAAATAAGCGAGCCTTTTATAAAGTTTTAGAAAAATGAGAGAAACAATGAAAAGTAAGGAAGAAATGGAAAGGTTGGTCTCAGACAAGTATATATACATTATTAAAAATATTATTAAATATTTTCTCTCTCCATCAATTTTTATCATAATTTCATAAAAAGTTTTTTATTTAAGACACTAATTGTTTTATTTTTCTACTAATTTTATCTTTATTTTATACTCCTCTGACCCAAAAAATAATATCTAATTTACTAAATATAGTGTCTAAAAAAATATTATCCACTTAATATCAAGACACTTTTTCAAAAAAATTTCATTATTACGGTTATTAAAAAATTAAAATTTATATTTTCAATACATATTTAAAAGAGGCAATTATCAATACCACCATAGAGAGTGGAGATATTGCCATAAAAGTCATGTCTAATATAAAAAACATTAATAGACAATAATACCCTTGACTAAATATTCCCACCAAACTAAATTTTCTCGCCAAAAAAATTCCGACCAACTTTTCCGGCCAAATTTTTTTCCCGCCAAAATTTTTCGGCCATATTTTTTTCCCACCAAAATTTTCCGGCCATATTTTTATTCCCACCAAATTTTTATCGGCCAATTTTATTTCCCACCAAATTTTTCCGGCCAATTTTTTTTCCCACCAAATTTTTCAGGCCAATTTTTGTGCCCACCAAATTTTTTTTTTATTTGGTGAGAAAAATCCCACCAAATTTATGTGTTGTTTGGTTAGACAAATTCCACCATTTTTTTTAACAAGAAGAAAAAATCACTACACGTAATAGTCCAGCACAAGAATCGAAATTAGTTATATGACTTTACAATTCTTTGAACGAGTTTAGGAGAGAGGGGGTCTCGACTCTCTGGACTCTCTCTCTATCATCTTATCCATCTCCACCGCCTAACATATACAGCAATCCAATCAATTAAATTTTCAATTTTTCCTACAATCAAGCAAGCTAGTCACAGTTCTTTGTTCAATTCATCAACTATCCAAGATATGACTGATTTTTCCGATGGGAACAAGGCTGAGTATACTGAGGTAAAACAAGTCTCGAATAGATATGAACTGTGGAGTCAAGGTAAGCATATTATGGAAGGAAGACAGGATCTCGAAGGTGGGAATTACGGTAAATATATTATGCTCGATGTTACTAGAACTGATAAATACAACAATAAGGATAACAATAGTCTCGATAAGAAGATTACGAACCATAACATGAGTGTTCATAGTCATACTACTAAGTTTGTTCCACTGATTTATGGTTATACTTATAATCAGTTACAAGAAAACATAATAATATATATATATGAGTTGAGTAATACAAATAGGGATAGGATACCTTCTAGGGCGATTCAATTTAGAAAATACACCACTTTGATTGTTGTGGGACATGGGGAGATAGGAAACACAGGTGACAGTTCTCGAAGTGAAGAAAGGGGATTTGGGTTTATGTGCAAATTACAGGTTTTAAAAATTAAATGGAAGAGTTGGAGTAACAATACGGGAGATCCGCGAGTGAGGACATGCGTTCCCGAGCAGGAAATCCAGTGCTTCGGCGATTACGCGGCAGTGGTGATTAAGGATTGCCGTAATGTTGTCTCTGCCAGGACATTAAAATGGGTTGAATCACGAAAACGGGAAAGTGTGGAGATAAGAAAAGGAGTTAAGATAAGAGTAAGAATGGTGGGGCATTATAGGAGGCCAAGTATTATGGTGGTGGCGACAAAGACAGAGTTGGTTGGGCTGAGGAAGAAGGAGATACAAGAAAGGATGTTAGGTCTGCAAACGAGAATTTTTCAGAGGACTGTTGATGAGTGTTTTATTTGTTATTTGAGTGATTGGATTAAAGAACATCACAATAACATGGGGTGCAGAGCTATTAATATTGATTACTTATTGAGAAATAAAATAGACAGCTATACAGAAGGTGAAATCATTGTTAGAGACAACACGAAGGAATCTGTACTAAACAGTAACAGAAGAGTAAAGATAAAGACAGAAGGCATCTCGATGAGTGGGTTTATTTGGGTTAGACTAGATAAGATAAAGTGCAAAGATAATATGAACAGGGAAGGAGGGACACGGGCACAGAACAACGGAAACGAAGTTAATCTAAGGAAATCAAACAGAGATAATCTAAGGAAATCAGTGAATTGTACATTGTTGACGACAAATTGTGCGACAACTAACTTCGAATTGCTGAGTCATGTGAATGCTATATGGTTTAGATGTGGATTATATAGTAGATTATTGATCATTGTAAAACAGGATACTCTTGGCTTCAAATACAAGTATCACGCTTGGCCTGGTTTATAAATTAAACTAAAGAAAAGAAACACTTGTAAGTTGTACGAGGCATCAAGAACATGGTGAACATGGTGATGACAACAATTGTGAGAACACCAACATCACAACTTCTCTTCTCATTTTCCATAATTTAAAAATATTCCAATATACCAAAAGATAAAAAAAACAACTCCTTATTCGTAAACTAAACCTGGTGTTTTTACATAAAATAACACAATTGCATGGTTTACATATTGAATATAACTGTCAGCTCACAAAAGCCATCATCAACGAGCTGAATAGCTCAAACCCCACTATTTTCGGTAATTGCCATCTTAACCCTCGCTTTAGATAGCTGTACCAAAAAAAATTATATTATTACAAACAAGTCAATAATCACATATTACAAAATGTAAAAAAAAACCCTTATGGTTTTAAAAGATACAAATACACCCTTGCAGTTTCCATGTTGATGTATTTGTTCCTTTTATAACCATGGGGTAATTTTTGACCTTTTGTCAAACAACAGGGTGTTTGCTTTTGTTTCATTAGCTAACTGATCAGTGTTAAACAAAGTAGTAGCAACAGATTTTTCACAAATGCTAAATTACATGAGAATCAGAAGTATTCTTAACCATCTGACTTTGATCTCGGACAAGCAAGGTATTCAAATAGTTTAACTCAGGAAATAAGTCAAACACCAAGAGAGCGCTAGAATTTTCTGAATTTATATTAACTGAACTGACAGAAGGACTCAAATCCAACGTGCAACAACTAGTTTTAACTAAGAATTCATTTCCAACACAATTACCATATGAAGATTGAGAGGTCGAGCTATTATTACCTTCAATAACAACGGTTGGGGCCTGCACTTCTTCATCACGCTTATGACTTTGGAGCTGAAATTTTTGGGTTTGAAAAGAATCATCACTATCCCTTTTTGGATAGTGGGCCCTACAACTGCCAGTTACCTCTTTTCATCCATGCTCGTGTTTTTACTCCCTAGTGAATCAAAGACTGAATTTACAGTCACAAAATTCATTGCAAAACAGCTCGGTTTCTTCTTTACAAACTCTATTATGTTCCTTTGCTGGGAAATAAGTCATCATATCACCAGGCGCGTTTTCATAGATAATTTACAACTTCTCCTGATTTTGTTATGCAAACTACAGCCATTTCAGCACCTGTATGAATCAAATAATCAAGATTTGTTCTTTATAGGGACTACCTTGCAATTGAAGCATTTAATCGAACAATTCAAACTTAAAATGTAAACCACGTAATGAATATCCGATAAAGCTAACAAGTAGATAATACGAATTGAGCAATAAAAATTGAAGTAAAATTAAATAGATTTGAAGGGTACTAGCCTTGTAGAACATGATCTTCAAGTCCAATAGAAGAATCGCCACAAACATCACAAATTACTCTCCCGTGAATCTCGCCCGTCCATGCTCTTACCATATGAGACTGATGGTGGAGTGTGAATATTGCAGCTGATCTGTATTGGAGCCTGCAGATGTTGGTGAAAGGATATATCGTGGAGGAGAGATTAGAAATAGCAGGGTGGAGGTGGTGGTGGTGGGCTGGTGGCGATGGTGGTGGGCTGGTGGCGATGGTGGTGGCGTCGCAACCAACAGAGACAAGAAACGTATTGGTTTTAATTTTTTTTCGGATGAGAATAAAGTTTATTTGATTAGCTTAAAAAGAAAACAAAACAAGGGCAAAAAGGAGAAGTAAATTTTTTTTTGGGACTTTTATAGATAATTTTATTTAGAAGATGTTCGAGGCTATTATTATTAGTTTTGTGACTTATGATAATTTTCTCTATTTAAAATATCAATAGTTATGATGAATAAATTTGTAATGGTGTATGCGATTATTAGGTTTCATGAAAAGCAAAATGAACATTATTTTTAAAACAGAGAAATAAAATATTTATCATTATTAAATTTATTTATACTTAATTGGTTGAAGATAATTTAGTAAAAAGAGAAATAATTAATTGCTTTTCTTAATCTGTGTGAACTAAACATGGCAAGAATTAATGGATGAAAATAAAATATTAAAAAAATACATTTTATGAAAAGTTATCCCATATTACTTAAAATAGTATATAACCTTACCTAATATACTTAAACAAGGTAAAATGAGAATTGAATAAATTACTTTCTCCATCCATCAGTGTTTATCACAATTTTTAAAAATAGATGTTCGTAAAGGTTGTTAATTTAATATACTAAGGAAATTTTTTATCTTTTCTACCAAATTTTATCTTCTGCAAGCCATGAACATCAGGTGATGTCTCCTCGTTTGTGATAATAAAATCTATTTCTGAGACATCATTTTAGGCGTATTTATTAGTTTATAGGTTGAATTTAGCTTAGTTTAGTGCAATTTCCTATTTTGGGTCTTGATTTAGTAACATAATATTTTTAGAGCATATTGGGTTTAATTGTTTATTTAGTGTGAAGCTTTACAGATAATTATGGAGATTAATTAGAGTCCAAGTCAAAGACTACAAGATATGGAAAGAGATTAGCATGGAAATTAGAGATAAGGTAACAAAAGCTAAAATTATGGAAAAGGAAAAGCGGCCTAAATCTGAATTTCTGCAGAAACGCCTAAAGAAGCGGTGATAACTCCAAAACGAAGCCAATTTTGGTAAATTCCTTTCATAGGGACATAGATAATTCGCTGAGGATTCTTTTGGTATATTGTGGAGCAAAAACCGACCAATAACGAAGAAGATATGCTCAAAACAGTTCAGCAGTAATTATCTTTATTTCCATACGAATTTGAGTTGGGCTTGGAGTCCATTACTTAGCCTTTCCTTCAAGAAACGAATTAGGTCAACCTATATACACTATAAATACAGCCTCTTAACACTCTTAAATCATCCTTGGTGAAACCTTAAACCAAGAGGAAGCTTACAACACAAGAAGAGAAGTCTGGAAGGAGCTGTTCATCACAATGTCTTCTTCTACCTTTGAAATTGTAATTTCTTTCTTTTCTTGCATGAACTAAATTTCTTTAGCTTGAGTTCTTAGCATATATGTATGAACCCTAGTTTTGGTTGACATCGATCTAATTTGGGAATTTTATGTTTTAAATTAAATTATAGTTTTTATTCTTTTATATGTGTTTGGATTTATATTCTGCGTTTTTTTGTGGAGTGCACCCATATAGAATTACCATCTAGTAATTAGGTCACCATTGACAACGGTGTTTAATTACCTGTTTAGCACATAACGTCTAGTATTCGGTTTAGATCTGACAAATCAACCTAACTAGATAATCACTATGGTTTAGTACATGTTACTATTTACCAATTACAGGAAAATTTGCTTAGGAAGCCTTATTGACACAGGTAAATCCTATTTAAAACTACCTAGCGTAATTGGAACCGATTATTGAAATATTACATAATTCACCCTTACTTGTTTAGAACGGCAAAACTAGTGGGGATTACATGCTATTGACTCAAGCTATATTCTCATACTACTTCTTCTAGTTTATTTATTTTATGTCTTTAAATTCTTAGTTTAATTTAGTTTAATTAAAAACCAAACAAATATCTATTTGTCTTTACTTTTATTGCGTTTTATTTGTTCTAACTTTAATTATCTGCACTTGATTATTGCATAAGATTCTCCTAACCTTCGTAGTCTCTGCGGAACGAATCTTACTTATTTTCTAAAACTTGCATACGATCTGTATACTTGCAGAACCGTGCTTAGTTTAGGGTGTTTATCTACACTTTATTTATATCATATTTTATCACACTCTAGGCCGTACCATCAGGTCAGATTTGTGGTTATTTGTCGATTCACATGGCAAGACCATTTTACCATGTGCAAAGTATGCGATGACACCCGATAAGCGACGAGAGTTTCTAGAGTGGTTTAAGGCTCAAAAGTTTTCAGATGGTTTCGCTTCTAGCCTGCGGAACAACATTCAGAGTGACACGGGGAAGATTATCGGTATGAAATCCCATGAGTGTCATATTCTGATGTAGTTTCTATTCGTGGCTAGTATTCCAGGGTTAATCGACAACAAATCCATTAGCGATCCGATTATTGGGTTGTGCAACGTGTTCAGAAATGTTTGTAAGAAGAACCTTAGTAAGGAACTGGAGTCCGGAAAGTCTAAAGTGGTCAAGCTTATGTGCAAGTTGGAGATGATTTTTCCTCCAGCTTTTTTTGATATTATGATCCACTTTGTTGTGCATTTGTACGAGGAAACTCGGTTAGGAGGTCCAGTTCAGATGCGTTGGATGTACCCGTTTAAGAGATACTTGAAGAAACTAAAAGAATATATTCGGAATCCGGCCAGGCTAGTGGGTTCAATCGCCGAGGCGTATGCTGTAGAGGAAAGTTTGACTTTTATATCTCGATACCTTTAAGAGGAAATGTCAAAGTTCAACGATCCGGGCAAATATGGTGACACAAGTACTGAAAGAAAGGAAATATCAGTGTTTAACAGTCAGTGCAAGCCGATTGGTAAGAAAAAGTATGGATATATACCCTTCGCAGAGAAGGACCACATCAATTGGTACATCCTTCATAATTGTGACGAGATCCAGCACTATATGATGTAAATATTTTAAGTAAAATCTTATTTATTGTTTATTTAAATATTGTATTATCGATTATTAACAATATGTTTTGTTATTAGGGAACACAAGTCCCCACTTCTGGTCCGTGATAGAGAGGCAAAACACCAAGAGAATTTTTGTCGATGGTTCAGGAGAAAGGTATAAAACTCAACAAACTAAGTTGACTTCATTTCAACTAATAACTGACCACGTGTGCAGGTGTTCAAAATAGAAGAAGAAGGTAATCCACTTGCTACGAAAGAGCTGCTCTCGTTGGCCCGAATGTCGAATAACGTCGTATATCAGTATAATTCTTGCGTTGTGAACGGGGTCAAATGGATAACGCGTGTAAAGGGTGAAAAGAGAGTTACTCAAGACTACGGAGTTTGTACAATCACAAGTTGGTTTCTTTTTTTCTTTTTTTGTTGGCATGTTTGAATATAAAGTATTTATTTTGTGATTTCATAGGTGAAGATCCTTTTTATGTTGAGTTGGTCAACATTGTCGTGGTTGAATTCACTGGTGATTGTTCAATTGTGTTGTTTAAGTGTAAGTGGTATAACACATATGAAAAAAAAAAGAAACTACGAAAAACAGAATACATAGCAACAATTATCAATACAATACTTTTTGGTGGACTGAAGAACCCTACATCTTAGCTACTCAAGCAAAAAAGGTCTTTTATGTTGATAAAATTAACACAAGGAAGGCGGAAAAGGGTTGGAAAGTAGTTTGGGAAGTGAACGACCGTCACGAATGGAGTCCCGAGCTATTTGGTGCAGAATCGATTTTCACTGGTTCAGATCCGATCGACATTTTATTGCATGATTCAACTTTGGATTTTGATTACCCGGTGAATGAATTGGGTACTGGAAAAGGAATAGCGATTAATCTTTTGATTTTTAACCTTGTACCAGAACCCGCTGATGCCGTCGATGATGAAGATTATGATGACACCTTGGGAGTACGAGAGCGATGAGAAAACTATATATGTTGATATTGTCGATGAACCCGTATTAGTTCTTGATGGGGATGATAGTGATTAGTTGTATATTTATTTTTTCTTATGTATTTTGTAATGTATTATGTCTAACCGTTAAACAGTTAATCTATTTCATTGTTTTGTAATATTTTTTAATTGTACAGGACGCGTTGAGGGTGATTCTCGAAAATAAAGTTTGGGAATCACAGAGTCAAAGCAGCGTTTTATCGTGTTCACCCCCTTGACACAACAGAAGCAGGTTGACGTCGTGATGGAGGCGGCGTGACTAAGGTTAGGAGACGGGACCCGCTACTGGATCCCGGGAGTTGGCCACCCTCTTCCGAAGAAGAGGAAGTCTGCTAATGCCTGGGATTCGGTCAGTGAGATTATGTTGAGGGATTACGAGTGGCTGATGAAATCCCTGAACGAGTTCCTTGTCTCCATAGGTAAGGACCCGATGCCAGCCGACATTTCACGATCCTCGTCTTCCACAGCTAGTACACAACCGACGAAGTGGACGCACAAATGAGTACAACCATCACGTTGCTCAATAGGTATTGAGAAGAACGTGGACACGAGGCACCACTTGTCCCTCCATCCGGCAATCCATCTGCTGCTCCTGTTGGTCCCTCCCAATCCCGATCACGAGCCCCACCCCGATCCCGATCCCGATCCCGACCCACTCCTGCTTCGTCAAGCTCGCGACTCCGACTTATGGACCAAGGTGAAGATGAAGATGAAGATCTGTCAAATCCTTAGTGTGTTTGTTATGTATTCGGTTGACTAATTATTATGTTTGACTTTGACTTTTGGTTTGTAATTAGTTATACCGTATGTTTTTAAATTTAGTTTTCGTAATATATGATTTTTCTCGTTTCAGATATAATATTAAATAGATAAAAGAACAATTAAATAAATAAATAAATTTAAAACAAATAAAAAACAAAAATGATCAGAACAATTATATAAATAAAAGAAAAATAATTAAAAAACAAAAAATAATTTAATTATATAAATAAAATTAAAATAAAAAAAAAAGTCTTTTGCAAGGACAAAGTCGTAGCAAAAGATAAGGTCAATGGTCCTCGCTAAAGAGTTGACCAGCAAAGGCGACGACTAAGTCGTCGCAGTTGACCAGGTTTTTAGCGAGGATAGAGTAGTCGCAAAAGACCTTGTCTTTTGCAAGGACCCATGGTCGTCGCAAAAGACAGGTGCCTCACGCGGTGACGCGGGAAGTCGTCGCGAGTGACCGTCTCTCGCGACGAAACTTTATCGACGAGTCTTAGCGAGAACTTTTGATGTCTTTAGTGAGAGTGCGGGTCCTCACTAAAGACAGTAACATCAGTAGTGTAAAGTTACGATGTGGGAGAAAAAGTTGCAAAATAAAAAATGCAGCCTGAGCTGTGCTTTGAAAGGCTAAAAGACAACTTATACCACATCAATTATTTGACTAGGAAAAGTGAGAAATAAACTTATAAATAAGGGGGGCCGGGTTTACAGGTTAGTCTAGTTTTTTGACTAAAAATATTAACCCGGACGGAGTTACTACTGGTTGAGTATTTTTTATATTAGTCCGATCTTATTTATAAATATAGCTTAAAAAACTTTTTTTCCTGGTTAGTTTAGCTTGGGTTAAGCTTAATTTTCGGGTTGGAGATTAATTTGCTCTACGCTATTTGCCATTATCAGACGTAACATATGTTGACTATTCATAATGATTTGTCTTAATAATACTTTTTCCGTTCATCAATGTTTGTCATATTTTTTCACACAAATTAAGAAAAACAATTCATTTATTTTATTTTACTAAAAACCCTTAACCAATTAAGTAAATGAATTTAATGCGGATGACCTTTTGAATATTAAATAAGGATAAAATTGGTAGAAATATAAAAAAAATTTTGGTATCTTAGTTGGACAACCTTTTGTGGACATCTATTTTTAGAAATTGTGACGAACATTGATGGACAGAGAGATATTACTTAGCCAATGTTTTTAATAGAAATATAAGGTTAAGTAAGGGTTACGTGGTCAACTTAGTCACTAGAATGAAAATATCACTACGGGCCCATTTGAAAGTGCTTATTTTTTAAAGTAAAAAAACGTTTTTAGAATAAAATTTGAAAATATAAAAAATTATTAAAAATTATTTTAAAAATCTTTAGGTGCTTTTTAAAAAAAAAAAGCATCAATTTGGTTCTTCTTCAAAAAGTGTTTTTCAGGGCTTAAAACACTTTTAAAATGATAGAAATACTTTTAAATGCTTTTCAGAAAAAACACTTTCAAACGGACACTAAGTAGTATTATAAGAAAATGGCATGGTAATTTTTAAAATTAAAACATAAGATATTTATTATTAAATTTATATACAAATGACTATTTAAATTTTAAACTAACATAAAATATAAATCAAATTTTATGAACTTATTTTTGTAATTTAAATTATTTTTCAGAATATGACAAGTATGAAGAAGCAAGCCTTTTTCATAAAGTTTCCGGAAAAATGAGAGAAACATGAAGAAGAAGGAAGAAATGGAAAGATGGGTCTGGGGCAGGTATATATACATTATTAAAAATATTATAAATATTTTTTCTGTCTATTAATATTTGTCACAATTTTATAAAAAAAAAATTATTAAAAAATTATTTACGTTTTCTACCAATTTTATCATTATTTAATACTTCTCCGTCCCAAAAAATAATATATAATTTACTAAATATGATATCTAAAAAATATTATCCACTTAAAATATCAAGACATTTCTTTTAATAATTTTTTCTATTATTATCTTTATTAAAAAATTAAAATTTATATCTTCAAAACATATTTAAAATATCAATAATTATAATGAATAATTTTTTAATAGTGTATGTAATTATTAGGTTTTCTTAATTTGCAATGAAAAACAAAATAGACATTATTTTTTAAATAGAGAAATAAAATATTTATCATCATTAAATTCATTTATACTTAGCTAGTTGAAGGTAGTTTAGGTGATTAATTATTTTTTTAATTATATAAAAAACATGGCAAAAAATTAATAGACAAAAAAATAAATAATAAAAATATATTTTATAAAAAGTTATCCCATATTACTAAACGTAGTATATAACGTTACCTAATATATATACTTAAAACAGGTAAAATGAGAATTGAATAAATTACTTTTTTCATCTATCAATTAAATAATATTTAAAAATTAATATCCACAAAAAATTATTTATTTAATATATCAAGATTTTTTTTTACTTTTTCTATCAATTTTATTTTATTTAATATTTATAATTTTAGTATCATTAAATTTATTTAATTAATTATTAAAGGTAATTTAGTAAAAATAAAAGATATTAATTACTTTTTTTAATTTGTGTAGAATAAAAATATGACAAACATAGAAAAAATTACTTTTTAATTGCTTTTTCAACTATTAATGTACAGAAGACTCCCCTAAATTTCCTGACCTCGAAATATGACAAAGTTGTTGGTTTAAATTAATAGCAGATGTGTCCAAAAAAAAAAAGAAAAAAAAAATTAATAGCAGATAAAGACGTTAACTGAATTTCATCATTTCACTACTTAGTCCTTAATTAAGTACTAGCTTTTCAATATACAACCAGAAAACTCATAACAAATCACTCATAGAATCCAGTGAAGAAACAAAAAATATACAGAAGATTCTTGAAGAAGATGGTTTCCAATAAAAATCTAGAAACAAACACACCCCTCTTAGAATCCAGTGAAGAAACAGATATATCATGGTTGAAGAAACTATTGGATACAAAAGAGGCAAAGGATCAAATATTGTTTTCGTTGCCTTTGATTCTCACTAATGTTTCGTATTACTTGATACCTATGGTATCAGTCATGTTTGCAGGCCACCTTGGAGAACTTGAGCTCGCTGCTTCGAATCTTGGCAATTCTTGGGCTACAGTTTCTGGTTTCACTTTCCTGGTAATTTTCAACTTTCCCTCGGTTTTCTTTGTTCAGTACGTACTCCTTTTACCTTTCTTTTAACCAAAAACAAAGACATTATTTTTCTAGATTTCGTGGATTAATAGGCGACTGAATTAAAAAAAAGAAAAATAATGATGATTTAAGATGTACTGAATATTAGGGGTGAGCATGGGTCGGGTTTACCCGGGTTGGGGTCTAGGATAAGGGCAGGGTAATATTGGAGAGTGGTAAATGTTGGAGGGTAAACCCGTGTTAATGGTAAAATAAAAATTACCACGGGTTAAGACGAGTTAACTAACGGGTTACCTGGGTTTTACCCTTGGTAAAATTCATAATTTTATCACAAAAAACCAAATAAAGTTTAAATGCTACTATTCAATTAAAAGAATTTTTGTTCTTCAAAATAAAGTACATATTAGGTAAAATTCAAATAAGAGACGAGGATAAGATTTCAGTGAACGAAGTAGCCAAATGTGTCAAATGGCCAAGTCTTGACCATACACACATATATATATAATATATTAAATGAACAGTACACGGGTTGGACGGGTCCAACCCGTGTGGTAATGTATAGAAGGTAAACCCGTGGTAAAAAAATTAACATGCCCAAAATTGAAGGGTAAGGTATGTTATAAAATGGGCTAGGGTAATTTTTACCCTGTTTTAGGTCGGTTTTTATTATCCTAACCGGTCGGTTTACCATTTACCACTATTCTGCTCAACCCTACTGAATATTACTCCCCAAAAACAAGTCACAAGTGGTTAGTTGATGGGTGAGACACGTGCTTGTTTAACACGTGCCGTGTAGTGACCAGAATTCGGATTTGAAATAGGAAGCATGTAATAGTAATACTAATTAATACCCTGATTTGATGGATATATACGCATGTTGGAGATAGCTTGAATGCCTCACTACTAGTGGCGGAAACCACTTTGAACAAAAAAAAAAAAGTGGCGGAAACCACAGTTTGTTTAAGGGATCCCCTAGATTTTAAAGATTATCTTTCGACTCTTTCAAAAAATATATATAATAGTATTACACATCTTTTCTATTACTAATAAAATAATTATTTATTTAAAACATCAATATTTTTTCTAATTTTTTATTATTCTAATCATAATTGCAAGAAATATCAGATCATGCAACAAAACTTACTAAATGACAATGACATCACTTATGTTTTTTTCGTACTACTCTGTTTCTAACTCAAAACTTACTAAATGACAACACTTATGTCTACAAGTATAAACCAATAGATCAGTAGGTTTAGAGGTTAACTAAACCACGTATTAATTAGGATTTGTATAAATAAATTAAGGCTTAGAATTCTTTGGGCCATAAACTCTAATCTTTTGTATAACGATGTGGGCCACACAGGCAATATCTTACATAGGTAATGGAACCCGAACTCAAAGAAGTATGTTCGAAAACAGGATCTTAATTAGTGCGTAAAGTAAATGGAGGTCACAACTCCTAGATTTGTTAGAGTTTCCCTACAAGAAAACTAAGGCTGTAGACATCCAGGAACACATACTAGGACTAAAAGATGACTACCCTGCCGCACCTACATTGATAAAGGCTTCATGTATATATTTTATGGGGGTAAAAAAGAAATTAAAATTTCAGGGAGACCATGGCCGGAGGTTTAACATTTATATGAAAACAGTAATAGATGAATGAATGACACAATTAACCCAAAAGCTTACTAGTTTTAAACCATAATCTACTTATCTAAAGAGACTTACACTTTTCTTTTATCACAGGTCGGACTGAGTGGAGCACTTGAGACATTATGCGGACAAGCATATGGTGCAAAAATGTATAAATTGATGGGAGTTTATCTTCAAGCAAATTGCATACTATCATTCTTTCTCAGCATTCTCATATCTATTTTCTGGTGGTATTCCGATATCATTTTGATCTCGCTACATCAAGATCCTAGCATATCAAAATTAGCTGCCCTCTATATGAAATATCTCATTCCAGGACTATTTGCATATGGATTTTTGCACAACATTTTGAGGTTTCTTCAAACTCAATCTGTCGTAATGCCACTAGTTGTGTGCTCAATGGTCCCTTTAATCACCCACATTGGTCTCACTTATGCTCTCGTTCAATGGACATCCCTTGGCTTTAAGGGTGCAGCCATAGCTTTTTCAATTTCTATTTGGATTTCAGTCCTTATGTTGGGAGTATATGCTCTACGCGCAAGGCAATTCGCACATACTTGGGGTGGTTTCTCTTCGGAATCATTTCAACATCTCTATACAAACTTAAAGCTTGGATTACCCTCAGCCGGTATGGTATGGTAAGTTCTCTCCCCTCGCCTCTACTCATATTTAATGTTTTCTTTATTTAGAGTTCTTGTGATACACGGAGCTAAGACTAATTTATTATCTAACAGTCTTTTACAAGTTTCCATTTCTGATAATTGAACAGTTTGGAGTACTGGGCTTTTGAGATTCTTGTGCTACTAGCAGGAGTCATGCCAGACTCACAAATAACAACATCGGTAATAGCAATGTGGTAAGTTTTTGGTTGATGAGTAAATTACACATGTAACAACAAAATTAAAAACTTGGACCTATTTGAATAAAATAAGGGCCTTTTGCATTTTATCTCCCTATGGTTTATTAAAAGTGCAACTTACCCCTGTGGTTCTAAAAGTGTGCCTATGAATTTTAAATAGAGTTAGAGTTTTGGACAGATGGAGTATGGACTATATTTGCACAAGTTTTCGAACCACAAAGGGACAAAATGCATAACGGATAAATTCACTTTTACCAAAACATAGGGAGGTAATATGCAGCAAACCATACTATAACTTTATAATGTTTTTTAGTTTAGTGACCAAAATAGGACTCGAGATAACTTGATGTCATCATTTTCTATAATACATGAACTAATGACGTAATTTTAATTTTAATTGACTTACTAATTATTCATATTTGTATCTTTAGCGTGAATACAGAAGCCATTGCCTACATGATTGCTTATGGTTTGAGCGCCGCTGCAAGGTACCAGACATCTTACATATCGCTAATTATTTTTATTTTATTGATTTACTTTCTTCAATATTGACTCATAAAATTAAACATGACAGCACTCGAGTATCAAACGAGTTAGGAGCAGAAAATGTTTCTGGAGCTAAGCAAGCTATGGCCGTCACTCTTAAATTGTCTATTCTTCTTGCAATTATTGTAGATTTGGCTTTAGTTTTTGGTCATAATATCTGGGCTGGCTTCTTCAGCAGTAGCCCTATTATAATAGACAATTATACTTCAATGGTACCATTACTTGTGCTCTCCATATTCTTGGATTTTTTTCAAGGAATCTTGTCAGGTTTGAAACATACCTTTGATCCTTGTTCAATTATTAATTTTTTTGGTTCAAACGTGTCATTAGTCCCTATGTTATACAAAAACTGAAAAAGATCCCTTTGATAGTTTATCGGTTGTTTTGTTATGACACAAGGGTATATCTAAGCTAACTATGTTAAAACACACGTGACTGTTTTTCTTTTTATAATTTCCCGTTAAATAAAAAAAATTTATATTAGGGGTGGCTAGAGGAATCGGTTGGCAGCATTTGGCCGTATGCATTAATTTGGGAGCATTTTATATAATTGGAATGCCAATTGCAGCCATCCTTGCTTTTAAGCTTGAATTATACGCTAAGGTAAGCTCGAGATTTAAGTCCTTTGAATACAATAACTCATTACTGCATATCATCTTAGTCCTTGTGTTAGTATATAAATGGTTACAATAAAAGGCTTTAAGTAAATCTACCACCCCCTCGGGGGTACCTTAGCTTATCTTTGTTTTTCCAAATCAGAACCACATTGTTCAAGCATATCCCATGTGGTCCGTATGTTTCAAAAAAAATTGCTCGATTTCGCTATTCTGTTAAAGATAAAGGCAATCCTGTTGCCCTTATTTTTGTAATTTTTTGTCCACGTGGCGTTGCTGTGTAAGTATGGATGGTTTGCACTAACGAACAATATTTTTTGAAACATAAGAAACATTTGGGATATCTTTAATGCTGATTCTGATTTGGACCAAACAGTAAAGATAAGGGCTCCCTGAGGGGATTTACTCGTTATGTTTATAAAAAACTAATTTTAAAAGGTATTTTGGTCATAAAGTATGTATACCAACTATTTTATTTCTCAGGTTCAACTCTTTTAAACTATAAGTTGTTTTCAGCCTTTTGCATTATACTACAAACACCAAGGACACATTTTACTTTAATATAATTGTATGATCCATGTTACTAATAAAATTGTAATTGTTTTTCTTAAATATTTCTGCATCAGGGATTGTGGATTGGATTAGTTTGCGGCTTGTTTTGCCAGTCTGCTGGCTTGTTTTTGCTTACATTATGTACCCGTTGGTCAAGAATAAATCTACCCACGAACGCATAGTAACCAAATTCAAATTTTGGTTTGAGATATAGATAGGCGTTCACGAGATAGCTAGCAAAAAGCCAATTCGATGAGCTAAAGGAATATGTAATAGGGGTATAGATGGGATAGTTAGACGAATTATCTTCCATTTCATGCTTCTATAATTTCAAAATAGAGTAAAACTCAGCAATAGAAAAATTGAGTACCTTTGTCATCTAGAGTAAATATATTTATTTAGTTTTATAAATGGTTGTCAATTATTACCTAACATTTTGAAACTACATTTTTATTTTTAGTAAGTGAATAAACATTTTGAAACGAAGGGATTAGGTTGTAGATGCCTTATTACCTAAAAATTTACCCTCTAAATTTAGTCACACTTTGTTATTATACTTGAACTGAATAAATATAGCAAATACAACCCTTCAGGCTACTTATGGACAACTTTTCAAAATGAAACCTAACAACATAAAATTTTATATGTATATCGAACTTGATAAAATATTAAAGGAGCAACGATGGCTAGGCTTAAAATCAAGTGCTACTTGCAGGGAACACTTTCGAGTAATGAAGTCGTAAGATCAAATTTCCACCTGAATTATACGAATCAACTCATAGTGGCTTTAAGCCTCTCCACGTGTTCTTTATGCCAGTTTTATTACCAATCCAATTGAGTTTACCATATGAGAGCAAAAGAGAACCGATTCCCAAGCCAATCAATGTTCCACATCCATATCCAACTAGAGCAGCACCCCAATCAAAGAAAATATTTGAATCATCATCTTCTTCTTCTTCTGGCAATGCGGGCTCTCGTGTTTTATTATTATCTTCACACATCTTTATCAAGGGTGGTCCACATAATGCAACATTTCCAATATACGAATCATTTTCAAATGTATTAAATTGGGCAGCCCAAGGTATTCGGCCAACCAATTGATTATAGGAAAGGTTAAGGACTTCAAGAGATGTCATCTGGATTAGTTGACTAGGAATTTCCCCATCAAGTTTGTTTGAGGAAAGGTCTAATGCTTCAAGCTTGGTTAAATTTCCAAAAGAAGGTGGAATATGGCCTTTGAGGTTGTTATGTGATATGTTAAGAGATTTGAGGGATTTTAATCTCCCGATTGAACTAGGAATCTTGCCTTCAAAGTTGTTATTAGACAAATCAATTTGTACAAAAACTCTTAGAAGTGGTATCTCATGATACTCATTTCCTTTTAGCACTAAAGTCATAGCAACATAATAGTTTTGCCCATAGTATTTCTCTTTTCTATCTGTTTTGATCGTTTCTCCTTCACTAACATTTACCATAGCTTCAAAATTTTGAAAATAAACCGTAGGTAAAAGACCAGTTAACTTATTGTTGGAAATGTCAAAAATCTTTAGTTTATGGAAAGGATACTTAGTTTTGGATATTCCTATTGAACCATGAAACTTGTTAATTCTCAGAACCAGAACTCGAAGCTCTGGAAGAGTCTCTGTCCATTGAGGGAATGAATCATTTATGAGGTTGTCCCCTATATCCAGAATTTCCAATAAACGACAATTGACCAATGTATGTGGTAATGGCCCTGATAAGCTATTGTTACTCAACGTTAAGAACTCAAGATTTGACAACAAACCAAGTTCTTCTGGAAGACTTCCATGTATTTGATTGTTACTCATTGACAAAAATGAGAGGGAGGAAATGTTACCTATAGATGAAGGGATTACACCAAATAGGTTGTTACCATATAAGTCTAACCTTTGTAAATTGGTGCAGTTTGTCATGGAGCTGAGAAAATTCATTTCATCGGCTTCATGACTTCCAAAGTTATTATCGGTCATTAATACAAGTCTGAGTTTCTTAAGGCGCCCAAAATCAATTGCTATCTTTCCACCAAAGTTGTTGTTGCTGATATAAAAAATTTCCAGTTCAGAGACATTTGATAATGAGGTTGGTAATAGTCCTGTAACATTGTTGAGGATCATATATGTTTATTACTAACTGATTTACTAACACAAATTAATTTACACAATCATTAAATTATTGATTAAAATTTCAACCCTGTATAACTCAACAGAAATACCCTATTATTACCTACTTATGATTCAAACAAACTACTGAAGTCCAGGCAAAATAAAATCATTTGATGATATTAAAAAAAAATACCACTGCTGCTGCATGTTTGTCCAAACTGGTCCGGTGAGATTCAACACAGAGATATTACACGAATCAATGTTATTGTGGGGTGACTAAACTATCACAATAGTCATGTATGTTTGGACCATTTAACTAATAAAGGTTTCAAACAAATACTTATTAATTAGTTTTATGTGTTAACCATTATGTGAGTTCTATATTTACTTGAGTACAAACTGTTGGGGATTTTGTGCTAATGGTAAAAATAAAAAATTTAATGGACCGATGATAAATAAGTAAGCAATTAACCATAATACCCTTAGAATATACAAGTGATGTTTAATGGTGCTTTTTAATAGTTGACAACAGAATTGTTAATTTGGAACCATAATAGTTCAATTGGAATTAGTGACCCCATAAACAGTTACCTGATAATATATATGGAGTCATATATATAGTATATTCAATACCTGATAGTTTATTACCCCCACATGCTAGGATCCTCAATGAGCTAAGATTCCCTATTAAAGTAGGAATTTGTCCCGTCAAGTTGTTATTGTCAATGTGTAGTTCTTCAAGCTTCGACAAAGGACTAAGATCCACAGGAAGGCTACCATGTAGTTCATTGTTACGCAATGATATCAGCTTGAGGGATGAAATATTATAAATAGACGGAGGTATCAAGCCAGACAGTTTGTTATAACCAAAGTTAAGATACGTCATACTTTTCAATTGACCAAAACTTTCTGGTATCTCTCCAGCTAAAAAATTCCAAGATGAAGATAATGTAAGGAGGGTTGTAACATTACCAAGAGAATGAGGGATTTTCCCTGTAAGTTTATTTCCCCAAATGGCTAGAAACTTTAATTTTGACAAGGAACCAAACTCCTCAGGAATCTTTCCGATGAAGGCGTTCCTCACCATGGAAATATACATAAGATTGGAGCAACGAGATAGGTTTGATGGTATTTCTCCGTCGAGAGAGTTCCTAGACAGG